>OX123187.2:33884927-34549349 GCA_944739405.2 Euclidia mi | reverse complement strand
ATGTGTATGTGTGTTTCCTAATTACACTACCTTCCATGTACCTATACGACAGGACGAAAAGGTACATAACCTTGGACATAACTGATAGGAGCTGACGCCTAAAAAATATGCAGTACCTAAGCGTAAAGCACACTCAGTGTCTCAGTCAAGGATGTCGTGAAGATCTATTTTCAAACATTCGTTAAATATTATGATTAGTCTGCACTTCTTATGCCAAAGGGCTTATTCAATACGGATGGTAGTCGCTTTGCAGAAAAGCTGATATTCTGGTTAATGTCTTTGGAAAGCGGATCCTGAGCTTTAAAAAAAGTCTTGGATGTAACCGAGCTAGATTGATGATGATGATGATGATGAATGTTGATGATGTTCTGTTAAAGACTAAGGCTTTTCAGATCGACCTACGCACGGTAAATCTAATTTTTCAATGTCACAAGTCAGAGATCCTGCAGCCACCGCGATATTACAAGTACAATTCTTTGTTCAGGTTTTCAAAGTCTGTCAAAAAGACTAGGTTTTTGTTATACTGTGGCACTGAAACTTAGCAGACGGAATGTGATTGTGATTTCTCTTTATCTCTTTTTCATCATACAAGCTTTATAAGTATTATCATTTTAACTCCAAAACGTTCAAAGTAATATTAGTTAGTAGTAGGCCTTTGCAAAACTTGATATTAAAATGTGTCAAATGTATGAAAGAGACGACACAATGTGTGTTTTGAAAAGAACTTAGTGACATGAGAAGAGATGAAATACAAACAGATTTGTCAGCCTTTCATGACTTCACATTATAGAAAAATATTGTATTTTTGAATTGGGGCTATACCTTTGTAGGCTGCTAGGATAAAATACTTTATATGTCAAAGTAGGTAATGGAAGAAAAATATAGACGTGTTAGTATTTCACCTAGCGTTCTGAAATGTAATCTGTAAAATGTATTTAAATATGATTCCTGAGTCGGGCAGTGTTATTGGGTTTTTGGTCACGAAATTCTCAGTAGCAGCACGAAGTCTGGAAATGTGCCCGGTACGGCAATAGGCTCGCCCCTTATTACGTGGGACTAAAGTATATCTGGCGAAAAGTGGGTGTGGAAATACACCTCTGCCTACCTCTTCGGGGTTATAGGCGTGAGACTATGTATGTATGTATGTATTTAGCGGAGGTTGGTACCTCGTCAGACTATATTTTTTCCTGTGACTCTATAGACAAATCCTATACGATTTGTCAATATGTAGATTATAGGCTGAGTAAGTATAGTAGGAGGTACTATCCCATTTCATTTCACTGGTGTCGTAAGAGGCGACCAAGGAAAACACATAAAGCAAATAGCATCTTAAGGGAGAGACGGAAAGCTTGATTCAACTCTATGCCAATTCGTCTGGCCTAAATTAGCAGCGGCCTGTGTACAGCAGTGAAATGGGAAAGGCTGTATGATGAAGATATTACAGTGATCCTGTCGTTTCCTGAACCGAAAAAGTGGCAGACGAGTCAATACACCACTGTGGCTTGACTCGACCACTGTGGCTAGTAGACCACTGTGGCTCGTATGCTGTGTTATTATTGATTTACAATGGACGCCCTAATGTAATCTCACAATAAGGACGCATTGATGCCTTGAATTCATATTCTTCTCCAGTCGAATCATACGACTTCGAGCGAGGTCTACATCAAATTGTCACCAGAAACAGGGCGATGCTTTCCTTAAGTACCCCACTCATCACAATTGGATGAAAAGAGAACTACATTAAATGACATCGAAATAGTTGAAAGGAGCTTGAAGGCATGCAAACGTAAAGTTTACACCTAGCGTTATGAAATGGAACATGAAACAGATTCAAAGGATAAATGGGGCTCCAGATGTCTCATTCATTGCACAAGTACAGAAGCAATAGTATGGATACTATTTGTGTTGATATTATATGACAGGGTAGTTACTTTGCCGACTGAGTCCGCCTATTCATGTTCAAATGCATACCTTCTGGTAATCTCTTCATTTCATTGAGAAAGTAATCGATTTCTATTCGTACTGTATATGTGTGTGATCCGTAGTTATTTGTAATCTAGGTATGCGTGTTTTTGACGTGACAACGTCTTATAAATTGGTTTGCCGGGTGACACTTCAAGAAACTGCGTTACGCTCCGCTCACGTTATGCGCTCACAATGAGAGCGAGTGAGAGGCACGCGTCCCGCCTAAGAGCGAGAGAGACAGACATAAAAAGTGAAAGGCACGCGTCTTTCATCCTTCTTCCTACTATACGAATGAATATTCACATTAAAATTATTTTACCACTCAATGTTTGATGATGATTTTGATGATGATTTTGATGATGATTTTGATGATATTTTGTTGATATTTTGATGATATTTTGATGATATTTTGATGATATTTTGATGATATTTTGATGATATTTTGATGATGATTTTGATGATGATTTTGATGATGATTTTGATGATGATTTTGATGATGATTTTGATGATGATTTTGATGATGATTTTGATGATGATTTTGATGATGATTTTGATGATGATTTTGATGATGATGATTTTGATGATGATGATTTTGATGATGATGATTTTGATGTTGATGATTTTGATGATGATGATTTTGATGTTGATGATTTTGATGTTGATGATTTTGATGATGATATTGATGTTGATGATATTGATGATGATTTTGATGATGATGATTTTGATGTTGATGATATTGATAATCATTTTGATGTTGATGATATTGATAATCATTTTGATGTTGATGATATTGATAATCATTTTGATGTTGATGATATTGATAATCATTTTGATGTTGATGATATTGATCATATTGCCTACGAACTGCTGAAGTCTTTCGCCTTGTTCTAGCCTGGACTCATGTGCAGCAGGTGTGGGGCTAGATAGTATCAAGGAGATTGACCGTTGTTACTTGTCTATTTAATGTGAAAGGAAAGGCAATGGCAATGAGTGTATTAGAATGAAAGTATTGTCCTAGTATTACACTACTGCTATCATACAAGTTGGTACCTGTATACTTGTAAATTAGTGAAATCGAATTTAATTATTTAACTCGGTTGTGAATTTAAATTATTTATTTTATTTCATTTATTGATCAGCCATAAGCAGAATTTCCTACTTTAATTTTGTTAGTCTTAAAACCTTTAGGTACTTAAATTTTATGCTTCGTAGTGGCTCCTTTTGTACTATATTATTTTTGTCAATTTGTGGATGGATAATGCAGTGGTGTAATATTGTAAAATTAAACTGTACTTCTATGTAACATGTGTATTGTGAATGTTAATGATCCCTTCATAGAATAGTAAATACAATTTGTAACAATGGTATCAAAGCAGCTGACACTTATTTCTAGACTCGCAAAATGAAACCCTACTGTAAATATGAGTCCAGTTTATTTTTGTGTAATTGTTTCGTACAAATGGATTGTTGTTGTGATACTATTCTTATAATTGAACTTACTTAGATGACGACGTAAGTCAGTATAGCCGTAGCGGACGTAACGATACTATAGTTTTTAGATGGCTTTAATCAATATGGTAAGAATTCATTGTTACATAATACAGGGCGCCCGTCGGGCGATTGTTTATTAAAGTGTTATTTAATTTATTGTACTTCGAGGACGAAGTAATTGTCAGTCTGGCCGTGAGAGATATGTAATAATATCTAGGCTTTGGGCTGAAATTACTGATATCCAAGTATTTATACATAATATGTAAGAGGATAGTGGCAACTAAATTACACTGACATGACGTTTGACAGTTAAACTGTCAAACGTGTAAATAAGGTGTACCTATATAAGTCGACAGGCTCGGCTAGCTCGTCCTATTCTCCTTCGACGACGGCACAGGTACGATATGGTTCTGACTATTTAATTGCCACTGTGTTCCAATTTCCAATATTCTGTGTTGCTTGTTCTTTTGTTTCATCATCTAGGAAACAATGTAAGATAGTGTAATCATTATCTTATTGATATTGTGTTGTGGGTAGTTTGATCGTTTGTGAGATATTATAGATTGTAATATAGGATAGAATAATATACTGTGGATCAAGTCGTATCAATGAGATTCATTAGGTATATACCTGTGGTAAACATTTAGTAAATTGTATTGATGCTAAATAATGCTTATTATGTTCTGTTGTAAGAAAGACCTTTCTAGTAATATAAAACTACCCACACCATCGATATTTGATATAAATTGGCTGTACCACTGTTTGTTAATTATTGTTATATACAGTTATTGAAAAGAATGATCAAGAGTTTTATTGCCCGTTCTTTCTCTTGGTTCTATGTCTTTGCTTTGCGAACTGGGCTGTAAATGTAAATGTAGAATCACGACGTAATCTAAAGATATATCCTTGTGCCAAACTGAATAAATGAAAGTATGATTTGATAGTTGTCTCTTTTATTTATCAAAACTGTCTCTACACTATAGGAAGCTTCTATGATTCTGACACGCGCGATTTACAAATTCAAAGATCAAATGTGAATTAGTTTTCTCCTTTTAGAAAATACACTTTGAATTAAAATCGATTGATATTAACAATTAATGTGATTTAAATAAATGTTCTAACTTTTAAATTTAGTTTTGACGTGACAACGTCTTATAAATTGGTTTGCCGGGTGACACTTCAAGAAACTGCGTTACGCTCCGCTCACGTTATGCGCTCACAATGAGAGCGAGTGAGAGGTACGCGTCCCGCCTAAGAGCGAGAGAGACAGACATAAAAAGTGAAAGGCACGCGTCTTTCATCCTTCTTCCTACTATACGAATGAATATTCACATTAAAATTATTTTACCACTCAAAGTCGTTGTCACGTAAAACTTTCGCCCGTATACCGACTTTACAGGCAACCAATTTTTACCTTGTGATTGTTTTCTAGTGTGTAGGTGTTTTTAAAAGAACAAACATTGTAATCGCATTATAAATTTGCGGTACTAGGCAGAGGTCTGCGATAGTCAGCTGGTCACCGACGCAATACTTCCCAGCCGTCTTCTGCAGCAAGTCTTCCAGCGTCGTAAGACCTTGTTCTGTAAAATATCTTGTGAACTTCTGAAACTGCTCTTCATTCTCAAAGCGAGCCTTCAGACCGAAATTCTGTAATGGCTGGATGCCTGATACTATTATCTGTTAAAAGATAAGAAAAGTATTATAAGTATCTTCTACTTACAAAGTAACAAGAGCAGTTCTGTGTAAGTCCGATTTAATATTATAAACGCGAAAGTTTGTGAGAATAGAATATGGATGTATGTAAAAGCTCCTTCATGGATTTTAAGGAAACTTTGCAATATGTTATATAGCTTATACTTACATGAGACTAACATACTTATATGCTACCCTTTTGGAGAAAACGACATTTCCGCGGACAGAGCCACGGGCAGAATTGAGTACGTTTTACATTTGGGTGGCAGATCGGCGGTATATCGTCAATTTATTTACATCAACTGAAAGCACGCGCTAGGCTTGTATTACCACATGAAATAAATATCATACAGTCTGTGCAATAAAATTTTAAGGATACACAGGTTTTAGATTAAAGTAAATTGGCATGCCTCGTTGGTCTCGCTGCATAAATGTGCGCGTGAGATTGGGTCTCGGGTTCGATTCCCGGGTCGGGCATAGTGTTATTGGGTTTTTCCGTTAGGAAATTCTCAGTAGCAGCCCGGAGTCTGGCAATGTGCCCGGAACGGCAATAGGCTCGCCCCCTATTACCCCGTGGGTCCGAAAAATTCATGGTGAAATGTGGGTGTAATATTACACCTGTGCCTACCCCTTTGGGGATACAGCCGTGAGTCTATAAAATAAATTGACAGCAAGTAAGTTTTATCATTCAACGTGTAGCGCTAGTGTAGTGATAACGAAATATAGATAACGAAATATATATGTAAAAGCTCCTTCATGGATTTTAAGGAAACTTTGCAGTATGTTATATAGCTTATACATGAGACTAGCATACTTATAAGCTACTTTTTATGGAGAAAACCGTAATTTTCGCGGACAGAGCCACAGGCAGAATCTAGTAGGTACGTATTACAGTTGGGTTGCAGATCGGCGGTATATCGTCAAGTTATTTACATCAACTGAAAGCACGCGCTAGGCTTGTATTACCACATTAAATAAATATTGTACAGTCTATGCCATCAAATATTAAGGATACACAGGTTTTAGATATATTATGTAAATTGACAGTAAGTAAGTTTTATCATTCAACGTGTAGCCCAGGGTTTCCTTTTGCATTTAAATAACGTAGAAAACGAAATATATATAGATGATGGAATGTAATCTTTGTATATTTTACTTTAAGGACGTACTTATAAGACCAAAGAGAATCATGTGTTTATCCCATTTGTGTTGTTGTGCTTATTTCATTTCAGCGTCAAGTTTCTTTGGCCCTTTATAAAAGCAAACGGATGACATATTATTCAGCATTGTGTACGTTCCAAATCCATTAAATTTTAGAGTTTTGAGGACAAATTGAGAAAGTTTAGAATAGCTCTTTTTATTATTAGGTTGTGTTTTGTCAGGACCCTGCCTAAGTTTAGATTAATGGTCTTTATTCACCGTGTGAGCTACCTGCCGACTGCTGCGTGTTAGGAGGGATTAAAGTTTATATTTGAAATTGGTGTTTTTAAATCGCATTTTATATAGGTAGGTAACTGGTTTCGAGGTAAAAAGAGATTATAAACACCTTTTTGTTTTTTTTGGTGTCGGGTTGGAAAATCCTCATGGAGTCCCTCCGCCCTGGGGGAAGGGCGAAGGGGACTGTCAGACTCTTACTGACTAAAAACCAACCCGTATTCCTCATGTACCCGTGTATTGGAGGATCGGGTATCGCCGAAGCATTCGTCGCTACCCCCCGACGGGTATTGGCCCGCCAGATGGTCAGGCGGACCCCGATCAAAACCCCCTTGGGGGTGGATGAAGGTGTTGGGCTCCGTCGCCAAAACCGGCCCCAGCGGCCGCAGAGGATAGGGAGGACGGCAACGCAACACCGCATCTCCTATTCCTCTGCGGCCCCACCGCGACGCAACAACGGTGCGCCCCCATTTGGTCGCGGGAGATAGGGCGCGCGGCAACGCAACACCGACACGCCTCTCCTCTCGCGACCGCGCCCGACTGCGAGAGACATAAGAACTGCCCCTCGCACCCGCACCATTGGACGCATCCTGCGCAGGCCTCCGTCAAGCCCACGCGGAGCGTCCACTCCCGGGATCTCGCTTAGCTTCACCGTGGGTGACCTAACCACGGTTACTGAGCCCCCCACCACGACAAGGTGGAGATCCCACGGGGGGTAAGGTACAACACCTGGTGGTATTATATTTTGTATCAATTGAAGTTTGATATTAAATGACCGTTGCGTAGGACATCGGATAAATAGAATCAAAAATATCATTCACACACTGAGTAAAATATGTCGTGCAATAGAAGAAACCACACTTTATGTATACGAGTTGATATTATCTGCAGATATAATGGCCCTGTGGGGATAGGAGGCTCAGCAAAACTCGTAAAAGAACATATCCAAGACTGATTTTGCATGTATTTTTATGATTGTACCAGAGGATTCACGCAGCCACGAACGCATTTCTTTCTTTTATTTACCCGTTTCTTTCTGATCCCTTGGTAATGTCGGAAAATCCCTTTTTAGTGCACCCTTACGGTCCCCAAGGAACATAGCTAAACGTCAAATTTTAGCATTGTCATTTGTCAGTCAGTCAGTCACTCTGATTAGTGTTTTTCTTTTTAGAATCCTTTGGATAATCAAACTGCGCCGTGTATTCAAGTATTCACGTGGTATGGTCATCACCTAATGCCGTCCACGCTGAATTTGCTATTTCTTGACATTAAAATTTAGTAAGTACCAAGGTAAGTACTTTTAATATAATGATCTGGAACGCGTATGTCGTCTGTGCACTTATAATATCTTAGCGTCTTCCAAGAACAATATGACGTCAACTTCGTTAAAATGTCAAGTAGGTAGTCTGCAGCCAGGCTAACCGTATACGTATATCGTATGTACGTTGGACTGTTGAAGTTATGAGTCCAGTTCTAGGATGAAACGGTTCATGTTCATATGAAACTAGTTCATAGAGTCGTGTGAAGGCTGTTTGTCAGCGATAGTCCAGTGGAGGTACTTATGGACTGCTACGTAGAGGGTCTCCAGTTTACACTTACGGCGCGCACCACTGACTTATTTATTTATAGTCTCACGCATGTATCCCCAAAGGGGTGGAGTATTACACCCACATTTTGTCATGTTATGAATTTGTAGGTTCCACGTAATAAGGGGCGAGCCTATTGCCGTTACCGGGCTCTTTGCCAGGCTCCGTGCTGCTACTGAGAATGCGGAAAAACCCGGTGATACTTTTGTCCGACCCAGGAATAGAACCCGGCATCTCTTGAAAAGCAAGCGCATATGCTACCCACTGGGTCACGGAGGCAGACAGACCACTTACTTCTTGAAATAAAATGCGTATCAAAATGATGTGGTGACATTTTATTTAAAGGGCTGACGATGATGAAACCTTTTGATTCAGATGCTATCAGGAGAGGATCCAGGCGAAAAACCAAAGGCCACAAGCTCCTACTCCTCTCAAAGGGAGTGAGTCCATCCACGATAAATTACATTTTATTATTACCTTACCCTGATAACACCAACCATGGTCAACACTTCCCAAACCATAAAAGCTCTCAAAACCAAAATCCTGAACCCCACTTCCAAAACACCCTTTATGGTGTGAGATACAATAACTGCGCCCTTGAACATTTTATATGTTTTTTTAAGACTCATTATCGCAGAGGACTTCACTGGCTTAATCTCTATACAAATATTTTAAATACCGAAGTCCCCCGGCCAGCCTGTCTTTCTGTATTTAATAAACGCGATAAACTCACAAACGGAATTCTGAACGGTTTTTATCAATAAATGGTGTGATTAGTACGGAAGGTTTGGGTGTTTAGTTCAAGTGGAAAAGGTTCAATAGCTTGCAAATATAAGAGGTCCCCTTAGTTATTATTATAAGTATTTAGTTTCAGTGTTCTGTACTATTTGAATAACCGCTTTTATTATTCAATAATAGGTCCACTCGCCGGATGAAAATATTAAATTTAAACGGTTCCGGGGTCTGGGACTGCGGTCCAAGGTAAGTGCGGTTTCAGTCACCGGAAATCTCATTCTGCTAACATCGGGCGTAATGTCGGAGTAAATATAGGTACTGATAAATTAAATTATTATCTTAGTTAGTGAAATTAAGGACCGTTAAATGAACTCGTTATATGTAGGTATAGTAATTGTGAAAGTTTGAAATTGATTTAGAGTCTTATTAACGCACTGGCGCCTGGCCGCAATGCGCCGCACCGCATGTGCCTGGTCTACACACGGTAATGTTATAAAGGCAACAAGATATTGGCCGTAAGTCAGTGCGTTGACATCGTGCGTTTATATGAAAATCGAAGTACGGCCAGTCGCATACGGCGTGCCACATTACGGCCAGCCGCTATTGCGTCCGCGCTCTTAAACAAAATTTAAGTCTAACAGTCGCACTGAAAATGGCTTCAAATTGCGTGCATTTGGCGCTGCTGACTATTTGCATAATAGCTTGTTACTAGACGGGTCACGTCAAAAACTCATTTGATACAAAAAACATTGGCAATGACATCATCAGCCCTCTATGTATAAGATATCCCACTGTTGGCCACGAAGCTCTTCTCACTATGTGATGGGTAAGGCTGGTAGAACTATCCACCACGCTCGCCAAGTGCGAGTTGGCAGACTTCACATGTCACACACATGCAGGTTTCCTCACGATATTTTCCTTCACCGTTGAGCAACAGATAATTACCGATTAAATCCTGTGTGTAGCAATCTATCGTTATGCTCTTATCGACTTCAAATTAACGTTCAACCACCCTTAGAAAGTTGGCATAAATGCCATAAAATTATAAACACTACTGATCAAGTGTGCCTTTAAAAAGAGTTCCCTTGATTTCATTCAGGACATCCGGCATCCAAACATCGGATCCTGGCCTAGTGATCCATTTGGCCACCTGGGAAATATAAGCCTTTCAAACAGATTACGAGATTTCCGAATGAGTCCAAAGTGTGGCCAACTTTGGTGTCGGACTTTTTAGACCGCCCGAAGGCCTCCGACATGACCTAACGATTCTTGTTTTGAGACAAGAACCGGAACCAACAGCTTTACGTGCCACACGCGGTCACCCACCCAAGTGGCGACTTGTGCTAGCGTTGCTGAACTTTGTCGACCTATAACGATCGGCAAGCCACGTCTCGCTATGAGCGTTACAAGAAAACTGAGTAATAGGGAAACATAAAAAAGTTAAGGAGCAAATTTTGAACCGCCTTCTATTTAGAAGTCGTTTAAAAACTCGCTCAAAAGTTTCTCAAATATGAAACTAAGAAAAGAAACAAAACTTCGTGTTAAGTATTACCATTCAGGTTTGCGTAGGTGTATCTATCACTCCTTTATACTTCAGTCTGAGAACATCTCACAAACTCTTATTTACAGTTAGAACCCCAACGGTGCTATAAATGCCGTTAACATCCCACAACTATTTTCGTTCACTCGTACTTATCTTTTTCGTTTCTTGCGTTGTTTATATGACGCTATAAAATAAAACTAGCCTTTTAGGAATCAGCTTTATAGATATAATAAATAACTGGATAGTAAACATTGACATCGCTTTTCTGATGTGTTTGGGGAAAGCAATCAGTCAGCGTCGATTTATTTCGACGGTATTGAAATTCCACAGTGGAGTTTTCTAACGTCAGCACAGAAATCTAATCTTTGTATTGGAAAGCCTATTTATCGAGGAAGGCTATACACTCTATACCATCATCCTATGCGCGACAGGTGCGAATCAGTAGTCTCAAATAACGCAGGTGTAATTGCGACCTCAGCAAGGGTAGGTATATTGATATAGACAATTTAGGAAAAATTTCTTTCTCCAAAAATCCTACAGGATATTGTTATTTGGAACTATAACGCTATTCAAAATGACGCAAATGTATATCTACTTATCTTGCTGGCTGTACGTTGTAAATTGTAGTGAATAAGTGTCCATCCGCAATATGTATGTACCTATCGCACTAACATTTTCATTTAATTTAACGTGTAGACCGTAAGATATTTAAATGTTCTCACCTCGACTACGCACTCTTACGTCCTGTTTAACATAAGCTCCATCCAAAATATGTATCTTTAGGTACTAAACATTTTACATGTGCGAAGCCCTAAAGCATGCAGGTGGGAAAACTGCAGTTCCACATATTTTTGCGTTGTTTGATACATACGCTGCCATCATAAGTCAAAAAGCGATATCTCAAAAAATACAAATTTCTGATTTTTGTTGCATCTGATAGCTTAACAAATTCCCTACAGGTTAAATGAAGTTACATGGCTCTATCTCAACTAGAAACCACCTAAAACCTACTAAGAAAATATTGTATATCTCAAATTTATACGATATTACTAAGGAGCTGAGAGGTATATCATTATTTTTAAACACAATAGCCGTATATTTTACTTACTGTGGTATGGCTTAGAAAAGTTCTTATATTGCTGGCCAAAATTTCTAAGAACATTGGCGGTATCTGTTGAATGCGTAGCGAACTATTGATACGGCTCTTGCGCTTGTAAAATTAGGCGAAAATAGTTCGCAAAATGTGAGATGCCGCTGCCCTCGCAGAGTTTGTTACACAAAAATAAACGCTAGCTGATGAACGATAAGGGCGATATTTAAATGCAAATCTATCAATCATCATAATAATGTTTACTAACAACAATTTTACTTGTCAGTTTTTGTTTGAAATTGGTGATAATAAAGTGATAGTCAGTGTTTGGTGTTATGAGTGTGATACTTGGTGTTCAGGTGAGTTACTATGATGAAGTAATTTGTAGCAAATGTTTCTTATTTAGAGATAAATCACAATTAAAAACCATTTTTATACCTACTCATGAACTTTTTTAACCCATAATTGATTTAATTCAGTTTCGTTTTAATAATTTACCGTAGTAGACTTCAATATATTAAGTTTTATCGTGTAAATAATGTTATTAACAGTTGACAATTCTCGATCGATCAATTATTCTAAATAACTAAGGTATCTTTGTAATTGATTATTACGCCACTCTTGTGGCGGAATTTTGGGCTGACATTGTGTAGGTTTGTTGTCAACACGACAAGAAGAAGATTATTTGAATAATACCTTAAGAATCTAACATTCTGTTTCTTTTGTTTGCACACGTATATGTATGAAAATAATGAATGTAAAACTTCATCGAACCAATAAAATTAATTGACTCAATTAGTGATTGATAATAAGTAATATTTGTTTGTAGGTACCTATTTTGTTAAAAACGAATGCTCTTCCACCTCCAAAGAATAAAACCATGCTTAACGGAATTTCGCAAGCCAAGAAGAACAATATTTTGATATCCCTTCAAAATATAATACCAGGCAATAGACTGTCCTTCTGGAGGGAGCTCCCTACTTCTGAGTGATTTATGTCATATATTAAAATTTATTATCTATTTACAAAATTTAAAATTTTCTAATTATATTAATCTTAAGTTTATTAAAATTATTTCCAAATACACTTTATTCGTGTTTTATTTTCTTTTACATGGATTTTTAGCAAAAATGTATAGAAAAACATTTGTATCAAAATTTATATGAACACACTATAACTAAAAGCGGTAACTCATATTAATAAACATATTATTCGAAGCCCAATAGCGGTATATCAAAAATGAGGTAAAAAAATATATATTTCCGTTTTTTAAAGCATCAATAAGAAATATGGATATGAGTATCTCATATTATGAATGAATAATTTTAAAACTACTTTACTAAGTTGACGCGAAATCAAAAAAACTAAAACATGATTTTTCTCGAGTCTCACTTTTTTGAAATGACGCTTTTTGGCTTATGAGGGCAGTATGTTTGATAGTAAAGGCTTTGCTGCATACATGCCGTTCCTGTGTATAACGACCGCTATCCGAGACTAGGTGTGCGTTTCACGCCTTGTTACTTGAGATCAATGTGAGAACCGTTTGAGAGCTAGGTATTTTTATGATTAAACTAATAATATTACAGTGAAACTAGTTAAAATAGATCCTAAAGTGACAATTATCGTGTACAAGTGTTATTAACAATAACTCACAAGTATTTATTGGAAATATTCACAAAGGAATTTACGATAGCGGTCAGCTGTCAACTGATCGTTTTGTTTCAAATTATTTGGAGAACTTAGATAAAACGAGGGAGTATTATTTATTTATCACGTTATTCTTGGTCCCTAATTATTGTTAACCTGTCATATTATTGACTGCTTTGCAAATTACCATTAAAATCAGTTTCCTTTTGTCTTCAGACGACTTACCCTCTTACGAAATTTATTAATACCTTGAACCTGTGTTTAAAAGCTATATTTTTTTTTTAGTACATTGACTCAAAACTTAATACTTAATAATTTAGCGTGTAACCCAACCCAATTCTTAATTTTCCACTTATTATTCAGATACTTTCTATTGTCTAGTCTTCTTTAAAAAATACTTTTCTGTTTTGTTTTTTTTTTCTTCACCACTATTTCAATACTTCCAGTGACCCACTATCCGCCATGTCGATGTTGACACGCAAGGCTACTGCCAAGGATTTGGAGGTGAAACTGAAGTTGACACTTGAGGAGCTTAAAAAGTCCAAGGAGCTAAATGCACAACTGCTCAGGGAACATGAGGAAAGTGAGGAAGAAATTGGAAAAATAGTTGGCAAAAATTCAGAACTGAAGAGTGAGCTTGCCGATCTACACATTCAATACATGGATGTACTAGACCAGAGAGATCGCTTACAGGAATTAGTTACCTCTTTCGGAGAATGTAGTGAATCTCATGAGAGGGCCCTGAGTCGCATAAATGAGCTAGAAATTAGCTTAAGTGAAGCTCATAATACTATACTGAGCCATGAGTTGCTCGACCAACAACAGCAATGTGGTGCGACTCAGGATCTTTTCACCGAGTTGGTACCTACTCATTCTCCAAATGTAATAATGAGTAAGAATAAATTTAAGAAATACATAAAAATTAATAAAATTATAAATAGGATTAAGAACCAATGCCATAGATTTAAAGTTTCCCACAAAATGAGTAGTTTAATTAGGGATAGAATGAACTTAGTAAATAAACTAAAATTTACTGAAAAAGAGTTGCTTCAGATTAGATTACACCATGACCGTGAGACCTATGTCTTGCAGCAGGAAATGCTGGATTTACATAGAGAACTGACCAAAACTGTGAAAAGTTATGAAGACGCTCAGTTACAAATAAAAGAACACATTCTTGCTGCCAATGAGCTAGTCCAATTAGGTAGTGAAAATGTGGACAGGCTAGATTCTTTAACAAATAAGCTAAATTGCTGTACTTGTCAAAAAACAACATCATGTGACAATAATCAGCAACATGAAACAATTACACAGCCAAAGTCTCAAGAATTGCCTTGTACTAACACTCCTAGCAATAATGTTCAACGTATACCAATTTTGGGGAGCTCGTTGTCATCAGTTAACCACTCTCACAATAATTGCTATAACTCTTGCTGTATTTTCTCTGACCAGCTGGGCAAAGACATGGGTAGTCTTATGTCTCAGTATGCAAATGGTCCTGTAATAAATCATTGCTCACCCGGTGCCAGTTATAGTCAGTTATTACATAAAATCAAGATGACCCAGCTTAATTCAAATTCCACAGTAATATTATTGTATGGAAATAGTTTAGCTGTATCAAGAAATGACATATTAAATTGCTTTAATTTAATGGAACGTCTCAATAGGAAATATAGCTGTAAATTTATTATATGTGCACTGCCTTATTCACAAAATTTAAATATAGAACAGAACAAGCACATACATAACTTAAATTTGTTAATGTACAATTGTATAACCCAGTCATCTTGCCAAAAGTATTTAAGTTATTTTGATACTAACATCTTTGTTAGAAATTTTATTTTGACTAAAGATATTATGTATCTTTCTTTTAGTTTTAAGCGACAGATTGCTAAGTTATTAGCATATAATATTTACTGTGTTTTATATACACATAGTGTAACTACTGCAGTTACAGACATTAGTATTTCTACTAATCAGTATATTGAATCAACCTGTAATTTAAACTACAAGTTGAGACAACTGGCAGGCCACACTTTTTGAATGTTGTACATCAGAACATTCAGGGCCTTTCAGGCAAAGAGTTAGAGTTAGATTTATTTTTAGACTTTAGAAATGTTCATATCATGTGCATAACTGAACACTGGAAAAAATGTAATGAATTAGTTTTGTTAAATAATTACAATTTTACTGTTAAAAGTGCATTCACAAGGAAGGAAGCTATACATGGTGGCTCGTTAATTTTGGTTCATAATACTCTAAAGTGTAAAGAACGTAATGACTTAGTTAAACTTTCTGTGGAGCGCAGTGTTGAACTATCATGTATTGAACTTGATTATTTTGTTATAATTTGCGTATACCGCCCCCCCGCAGGTGACTTTAATATTTTTGAACTGACTATGGAAGACGTTTTACAGCGTATAAAATGTAATAGTAAAAAAATAGTAGTATGTGGTGACTTTAATGTCAATTTATTGGAAGTATCACCTTTAAGTGGAAGATTGATAAATTTATTTAAATCTTTTAATTTAAACTATTTATTTTTTGAACCAACTAGAGTAACCGCTACTTCTTCAACTTGTCTAGATAATATTTTTAGTGATGTTACTGCGTCAAGCACTGTAATCCTTGACGAGCTCTCGTCTGATCACTGTGGACAGTTAGCCAAGTTTGTTAGTTACTCCAGCAAGATCTCGTCACAAATCACCTGCAGACCTATCACAAACGCTCGTTGTAATTCGTTCAAAAACAAAATACTATCCAGTGTGAACTCCTCAATTTTAAAATACACCAACCCCGATGTTTTATATGAGTCGCTTTTTACAGTTGTCAAGGACGCTTTCAAAAATGTATTTAAAGAAAAAACTGTAGAAATAGGTAGCAATAAAAGATTTAATGAGTGGGCCACTACTGGTATACATGTGAGTAGAGCTAAATTATATGAATTATATGCTATAAAATCCTACAATTTTAATCCACAGTTTATTGAATACGTTAAAAAATATTCAAAATTATTTAAGAAAGTCTGTTTTATAGCAAAATCTATGTTTTTGAGTAACAAAATAAAGCAGTCGGATAACAAAGTTAAAACTACTTGGAAAGTTATTAACGAACAAACTGGCAAAATTAGAATTAATAACAATAAGTTTGAATTGAAGTTTGACACTAAAATTGTACGCGAAGATGAAGATATAGCTCAAGAATTTAATAATTATTTTTCGCACATACCGTTATCCGTTACGAAGGGTTTAGATGCTTCTTCTAGTGTAGCTGCAACATATTTGATTAATAATATGCCAGACATAACGTGTACTTTTAGATTTCAGCCTATTAATTCAACTGACATTTTAAATACCTTCAAGTCTCTTAAGCCTAAAAAGACAGGTGACTTATGGGGCATCTCTGTAACAGTTTTGCAAACAATTATTGACCTAGTAGCTCCGTATTTAACTGTAGTATTCAACCACTGTCTTAATTCAGGAACTTTCCCAGATCTTATGAAATACAGCAAAATTATTCCACTTTTTAAATCTGGCAGCAAAGCTGATATTGGTAACTACAGACCCATTTCAGTGTTACCAGCGTTCAGTAAAATTTTTGAAAAACTCCTACTTAAGCAATTACTACAATATTTTAATCTTAACAGCCTCCTACATACTGAACAGTACGGATTTACTAAGGGTCGATCTACGACTGATGCAGGAGTAGCTTTACTTAAGCATGTGTACAATGCTTGGGAACAGTCGCAAAATGCTATAGGTATCTTCTGTGACCTTTCTAAGGCTTTTGATTGCGTAAATCATGATACACTTTTACGCAAACTGAAACATTACGGTATCAGAGCTTTGGCACTTAGAGTCATTCATTCTTATCTGAAAGGTAGAGTACAACATGTAGATGTAAATGGAGCTCATTCTTCCGGGTTACCAGTGCAATTAGGTGTTCCCCAGGGGTCCATTCTGGGACCATTTTTGTTCTTAATTTATATAAATGATTTGCCTTATTACATGAATAACTTGTGTGACGTTGTTCTTTTTGCAGATGATACGTCTTTAATTTTCAAGGTTGATAGAAATAAGGAAAACTTTGACGAAGTAAATCGAGCGCTAACTAAAGTCACACACTGGTTTACAGCTAATAACTTAGTTTTAAATTCTAAGAAAACTAAATGTGTTAAATTTGTATTGCCAAACGTAAAGAATCTGGGACCTAACTTAGCACTTAACGAGGAGATTATAGAACCAGTAAATAACACTGTTTTCTTAGGTATAACAGTAGATAATAAATTGCAATGGGGAGCACACATATTGGCTCTTACTGGGAAACTTAGCTCGGCTGCATACGCTATTAGAAAAATTAGACAGTTAACCGACGTCGATACGGCTCGTCTAGTTTATTTTAGTTACTTTCATAGTATTATGTCCTATGGTATTCTTCTATGGGGAAAAGCTGCAGATATTGACAGTGTATTTATTTTGCAAAAAAGGGCAGTCCGTGCTATTTATCAGCTAGGGCCGAGGGTGTCACTTAGGGATCGATTTAAAGAAATTGAAATCCTGACTGTACCTTCCCAATATATATTTGCCAATTTAATGTACATTAAACAAAATATTGAGTCGTATAGTAAAAATAGTGATGTCCATAATATAAACACTAGAAATAAACACAAATTGTGCGTGCCTCATCTTCGATTACATAAAGTTCATAATACATTCATGGGGCTAGGTGTACGTATGTATAATAAATTACCAACTCATTTTTGTCAGTTACCTTTAAATTCCTTTAAAACTGAAGTTAAAACTTGTTTGTTAAAAAAAGCATATTACTCAATAGATGATTATTTCAAGGACAAGAATGCTTGGTAGACAAGTTCAATACTTACTGTTCCAGTTGTTGTGTACAGCTTTATATTTAATTGTTGTTATATACATACTGTTTGACATATGTTTGAATTTTGATTAACTTTATTTTTGACATAAGATTCTCTGTTTGACATGTATATTTGTTTGCGTCATTATTTTATTTGACATTTAATTTTTATATACACTTTGACATTTTTAAATTCAATTATGCGTTTATTTGTTGACGTTCTGCTCTTTTAGATATGTTATAGTGCGTTAATAATGTCGGATAGATTTATTTTAGTCTAATGTAAGTTCAAATGGCTTGTCTTGGAAAGTAGGTTCGTCATGCTCACTGTACTGTCACTGCAGGCGGTAGCGTCGGTGGTCGGGTCACCCACTTCCCTCTAATATGGTTGAGGAGGGTGATGGCTGATCATTGCGTTATACTCGTGAACGGGTGCTGCCTGTGGTGACTGGTCGATCTGCTGGACAGGATACAGCTTTTGACTTGCTGATTTATGAGTTTATTTGCAATTTGTTCCAATTGTTTTGGTACCTACCTAATTAATGCATTGTAACGTGATTTGACTGAGCAGTGATTACATATCAACATGATATTTAACATGTGTGCGGTTACACCCTACTTGTCATTTTGTTTTGGAGGCTAAGTGTTAGTCATTATTCTCAATTTTCAAGTCTTAAGTAGGTACGTAACTAAATAAATGGCAATAGGTTGTGTGATAGCTATCATGTTAACTGAAATGTGATATTATTATTTTTTGATTATAATGTATAACTTCTTATTTAAATACGCAGACAGCACTGTGTTGCTAGGGAGTTTGTTGCGCTGCTTCTTCTTCCTAGCGAAAACACATAGGAAGCAGTGAAGGGTTGGGCTATTTGGGGGACTGTCTATTGTAAAATTTAACGTTCAGAAAGAGCTGTTTACCAGCCAATTTTGAATAAAAGATTTTGATTTTGATTTTGATTTTGATTTTGATTGTTCTTTGCAGTTGAGCTATGAATATTCTTCGTAGAGTTGTCCACTTATCCGATTGTTTCACTACTAAATACTTTAAGATTACGATGGATAATGTATTGTATGGTGACAGTAAAATTGATGGAAAATAATAGGGCTAAGGACTTAGTGCTTTTTTGTTATGAGGTCTTTGAAGTCAAATATAAAAAGTTAGGTACTGAATTCGATGTATACACCATGTCCTAGAATTTAACCGATTTAAAAATCTCTACAATTGTACACATTCACACTAACTTTAACTACCATTGAGGATTACAATTAATATCGTTAATATCGTACGCAAAAAGACTGTAACATTCGGTTTGATGTAAAAGCACTTTCAAAATATTCTGCATGCAATAAATTGTTTGTTACTTTAATAAGATACCGATATATCGAAGTGCTGAAGTGTTTGTATGAAAACGCCACTATGTCAGTCCGCCTCCAGGACCAGAGTTCGAAACCTATTCAACTCCAGCGAGGGGTGAGACAGGGGGATGTCATATCCCCGAAACTGTTTACCACTGCGCTGGAGGATGTTTTCAAGCTTCTGGACTGGAATGGGCTCGGCATCAACATCAACGGCGAGTACATCACTCACCTTCGATTCGCAGACGATATGGTAGTTATGGCTGAGACCTAGGCACAATGCTCGATGGCCTCTGTAGAGTCTCTCAACAAGTAGGTCTTAAGACGAAAATCATGTCGAACGTCCATGTTGTACCTGCTCCTATTCAGGTTGGGAACTCTACGCTCGAAGTTGTCGACAAGTATACCTACCTGGGACAAGTAGTCCAATTAGGTAGGTCCAACTTTGAGAAGGAGGTCAATCGTCGAATCCAACTCGGTTGGGCAGCGTTCGGGAAGCTACGACATATCTTCTCGTCCGATATCCCGCAGTGTCTCAAGACGAAAGTCTTTGACCAGTGTGTGTTGCCAGTGATGACTTACGGATCAGAGACGTGGTCGCTCACTATGGGCCTTATCAGAAGGCTCAAGGTCACTCAGAGGGCGATGGAGAGAGCTATGCTTGGAGTTTCCCTGCGAGATCGAATCAGAAATGAGGAGATCCGCAGTAGAACCAAAGTCGCCGACATAGCTCTCCGGATAGCCAAGCTGAAGTGGCAGTGGGCAGGGCACATAGCTCGAAGAACCGATGGCCGTTGGGGCAGAAAGGTTCTGGAGTGGCGGCCACGTACCGGACGACGCAGCAGAGTTAGGCCCCCCGCAAGGTGGACCGACGACATCGTCAAGATCGCGGGAGGCGGTTGGATGTGGGCGGCTCAAGACCGGTCTGTGTGGAGAACCTTGGGGGAGGCCTATGTCCAGCAGTGGACGTCGTTTGGCTGATATGATGAATAATAAGATATAGTCAATATATATCGGATCTATAGGTAGTCTTAGTCCAAACAAGCTTACATTTAAAAATAATCGTCCTTACAACTGAGTATTGAGGGTCGTGAGGTTGTTGGAGTGAGGACCTTCTGAGATAGCTGGTATATCGTGCGTGACCATCCTTTTTATAGCCCCTCTCTCTGCAACAAAATATGGACACTTAGCGCACCGATTGAAATTTTATATCAAAATAAATGCTGCAATTTTGTTATTTGGAATATAGCGCTACATAGAATATAGAACATGATCTGTGATGGGCTGCTTGTTGAAATGATTTTATATTAGGTTTGATTTTGACAGATTGTTTGAGGTAGTTATTGCTAGATGGTAAGGTAAGTATATCTATGCAGACTAATTCAACGCCAGCTTGCCGCATAAGCGTAAATCATAATAACGCGCAATTATAATCGCAATAAAGCGTACATTTCATTAAAACCTAAACCCATTTTTAAGTTTCGGTAAAGGCAGCGCTCTTACTTCGAGTAATTTCAGAAAGCCCATTGATATTTGTTGCCCGAAGGAATTTCAGGAATGCTGAAAAGAAAAACTACCAGGCACTTACATTCAAAGCAACAGTCTAAAAGTGCCTAATGATCTATTTGGCAACCGTCCCAGAAAATGTTAATATTCAATTCAAACAAAACAACCATTAGACAATTGATAGCTATTTAACAACTAACCTTGAATCAATTGTCCGAAGGTAAGACGGTAAGAATTGGGCAATGATCAACAGTAATTTATTCACAATGAAAATTTATTCACTTATATAAATTTGGTGCATTCTGTAATCATTAACCTATCGATACCTTTTAAAGCGTAGTACTGTAATTTAAGAAACTATAGCAGTCACCCGCACTTTCGCTTGCTCTAAACTTTCAACCTCTACTTTACCCCTAAGGGGTAGCATATTAAAAATGCTTCTTATTCGGTGTGTACAATCAAACAAGTTGGCCCTGGACCAGTTTGAAAAAAAATCTCCTTGGCTCGCTCATAGAGTCGAGGCACAATAGAGACTGGTTTTGTATACGAGTGTCAATGTGCGTGTAAAGTAGCACTGGAAGCGACGATGTCTTGCTGAGCGATTCTCGCCCTTATGGTGGTCTAGCGGGAACTTGTTCGACTGTACATCACAAAAGCAACCCGCTGCCCAAATTGTATGTTTCTAGCTTCAGTAGTTTGGACTCTGCGATGGTAATCTCAGTCAGGACAAATGATTTTAGCAAACTAAAAAAGACCTTCCATTCACCTTAACTTATGAAGTCTATATTCAAGAAAAAGTAGTAGGTATAACTTAATTCTACTTAACAAACGTTTTTTAATTGACCGAAATAGCTTCATATCAGCAATACATTCAATTGATGCTTTAAAAATATTAATACTAAGTTAAAAAAAAATAGGTACAAGTGACCCTAAGAATCACTAGTTACGTACCTACTTATAACTATCGATCTTTTATAAGCAGTGATTGTTAAAGCCATAAAAATATATTACGTATGTGGTTACTACGAATTGCGACTATAATTTTAAATAATTGCATAAGATATTCACGCGTCTACAACCCATGCACAGGCGTAATATTTCTTATGTGCAGCTGTGACCCTAAATATGCAGAACTAGATGTAATTTGAGTATTTATGACAGCACTATACGATCATTTCTATAAAGCATGTTAGTAAGGCGTAATTTGGGGTTCTGCCTTCTACCCGGTTTTGCATTCATAATTAAAACTGTAGAATGTTTCACCATAGAGCAGTTTAGAACAATACGCAGGAAGCCAATTGCCTCTTTGGGACGGGGGATTTTTACGACACAGGGGTTTGTAGCGTTTCCGATTACAAACAGTGGTGAATCTACGATTTTTACGAACCAGGGCAAATCTTGATATTCTTATATCTTTTATCTTTGTACTGTAGTGACAATAAATTAAAAAGGAATTATGCGATTCTTAGGAAAATTGGAACAGATGGATGAAAAAAGAAATATGAAAGGAGTTTAACGTGTAAGAATGAATGGCGATATGTACGCCAATAGGAGCCCGGTACATACGCCGACCAATAGGTGTAGGAAAAATTAACAGTGACTACATACCCATAATCGACGAGCATGCATGATGAGGTTAATGAATGTCGAGGAAGCGAAAGAGGTGTGTTTGAACCAAGTTTGAACCGAAGCACTTGGCGTTCCACAGTCTCTGCTTACCCCAATGGGAGACAGACTTGACGATAGATAAATTGTGTCTGGCGCTCATGCGGGAGTTTATCCTTTCGTATGCCTAAACACAAGAGTTAAACGTCTTCATTTTACATCAATTTCGGTTTGAATCGTAAAAACATTTTCTCATAAACATATTTAGCCATTGCTGCTAATAGAATATCGCTGCTGTAAACATAACATCACTTTACCATTACAACAAACGGAAAAATCTAGATTTGCATTAAAGTCCGTCCGTTTTAAGATTGCAAAATAGTTTTCAGGTGGGATTAACTTACGATGTTCATTACAGTGCTTGCACTGTGCACTGATGCTATTTACATAGCGAGTGGGCTATCTGGTGTCTGGTAAATAGAGCAGCGAATTGATTTATTTACATTTGGAGACAACTTTAACGGCAACACGAGTAAATTGGTGCCCACGCACTTTAGTTCTGAACAGTGCAAGTAGGACCACTTGCGATGATAAATCCTTTATTAGATTTGTAATGATATGATGTAAGTGAGAACAAAATGAACTAGCTCTGTCCCTCAGTTGTTGGCCTTCGGTATATTAAGTTGTTAATTTTCGCTTGCCTCATAATTTTCGGCCCAGCTGTCATGAAGACCTGTGCGAGTCTAAGCCTGTGAGTAGGTATTGCAGTCGACAACAGCTTCAATGATCCGGAAATTGGATTCCATAGAACACGGACGTCGGACACTGTACGTAGTACATTTTTCTATACATTGTGCTAAAGGACGTCGTCAGCGCAATACGCGCTTTAATGTTATGATGTATTGTTCTGGTGGATAAAAATATGAAAGTGCAGCGAAAGGACAGACCTCATCTTTTGTACAGTCCCTGATCCCTCCCAGAAGAGTTTAGTGTGATCCAAAATCAACACAGGCGAAACTGCGGTTTAATTATGTGCCATTCAGGTGACAAGTCAATGCAAATTAAAAAACACAGCTTACGATTTGATTGTTATTTTTTTTCCTTTTCTTACAGTTGACGTTTTACAACGAGGCAAAATGCAAATCAAATGCAAATGCAGACACTAACATAATAATATATATTCGCTATGTGCGAAGTACATGGTGGGGGTGAAACAAAGCGACCGCAGCGCTTGCCGTGGTTACGCAAAAAATCGGGAAAGTAAAGTCAATTTGCACGGAGTTCGTAATAAATATAAAAGTTTAAATTACCTAATAATATATGTTGTTGTGTTGTGAACTGCAAAAATTACAGCAGAAATAGTCGGTGTAAGTTCTATATAATTATATCTTACATCGGACTGGAAATAAAATCAAAGAAATAAATGGATAGATGCTACTGTAAAAAGGAATAAGTAAGCGAAATAACCTATAATTCTGATCAATTTTATTTGCGCTATATTTTATGTAATATTTATTATTGTCTTTATTATTTTTGTATTGATGGGTTGCCAAGGTATCCCAATCCCAAACCTGATGACACAATTTGTAGTGAACATTTTATGGGAAACAAATAATCAGACGCGGAAGAAAGTCTGAGTTATGCTCCCACGATATTCCCGGAAATATATTGAAAGAGGAAGGTTAATGATTCACAGGTCAGGCTAGATATACACGCTTGACAAAACGAAGAACCACAAAAGTCTCATATACCACATCAAGTCAAATAATAATTGAAGAAGGAAGTGACTCAAAAAAACTCAACCTCTTGTGGTCGATCAAGGATGTCAAGTCAATATGTTTACTGAATCGAAATTAAGAGCTATACAACCTTTAATTTTATTAGATTAATTTACAGTGACCACTGTGATGCTGAAATCCAAGTGGATATAACAACAACATCAAGAATTGTAATGACAAATAATTCAAGAAAGAAAGATAAAAGCTGTTGCGCTGACAAAATATCGTACCTATAAGGATCAATCTACCGAAACAAAAAGCCAAGAATTTGTTGGTTTTTCATTAATAAAAAATGATCAAGAACTCTTAGATCTTGCTGGTGTGTCATTTAGCAATTTTGAGTTTTTATTAACAAGATTAACTATGAAAAATGTACAGTTTACATTTTTTTGATAAGAATGAAAACTGGCTTGACATTTTCAGCATGGAGTGTATTATTTGGTGTATGCAGAATCACAATCTCACGAATATTTCATTTGATCTTACAAAATCTAGCTTGTGCAACTATCTACTAATTTAATATTTTTGCCGAATAGAGCCTCTGTACAAGCAATAATGCCCAACTGTTTCAGTCCAGATTACATCAATACGAGAGTAACTATTGACTGTACCGAACGGAATTTAGAAGAATTGAAATACCGACAGTAGTGGATGATCGTTGATAGTAAAAATACCACTTGTCGTCTTTTTATTTATATTTAATTTACTATATTTACTAGAAAGCAATAAAATACTGATGTCATTATTTGGCATAATCCCGGATAGTAGCGCATGCTAGGTGGCGCTACTGTCGTGCACATAGCGAATAGTCTATAGGCAGACACGGCCAAATATTTTCTGTTGACATGGCAAATTGTCAACAGCTTTTTTTATATAGGGTTGTAATGTTCCGAGAATCAAGATTTAGACACACACGCTTCTTCTTAATGAAGTTGTTTCCTACTTAGATAAGATATTGATAAATAAAATTTACTTACCTTATCAGAAACTGTATTCTTTCTATAAAATTGGAGACACCGAAGATACAAAAGTAAAGCAGCATTTACATGCAGTAGTATACATCTGTTATTGTATTGTGTTACCCAGTTGCCGCAGTATAAAAGCTGGAAGCAGTTTATTTCTGCATATTAGATTATTAAAACGCTTATCTGTATACGACCTAAGGCTGTGGAAAATGATATCGGACAACTTGACCCGCTATCCGTAAACTAGGCCAGCCTCGACATGTTTATAAACGAAACTGACTCAAATTATTGCAATTTGAATAAATAATCCTGCGATAGCGATGCTCAATAACAGTTTGGGTCAGGAAAGTTAAAAGACTTGGATAAATAACAACTTTATTTGCTACAAACACGTTATTTACACAGTGTGAACAGAAAATGTAAAAAATACATATAAAAGTACATTTTATATTTATTTGTGTATATGTGTTATATATATGAAAGGCCGCAATAGCCTTGTGGAGATACCAACAGACTGCCATGCAGATGGTATCGGGTTCAAATCCTCGGCACGCACCAATGACTTTTCGGAGTTATGTGCGGATTGAATATTTAATTATCGCTTGTCCCGTGCCTCGGAGATCACGTTAAGCCGTCGGCCCCGGTTGTCATAAAGATCTTTGACAGTAGTTATAGGGATTCATTAGCTTCTATATAAACTGAAACTAGTCTAAACCATGGTATATCGCTATCCCTTTGGGTTGCGGAGGTCAGACAGGCAGTCGCTCTGTGGAAAAGCTAATATGCATCCAAATCCGGTTAGACTAGTGAGCGGACCCCAGGTTGAAACTGAGATAACGCTAAGAGGATGATGGTACATTTAAAAGTAAATGATGTAGACAAATATAGATTTATTAACATGTAGACCAATAAAATTATAATTATATTGCCCATTTTTGAAAATGGTCAAATAACTTTCGTTATTAGGCATTACAAAATATACAAAACTGGTCCGCATAAATTGGTATAAAGTTGTATAACTCGCATTCACAATTTTAATTACTTGAAATGTCACTTTCTAGCCAATTTCAGACCAAGCATAAGGATGAACGCAATCTGTAAATAAATAAATGCAATAGAGTAAAGCTTACAAATAGATGCGTTATTTTAATACATTTCTATTATTAGTGTCATAAATGTACATAATTATGTCATTACAAATTGGCTTGAAAGAAGAATTTAATGCACTTTGAAAAAGTTAACTCTTTAAAATTTCTTATTACATAGGTATATATTACACTATCCTACAATAACTAGTAGCCGCGATACTAGTTACAGCGTGACTAAGCGAATGTGCGGCAATTACCTTACTTGTATCACGTCATATAATATAGTTCTTACACACCTGCCTATAAAATATATAGCTTAATCTAAAATGGCTTCTTATTGGCAGACACAAGTGGGTGCGACAGCGCGATTGCATGGTCTTCCAGTAACGTGTGGTACACTTTTGAAACTGTTGGGTAGTCAGACAGGCCGACTTTGTACCTGAGAATAAAAAAACATACCCTTAGTCAAATTGTAACGTATGAGAAAGATACATTTTGTCGATTATGAAGATTTTGTTGAAGTTGAAGCTGTTCGAAACCTTGGTCTGGTATTTTGTTTTATTTTATGTGGACTTGCGGACTAACTAAAGTTTTCTTTAAAACTAATAGCATGGTTATAATTCTTGTTGAAGCTTATAGTTTTGTTAGCCAAATGTGTAATGTACCTTACAAAAGGTATGTCAAGGACCGCAAATAACCCCTTAAACCTATGTGTATGTGTGTTTCCTAATTATACTACCTTCTATGTACCTTTACGACAGGACGAAAAGGGACATAACTGATAGGAGCTGACGCTTAAAAAATATACAGTACCTAAGCGTAGAGCACACTCAGTGTCTCAGTCAAGGATGTCGTGAAGATCTTTTTTTCAGACATTGATTAGTTTGCCCTTCTAATGCCAAAGGGAATCAACGCGGATGGTAGTCGCATAGCAGAAAAGCTAATATTCTGGTTAATGTCTTTGGAAAGCGGATCCTGAGCTTTAAAAAAGTCTTGGATGTAACCGAATATTGATGACTAGAGGACGCCAGCAGCTACACTTGCATTTTTTTTAAATTTACCCGTTTTGACCGATCCCGTGGGAATTTCGGGAAATCCCTTCTTAGTGCACCCCTACGGTCCCCAAGGAACATAGATGCCAAATTTCAGCTTCCTGCGCTCAATAGTTTCGGCTGTAGGTGTCTGTCAGTCAGTCAGTAACGCAAGGATTTTATATATTAAGATGATGATGAATGATGATGGTGAATGTTGATGATGTTCTGTTAAAGACTAATGCTTTTCAGATCGACCTACGCACGGTTAAGCTAATTTTTCGATGTCACAACTCAAAGATCCTGCAGCCGCCGCAACGAAGAATTATACTTGTAATAAGTTTAATTCTTTGTTCAGGTTTTTAAAGTCTGTCAAAAAGACTAGGTTTTGTTATACTGTAGCACTGAAACTTAGCAGACGGATTGTGATTGTGATTTCCATTTATCTCTTTTTCATCGTACAAGCTTTATAAGTATTATCATTTTAACTCCAAAACGTTCAAAGTAATATTAGTTTAGGCCTTTGCAAAACTTGATAATAAAATGTGTCAAATGTATGAAAGAGACGACACAATGTGTGTTTTGAAAAGAGCTTAGTGACATGAGAATAAATGAAATACAAACAGATTTGTCAGCCTTTCATGACTTCACAAAATATTGTACTTTTGAATTGGGCCTATACTTTTGTAGGCTGCTAGGATAAAATACTTTGTATGTCAAAGTAGGTAATGGAAGAAAAATATTAGTATTCCACCTAGCGTTATGAAATGTAATCCGTAAATCTTAATATACAAAATCCTTGCGTTACTGACTGACAGACACGCTAAAGCCGAAACTATTGGGTGCAGGAAACTGAAATTTGGCCTATATATTCCTTGCGGACTGTAGGGGTACACTAAGAAGGGATTTGCCGAAATTCCCACGGGATCGGCCAAAACGGGTAAATGAAAAAAAAAAATGCAGGCGTAGCTGCTGGCGTCCTCTAGTTCTATATAACAGGGATTGGTACCTCCACAGATATTTTCCTATGACTCTATAGACAAATCCTATACGATTTGTCAATATGTAGATTATAGTTTGGCGACGGGTTAAGAAGACGGAGTAAGTATAGAATGAAGCACTATCCCGTTTCATTCCACGGGTATCGTAAGAGGCAATCAGGGAAAATTTACATTAAGCAAATTGTGTCTTTAGGGAGAAACGGAAAGTTTGATTTCAAACTCTATGTCAATCCGTCTGGCCAGCGTGGTAGAGTAAGCCTAATCCTCCTCACACACTCTTCTTGTGTCACAAATTAGGAGCGACTTGTGTCCAGCAGTGAAATGTGAAAGGCTGTATGATGATGACATTACAGTGACGCTGACGTTTACTGAATTAACAAATAGTGGCAGACGAGCCAATAGACCACAGTGGGTATCTTACTGTGTTGTCATTGATTTATGGAGGACGCCTTAATGTAAATTCACATAAGGTCGTATTGGTGCCTTGAATTCGTATTCTTCTCCAGTCGAATCATACGACTTCAAGCGGGGTCTACATCAAGTAGTCGCCAGTAAGAGGGCGATGCTTTCCTTAAGTAACCCACTCATCACAATTGGATGAGAAGGGAACTACATTAAATGACATCAAAATAGTTGAAAGGAGCTTGAAGGCATGCAAACGTAAAGTTTACACCTAGCGTTATGAAATGGAATATGAAACAGATTCAAAGGATAAATGGGGCTCCAGATGTCTCATTCATTGCACAAGTACAGAAGCAATAGTATGGATACTATTTGCGCTGACATTATATGACAGGGTAGTTACTTTGCCGACTGAGTCCGCCTATTCATGTTCAAATGCATACCTTGTGGTAATCTCTTCATTTCATTGAGTAGGTAATCGATTTCTATTCGTAGGTACTGTATATGTGTGTGATCCGTAGTTATTTGTAATCTAGGCATGCGTGTCTTTTACCTTGTGACTGTTTTCTAGTGTAAAGGTGTTTTTAAACGAACGAACCTTGTAATGGCATTATAAATTTGTGGTACGAGGCACAGGTCTGCGATAGTCAGCTGGTCACCGACGCAATACTTCCCAACAGTCTTCTGCAGCAAGTCTTCCAGCGTCGTAAGACCTCGTTCTGTAAAATATCTTGTGAACTTCTGCCACTGTTCTTCATTCTCGAAGCGAGCCTTCAGACCAAAATTCTGCAGTGGCTGGATGCCTGATACTTTAATCTGTTAAGAGATAAGAAAGTATTATAGGTATCCTCTTCTTGCAAAGTAATAAGAGCAGTTCTGTGCATGTTCTATTTATTATTACGAACGCGAAAGTTTGTGACGATGCAATACGGATGTACGCAAAACCTCCCTTACAGATTTTGACGCAACTTTGCAGTATATTATATAGCTTATACATTGGACTAACATACTTATAAGCTACCTTTTATGAAGAAAACCAACATTTCCACGGACAGAGCCACAGGCAGATTCTAGTACGTTTTACATTTGTGTGGCAGATGGGCGAGATATCTTGACGCTAATGTAAAACCAGTAAGTGTTAAGTTATACATCAACTGAAAGCACGCGCTAGGCTTTTATTACCACATGAAATAAATATCATACAGTCTGTGCAACAATAGGTAGTTATTTGTGCAACAAGAGAGCATAGTTGTTTTTTGTTTCGAGTGCTGATTTTGAGTCCCGAGCAAGTGAAGGATTCTATGATTGATTCACGAGCGTAGCGAGTGAATCAAAGTTAGAATCCTGAGCGTAGTGAGGGACTCAACAGCACGAGATGCAAAAAGCTTTGCTCTCGTGTAGCACACATAACTTTTCACGTCAGCAGTGAGAACACATATTACTTAGGAGACGACGAAAAATTAAAAAATAGAAACAAAATTCTGCATTAATCACTTGTTTTAACTCTTCTGGTGTTAAAGTACAGTCATCATCGCTAGTTTCACTCATCTTTTTAGATTAAGTATTTTATATTAATATAATTTAACACGTTACGCTATACGCTATCAGTAACAGCATCAGCGAAATGTTTACTTTATTCCCGCTATTTTTTTAAATCGCGTTTTGATACCGCGTGCCTGATGTTTATTTTTCAAATGTATCATTGTTGAAATTCCAAATAAAAATGTATTGATTAAATACCAATTATATACTATTCATTAGACTTATTTTTATTAAAATCCAATAATATATTAAACAAATAAACAATAACATTTAAAAAACAACATAATTTTTTATATATAAAGATATTTGTATATATTTAAATTTTAGGGTATAACGCGTTTCCGAACGTGTTTTCTTTGAGGTCGAACACAGACTATATGGATGTCGAATTACAAAATCGAATTTCGAAGGAGTTTGTTTTTTTCATAGGGTTCCCACTAAGAACTTAGGGTCCCAAGCCAACCTCACCTGCAAGTGGTGCACCTGCCGATCAACGGACGAGGCTCTGGCAAACAAAATATCCCGATAAGCGGCAATAGGCTCGCCGCCTATTACGTGGGATCAAAACACTGGCGAAAAGTGGGCGTTTAATATGCCTCTGCCTACCCCTTCGGGGAAACAGGCGTGAGTCTATGTATGTATGTATGTTGTTTTTTTCACTCGCTTTTTTATATGCATGTAAAAGAGACAGAGCACAGTAAAATTCGAATGTTTCAAATTTATGGCTGAACAATGTCAATTCGTGGCACTGAAGATTGAAAAATTAAAAAGCTACTTTGCCTCACGCTCGAATCACAATCGCGTTTTGTTCACTGTTGTCTCGCAGCAAAAGCGGCATGTTTGAGCTACTGTGGTGAAAAATATAAAAGATACACAGGTTTTAGATTAAAGTATATTGACGACAAGTAAGTTTTATTATTCAACGTGTAGCCCAGGGTTTCTTTTTGCATTCAAATAACGTAGATAACGAAATATAGATGATGGAATGTAATCTTTGTATATTTTACTTTACGGACGTACTTATAAGACCAAAGAGAATCACGTGTCCATCCCATTTGTGTTGTTGTGCTTATTTCATTTCAGCGTCAAGTTTCTTTGGCCCTTTATAAAAGCAAACAGATGACATATTATTCAGCATTGTGTACGTTCCAAATCCATTAAATTTTAGAGTTTTGAGGACAAATTGAGAAAGTTTAGAATTGCTCTTTTTATTAAGTATTAGGTTGTGTTTTGTCAGAACCCTGCCTAAGTTTAGATTAATGGTCTTTATTCACCGTGTGAGCTACCTGCCGACTGCTGCGTGTTAGGAGGGATTAAAATTTATATTTGAAATTGGAGTTTTTAAATCGCATTTTATATAGGTAGGTAACTGGTTACGAGGTAAAAAGAGATTATAAACAAGGTACCTACAACACCGTTTTGTTGTTTTTTTTTGGTGTCGGGTTGGAAAATCCTCATGGAGTCCCTCCACCCTGGGGGAAGGGCGAAGGGGACTGTTAGACTCTTACTGACTAAAAACCAACCCGTATTCCTCATGTACCCGTGTGTCGGAGGATCGGGTATCGCCGAAGCATTCCTCGCTACCCCCCGACGGGTATTGGCCCGCCAGATGGTCAGGCGGACCACGAACAAAACCCCCTTGGGGGCGGATGAAGGTGTTGGGCTCCGCCGCCAAAACCGGCCCCAGCGGCCGAAGAGGATAGGGAGGACGGCAACGCAACACCGCATCTCCTCTTCCTCTGCGGCCCCACCGCGACGCAACAATGGTGCGCCCCCATTTGGTCGCGGGATATAGGGCGCGCGGCAACGCAACACCGACACGCCTCTCCTCCCGCGACCGCGCCCGACTGCGAGGGACAGAAGAACTGTCCCTCGCACCCGCACCATTGGACGCATCCTGCGCAGGCCTCCGTCAAGCCCACGCGGAGCGTCCACTCCCGGGATCTAGCTTAGCTTCACCGTGGGTGACCTAACCACGGTTATTGGGCCCCCCCACCACGACAAGGTGAAGATCCCACGGGGGAGAAGGTACAACACCTGGTGGTATTATATTTTGGTATGAAGTGAAGTTTGACATTATGTTTGACATCGGATAAATAGAACCAAAAAATATCATTCACAAACTGAGTAAAATATGTCGTGCAATAGAAGAAACCACACTTTATGTATACGGGTTGATATTATCTGCAGATATAATGGCGCTGTGGGGATAGGAGGCTCAGCGAAACTCGTAAAAGAACCTACTCATTTTGCATGTCTTTTTATGATTGTACCAGAGGATTCACGCAGCCACGAACGCATTTCTTTTTTTTTATTTACCCGTTTCTTTCTGATCCCTTGGTAATGTCGGAAAATCCCTTTTTAGTGCACCCTTACGGTCCCCAAGGAACATAGCTAAACGTCAAATTTTAGCTCCTTGCGCCCAATAGTTTTGACTGTGCATTGTCAGTCAGTCAGTAACTCTGTTTTTCTTTTTAGAATCCTTTGGATAATCAAACTGCGCCGTGTATTCAAGTATTCACGTGGTATGGTCATCACCTAATTCCGTCCACGCTGAATTTGCTATTTCTTGACATTAAAATTTAGTAAGTACCTTTAATATAATGATCTGGAACGCGTATGTCGTCTGTGCACTTATAATATCTTAGCGTCTTCCAAGAATAATATGACGTCAACTTCGTTAAAATGTCAAGTAGGTAGTCTGCAGCCAGGCTAACCGTATACGTATATCGTATATACGTTGGACTGTTGAAGTTATGAGTCCAGTTCTAAGAAGAAATGGTTCATGTTCATATGAAACTAGTTCATAGAGTCGTGTCAAGGCTGTTTGTCAGCGATAGCCCAGTGGAGGAACTAAAAGACTGCTACGTAGAGGGTCTCCAGTTTACACTTACGGCGCGCACCACTGACTTATTTATTTATAGTCTCACGCATGTATCCCCAAAGGGGTAGGCAGAGTAATATTACACCCACATTTCGTCATGTTATGAATTTGTAGGTTCCACGTAATAGTGGGCGAGCCTATTGCCGTTACAAGGCACTTTGCAGACTCTCAGACTCCGTGCTGCTACTGAGAATCCGGAAAAACCCGGTGATACTTTGGCCGACCTAGGAATCGAGCCCGGCATCTCTTGAAAAGCAAGCGCATATGCTACCCACTGGGTCACGGAGGCAGACCACTTACTTCTCGAAATAAAATGCGTATCAAAATGTTGTGGTGACATTTTATTTAAAGGGCTGACGATGATGAAACCTTTTGACTCAGATGCTATCAGGAGAGGATCCAGGCGAGAAACCAAAGGGCACAAGCTCCTCCTCCTCTCAAAGGGACTGAGTCCATCCACGATAAATTACATTTTATTATTACCTTACTCTGATAAACACCAACCATGGTCAACACTTCCCAAACCATAAAAACTCTCAAAGCCAAAATCCTGAACCCCACTTCCAAAACACCCTTTATAGTGTGAGATACAATAACTGCACCCTTGAACATTTTATATGTTTTTTTTTAGACTCATTATCTCACGCCCGGTTTCTGAGGTACTTTTATCGGTGGTTTATCTATCCGTTAGCGTTATTGGTTCGATAACTCAAGAAAGTGCGTTTCTGAACAACGCGTCACAACATAAACTCCAGTTATCCTTAGTTTAACTTAACCGACCAATGTTCGCCGTTTATCGGTTATCGGTATCGGTTCCATAACTTTATTTGAAGTTTAACTTCTGTCAAACGTGTTAAATTTTTTAAGATTTTAAGGTTTTGATTATAGACTAATATATTATAACTAGAAAGTTTTGATATGATAGGTTTGTATTTACAACTTTTACATAACCGATACAAAATGTCGTATTCGAGCAGTTCTGCAGTGAGCAGAGAGTTTGATTTTGAAGTGCTGGAGTTTATTGCTAATTAATCAGTTCCTAAAAACCTAAGATCTAAGAGAAATCCTTTAAAAATGTTCACGGATGAAGAATTTATTATCTTCTTTTTATAATTTATTATAGTTACTAGAGGACACCCGCAGCTACGCCTGCAATTTTTTTTAAATTTACCCGTTTTGGCCGATCCTGTGGAAATTTCTGGAAATCCCTTCTTAGTGCACCCCTACGGTTCACAAGGATCATACACGCCAAATTTCAGCTTCCTGCGCCCAATAGTTTCGGCTGTAGCGTGTCTGTCAGTCAGTCAGTAACGCAAGGATTTTATATATTAGAAGAAGAAGATGAAATCTTTGGCTAGTTGGATGAGTAGCATCTTCTCCTTTTCAGTAAAACTTTTACTGCGTTTTACAATTGATTCCATTTTTACGAAACCACAAAACAAGAACTACTTATTATCGTTTACGAAATTGAAATAATACGCTCAAGTCGCACACAAATGAAAAAAAAAAAACAAAAATCAACAATGGTCTTAACTGCTTGACGTCTGGCATCAAGGTCTGTTTGAAGTTTTTTTTTGAAGTTTTTAAGTTAGCAGGTATAAAGCAAATGAGGCATCATCGAATTATTTTAGTTAAATTACAAGCAACTTGTTGTTTACTCCTGAAAAAAGCATATATGATTAAAAATCCAGTTTAACTATTTTAAAAATATATTCAAATATATTAATTTTTCCAAATTAAAGTAGTTAAATAAATTTTCAACACGTTTTTATAACAGATCCATCTAGTTGCAGAAAAAGAACTACGTATTGGTTCAATAGTTATTGAACGCTCCAATGGGTATTCAGAAACGCAGTGACAGTTAACTAACGTTTATCGTTTCCATAACTATATTGAATCATTAACTATTGACAGTATATCTGGGAACTTCAGAAACCGGGCATCAGAGGACTTCACTGGCTTAATCTCTAAACAACTATTTAAATACCGGCCAGCCCGATAAACTCACAATCGGAATTTTGAACGATTTTTATCAATAGATAGTGTGATTACTACGGAAGGTTTGGGTGTTTAATTCAAGTGGACAAGGTTATATAGCTTGCAAATATAAGAGGTCCCTTAGTTATTATTAGAATTATTTAGTTTCATTGTTCTGTACTATTAGCATAACCGCTTTTATTATTCAATAATAGGTCCAGTCGCCGGAAGAAAATATTAAAATTGAATGGTTTCGGGTCTGGGACTGCGGTCCAAGGTAAGTGCGGTTTCAGTCACCGGAAAACTCGTTCTGCTAACATCGGGCGTAATGTCGGAGAAAATATAGGTACTGATACATTAAATTATTGTCTTAGTTAGTGAAATTAAGGACCGTTAAATAAACTCGTTATATGTATAGTAATTGTAAAAGTTTGAAATTGATTTAGAGTCTTAATAACGCACTGGGGGCTGACCGCAATGCGCCGCACCGCACGTGCCTGGTCTACAAACGGTAATGTTATAAAAGGCAACAAGATATTGGCCGTAAGTCAGTGCGTTGACTTAGTGCGTTTTTATAACAAAATCGAGGTGCGGCCAGTCGCATGCGGCGTGCCACATTACGGCCAGCCGCTATTGAGTTCGCGCTCTTAAACAAAATTTAAGTCTAGCAGTCGCACTGAAAATAGCTTCAAATTCCGGGACATTTGGCGCTGCTAACTATTTCCATAATAGCTTGTTACTGGACGGGTCATGTCAAAAACTCATTTGATATAGGTACATGGTAATGACATCATCAGCTCTCTATGTAAGCCATCCAATTGCTGGTCACGAAGCTCTTCTCACTATGTGATGGGTAAGGCTGGTAGAACTATCCACCACGCTCGCCAAGTGCGAGTTGGCAGACTTCACATGTCACAGATATGCAGGTTTCCTCACGATATTGTCCTTCAGCGTTGAGCAACAGATTTACCAATAAAACCCTGTGTGTAGCAATGTATCGTTATGTTTTCTTCGACTTCAAATTACAGTTCAACCACCCTTGGAAAGTTGGCATAAATGCAATAAAATTATAAACACTACTGATCAAGTGTGCCTTTAATGCTCGGGCCACACTACCTTACCGTCTACCGGGCTGTTACCGCCATAATTATGGCAATAAATTACTAGAGTTTACCGAGATATGCCAATAAACTAGGCGGTAAAAATATCATTTTTCAAGATGGCGGATGAAGCTGCAGCTGTTTGGTATTTTATGAGTGCCAATTATTTTAACATGAATCTTTTAAATTTTAAGCTTTCTGTCGGGTATCCCAGAGAGACGGTTCGGATAACAATAACTCCAAAAAATCGAGCGCTTTTTCATTTGACCACTCCATATCGGTACATACGTGCGTCGTCGTAGAACTCGTGTTGCACACTGAACAAACGGCAGTGTGGCCACAAACGCAATAATTATTGCGGTAATCTTCTTTGATGTGCGAAAAAGACCGCCGCCGGAGCTATTGCCAATCAATATGGCATTGTAAAATTATGGCCATAAATCGCGGTTACACCTAGGCGTTGTTGAAATTATGGCAATAATTATTGGCATATCCCGGTAGTGTGGCCCGAGCATAAGGGCATGCTTAACTTTGCCAACCTAATACGGTCGGCAAGTCAAGTCTCGCTATGAGCGCTACAAGGGAACTGAGTAATAGGGAAATATAAAAAAGTTAAGGAGGGTCGTTTAAAAACTCGCTCAAAAGTTTCTCAAATATGAAACTAAGAAAAGAAACAAAATGTTGTGTTAAGTATTACCATTCAGGTTTGCGTAGGTGTATCTATCACTCCTTTATACTTCAGTCTGAGAACTTCTCACAAACTCTTATTTTCAGTTAGAACCCCAACGGTGCTATAAATGCCGTTAACATCCCACAACTATTTTCGTTCACTCGTACTTATCTTTTTCGTTTCTTGCGTTGTTTATATGACGCTATAAAATAAGACTAGCCTTTTAGGAATCAGCTTTAAAGATATAATAAATAACTGGATAGTAAACATTGACATCGCTTTTCTCATGTGTTTGGGGAAAGCAATCAGTCAGCGTCGATTTATTCCGACGGTATTGAACTTCCACAGTGAAGTTTTCTAACGTCAGCACAGAAATCTAGTTTTTGTATTGGAAAGCCTATTTATCGAGGAAGGCTATACGCTCTATACCATCATCCTATGGGCGACAGGTGCGAAGCAGTAGCCTCAAATAACGCAGGTGTGATTACGACGTCAGCAAGGGTAGGTACCTAACTTATTTATTTATATTTAGGAAAATTTTCTTCGTCCAAAAATCCTACAGGATTATTTGGAACTATAACACAATTCAAAATCACGCAAATGTATATCGACTTATCTTGCTGGCTGTACGTTGTAAATTGTAGTGAATAAGTGTTCATTCGCAATATGTATGTACCTATCGCACTAACATTTTCATGTAATTTAACGTGTAGACCGTAAGATATTTAAATGTTCTCACCTCGACTACACACTCTTACCACAGTATAAAATGTGCTCTTACGCCCTGTTTTACATAAGCTCCATCCAAAATATGTATCTCTAATAGTCAAAACCATGGATAGGTCCCGCCGTTAGGCAGTCTTAGGTAGGTACTACTTAAAAATTTTACATGTATTTTTGTTATAGTCTCACGCCTGTATCCCCGAAGGGGTAGACAGAGGTGTAAATATTACACCCACATTTCGCCATGAATTTTTAGGTCCCACGTAATAGGGGGCGAGCCTATTGCCGTTATCGGGCACATCACCAGACTCCGTACTGCTACTGAGAATTCGGCAAAACCCAGTAACACTTTTGCCCGACCCAGGAATCGAATCCGGGACCTCCGATCAGCATACGCTATCCACTGGACTACGGAGGCAGTTTTACATATTGTGCGAAGCCCTCAAGCACGCAGGTGGGAAAACTGCAAAGTTCCACATATTTTTGTTTTGTTTGCTACATATGTATGTACATATGTATGTTTGATAAAATTATAGGCTTTACTGCATACAACCGGTTCCTGTGTATAACGAGCGCTATCCGAGGCTAGGTGTGCGTTTCACGCCTTGTTACTTGAGATCAATGTTAGAGCCGTTTGAGAGCTAGGTATTTTTATGATTGTTCTTTGCAGTTGAGCTATGAATATTTTTCGTAGACTTGTCCACTTATCCGATTGTTTCACTACTAAATACTTTAAAATTACGTTGGAGAATGTATTGTATGGTGACAGTAAAATGGATAAAAAATAAGAGGTGTTAATCTTGGGTTAAGGACTAAGTGCCTTTTTGTAATGAGGTCTTTAGAGTCAAATATAAAAAGTTACTGAATTCGATGTATAGGCCATGTCCTAGAACTTAACCGACTTAAAAAAACACTCTACAATTGTACACATTCACACTAACTTTAACTACCTACGATTGAGGATTACAATTAATATCGTACGCAAAAAGACTGTAACATTGGGTTTGATGTAAAAGCACTTTCAAAATATTCTGCATGCAATAATTTGTTTGTTACTTTAATAAGATATAGTCAATGTATATAAGATCTATAGGTAGTCTTAGTCCAAACAAGCTTACATTTTAAAATAATCGTCTTTACAACTGAGTATTGAGGGTCGTGAGGTTGTTGGAGTGAGGACCCTCAGAGATAGCTGGTATATCGTGCGTGACCACCCGTTTTATAGCCCATCTCTCTGCAACAAAATATGGGCACTTAGCGCACCGATTGAAATTTTATATCAAAGTAAATGCTGCAATTTTGTTATTTGGAATATAGCGGGCTGCATAGAATATAGAACATGATCTGTGATGGGCTGCTAGTTGAAATGATTTTATATTAGGTTTGATTTTGACAGATTAGTTGAGGTAGTCATTGTTAGATGGTAAGTATATCTATGAAAACTTATTCAACGCGAGCTTGCCGATTAAGCGTAAATCATAATAACGTGTAATCATAATCGCAATGAAGCGTACATTTCATTAAAACTCTGAACCCATTTTTAGGTTTCGGTAAAGGCAGCGCTCTTACGTCGAGTAATCTCAGAAAGCCTACTGATATCTGTTGCCAGATAGAATTTCAGGAATGCTGAAAAGAAAAACTATCAGGCACTTACATTCAAAGCAATAGTCTTAAAGTGCCTAATGATCTATTTGGCAACCGTCCCAGAAAATGTTAATATTCAATTCAAACAAACCATCTATTAGACGATTGATAGCTATTTAACAACTAACCTTGAATCAATTGTCCGAAGGTAAGATGTTAAGAATTGGGCAATGATCAACAGTAATTTATTCTTAATGAAAATTTATTCACTCAGATACATTTGGTGCATTCTGTCTTCATTAACCTATACCCATATATAGGTCCTATATAGTATCGATAGTAATCTTTTGATACCATTTGAAGCGTAGTACTGTAATTAAAGAAACTAGCAGTCACCCGCACTTTCGCTTGCTCTAAACTTTCAACCTCTACTTTACCCCTAAGGGGTAGCATATTAAAAATGCTTCCTTATTGGGTGTGTACAATCAAACAAGTCGGCCCTGGACCAGTTTGGAAAAATTCTCTTGGCTCGCTCATAGAGTCGAGGCACACTAGAAACTGGTTTTGTATACGGGTGTCAATGTGCGTGTAAAATAGCACTGGAAGCGACGATGTCTTGCTGAGCGATTTTCGCCCTTATGGTGGTCTAGCGGGAAGTTGTTCGGCTGTACATCACAAAAGCAACCAGCTGCCCAAATTTTACGTTTCTGGCTTCAGTAGTTTGGACTCTGCGATGGTAATGTCAGTCAGGACAAATTTAATTATTTTAGCAAACTAAAAGAGAGCTTCCATTCACCTTTCAAGAAGTAGTAGTAGGTATAACTTGATCCTACTTGACAAACATTTTTTTTAATTGAACGAAACACCTTCATATCTTCATCAATAAGTACATTCAATTGATGCTTTAAAAATATTTATACTAAGTTTTAAAAAAAATACACATGACCCTTAGGGCCTTATCATACTAGCGGATTGCGAACGTTTTCAAAGCGGAGTGGGTGCGCAACGAATTCGTTACGGGCTCACAACGGTCACAACGAACACGCCGCGCATGCGCAACGATTTCAATGAGTAAAAAGCGTCGCGAAACGAGTAAAAGTAATAAAGTCAACAGCAGCGTTTCCTCGTCGGAATCCATTTTGTTACAGAATGTATTGTACGTCGATGATTTGCTACAAACATGCGACAAAAACGTAACGTATTTGCCACGCGTCCGCGACGTCCTCGCTGCGCAGCCGCGGCGTGTTCGCGATGCATTCGCTGCGCATCCGCTCCGCCCCGTAACCGCTCCCAAACCGCTAGTATGATAAGGCCCTTAGGATCATTAGTTACGTAGGTACCTACTTATAACTATCGATATTTTATAAGCAATTAAAGCCATAAATAGTTATTTGTGCAACAAGAGAGCAAAGTTGTTTTTTGTTTAGAGTGCTGATTTTGAGTCCCGAGCAAGCGAAGGATTCTATGATTGATTCACGAGCGTAGCGAGTGAATCAAAGTTAGAATCCTGAGCGTGGTGAGGGACTCAACAGCACGAGATACAAAAAACTTTGCTCTCGTGTAGCACACATAACTTTTCACCACAGCAGTGAGAACACATATTACTTAGGAGACATAGAAATGAACAGGAATAGATTGAATTCTGCATTATCACTTGTTGATTTAACTCTTATGGTGTTAAAGTACAGTCATCATCGCTAGTTTCACTCATCTTCTTAGATTATTTTATATATTAATATAATTTAACACGTTACGCTTTACCTACTGTATCAGCATCAGCGAAATTTTTATTCCCGCTTCTTTTTTAAATCGCATTTTAATACCGCGTCCCTGATGTTTATTTTTCAAATGTATCATTGTTGTAATTCTAAATAAAAATGTATTGGTTAAATACTAATTTTATACTATTAATTTGACTTATTTTTATTAAAATCCAATAATAAATTAAACATGTAAACAATAACATATAAAAAAAGTAATTTCTTCATTACAAATATCTTTTTTTTTTTTTGCTTTGCCGTAGGTGTTTTCTGTGAGGTCGAATTCCAAAATATTTCGAATTCGAAGGGGTTTGTTTTTTCACTCACTTTTTATATGCATGTGAAAGAGACAGAGCACAGTAAAATTCGAATGTTTCAAATTTATGGCTGAACAATGTCAATTCGTGACACTGAAGATTGAAAAATTAAAAAGCTACTTTTACTCACGCTCGAATCAAAATCGCGTTTTGTTCACTGTTGTCTCGCAGCAAAAGCGGCATGTTTGAGCTGCTGTGGTGAAAAATATATTACGTATGTGGTTGCTTAAGACATTTAGGCGTCTACAAACCATTACTTGTTCACAGGCGTAATATTTCTTATGTGCATCTGTGACCTAAATATGCAGAACTAGGTGTAATTTGAGTATTTATGACAGCACTAACCAATCGTTTCTATAAAGCATGTTAGTAAGGCGTAATTTGGGATGCTGCCTTCTACCCGGTTTTGCATTCATGATTAAAACTGTAGAATGTTTCACTATAGAGCAGTTTAGAACAATACGCAGGAAGCCAATTGCCTCTTTGGGACGGGGGATTTTTATGACACAGGGGTTTGTAGCGTTTCCGATTACAAACAGTGGCGAATCTACGATTTTTACGAACCAGGGCAAATCTTGATATTATTATATCTTTTATCTTTGTACTGTAGTGACAATAAATTAAAAAGGAATTATGCGATTCTTAGGAAAATTGGAACAGATGGATGAAAAAAGAAATATGAAAGGAGTTGAACGTGTAAGAATGAATGGCAATATGTACGCCAATAGGAGCCCGATACGTACGCCGACCAATAGGTGTAGGAAAAATTAACAGTACCTACCTACCCATAATCGACGAGCATGCATGATGAGGTTAATGAATGTCGAGAAAAGGAAAGAGGTGTGTTTGAACCAAGTTTGAACCGAAGCATTTGGCGTTCCATAGTCTCTGCTTACCCCAATGAGAGACAGGCTTGACGATAGATAAATTGTGTCTGGCGCTCATGCGAGAGTTTATCCTTTCGTATGCCCAAACACAAGAGTTAAACGTCTTCATTTTAGATACATAAATTTCGGGTTGAATCGTTAAAACATTCTCATAGACATATTTAGCTATTGCTGCTCATAGAATATCCCTGCTGTAAACATAACATCACTTTACCATTACAACAAACGGAAAAATCTAGAGTTGCATTAAAGTCCGTCCGTTTTAAGATCGCAAAATAGTTTTCAGGTGGGATTAACTTACGATGTTCATTACAGTGCTTGCACTGTGCACTGATGCTATTTACATAGCGAGCGGGCTATCTGGCGTCTGGTAAATAGAGCAGCGAATTGATTTACCTATAATTACATTTGTAGACAACTTTAACGGCAACACGAGTAAATTGGTGCCCACGCACTTTGGTTCTGAACAGTGTAAATAGGACCACTTGTGATTATAAGTCCTTTATTAGATTTGTAATGACATGATGTAAGCGAGAACAAAATTAACCAGTCATGTTCCTCAGTTGTTGGCCTTCGGTATATTAATTTGTTAAGTTCTCTTGCCTCATAATTTTCGTCCCAGCTGTCAGGAAGACCTGTGAGTATAACAGTTAAAAAAAAAAGAAAAAAAAATTGTTTATTGCCAATAACATTTACTATGTGTTGACAACAGCTTCAATACATTTTGCTAAAGGATGTCGTCTGCGCAATACGCGTCAACAGCTTTAGTGTTAGGATGTATGGTTCTGGTGGATACAAATATGAAAGTGCAGCGGAAGGACAGAACTTACCTTTTGTACACTCCCTGATCCCTCCCAGAAGAGTTTAGTGTGATCCAAAATCAACACAGGCGAAACTGCGGTTTAATTATGTGCCATTCAGGTGACAAGTTAATGCAAATTAAAAAACACAGCTTATAGAGCAAGAGCCCGTGAACCCCAGACCTACGTTATTTTATAAAAGCTGAAAGTTTGTCAGCGGATGCTCCCAACACAGGTAAGAAGGATGGACCATTATGCAGTTTGGGTTAAAGTGGCTTTGGCAGGTAAACGGTACTAGAGGTGTCTAAAATACCGATCTAAATAAGTACATCAAATACCTAATAAAGTCCAATTTTTCGGTATTACCTTCAGAATATCATTAAAAATCACGTTATTCATTGCCAGACACTTAACATCGTGGCAACCTCTAGCCAGACACCCTTAATGTTCATGAAATTATAATTTTACTTACGTTATAGTATTAAAGCTAATTTTTATATATAATACTTGGGTAATAAGTAGATGATGTTTCCTCACTAGCCAGACACTTTTGATAGTTCCAACCCCTTGCCAGACAAACATTGTAAATCGTAAGAAAAGATTCGTGATTAGAATGACTTACCTATGCAAATAAACTTTTTAGCGCAGACTTATATAACTGATAGTTTATGTAAATTTTGAAAACATTCTAAGAAAAGAGATTCGATGCTTCAACTAACTTATATTGTAAAAAAAAAATATTCTGTCAATAATAAGTTTAAAAAAAAAGCAAAATAAAATATTCCTTAAAAATTTAATAAAAAAGTTGTTAATGATACAAGTTATTATAAGGGATAAAAAAATAGATTGATGACATTACACGGTGGCAGACTACTAGCATAAAAATTTCGTAGATTTTTACGACTAAACGCTTCATAAATATTTGAAGCCTGATGAAGAGCAATATAAATCAAACATCAATAAGACTTGCGAAGAAAAGCCGATACCCAAAAATTCAACGTCGACGTGTAACGGCAGCCCAACATGTCCAACTCCTGAAAATAAATTAACCTCAAGAAATAAACCTCCAAATCGGAAACCTAAACAAAACAACAAGTCCCTCGGGGATGATACAGATTCGTCTGCGGCTTCTGTCCCCAGTGCAACTAAAGAATCGTCTGTGGCTCCTATCCTGAGTGATCAGAAGGTCATACAGGCAGAACTTTCCACATCGGTCTCAACGATTAATAGCTATGACTGTGAAGACACTGATAAAGGAAACTGGGAAAAAGTGGGGCGTAGACGGTCTCGATCTTCACTACCCAGGGTACTCAGGGGTACCGCTGAACCTGGCTCCACGATGCTACATGCCGCTGAGAGGCGAAGATACTTGCACGTATATTACGTGCAGGAGGGCACCACAGTCGAGCAAGTACGCGACTATCTTAAGTCAATATGTGGCAGTGACAATGCACTGTTGAAAAACTGAAATTTTGTGGCCACTACGCTTCCTTTAGCCTTGGAGTACCATTAAAATATGCCGAAAATATATTTTTTTCAGATAACTGGGCTAAAGACATATGTGTTAAGCCATGGCGGCAGAACTTTCGTACTAAGAACAACTATCAAGTGTCGACCGCGATCCCGTGAGATGAAAATATGCTATAACAATGTTCGTGGTCTAAGGACGAAGACTAGTACCTTCCTTAATAATGTTACGCAAAGTGAATATTATGATATAATAGCATTAACTGAGACTTTTCTTACGAGCTCCGTGGTAGACAGAGAACTTTTCCCACCGGGTTTTCATGTGACTGTGGATGGGGAGGAGTTTTATTCGCATTTCGTGATTATTATAATGTAAAAATAGTTACGGACATTGATGGTATGACTGATGGCAAAGAGATAATATTTGCTATTGTGTCATATAAAAATGTAAAAATATTATGCTGTGTCGTGTATTTGCCTCTTAACTATAAAGATGAGCAGTATTTGAATGTTTTGACATGTATAGAAAATGTAGTCTTAACTTCGCGCTCTCCTAACAGCTACCCTACATGCTTGTCTGGCAAGGGGTTGGAACTATCAAAAGTGTCTGGCTAGTGAGGAAACATCATCTACTTATTACCCAAGTATTATATATGAAAATTAGCTTTTATACTATAACGTAAGTAAAAGTATTATATCAAGAACATTAAGGGTGTCTGGCAAGAGCTTGCCACGATGTTAAGTGTCTGGCAATGAATAACGTGATTTTTAATGATATTCTGAAGGTAATACCGAAAAATTGGACTTTATTATTTGATGTATTTATATCGGTATTTTAGACACCTCTAGTACCGTTTACCTTCCAAAGCCACTATAACCCAAACTCCATAATGGTCCATCGTTCTTACCTGTGTTGGGACCATCCGCTGACAAACTTTGAGCTTTTATAAAATAACGTAGGTCTGGGGTTCACGGGCTCTTAGACTATTACGATTTGATGATGATCTCTCTCGTATTCTTGCAGTTGGCATTTTACAACGAGGCAAAATGCAAATGCAAACACGGCCAAATATTTTCTGTTGACATGGAAAATTGTCAACAGCTTTTTTTTATATAGGGTTGCAATGTTCCGAGAATCAAGATTTAGACACACACGTACACGCATCTTTTTTAATGATGTTGTTTCCTACTTAGATAAGAGATTGATAAAGTAAATTTACCTTATCAGAAACTGTATTCTTTCTTTTAAATTGGAGACACCAAAAATAAAAAGTAAAGCAGCATTTACATGCAGTAGTATACATCTGTTATTGTATTGTGTTACCCGGTTGCCGCAGTATAAAAGCTGCAAGCAGTTTATTTCTGCATATTAGATTATTAAAACACTTATCTGTATGCGACCTAAGGCTGTGGAAAATGATATCGTAACAACTTGACCCGCTATCCGAAAACTAGGCCAGCCTCGACATGTTAAAAGACTTGGATAAATAACAACTTTATTTGCTACAAACACGTTATTTACACAGTGTGAACTGAAAATGTACACAGATACATATAAAAGTAAATTTTATATTTATCTGTGTATATGTTTTATATATAAGGCCGCAATAGCCTTGTGTAGACACCAACAGACTGCCATGCAGATGGTATCGGGTTCAATTCAAATCCTCGGCACGCACCAATGACTTTTCGGAGTTATGTGCGGATTGAATAGTTAATTATCGCTTGCCCCGTGCCTCGGAGATCACGTTAAGCCGTCGGTTCCGCTTGTCATGAAGATCTTTGACAGTAGGTAGTTATAGGGATTCATTAGCTTGTATATAAACTGTAACTAGCCTTAACCATGGAATATCGCTATCCCTTTGGGTTGCGGAGGTCAGACAGGCAGTCGCTCTCAGTGGAAAAGCTAATATTCAGCCAAATCCGGTTGGACTAGTGAGCGGACCCAAGGTTGAAACTGGAATAACGCTAGGAGGATGATGATAGTGATGATACATTTAAAAGTACTTAAATTATGTAGACAACTATAGATTAACTAGAGGACGCCAGCAGCTACGCCTGCATTTTTTTAAATTTACCCTTTTTGGCCGATCCCGTGGGAATTTCGGGAAATCCCTTCTTAGTGCACCCTACGGTCCCCAAGGAACATACATGCCAAATTTCAGCTTCCTGCGCCCAATAGTTTCTGCTGTAGCGTGTCTGTCAGTCAGTCAGTAACGCAAGGATTTTATATATTAAGATTAATATGTATGTAGATCAATTATAATTATATTGCCCATTTTTTTTAAATGATCAAATAACTTTCGTTCGCATTACAAATTATACAAAACTGGTCCGCATAAATTGGTATAAAGTTGTATAACTCGCATTCACAATTTTAATTACTTGAAATGTCACTTTCTAGCCAATTTCAGACCAAGCATAAGGATGAACGCAATCTGTAAATAAATAAATACAATAGAGTAGTGCTTACAAATAGATGCGTTATATTCACATTTTAATGCATGTCTATTAAAATAGTGTCATAAATGTACATATCTCATTACAAATTGGCTTGAAAAAAGAATTTAATGCACTTTGAAAAAGTTAACTCTTTAAAATTTCTTATTACATAATAGTTACACTATCCTACAATAACTAGTAGCCGCGATACTAGTTACAGCGTGACTTAGTGAATGTGCGGCAATTACCTTACTTGTATCATGTCATATAATATTGTACTTACACACCTATGTCTATAAAAAGTAAAGTAGCTTAATCTAAAATGGCTTCTTGTTGGCAGACACAAGTGGGTGCGACAGCGCGATTGCATGGTCTTCCAGTAACGTGTGGTACACTTTTGAAACTGTTGGGTAGTCAGACAGGCCGACTTTGTACCTGAGAATAAAAAAACATACCCTTAGTCAAATTTTAACGTATGAGAAAGATACATTTTGTCGATTTTGAACATTTTGTTGAAGTTGAAGCTGTTCGAAACCTTGGTCTGGTATTTTGTTTTATTTTATGCGGACTTGCGGACTAACTAAAGTTTTCTTTAAAACTAATAGCATGGTTATAATTCTTGTTGAAGCTTATAGTTATGTTAGCCAAATGAGTAATGTAGCTTGCACTCCTTGATATACCTTTTGTAAGGTATATCAACGACCGCAAGTAACCCGGTTAACCTATGTGTATGTGTGTTTCCTAACTACACTACCTTCCATGTACCTATACGACAGGACGAAAAGGGACATAACTGATAGGAGCTGACGCCTAAAAAATATACAGTACCTAAGCGTAGAGCACACTCAGTGTCTCAGTCAAGGATGTCGAGAAGATCTATTTTTCAGACATTGATTAGTTTGCCCTTCTAATGCCAAAGGTCTTATTCAAAGCGGATGGTAGTCGCTTGGCAGAAAAGCTAATATTCTGGTTAATGTCTTTGGAAAGCGGATCCTGAGCTTTAAAAAAGTCTTGGATGTAACCGAATATTGATGACTAGAGGACGCCAGCAGCTACGCCTGCATTTTTTTTTAATTTACCCGTTTTGGCCGATCCCGTGGGAATTTCGGGAAATCCCTTCTTAGTGCACCCCTACGGTCCCCAAGGAACATACATGCCAAATTTCAGCTTCCTGCGCTCAATAGTTTCGGCTGTAGCGTGTCTGTCAGTCAGTCAGTAACGCAAGGATTTTATATATTAAGATGATGATGAATGTTGATGATAAATGTTGATGATGAATGTTGATGATGTTCTGTTAAAGACTAAGGCTTTTCAGATCGACCTACGCACGGTAAAGCTAATTTTTCGATGTCACAACTCAAAGATCCTGCAGCCGCCGCAACGAAGAATTATACTTGTAATAAGTATAATTCTTTGTTCAGGTTTTCAAAGTCTGTCAAAAAGACTAGGTTTTTGTTATAATGTGGCACTGAAACTTAGCAGACGGAATGTGATTGTGATTTCTCTTTATCTCTTTTTCATCATACAAGCTTTATAAGTATTATCATTTTAACTCCAAAACGTTCAAAGTAACATTAGTTTAGGCCTTTGCAAAACTTGATATTAAAATGCGTCAAATGTATCAAAGAGACGACACAATGTGTGCTTTGAAAAGAACTTAGTGACATGAGAATAAATGAAATACAAACAGATTTGTCAGCCTTTCATGACTTCACAAAATATTGTACTTTTGAATTGGGGCTATACCTTTGTACGCTGCTAGGATAAAATACTTTGTATGTCAAAGTAGGTAATGGAACAAAAATATAGATGTGTTAGTATTACACCTAGCGTTCTGAAATGTAATCCGTAAATTCTATACAACGGGGATTGGTACCTCGACAGATATATTCCTATGACTCTATTGACAAATCCTATACGATTTGTCAATATGTAGATTATAGTTTGGCGACGGGTTAAGAAGACGGAGTAAGTTTAGAAAGAGGCACTATCCCGTTTCATTCCACGGGTATCGTAAGAGGCGATCAGGGAAAATACATTAAGCAAATAGTGACTTTAAGGAGAAACGGAAAGTCTGATTTCAAACTCTATGCCAATCCGTCTGGCCAGCGTGGTAGAGTAAGCCTAATCTTCCTCACACACTCTTCTTCTGTCACAAATTAGGAGCGACTTGCGGCCAGCAGTGAAATGCGAAAGGCTGTATGATGATGATATTACAGTGACGCTGACGTTTCCTGAACCGACAAACAGTGGCAGACGAGCCAATAGATCACAGTGGCTATCTTACTGTGTTGTCATTGATTTACAATGGACGCCCTATTGTAATCTCACAATAAGGACGTATTGATGCGTTGAATTCGTATTCTTCTCCAGTCGAATCATACGACTTCGAGCGAGATCTACATCAAGTAGCCGCCAGAAACAGGGCGATGCTTTCCTTAAGTAACCCACATCACAATTGGATGAGAAGGTAACTACTATTATTATTATATGACGTCCAAATAGTTGCCTAGTACCTATTGCAAGAAATGAGTTTAAAGGCATACTAGTATAAAATTTACACCTAGCGTTATAAAATGGAATATGAAACAGATTCAAAGGATAAATGGGGCTCAAGATGTCTCATTCATTGCACAAGTACAAAAGCAATAGTATGGATACTATTTGCGTTGATATTATATGACAGGGTAGTTACTTTGCCGACTAAGTCCGCCTATTCATGTTCAAATGCATAGTGGTAATCTCTTCATTTTGATTATTCGATTAAGTTATCGATTTCTGTTCGCACCAGAAATAGGTATGTGTAATCTATAATTATTGGCAATCTAGGTGTTCCTGTCTTTTGCTTTCTGTTTGTTTTAGTGTGGAGGTGTTTTTAAATGAACAAACCTTGTAATGGCATTATAAATTTGCGGTACTAGGCACAGGTCTGCGACAGTCAGCTGGTCACCGACGCAATACTTCCCAGCCGTCTTCTGCAGCAAGTCTTCTAGCGTCGTAAGACCTCGTTCTGTAAAATATCTTGTGAACTTCTGCCACTGTTCTTCATTCTCGAAGCGAGCCTTCAGACCGAAATTCTGCAGTGGCTGGATGCCTGATACTATAATCTGTTCAAAGATAAGAAAGTAAGTATTCTACTTACAAAGTAATAAGAGCAGTTCTGTGTAGGTCCTATTTAATATTATAAACGCGAAAGTTTGTGACAATGGAATATGGATGTACGCAAAAGCTCCCTCATGGATTTTAAGGAAACTTTGCAGTATGTCATATAGCTTATACATACATGAGACTAACATACTTATATGCTACCCTTTTGAAGAAAACGACATTTCCGCGGACAGAGCCACGGGCAGAATTGAGTACGTTTTACATTTGGGTGGCAGATGGGCGGTATATCGTCAGGTTATTTACAGCAACTGAAAGCACATAACAATAAATATCGTACAGTCTGTGCAATAAAATTTTAAGGATACACAGGTTTTAGATTAAAGTAAATTGACAGCAAGTAAGTTTTATCATTCAACGTGTAGCGCAGGGTTTCTTTTAGCATTTAAATAACGTAGAAAACGAAATATGGATGATGGAATGTAATCTTTGTATATTTTACTTTAAGGACGTACTTATAAGACCAAAGGGAATCACGTGTCTATCCCATTTGTGTTGTTGTGCTTATTTCATTTCAGCGTCAAGTTTCTTTGGCCCTTTATAAAAGCAAACGGATGACATATTATTCAGCATTGTGTACGTTCCAAATCCATTAAATTTTAGAGTTTTGAGGACAAATTGAGAAAGTTTAGAATAGCTCTTTTTATTATTAGGTTGTGTTTTGTCAGGACCCTGCCTAGGTTTAGATTAATGGTCTTTATTCACCGTGTGAGCTACCTGCCGACTGCTGCGTGTTAGGAGGGATTAAAGTTTATATTTGAAATTGGTGTTTTTAAATCGCATTTTATATAGGTGGGTAACTGGTTTCGAGGTAAAAAGAGATTATAAACAAGGTACAACACCTTTTTGTTTTATTTTTTTGGTGTCGGGTTGGAAAATCCTCATGGGAGTCCCTCCGCCCTGGGGGAAGGGCGAAGGGGACTGTCAAACTCTTACTGACTAAAAACCAACCCGTATTCCTCATGTACCCGTGTGTCGGAGGATCAGGTATCGCCGAAGCATTCGTCGCTACCCCCCGACGGGTATTGGCCCGCCAGATGGTCAGGCGGACCCCGAACCAAACCCCCTTGGGGGCGGATGAAGGTGTTGGGCTCCGCCACCAAAACCGGCTCCAGCGGCCGCAGAGGATAGGGAGGACGGCAACGCAACACCACATCTCCTCTTCCTCTGCGGCCCCACCGCGACGCAACAATGGTGCGCCCCCATTTGGTCGCGGGAGATAGGGCGCGCGGCAACGCAACACCGACACGCCTCTCCTCCCGCGACCGCGCCCGACTGCGAGGGACAGAAAAACTGTCCCTCGGACCCGCACCATTGGACGCATCCTGCGCAGGCCTCCGTCAAGCCCACGCGGAGCGTCCACTCCCGGGATCTCGCTTAGCTTCATCGTAGGTGACCTAACCACGGTTACTGAGTCCCCCACCACGACAAGGTGGAGATCCCACGGGGGCCTTCCCCCTGGTGGGATTATATTTTGTATAAAGTGAAGTTTGATTTTAAATGACCGTTGCGTAGGACATCGGATAAATAGAACCAAAAATATCATTCACAAACTGAGTAAAATATGTCGTGCAATAGAAGAAACCACACTTTATGTATACGGGTTGATATTATCTGTAGATATAATGGCCCTGTGTGGATAGAAGGCTCAGCGAAACTCGTAAAAGAACACACTCAAGACTGATTTTGCATGTCTTTTTATGATTGTACCAGAGGATTCACGCAGCCACGAACGCATTTCTTTTTTTTAATTTACCCGTTTCTTTCTGATCCCTTGGTAATGTCGGAAAATCCCTTTTTCGTGCACTCTTTGACTCTTACGGTCCCCAAGGAACATAGCTAAACGTCAAATTTTAGCTTATTGCGCCCAATAGTTTTGACTGTGCACTGTCAGTCAGTCAGTCAGTCACTCTGATTAGTGTTTTTCTTTTTAGAATCCTTTGGATAATCAAATTTCACGTGTTATGGTCATCACCTAATTCCGTCCACGCTGAATTTGCTATTTCTTGACATTCAAATTTAGTAAGTACCTATAATATAATGATCTGGAACGCGTATGTCGTCTGTGCACTTATAATATCTTAGCGTCTGCCAAGAATAACATGACGTCAACTTCGTTAAAATGTCAATTAAGTAGTCTGCAGCTAGGCTAACCGTAGACGTATATCGAATATACGTTGGACTGTTGAAGTTATGAGTCCAGTCCAGTTCTAAGAAGAAACGGTTCATGTTCATATGAAACTAGTTCATAGAGTCGTGTGAAGGCTGTTTGTCAGCGATAGCCCAGTGGAGGTACCTACTAAAAGACTGCTACGTAGAGGGTCTCTCTATATAGAGAGGATCTCAGAGGACTATCTCTATACAAATATGTTAAATATCGAAGTCCCCCGGCCAGCCTGTCTTTCTGTATTTAATAAACGCGATAAACTCACAAACGCAATTATGAACGGAACTATTTTTATCAATAGATAGTGTGATTACTACGGAAGGTTTGGGTGTTTAATTCAAGTGGACAAGGTTATATAGCTTGCAAATATAAGAGGTCCCCTTAGTTATTATTATAAGTATTTAGTTTCATTGTTCTGTACTATTTGAATAACCGCTTTTATTATTCAATAATAGGTCCAGTCGCCGGAAGAAAATATTTAAATAAAATGGTTCCGGGGTCTGGGACTGCGGTCCAAGGTAAGTGCGGTTTCAGTCACCGGAAATCTCATTCTGCTAAGATCGGGCGTAATGTCGGAGAAAATATAGGTACTGATACATTAAATTATTATCTTAGTTAGTGAAATTAAGGACCGTTAAACAAACTCTTTATATGTATAGTAATTGTGAAAGTTTGAAATTGTTTTAGAGTCTAAATAACGCACTGGCGGCTGGGCGCAATGCGCCGCACCGCACGTGCCTGGTCTACAAACGGTAATGTTATAAAGGCTGGGTAAAAATATTGGCCGTAAGTCAGTGCGTTGACTTCCTGCGTTTATATGAAAGTGCGGCCAGTCGGATGCGGCGAGCCACATTACGGCTTGCCGCTATTGCGTCCGCGCTCTTAAACAAAATTGGTTTTACCCTACCAGAAAGTGGTCAAGTCAAAGTGTCCAAAAAAAAGTGTTACCCAAAATCATTCCGTGGGTGTCGTCAGATATGACTAATGAAAATACATGAATCTAATAGTATCTTGGCAAAGAGACGGAAACTCGTCCTCAAACCTGATACCAACCCTTCTGTCCAGGGTGGTATAATATCCCCAAAAATGCTAAATCCGCCTATGGAATTAGACGCAACGAATAAAACGCAAGTTTCGTTAGGCCTACATAATTATGTCCAGCTATAGATTAAACGCGTAATGCTGTATGATGATAATAGAAAGTAAACTCTAATAACACCAAAAGAAAAATATAATAAAATCAAATACATTTGTGGCACCTACCTCACATATTTCTCTCATGCGAGCCCTCAGCAATGGAGTGTCAGGCGTTAGAGAGGGCTGCGGCCGCGTGTCCTCCAAGTACTGGATAATGGCCATCGATTCCACAAGCACCACGTCATCTACACATACCGACAATAAAATTAATTGCTTATATTTGTATTCTATTAAGTGGAGATACTGCCATGCAAAGAAGTGCACGTGAGCTCTACAAATGGAAGTGCGATTAACGCTGGTTTGACAAAACTGTACATACCTACTGTGACTTACGATTGTTCGAATACATGTTTGTGACACACTGAGGGAACATTTGGACATGTTAGGTTTCCTTGTGTCACAGCACCCGAGAAGTGCGTGCCTTCAAACGACAACAATAATAATTGAAGACGTTAGTACTATCTATTCTGTGATTGAGGTGCCAGCCAGCAGTATGCATGACCCAAATATGTTTTTTGTTTAAAATATAATTTGTCCTTCGGCGTTGCCAGGCAGGTATTTGAAGACGGTTTTATTATTTTTAGGTATACCCTGATAATCTCTTTGCTTCTTAGGTGTTTCTTATTTCAGCTGTAGGTACTTGTTTCAATTCCGAATCATCTGAATCCCAATTCGTGCAAATATCAAATGTGCCCTGTATTTCTTACTGTGTACCTAAGCAAATATTGGATACAAATATGTAAGTATGTTAGTACATACATATTGATGTGTAATACTAAATCGCACGGAACGCAAAACAGATTTATACATTAATTGATATATTAAAAGATGTTTACATAATCAGAATAATTACACACTCCACTTGACGCTCATTTGATCAAACTTCGTTTGATGGATTCACTCATGTCGAACAGAAACGATTTGCATTTAATTTGTTAAAAGGTCTTACAATTCGATGATCCCCGCGCAACAAACCTTCAAATAGTTAATAATAAATAGTAAAATAATTTCGTATTTGATTTACAAGTAGATTAAGTGAACTAGACAAATTCCTCCAAGCGTAAGGCTTTAGCAAATAAGCTCGCCATGTGGCAAATTATTTTCGTAGATAACTAACTATTGACCTGGTTTGTCGCAATTTGAACCTTCTGTTGCGGTGTTTAATACTTTTTTGCGGTGTGTGCTTTGAATCGTTTTGTATAGAATAAGCTTTGATCGTTGTCCCGAAAGCTCCCGTCTATGAGTACTGTCAGTTTAGTGCCCGAGGTCACGCTAGTTTGTAAATAGGGAGTTATCGCCTGACATGGATGACGAGTATTTTTTACTAGCTTGTGCCCGCGGCTAAAATGCACGGGAGTTCGTTACTGACACAAAAGGAAGGCCATGTACTATTCTGATGAATAAGCTATGCAAACTTGCATCAAAACCCCTTCAGTAGATTTGTGGAAAATTAGGTAACGTACATACCAACTTTCGCCTTTTTACTTATTATAAAGGCGAAAGTTAATGAGGTTGGATGGATGGATTGGAGTTAAGTAGTAAGGTGATTGATTGTTTTAAAATTAGGTTGATCTTTTGCAGTGGCGTAGCGTGCCTTGTCGGGGCCCCGTATAAAAATTTTTTTGGAGGCCCTTATATGGAGGTAAAGATTTTTCACGAAAGAAAAAAAATATTGTGAGAAGTAATATTTATTTATCACATAATTTACCCATTTTACTAATAAAAATCGAATTTTAAATATTCACTCTCCTTGCCTTTTTATCGGCAAACTGATTTATTAAATCATTTATGGCTGATGATGATTTTAGTTTTTCTAAAGTTTCTGCCTCTATGGACAATAGTGAGATATCTGACAGCCGTTCTTGTCCCATCGAAGTTCTTAAGTAATTTTTTATTAGTTTTAATTTTGAAAAACTTCTTTCTGCCGTTGCGGTTGTAACTGGAAGGGTCAAGAATAAAAAGCATGCTGTGATTACCTCGGGAAAACTGGATGCAAGACTATTGAATTTTACTAGCAATAATTCAATGAGTTCTTTAATGGAATAATTTTTTTTAATTTCAGAATTTAAGCATGTTTTTAGAGCCTTTAATTGGTCACAAAGATTAAGTGAGATGTCTTTACTGTATTTAGCAGACAGTTTTCCGGAAGCGTTTAATATCTCTTCGCTTGAAGAAGATAGGAGTTTCTCCGGTTGTAATATTTCGAATATACTACTCAGGTTGCAAAGGCTCTGAAATCTTTCTTTAGTTTGAGAAATTAATATATCTAAACAGCAATAGTATACATTGACTTTGAAATAGGATTCCGGGTCGGAAATTCTCTCATCTTGTGATAACTCATCAAAAAAACGCTTCGTTATCTTTCGCCTACTGTTTTTAAAAACAGTTGTTACCCCCCACTTTTTTGCTAAATCTTTGGATTCATTTAGCAAACTATTAAATGAATTCTGATTTCTTAATTGGCACAGTCTATTTAAAAGATTACTTAATAAAATACTAGATTTCTGTAAGTCATTATTTTCATGCTGTAGAGCTTTAGAAACAGGATTAATAATTTCAAATAGTGAAGAAAAAAATGTAACGAGCACTAAGAAATCAAAACTCTCTAAAATATTAATTATACTTTTACATTCTTCACGTTCATCTTTTTTATTTGAAATTAAATTTAGTTGGTACAAAGTTTTCATGATTAGTAAAAAATTTTTCTTTACTGCTAATAAAGCGTCGTTCCTAGAAGACCATCTGGTAGGACATACCTTTTTAAGGGTAATCAAATATTTTTCAGATAAATCGTCACTTAGCATAGCCCAGCGTTTTATACTATTGCCAAAAAAAGTATATATTTTTTCTAAATTATCGAAAAAAGTCGATACTTCACGAACATGTCTCGCAGCATCGTTCAAAACCAAGTTTAAAGCGTGCGCAGCACAATGAACATAATCGGCATTTGGAGCATGCTCTTTTATTAGGGTTTGTAATCCTCCATACACACCCGACATAACATTTGCTCCATCGTATCCCTGTCCTCTACATTTAGTCAAATCAATTCCATATTCTTTAGTCAAATTTAAAATGACAGTTTTCAGACCTGCAGCACTGCAATCGGTTACTGCTATGAATCCTAAAAAGGACTCACAGATTTTTATTTCTTTCGGCACATTATCATCATTTTCTGTAACCGAGATATATCGAAAAACTACAGATAGTTGGTCAATTTTTGACAAGTCTTGTGTTGTATCCAGAATTATTGTCAGAAATGGAGCTTTTTTAATTTCTGAGATAATACTGTTCCTAACGTTAGTACCAAGCAAACTAATAATTTCGTTTTGAATCGTAGGGCTTAAATAATTTATTTCACCTTTCGGTTTTAGAAAAAGTTCTTTTAAAGTTGCATCATAGTTAGATAGCAGACGTGAAATTGCCATAAAATTGCCAGAATCAGAATCATGCCCCCTCAAAGGTAGATTACAAGATACTAAAGTAATTATAACATTAATTATACGATGCAGTACATCTCTCCAGAATGTAATTTTACTATCGATTTCACTTTTCAATAGAGTATCGATGGTATTTCCTTGCAACCAATTATTATAAGAGAGTGAGGCACTAATATGCTGCTGTGACTTTTCATGGTCAAGAATAGTTTGTGTGAAATTGCTTCTAACCGAAACACCGTTAACCCAAGCAGAGGAGTACGATTTGTTTTGCCGATCTGCTAATAACCAACAGAAGTGACAGTACGGTTTGTTTAAAACGTTAGAATAACATAACCATGGTCTTATAATTTTTATGCCTGCCTGATTGAAATATGAATAATAATAAGCTGAAAAAGGTCGGTTATTTTCTGAAACTTTTGGAAATGGTCCTTGTGGTTTAAATGGACCCAATTTAAAAATTATTTTTCGTTCGCATTCAGTTAAATTGTCACCAAAATTTCCTCTATCTGATGAAATTATATTACAATCTGCATTATCTGCAGATATATCAGAATCGTTGACTTGGGGTTCCTCGATTTCTGGATGGACATCCGATAAAGTATGTGCTTGGCTTTCTTCTATTTCCGGATGGATATGTGACGAAGAACATGCTTCAGAAGAATCTAAAAATAAACGAGTAATTGCTAAAAAATAAATACGAATGCTTTGATACTAAACTAAAAAGAGTTATATATAAATAAATAACGTTACTAAGGGTCACAGTTAGAGAGTGTTCAGTTCAGACGCACACATATTCTACGCGGATTGTGCTCGTACCTATTAGTAGATACAAAATCACCTGCAGCCCGTCCGTGCATTACTATACACCTGCGTGCTATTTAAACGCAGCGCGTAGTGTAGTGGCCATACAAAACGAGAACCCGAAAGCGAGTCTGCACATCTGAAGTTCTCAACACGCAATTAACGATACGATACAGACTGATAAACAAACAACAAAACAAATCGATCCTATAGATAAGTTAGAATTTTGTTTTTTTTAATCAAGGCACGGAACCCTAAAAACAGTATAATTGTGAAAATCGAGGGGGGAGACAACTTTTTGTGACGGACAGATGGACAGACCGAAATTAAAAGATTTCCTTGTTTATCACTACGGGCCCCTAATAAATGGGTTGGGTAGTAGTGTAGTACTTACCTTTCCAATCTAAATCACTCACAGTATCTTGTCTCTGAAAAAATGAAGAAATTTTGGGCACTTTTTTTATAACCTCGTCCCTTTTCTGTTTAATTTTTCTTTTCTCAGCGCCGCTGGGATAATCTCTTTTCCTTTCACTCATTTCTTTTACAAATCGTTACTAATACTGCTAAACCAGAAGAACAATATTGTTTGTGCTGAATTACAATGTAATGCACATTTATATAAAGCGCGTAAATAAACAGTGCACTGCACTCCGTGGTTTAACATCCAATGCAAAGTACAACAACGTACACGTACATCGCGATATCGATGAAGGATTCCCGGGGATTCCCCGCTGAGTTGAAGATGAAGTAAGTAAAACGGGGAAGTCCCGCAGCCCGCCATAACGATGTAGTGTTGCCAACTTTTGAACGCACGCTTAAGGCGGGAAAAAAAGGAATTGCTTTATAGAATTTTGTCATTTGTAAAATAAAATAAATTAGAAAGTTTTTATTCTTTTTCCTTACACACTTTGGGGGCCCCCGTGGCCCGGGGGCCCCGTATAATTGATACGGCAAATACGGCGGTAGCTACGCCCCTGATCTTTTGGTAAAATTATAAGCTTATAGTCTTACACTTTAAATAGTACGTAAACAAAATAAATACTGTCTTTTGATTTCCTTCGACTGCAAACAACACTTAGATCTTGTTAAGTGCTAAACTTATGAACTAGCTGTTAAAACGTAGAAATTAATAGAATATTGATGGATTTCTTCATGTAATTTATTTAAAAAAAAGTAGGTACAGTACTTATACTAACGTAATCTTAATATATAAAATCCTTGCGTTACTGACTGACTCACAGACACGCTACAGCCGAAACTACTCGGCGCAAAAAGCTGAAATTTAGCATGTATGTTCCTTGGGGACCGTAGGGGTGCACTAAGACGGGATTTTCCGAAATTCCCACGGGATCGGACAAAACGGGCAATTCGAAAATATGTGCGTGCGAAGCTGCTGGCGTCCTCTAGTCTTTAATAATTTTGGCGCATATTAGGTATATGGAAATGTGTAATTTGTACTGTTTGTTTATGTGCGATGTCTGCGTTTCTAGTTGCGGGAAGCGTTTTAGTGATTGTTACATTATCAATCGACTAAAATGGTAGCTCCGTTAACTTAGTACTTACAATATCGATAGGTAACTCTGACTTTGGCTTGAAATTATTTATAAAATTTTTGCAAGATCTAATTTAGTACATAAATACCTAGTACTAGGAGGGTTGATAACCTGTTGTTTATGTTTATTATTTTGTTTGTAAACTATACACGCTTCATTTACTAAAGTTATCCAAGTGGATAATAAATTAATAATATTCGAAGTGGATTGAATTGCGTAGGTGAGCTATTTGCATTAAAACCCGCATATATTATACTAATCTTATAGAGATTTATTCATTATTCATGACCAAACGGTTATAACCACGATGGCGTTTTAATACCTATAACATAACACATAACTTCACGCCTTTATCCCCGAAGGGGTAGGCAGATGTGTCTTAGACACTCATACCTATTCTGTGCTCATACTTCGGCAGTTATGTTTCGGTCGCAATATAATAGGGGGCGAGCCTATTGCCATCTACCGGGCACATAATTAAGCGAGCGATAATTTACATTTTTAATACACTTATAACTTCGAAAAGTCAGAGGAGGCCATCGTCTCGCTAGTCCGTTACGAACACCACTGGGTTATCGCCATTTTTTAATACCTATAAACCGCTTACAATTTATTGTGGTTGATAAAAGTGATGATATAATTGTTTCAGATTGTTAAAATATTTTAAACCCGTTGAAGTTAAATGTTGCCATATTCATAAAGTTGAGCAGTGAGTTATATATGAATGAGCATCTCTAAAATGTGTGACACAAAATGAAAAAAGCACGTTGCACAAAATGTACGAAAATAAAGTAAGAATAGTGTAAAAGTTTCTACAAGTAGGTATGTACTCAACATTTTGTAATTATTCGCTCTTTCAGTATTTAGTGTTTTAAGTGCAAAATTAAAATGGAGTAATTTTTTCCCCTTCTGGGGTTTAGTATTTTTAGAGCCAATATTTTATAAGAGCAAGCGTACAATTTTATATTATACCTACGAATCTTTAATTTGAGCCCTCTTCATTGAAGTAGGACTGCCTCCGTGGTCCAGAGGATAGCGTATGCGACTGCTGATCGGAGGTCCGGGTCCGGAAGTCTGGTGATATGCCCGGTGGTAACGGCAATAGGTTCGCCCTCTATTACGTGGGACCATAAAATTCATGGCGAAATATGGGTGTAATATTACACCTCTGCCTACCCCTTCGGGGATATACAAGCGTGAGTCTATAAAAAAACATTGAGGTAATTATTATTCAAAAAGTCTTGCTAACAATTTGCTTATACCACCCAGTCAAACAAAGAGCACCCCACTAGGACTTCAAGATAATATTGCGATTGGACCGATAGAAAGTGGAAGGTATTTTAAATCTCCAAATCTATTCAAAACGCAGTTTACTGTATTTACGAATATTTATCCTGCGCTTTCCAATTCAATACAATGCCTCTTAAACAAGCATAGCATCTATTATGTACTAAAATCTCGAAGTTTCAGTAACCATATTATTCGATTCGCTAGCTGATTGGTCCGTTGCGAGTAAGATACAGTGACCTAAATAGTTCCCCAATTCAGTCACAGTTTTTCTACGAGCGAGGTTATGTGGCGACATATGAATTAAATAGCTATTTGCGAAGTTATTGACCAGTCCATTTAAACAAACGGTTGGACAGCTACGCAAATCATGTTTGATTTTAGAACTAGACGACGCGCGACGTCGTCGCGACGCTTTACCGACCACTGCACTGCTTCAAACTTTAATATCACTTTAATATCGCCATCATATTAATCTCGACGTAAAATCAAAGCCACAGATACTACTAAGATTTGACAAAATTTTACAGGTTTAAAAAAATAGAATTCTGTAGACAAGCGTACTTTACACGTTTTAAAAAATATAGGACATTCTGTATTTTAAATTCGGCAGAACTGTTTCTGGAGTCTATTTTACTGGATTTGTATGTTTGTATCCGCAAAGTGTTGATGGGGTTTTTATCCAGATGTCTTCAATATTGTGCTTGCACGTAAAATAATGATCTAAGCCAAAACGCTCTTCAAGCGGAGATTTTTGAACGTTGCCTGGACGAACCCATCTATTTTCATTTAACAAGAAGAGATAATATTACAGATGTGACATTACGGATTTTTTGAAGTGACTAGCGCCGTTTGCTTTGGAATTAATACAATTTCCAAAGAATATGACGAGGTAAGATGCGTGATATTGAATAGGTTCTCAATTCAACTTTGATGCTTTATGTATTTTTATTTGACTTCTATAAATGTTACCATGATTCGATAGCAGACTCCGAAACAATAAACTTGAGCAGTAAAGCGTAACGACCAGTTGCTTCTGATTAATAAATACGTTCTAAGTTACTATTCGATTTCACATGTCGACAATGGTCATCATTATTTGTAACTATTAATCGACGAATACGTAGGTAACTCTAGGTACCTATAATAATATACCAATGTGTATGTATACAAAGAAGACATATATGGCAAGTGTGGAAGGGACAGGACGAAGGGGAAGACCTAGGCGGACGTTCTCTGACCAGATTGGAGACATCCTAAAAAAAGGACAGGTCAGAAGTACTCTAAATAGAAGAGCATGCAAGCAAGAGAACCTTGATGGGAGTGAATGCTTCATTTACTCCCATCAAGGTATCAGAGAGGTATGTCAGGATCGTTGCAAATGGCGTTCCGTAGTCTCTGCCTACCCCTCCGGGAAACAGGCGTGAGTCTATGTATGTATACAATTTTTGCTTTACTGATTGACTAATAGATAGCGCTTAGCCAAAACTATTGCCCGCAAATAGCTCAAATTGGGCATGTTTGTTCTTCTGGGACCGTAGGGGTGCACTAACAAGGGGATCGGGAGGAAAATATTAAATTTTAAAATTAAATGTGCGGGCGTATCTGCGTGTTTCGTAGTATACCATGCCTATGAAATAGGTACTAAACCATAGAATTCTGGATTATTTCAAAATTAAAACAAAGTCGATAATATTTTGGCAGTGAAAAATGCTCTTCGCTATAGGTACGTGCTCCGGCCGTTACGCTGCTGATATTTTATCCAGCTATTTTATTTATTACTTATTACTAAAAACTGCGGTGCTATAACTTTGAAATATATTTAAAAATAATGTCCATTCGACTAGTTAGATAGCCTATCTGTGGCATAAAATGAATAAATCCTTTTTTTAGAGATGTGGAATCACGTAAAATGCTATTTATTCATTAGTCAATCTTATCTGGTAATTCAAAAATCGGGCGTTTTTCAATTGAAATAATTTTTATATAATAAAGGTAATGACCAAAAGCACAATGATACCGAAGCTGAAGTATGTATACAAGTATAATAAAGTTGAAGGTTTTGTTTATTTGTTTGCAAGCGCTAATCGTTGTAGGTAACTAAGTACTAGTCGGATTTAAAAGGTCTGCCTCACTGAAACAGCCGCGCCACATTCATAAGCAATTCTATAGCTTATGTAACATCACGCAATGTCTCTTAGGATCTGAAGAAAAATATAGAAACGCGTGAAGGAAGCGATGTATACGATGCATTAATGAACAAGGCTTGTCTGGTGAATCCGCGGGGCAAGACTAGTAAGTAGATAAATTTTAAAATTCAAATATCGGCCTTTTTGAAATAAATATTATTTTGTTATAATAAACGTAATGTCTACAATCACATCTGCGAAGCTCGAGTTTCAAAGGATAAATGTTAAAAGCTAGCCCGTTATCGGCGCGTGTTATCTTTGGTAAACGGTTTTATGCGCACTAACGCCTCTTTTATACCCGAGATAGCAAATTATAGGGTTGTGCTGTTGTGCGCGTTAACCTCTAATGTTCTGTTGGCTCCGGACATTAACTCGATAAGTACCGCATTTATCAATATTACTTTATAGTTTTATGAAAAATGGACGAGGAGTTTTACTGCCTTTTTGAGGGACGAAATGTGGGTGGCCTTTTTATTCTTGTATGATATTGTCGACTAAATTTTGCTCGCAGTTTCACTCACGTAGATAGGGAAGTTCTCTGTAAGTGATCTGTGAATAGTGAAGTGTGTGTGTGATATAGTGAATAGGGAAGTTTCCTGCAAGTGAAAGAAATTATACAAGTATTTTTATCCAGTGAAATATGTCAAAATAATGGTAGTTTCATTCAACAATTAATGATAAAACTTTATTTAACATTTTTTATCGACAATTTATAGATAATAAGTATTCTACTTGACAGCAAAAACTATGATGTCACTGTGTCATATTTCATACAAACGCCGTAGCAAAGTTCGTTTTTGACATTTCATAAATTAAAAGTGTTTGATTTGACTAGTTGGAAACAACCCTATTATACACCTAAACCTTCCACATAATTTACACTAACTATCTATCTACTCTGTAGAAAAAGTCTTTGAGTTTATCTTGTCATACAGATATAGATTGTAGAAATGGTGTTTGAATGATGATGCTTTTGGGAGAAGTTTCTGTGGAAAGTAAGTGATGCTAAATTCATACCATTGCGCAGAAACTATTTTAAGGCTTTTGCCATTATTTGCCAGTTAGTAAATCTAACTAGGCTTTCAATTTTGGCCCTTACGTTTTTCCAGTTAAATACGTCCAGTGCCATCGATATGGTTACATGAATGAAATAGTAACGAAGCGGAAAATGTCACGGCTAGCAGCGATTATTTAGCATTAGTTTCTGTCACCAAAGAAGCCACGAATAGTGACGATTCGAGCTAGTAAAATGAGGCAGTTTTAATAAAATGGCAAAACGATGTTTTCCAAGGATTTTGATTTGAAAGATGCACTAGCGACATCATACATTGTTGAGGTCAAGAAGAGTACTAATTATCATTAAATTAACAATGAAACTGTAAAACAGACTTTTGAAATTAATAGGAATCTATGAAACTGCCATTATTTTGGCAAGATTTGATTGATCTAGATAAAATAATTCATATAATTTATTTACTTACAGGAATCATTCGCATTATGCCTGAAAAGACTTGTATCTGTTCAGTATTCAAGCAAAACACTAACATGTTCCACTATATTTAATTTGTCGCCGTCTGCTTACCCCTACTTCTTACGCTTCGAAATACGTGCTTAAAAGATTAAACGGGTCTAACTAGTTTTCAAGAGGCTTGGCTACGGATGGGACGCCATTTTGTATCTCTATTCATGTCTTTTAATATTGGTCGAGTGGAGTGAACGGAACACTGATTCCATTAGCTAGCTTTTATTAGTAGGTTAATAGCCTTACTCTGAGCCTCGGGCCGGGGAGTAAGTCGGATGGCGACGTTTATCTAGCTTTAATCAGTAATAATCAGTATCGGTCACTTAGGTCACAGGTGACCCTTATGAACGACACATTTTCAGAATAATAACTTAAAATATATTTTGCCCACAACATTAAGTGCCAAGTTCGCTATGCAGGGCGTGAAAAACGTGACAAAGGACGGAAAGAGATAGTGCTCCCTTTAAATCATATAACGTGGAATTATTATAACATGGGCACAGTTTTAGTTAATGCTATAATCACTTTCTATTATTATTCTAAACTAAACACTAACGCCTGTATTTTCTAAGGTATTGGCATAGGCACATTGCTAGACTCCGTGCTGCTACTAAGAATTCGGAAAATCTCAGTAACACTTTTGCCCGACTCGGGAATCGCACCCGGGAGCTTCCGATCAGTAGACGCGTACACTATCCACTATACTACGGAGGCAGTACTAGGAAAACTTATGATACTAAGTGTCGCTAAGTGAGAATTCGGTTTTACGATTTTAAAGTATGGCACTTATGTAGTATTCGTTTGATATGTATTAAAATCATAACGTGAGCATAGGGAAAACAAAGATTTTGTGAAATAAAAATGTAATGGTCTTACAATTTTTCAGTAAATAAAGTGTTATAAAATTATTACAATTACGAATACTTTAAACGTAACATTCATCTGATTGTTTATTTGGGTACTTATTTAAAAATGACTCACATAGAAATTTTGAAATACTTTCGGCAAAGATATTACAACATTAGAAGTCTCTCACTATTAGTATAGTAGTAACGGCACTCTAAGATGAAAAACTGATTTTGTATAGCTGTATACTTATTTAATGTCATAACTTGAAAACTAGTTTGCTGGTGCTGTTGTTATTTTTCAAGCTAAGGAATTTTATAAGTAGCAGAAAAGAGATTGGAAATATGTCAGGTGCGAAAAATATAACCACAAATAAGACAAAAATTGTATTTATAAAATTCTTACGTAACTGAATGACTGACAGACAGCAAATAGTAAAACTAAGGGCGGAGGAACTTAAAATTTGGCATAAAGATATAGTTCTTGAGGACCGTAGGAGTGCACTACGGAGGGATTTTTCGAAATTCTCGCGGGATCGGGCAGAAACGGTGAAGTAAAAAGAAAATGTGGAGGCGTAGCTGCGATTCTCTAGCATCCTACATTACTGAGATTCTTAATGAAGAACAGTTTTATGAAATTTTGTTCAGTAGTTTCTAAAGTTTTAGGTAACAAACAAACAAATGAATCTCTACCTATCAGTATACAGTTATAATGTTATTGCCTGGTGTCTATGTTCGCTCTCATTCGAAGTCCTAAATAGGCCTATTAAATGCACACTGTAATCTATCTCTTTCTATTTATAACCATGAGTTAGCAAATTATCTCATAGACGGCGCCTGCACTCGAGCCATGGACTTAATATCTTCAATAAATTCATTAATTTGAGAATTCCGATGTACAAAATGCGGATAATCTTATCATAAAGTTAGTAAGTATTTTGTCGTTTTTATTGCTTGCTATTTTAAGTCTGTCTTTTGCTAGTATTTTGTCAGTATTTCGTTTTGTTATTGTTATAGATTTTGTAAGAATATAGAGGTAGTATTTTACGCTTCGACATATCAAAGTATTTGGAATATAAAGATCATACTATATAGATATAATAGAGGACGCCAGCAGTGACGCATGCAATTTTTTGAAATTTACCAGCTTTGGCCGATCCCGTGGGTATTTCGGGAAATCCCTTCTTAGTGCATCCCTAAAGTCCCCAAGGAACATACATGCCAAATTTCAGCTTCCTGCGCCCAATAGTTTCGGCTATAGCGTGTCTGTCAGTCAGTAAGTAACGCAAGGATTTTATATATTAAGAAGATTATTAATAGAATGACATGAGGTTATTAGGGCTACAAGTCGATATGTTCGCGCGTCGATAAAGGTCTCTAAGTACACAAATATTCGCCAACGGGAAAGGAAATTGGCGGGAAATATTCAGTTTTTTGTTGCGAGTGCTATCATGTCGCGTCACAGATTTGAATTTCTCACAATTTATAGGACACCATGCTTATAGCTTAAGCCCTTTGATAAACAAATTTGATATAGGTACCACATTAAATCCACTCTGATCAGCCACCTAAACTTTCGATTGTCCCTTTAATATAGGTCACACCAACAACGTCATAGCGAACAAACAATCGGTACCAACATCTACGATAGTCAATGGCTGGTTCAGAACCTTTAAACATCCTGAGATACGTCGTTCCATCGGCAAATAATTCACTGCTGATTTATTTAATACACTATGTATCATACCATATTGTTGCGTCTAGTCCAACCCTCATTCTCACCACTGTATCACCTGTGTAGCCAAGTTCAGTAACAGTGACCATTAATGACAATGTGATTACTCACTCCTGAAATCCCGGGGAAAGTTAAACTGTCTTGGAACATGCAACGAACTCAATCAGACGTAGGAGTTGGGAAATAAATAATCCACTTCCCCCTTGACAAGCAGCGAAGAAAAATAAATCATACCATTATAATTAAGCCGACGATTGTCATCCTATTTACAAGTTCTGCTAAGTTTGGGACTAGATGGTGTATAGACTCACGTCTGTATCCCCGAAGAGGTGTAATATTACACCCACATTTTGCCATGAATTTTTAGGTGTCACGTAATAGGGGGCGATCCTATTGCCGTTACCGGGCACATCACCAGACTCCGTGTTGCTACTGTGAATTCGGAAAAACACAGTAACACTTTTTGCCCGACCCGGGACCTCCGATCAGCAGTCGCTTACGCTATCCACTGGACCACGGAGCAGTTAGTAGTCAATTTATAAGAAAAGGGTGACAAAGTGCATGATGATGAAATATGTAGCATGGAGAGCTTCCAATAACTGGATGCAACTAAGGAAAAACTAGTAGCATACTAGATAAATTAAACATAATCACTTCATTCCCAAATGATGCATGATACATTCTAACCAAGTTGATCGAGTTGGGCAATAAAGCGTGTTAATGACGGGGTAATTAGCACACGCGAAGTGCACTCGACGGCTCGAGGAGCCATTGTGGTTCGTCGCTGACGTCAGCGAATATTGAACCAAATATGCACGACACTCCAACGGATGACGGAACATTCATCGACCTAATGTTTAACTAATAGGCTCGGCTCATTGAAGCGAGTGGTACAACGACCGACCTCCGTGATTGAATAGATTTATGGCGCGCACAAATATTGTTGTTAATTTTATTGTTGATTCGTCTATTGGCGCTATTTACTGTAGTATTTTTGTATAAGTATTTCGCTGTATATCGGTTAGTTTTTATATTGTAGTGATGCAATTATGTAATTGTAAATCTAGTGTAATGACAGCTTCTTAAATCGCTACATTGCTAATTAAGAGGGACTAACTGATGTCTATAGGGATAATTATACAACTTTTCTAGACTTCGATATTTCACACTAATCAAGCGTTTAATGGTAATAACTAAATTCTCAGGTAATATGTACGAAAGATGCAAATAGATGTGTGGTGAACCCACGTAACAGGGGTGGCGATGTGTGCTTCACCACACATACATTTATTTACGAAAATTTCCTAGTCAAGCTTAGCTATCTATCCAGACGGATGTTGAAGTTTAACAAACTGTTACAAAAGAACGCAGTTACATCTATTACAGAGGGTTACGAGATCATGTCAGCTTTGTGGATCATACAATTTTACGTCAACAATAAATTTTCCGAGAGCTGGATTATTTTAGGCCGTGTATTTGAGATAGTACATCTCATATCATTTTATGGAAGCCTGGTACTAAATATTATCCTTTGTACTGTAGCGGCACGTGGAACCGATAGATATTGCCAGGGAAGTGGTTCAAGTAAAAAAGACTGAGGAGTGACTGGACTAGTATTCGTACCCCTAATCTTGCACGCCATCAGAGCAACCACAACTACTTCATCAGCATAAGACTACGGAGGGATGACTTACAACTAAATTCAATATCCGATATCTACCGATTTGGAAATTAGAGATACTTATTTGACATATTTTGTATGGAGCTTATGTCAAATATCTATCACAAACCTGCAAATTCATGGATAGATCGAATATTGAAAACAGAAATTACATTAAAAAGCCGATAAGGAACACGATTTTGAATTTTGAGGATCGAATGCGAAACAGACAAAGACACAAGTAAATGTTCTTGTCCACGACACGGTCGCATCACAATTTTAACTCGGTATGACGCTTTGCACCAATAAATGGACATTATTCTGTGTTCGTCCTTCATACTACTCAGCATAGATTGTATTGCATACCATTCAGTCGATTTTGCACAACGTGTTAACAAAAGCCCTAAGGGACTTATAATTTTCCTTATTTCCGATATTGGGTATCGTCTGATCATTTATGTATGTATCCCTGATTAGAAATAACTAAGTTGTAATTAGCATAGTCGTACAAAGCATTGTCAGCGCCCCCAATATAATTTTTGTAGAATTCAAATCCGAGCCGCGACATAAAAGCAGTCGCATCAAAAAGCTGGATATTTCCCGCCAATTTCCTTTCGCGTCAGCGGATATAGGTGTATTAGAGCCTTTTATCGACGCGCGAACATATCAACGTGTAGGCATAATAACCTCATATCATTGCTTCCGTCGTTCGCTCACCTGCATACCTAAGTGATGAGGGGAAATGCGACGAAAATAAATGAAATTATCCAAAAATATCGCTAAGTTGTGTGATACTTATGAAATGGGAGGCTCGGCTTTCATGTGTGAATTTTACACAGTAAGCTAAACGTACAGAATTTACTCAGTAAGTTTTGGCATTGCCTTGTTAAGAATCGTGTTTTTTGCCGATGGTACCGTTACTTCGTAGTTGAGTGCTAATACCTTTATCAAATAATAGGTTTGGTCCTGATTGTCTCTACTGGATATTTTGTTTGAAAACTGCAATATTTTCGTAAGAAACGTAATGGTCGGTATCTAGTTGGGTATCGCACACATATTGTGTATTCTATATATGTATTCTAGATTATGTAAAGCTTTCAAACCAATACTTCAAGGCCAGCTATTCAATAATAATTTCTTTAGCAAAATCTTTTCGCAGAAATCACTTATTATTTCTTTTACCTAGGGGAAATTACCTTTTGGTCCCTTTGGGATGTTGTGAGCACAATCAACCCACAGTTATTTACATCGAGATCAACTACGTACCCATATTTTTATGTGCGTCACGATGACTGAGTAATTCTTGAGAAATTTCGGGAAGACGAACGGAAAGAATAAATTTGTGAAAGAAAATAAGTTGCAATGTTTAAGTTTATATAATTTTTTCGAGTCAGGCGAAAATCCGTTCTGAACATACCTTTTGAGTGTATGTACCACGAACAGAGAGACTAGAGACAGACGCGGCGGTCAGACGTTTTTAATTTTTTTATAGTAAGGAAGATTTTTATATATTATGTTGTTCTGGTCCAAAATTCCCTTTTTCAGTCGAGTACGCAGGTTGACGAGTTCTTAAATATTAATTGAGTTGACATTCATACAAAAAAAGACAGTAATCATTTTCATTCGCATGGAAAACAGATAGAATTCCTTTATTTACACTTTGAACGAGGAAGAAATTAAAATGTATTTTTTACACTGTTCATAAAAATATTTTTCTAATGAAAATTAACACACTTTTGTTGTAAATTTATTTTATTTTGTTGCAGTGTAGTACTAATATTCTGTGTTTTTTCTGAATGATTCATATTCATCCTTGATATTGCAGACCGTTTGTCCATCGACAGTGACGAATGGTGGGGCGGCATGGATCCAATCACATTCGCAGAATTGTACACACGACGATTCATCAGTTAGCCTACTTATTTTTGTAGGTTAGTCGTACAACAATTTTACTTTTAAAATTATTAACCCGAGAAGCTGACACGAGGACAGATGGATGTTTGTTACTCTTTTACGCAAAAACTTCCCAAAATCATTTTGATGACAGTTTGCAGTTACAAAGCTTTTTTGAATTAGGCGTACAACTAATAGGTACATGTAGTTTTTACTCAGAATGACATACGAGTACATATCTATATGCTACCTTTTTAAAGTAACATCTAAGTTTCACTTATAAATCTGACCTACTTTCAAATTACCTATTAATAAATAAGTATCAGAATTATTATCATTGGTAGAAAGATGAACGCCACTAAATACAATTTAAACCGGCGTTTCTTTGAAATTGGCCCAGAAATGAGAAGAATAGCGAGGTACACAATGTTGATTTTCCAAAGCTTTAACTTTGTTAAAACTTTTAGTACGGTTGTATTTTCAAATAAATGATACCAAAAAACTTCTGGTCTTACTTACAATAAGGCACTTTAACTGGAATATAGTAAGTCTGGTGATTGGTAGAGCAAGCAATTTGGTGTTTTTCTCGTAGATAGCTCAATAAACAAGAGACATTCTAGAATATTTTGGCAAGATGGAAAATATGATTTTTTATGATGTATTTACTCTTCTTCAACCTTTGCTTGCGGTACTGCCCGCTTGGGACATTTTGTCTCTCTTTTGCTCCCCTGAAGTCCCCAAGGAATATACATGCAATGCCAAATCACGGACATCACATGTCTTTCGAGAACATTGTGGAGAACTCTCAGACATGCAGGTTTCCTCACGATGTTTTCCTTCATCGATAAGCAAGTGATAATGATAATACACACTTGACTTTGAAAAGTCATTGGTGCGTGGCGTGGTTTCGAACCTGACACAGAACAGTACAGGTATTATTCTGAGACTTAATGACTTAATGTGTGGGGCGTAGTTGCGGGCACGCTCTAATTCTAGATAAAAGATGTATCCTATCTTTATAGGATCCTAGCATCATCATACAGATAGTACGAAGTATCCTAAGTGTTTATACACAAGTAATACTGGACCAAATGATCTTTTTTTTACGAGGTGGAAAATCCCTTGGGATCTTCAGCTCCTGGGGAAACTAGAGCCGGCGTATGTGGTGTTTCCACTAAAAACCACCTCGACTGCCGATCAAAGGCACCCTACGGGAAGAAAACTGGGTACAAGAGCTGTCCAATCTTCCTCCCAGGACCTAATGATCTAGCACGAAAATATATACATATTAGGTTAGTATATACATACATATATACTATTATGTATGTGTATTATATATTATTATGATGTACGTCCGATAAGCGATGCCGGAGTAGTAATAGTCATATTACCATCATTATTAGGTAGTTTAGGTACTTGACACTCTTAATTGAGGCTGACATCATTGCAGAGCGTTGTCCCGAGATAGGCGGGCATTGAGAAATAATTGTTTATAGAGTTTGTGTAATAGTTTGTTGGCAGGCTATTTAGTAGTAGGTATTTGGTGAATTGAACGTAGAACTATTTTCTTAGAAACGTTGTAATTTTGTCGTTGTTTCTCTTAAAATCAAAAATATTCCTTTATGCATTTGCCCAATGTTTTATTAAATATGGTTGTAGGCTATAAACAATAGAAATTAAACTGCTAAACTTAGATATTATTTGTATCAAATCGGTATGCACATGGCTTAAAATTAAAAAAAAATCAAACTCTTTTTTATTTTATCAGATGTCACATGACTTTATATGACAGTAATATACATGTAAGCAAAATCTGCTATGTTCCCTCTGTAGAAAATGTGCAAAGTGACCGATCGCTGTATCGCATGACTACGAAACCGGCCTTACTGTACGGGATTACCTGCATAGTTAATTAACGTCTTGCATTTCAACTAATGTATTACAACCTGGTACTGCTGCTAGTCATTTGGACAAGCTATAAGGCGGGAGCAAAGAAATATAACCTTCCAACCTCTCTGGGCGGGAGTGATACCATAGATAAATTTATTAGTAAGAAGTTTTTTTCTACATCAATTGAGAAATGATATAAAATAAAAAAATACCTTGGGGTACCTTTCTTGTCTGAATAGATTTGACAGAACGTTCACTTTTTAAAACATTTACTTGACATATTTTTGTAGTAATGCTCGAATTTTCACAAACATCGAGTAACATGGTGACGCATCGCGAGAGCAACGCTGGTGGAATTGAAGTATGACAAAAGTAATCGAAATATGGCTAGTAGAAATGGAATCGACGGAATATGACCCGGGCTACTCTAGCACGAGTGCACAACTAGTAATAAGATTAGGTAATATAGTATTCTACAACTTACCAATTTCTAACGCCGGTACTTTCTGCGCAGGGTTGATGGCTCGGTATCGGTCGCCGAGCTGTATCTTCTCCTTCACGATGTCAACGTTGTACTCCTCAAACGGAATGTTCTTCGCAGTGAGGGCCGCCCGAACCCGCCAAGAACATGACGACATCCAGTAACCATACAGTTTAGCGCCATTTTTCAACTTTGGGAAATAGTAATTGAAATAAAAATTATTGTTAATGTTTTTTATAAGTAAAATAATCATACGTCTTCAGGAAATATATGTAGGTACATATAATATGTACTCTAATAGCCTACGGTTGCGACTTAAGTTTGACGCGGACTAGGTAGGTTCAGTATGGATGCAAAAGTTTCTTTATCCATACTCCATGAGCCATCCATGAACCTGTCACGATCGAATTTTCAGAATTCTAAAGAAGATCAAGTTTTCTTAATTCCCATAACACGGCTTTATCCAGTATGTGGACTGGTCGTGGCTCCATTAACCACCGTGATCCGTCTCCAGCCAGGATACGGCCATGTGTGAACGAGTTCATGTAAAATGTTAACACCGATATTTTTTAAGCCTCTAACGGCACTGTTAGTCCACATTCCAGACAAGTTTCTGATATGTGCTTAAAGAAATTTAGAGGATGCCTGCGTTGCGATAAAACACGCGTTTCGTGTTTATACTTTATACGTCGTCATCAGCCCTTAACAGTCCACTGCTGGACTAGGTCTCTCCTTTGAAAGGAGGAATTGGCCTACTATACCACGCTGGCCAAACGGGTTGGTATAGGGTTTGTATCAAGTTTTCCTTCTCTTACAGTGCTGTTCTCTGCATAATATGCTCCCTCTGTCGGCTCTTACGACACCCATGGGATGATATGGGGTGGGGACATTCCGTATTCTTAATCCGTCACCACACGGACATACTTAGGTATACTCCTAAAATATATTTTTTCTTGACTTCTCTTAAATCTAATCTCTTTCTGTTTGCTTAGGAACAGTAAGCAGTTATGTTTGTAACTAATTCAATACGAATGTAAAAAAGAAAATGTCAAATTAGTCCAAACATTTAACTTTTCTCTTCCCGATCTCGAAAATACAAATTCTAAGTAAGCTGTTAAAGTATATTGTTTCGATCCTTTGTACAAATAGTGAAAATAACCAATATTGAGGAACGAAATTCAGTTGTTTCATTTTACTCTATCCCTTTATCTAATTTATACATTATTTTGGTAATTAATGTCCTATAGCATCTCTTGCTAACGTTCTCAAACCTTAAACTTATAATAGTATTCTCTGCTGTCTCACTAAACCGGCTGACAATAAAATATTCAATTTAATATTGAACCCTGTTCAAAGGTCTACGGGTTTACAAGTATCTCCTAAAGTAATGCAAATACTCGTAGCAATATTGCTTAGTATTTATTACTTTAATTAAATGACATTTAATGTGAAATATTGGACGTTGATTATAAACAATATCTAAAACACAGTAAATAACAGAATATTGGAAGAACCAATAGGTATATATAGGTCTAAACAATTGTATTAGATTTTGACTGTTCAATCTTTGAAAACCTATTTGTTATAAGTTTAATAACTTGAAAGTCAAATATAAAGCTTCATTGCTAGCTGTGTTGCTAGTTTCAAAATCCTAGAATTTTAAACAAGCTTGCGATCCATCATTTTATCTCCTTAGGATCCTTATAATCTTAAGAACAACTAAAAAACTTGCCTAAGTGAGTGCCTAGATCATAAAAGGATTTTCATGTCCAATCATATTTCTAGTTTTACTTAGTAGATACGGTACAGTGCTGCGACGATAAGTATAATATCAGTCAGTGAGTCAGGCCATGTGTTTCTACAATCGTGTATATAATATATATTTATTTCAAATTGTCTTTCGGGATATATACTACGTACCTTTGTTTGGAGTATCTGATATTTCGGCACTGTTGCAAGCGCCATGTACGTGGTATATATCCCGAAAGACAATTTAATGACCACGAAAGTTTAAATTCCTATATAATTTTTATTATTTGCTGCGTAGATAAGGGTCGGCGCAAAACGGGCCACCGACCATAGCCACTCAAATTCAAATTCAAACTCATTTATTCATATAGGTTACAAAAGCAACACTTATGAACGTCATTTCTTTTTTTTTACAACACTGGTGGCCAGCGACAGCCACTTAACACACTTTTTATATATATTTTGTATAGACGCACCGCACACGTGTGGCCGGTGGCGGCCACTCGCTACAGAAGTAAAATATATGAAAAAGTGTGTTAAGTGGCTGTCGCTGGCCACCAGTGGCTGTGGTGGGTGGCCCGTTTGCGCCGACCCTAAGTAAGTATCAAAGAATATTTGCTGTAATATAATAAAGACGAGCACAGACATCTAAAGATATTGAATAAAAGGTAGGTACCCCTTTCCACTGACTTTGGTAGGTATTTCTTTATTACGTAAACTTTGAGGGGAGGCATTTAATTTTAGAGGTAGTAAGTTAGTATGCCTATTATGGGGTAATATATTGCCTAATATGCCCCGCAAATGTAGGGGCTTGTAATGGCATATAATTGTAAAGAGATGGGCAGTAATAAAGATTCATGTGGCCATTTACTTAGTTGACCGAGTTGCATATTAAGCATGGGAAATTAAACCTTCTTTATCAGTATGAGTATTTTCAAACTAAAGGTAGAAATGTTCAGTAGCCTGCATCTAATACAACAAAGATGTGGTATTTGCGCATCCATAGTGTATCAATATGATTGCAGCATAAATTAAAAATCGAAATATCATAACGATTTGCTGTATTTTAGTATTCAAAGAAACGATACCTACTACTTATAACATTTCTATAATTGTCATATTGTATTGGACAACGAAAGTTGGCAAAGAACCCTTAAAACTTTATTAATCTCTTTACTTCGACAGATAAGTATAAGCTAATCCCATCCGACATAAAAAGGCAAAAGATCCCAGAGTACAATTAGCATAACGACAATACAGTCAATCGGACATAATGATTTCAACAGCATATTATCGTGCATTGAATTGTCCTTGCCAACACATTTTGACCACGCTACCTTGAAATTATACAAAAAAAGAAACAACATAAAAATCATAAATACTGCAAAACAAAGAACATCAGCACATAAACAACATCACCCACGAGTACAAACAACATCACCCACGTGACAAAAGAGTAGTGATCAAGAAGGCCATATTTTCTTTCCTAACAACACAGTGCATTTTTTTATTATTAATCTATGTTGTCCCACTGCCGGGCAAAGGTCTGCTTTATACTCTTCCAAGCATCTCAATCTTGTGCCAAGTTAGCTTTAGAGCTTCGATAACCATCAAAGTAAGGAAAATATTTGGTTATCTACAGACAATGACAGTTTTATTTAGTAGTGCTGATGGTTCTCTCATAAACTTTGCCATCATCTCTTAGATAAGTTTAGTCATCACAGTATGCGAAAGAGAAGAGAGTAAAGCAGAAAAGGGTGGCTTTCGTCGATATTCTGTGACTGAAGACGTCGCGCGTCGTTCCTTCGCGGTTGACGCAGCCAATTCATTTTGATGCCAGCAAGACTACCTTTCACTATTCTAACCTATGACTGATTTATATTTCGCACTCATCGAGTTGATTGATTTTTGAGGAGGCCTTACGACATTCCCTATGATACAGACATATACCAATCCGGGTAGGTACGCCAGAATACAGATCTACGCGAGACACAATCGCTTTTTATAGTTTCGTATTCTGAAGCGGTTTTTCAGCGTAACGTTATCCACAAAAGCAAAAATAATAGGTATTTGAGACCGATGACGACAGATCCAGCGTAGTATTGCTCGTTACTCCTTGTTGCTCACGCTGGTGTTGCCCGCTCCTTGCTTTGTTTGAATTACCCATCTTGTGAATTAGAAGGTCGCAGTCTGCCAAAGCGTAATAATTTGAGAAATATTTAAGACGGCGATACTCGCTATCTACTTCTTCGTTGCCACTAAGCTAAGAGTTTGATCCACTCGTGGGATATTATAGATTGTATGGTATCTACTCGTACCATATAAGTTGTTGTTCGGCACCCTTGAGTTTTACCATGTCTGTTTGCTCTTTCGTGGTTTACCTAAGCAACTAAATACCTAACTCAAGAGCTAACAAAATAGAAGAAAGGAGAAATACCAAATACGGCCTGTAGCGGCCAGAAAGTTGTGAATCGTTGAAATTAAACATATAATTTTTAAAAATTTTACGTCGTTTTCGTTTCTTGATAGAGTATCGGTGAAAGAATTTAGTTTTTAAAGATTAATTATTTTGAATAGGCTATGGTAATAGCGGATGAATGTCTTATGTTGCCAGCATTAAAAATAAAATGAAGTATGGTAGGCAGAAATTGTTTTAAGGAAATAATATTTTTATTATTATATTAGAAAACAATATATTTTATTTACTTTATAAGTATATTTGTAAAAAGAATCAAGAAATATATAATTTATTATACATTCCATAATTATTAATCGGTAAAAATCGTTTTGTTTTTTAATCGATAGTAGAAATATTTTTTCAAACCATTTGCAACACTTTTTTTATCTGTAATGTCATTCGTGTTGCTACTGTGTATCGTAAATATTTTGCTATGATTTATTGGTATTTTCGTACGGTTTTAATGTAATGTAATTGAATATAAATTCAATAATAATGATCAGTACCTTCTACCCATGCTAAGAATATGCAGCGGTGTTTGTGATTGTGGTTAGCTTTTTTGGACGAGTATACATAGTACGAGGTTCCCTAGTACACAGGTGATTATTCATTATTATTGGCCACTCTTTATGTAGTTTTTGTTCTTTAAGACGCAAAGACATACCTTTATTTACATCTAGGTATTATATTTATGTTAAAATTCAATTTTGAGGTATATTTAGTTGCGGAATAATTTCCATTTCAAATATCTCGTATCTTATTTCCACCAAAAGTTATTTAAAAAGAAATTATACAGGTTAATAGAGTAGTCATTTATCTTCAAAACACACATGGTATCTTGTTTGGCCGTGCCAGGCCCATAATGTATGGCCAAATGGTACATCTCCTTTGAATGTAAGGTTTAAATAGGCTAAGCGATAAGGCCGCCCTTTGTACTGTACAGTGACCGCAGTGTGCTTATTATATTGTAAGATTTCTTATGTGCGTATTGGTGTACAATTATAATAAACAATAAATACATATCTATTGTGATTGAATTGTGGATTGAAAGGCAGTTACGTAGAGACCAGAGACATGAAAGTAGTTACTATCGCAATGGTTTAGAGTTAGGTTAGGTTTGAGCTCTTCGTTAATACTTACCTACAACATATTTATTTAACCTTGACTATCAGCATTTGTACGTAAATAAATTGTACATTTGTGTTTTATCAGGTAGGTACTTAAGTCAGTAGATACCAACATATTTACCTATATGATATCTGTTAGGTACATTGCATTAAATATTTCAGTAAGTATACCTATTTATTAATTTATTCACTGAACTGTCTAGGTACAGGTTGAATTAATGCCTTGGTCATCATCCGCCAGTCTATTAATAGTACCTACGCTTATATTGACCGGTCAAGTAATTTTGAGGTTAGGTTTCTATTTGGCAGATTCAATAAGCTCTTGGTGCCGTTTGTTAGGCATTAGCAGAGCCTCTAATGACATCATCAATCATTAACTATTGTTGACAGTCTGTGTTTACGTAAACAATTACCTAGTTTGTCTGAGTAATCTCTGTTTAACAGGTAAATAACTAAATACCTGCGACCTACTTGTTTGACTAAATTATTCAATGATGAAAATATTAAAATAAATAATTATAATTATAACTTACCGCCATATCCGGTGTTCTAAAGGCACTATTATTACTTTGGACTGATAAGTTCTTATCAAAACACAGATACAAGATATTGTTTTGTTTTGATCAACAACCTGTCAGTCAAAAGTCAAAACATTTGACAATCTGTTTCACAGATTAATCACTCCTATTTCAAAAATGTCTTCCGACGATTTGAATAGCTATACAGACGATGCTATAATGAAAACTGACATCATAACAAGTAAGAAGATAAAACCTGTTTATTTTGGTTCCGAGGCATTTTTATCTGTATCATGTTGTAGTAGGTATAATTATACGCTATAGCGTTGCGCAACTAGTTCTGATATCAATACCTAGATGTCGCTCTGCACAAAGTCAAAGTCAAAATCCTTTATTCATTTGGGTCACAATGTGACGCTTATGAACGTCAAAATAATAAATTTATAAAATAACTACTTAAAGACTCTACATTTACTGCCACGTTCGCAAAGCAAGGACGTAGAACCATGAGAATGAACGGGCAATAAAACTCACGGTCACACTTTTTCATCGCCAGGTTTTGTATAATACCTACACATCATTTACATTTTGTAAGGTGCTGCAACTGTTACACACACTGTTGTCACAAGCGCGGGCACATTCAAAAGTTATCCATAAAATAAAACATGAAAGCTGATATACATTTTATTTATTTACATATATAATGGCAATATACGTAATTATTTTATTATCGCTATTATAATTATTATTCAAATACTTTTTCTTTCAAAACCTTATAGACACATTAGACGTGGAATATTATACTCTATGGAATATTAACAAATAGTATATTTTAGAAGACATTAAGCATTGAAATCAAGCACTTGACAACAAAATTATCTGTCCACAGTCAATTATTACTTATTATATATTTAATAGATTAACATACTTACTTATTGTTATATTTGCTTTTAAATGTAAAACAGTCAATACAAACATTTGTTGTAAATTATTTACCTACTACCAGACAACCATCTAAAATGATAGTAATGATTTGGTCATTTTATTGTACTATTCAGCATACTTTAAATAATACTCGTCGACTTGAATACGTCGTTATTTAATAAAGCGAATGTTTTACAAAACAATATCTACTATATGTTTCGGCGGGAACAATAAATTATCTTCAATAGGGAAGTTTCCTGCAAGTGAAATAAATTATACAAGTATTTTATCTTGTGAAACATGTCAAAATAATAGTAGTTTCATTCATCAATTAATATTAAAACTTTATTTAACATTTTTTATCGTCAATTTATTGATAATAAGTATTCTACTTGACAGCAAAACACTATGACGTCACTACGTCAAATTTCATACAAAACCCTTAGCAAAGGTCGTCTTTGACATTTCATTAAAAGTGCTTGATTTGACTAGTTGGAAACAACCCTATTCTAACCGATAAGCAATCATAACATTTGTATGTCTTCGCTAATACATATAATGCAAACCTGAGTATAAACATTATTTATTGCTTTAAATCCACACTATTTGTCAAAACATTATATTATGTATCAGACATCTAGCGCTAAGTCTTGAGAACAGCTAAGTTTATGAGGATGGTAAACCAAAGTAGCAGAAAAATTTAACAAACGGGTAATTTTAGATATTTTCTCTACATTGGACTAACATAAGAGTTCATCAGTACCACATCTTACCACTACATACAGATATATATGTTCATAGCCTTGGACAAGTCCAAAACACCTTTTTCAGAGTTATGTTTTAAGTACTTTTCGTATTCATGTACTTATTACTTTAACACGTAACTATGCAAAATAATGTAAAATTAAAAAGCCTTTTAACAGTCCTAGAACATTCATCCGTTCATTCATCCCCATCGTAAAGGTGAGCCGGGTGGTCGCATGAGTGTCGCTCTGGTCTCCGCCGTGAGTATCCCGCCGCCATCAGAGTCAGGCAAACCGTAGAACGCGTGTAGATGTCGCCGGTGCTGCAACTCGTGACCTTTGTGGTTGAGACTCTGCAAGCGACTCCACAGAGAAAAGATCCTCTTGTTTACAGCCTTATTTTCAGTTGAAGAGTTTTCTGAAAATAAAGAAAACCACCAATACATTTTCTCCAATGTTATGTGCCATGCACAACGTGCGGTTCGAATTGATCAAAACACCACCAAGCACAACGAATTCTTCCCAACAATAGTGGCCTTTGCCTTTTACGTGACTCCACGATTTATCCATTGTTACGAAAGTGGTCCTTTCAGTAGTGTGGCTCCTATTATAAATATTAAAATAGTTGTGATCGTAAGTATTTGACCACAGACATAGATCTACATAGATAACGCAAATGCATGCACTTCGCGTGTCTGAACCCCGACCATGCGTCGAGGTTTGTCGCCGCTAACTTCAGTCCCCACGCGTCCGTTGTTGTAGCCGAACGTCCGCAAAAAACTAAAAAAATGCCTCGTTGTGTGATAATTAACAGCAATAGCCCAAAAATTTCGAGCACCCAAAGGCAGGAACATATTTCCTATCACAGGTAAGTTATTTTTAAATTATATTATACGTAAATTCATATTAAAACTGTTTTTAAGTATTCCAAGCTGCGTGTCGTTTCAGAATATACCTAACTATAAATTACCGTTAAGTAAACTTTATTCACATTACGTTGCCGCGTTTGCTTTGGACGTTTGATCTGACGTTGTGTGTTAGGAGACGATGAATATCGCACAAGCGATACTGTCGCGCATCGCTTCGGTACAGTTCGTACAGTAGGTATTAAAAAGTCGGCACGCTTGGTTTCAATACAAATCGTGATAATTGCGTTATCTATGTAGATCTATATCTGTGTATTTGACTAAACCTGTGATGTCATTGAGTTTTAACCAACCTGCGAGTTCGTTTTCTTGCGTGCTTGAGACTCCTTCTCGCTTAACCTTTACTACATTCACTGCGGGGTTATCGTTCCTGAATCGTTCATTCTTATCTTCTTCTCTTAGATTTTTAGATTCTAGCTCTGATGCCATCAGATTAGTGAACTGAGCATTCGCATTGTCAACATCTTTACTCAAACACGCTAAACGTATTTTAAGTATCAACAAGGGGTTAGCGGTTATAACAGTGTCGTAGATTTTGTTCGTACCAGTGATACTGTCTAGGGGAAATTCGTTGGTCATGTCATTCATATTGAGGTTGTCCGGTACAATTTCATCAGTAAATCGTTCTTTGCTTGGGTCAGGCTCAAAATTCCTCTTCACACTATTTTGTTCATACAATTCGTGAAGACGGTCTAACTGTCTCGGATAGTTATGCCATTGCTCTTTTCGAAATCCTTCCCCATTGTAATTGTCATCCTTATTAAATATCCTCAAAATTTCATTATCTCGATTATTGTCCGGGTCAGCATACATTAGTTGTAGTTTGCTCAATGCCGGTTTGTCCTCTCGTCCGACATACAATTTGTATAATTCATCGAGGACATTTCTTGTTTGGTATCTATTACTAAATATATTGTCATTGTACTGGGCTTCTAAGCCGAGTGATTCTCCATCGAGGTGGTTGACTGACATTGGAAGTACGTTACTCGAGGAGAGCGCCACTGTCGCGAGGACCAACACGGGGATGAGAGATGACCCCATCTGAAACAAAAGAACACGATTCAAGCATACAGATGTTTTGCAAGCGCCTACTGCGAGTGGACACTTAACCCTGTGACCTTTAGGTTGAATTTAGGTCGATGGAAATACGCTTAATACACTATATTTAAAACATGGATGAATTTGGCTACTAAAGATAAACATTTGACATAATTGACATAAGCTCCAAACAAAATAATATTATGTTAATTACATTTCTAGTAGCCAAATTCATCGACAAATACGATATTGGGAACGGCTATAAAACGTACTACTGTGATATTGTTATATCACTGCAATACGATTTAAGGTAGCTGAACACAGAAATATATCTAGAAATGGTATGTGTCTGGGCCTGGGCCATAATATTAGCACCGATTGGTTGACGGCATAGAATACAAATGTCACCACCCCCTATCTTCCCGTGGGTGTCGTAAGAGGCGACTAAGGGATAACACGATGCAAATACCATCTTTGCGTAGAGACGGAAAACTCGACATCAAACCCTATACGACTGCCTCGTTGGTCTCGCGGCATAAATGTGCACGTGGGATCGGGAGGTCCCGGGTTCGATTCCTGGGTCGGGCAGTGTTATTGGGTTTTTCTGTCACGAAATTCTCAGTAGCAGCACGGAGTCTGGAAGTGTGCCCGGTACGGCAATAGGCTCGCCCCTTATTACGTGGGACTAAAGTATATCTGGCGAAAAGTGGGTGTAGAAATACACCTATGCCTACCCTTCGGGGATAAAAGGCGTGACGATATATGACGATGTGTAAACATTGATTGGAATACGAATGTGTAAACTATTCTCGACGACACCAACATCTGGATTTATTAATTAAAATTCAAACATTGACTCTCTTCTCTTCAACTACTTAAGAATATTCAAAGATAAGGCCTCTGTTTAGTTATAGAAAGCTGACATGCATTACGAGTCTTGATTTGCATATCTTTTGTTCGCATTCCCAAGGCGATATGTCATACTTATACCGAGACTTATATTCCAGATTCTAATGAAGCTTAATTGTCTGGTCGCATGTTAGAGAAATGATATCAATTCATTTGTATTTCGGGATCTAAATTGCTTGAATTATTTGGAATCTAGTTTGTAGATTAGATGAATTTAATATAAATGCTTTGTTTTGAAGATACATACATATATGTATTTACGTACACAATAGCATATAAAAAATAAGTACAATTAATAAGTAACAGTATTATCAATACACATATGCGTTTATTATGCAACACATAATAGTAGCCATCAACAAAATATAAATATCTAGGTATATACTAGTTTTCTTATTAATTTTTTTGCTAAATTAACAGAAATACATATTTTGTTGGGAATAAAAATTTTATTCATTTATTAATTACTTATTTCATAAATTTTTCCATCAATTGAGGCTTTATTAGCTTGTATGCGTAAGTACCTATTTTCATTATCGCTCGCTTTCACGGTCAGAGGACATTTGTAGGAAAATTTGAATGTCTTAAGTGTTTTCTATCAAATTAGTTTATGTAGATTATGCGAACCCATAGTTGTGTTGTGGATTATGGTATTATCTAACCCTTATCAAATTGAGAACAGGACCGTGCCACCCATGGGTCTGTTTATAAATTGGACTGATTATAATGTGAGATAATGTTGAGTTTAATTAAATATACATCTTCATTCAAAAGTAAAGAGTACCTAATTTTATCAATACGCTGCTGAAAGTAATTAGGTATTTGGTTTGTGCTATTTGGTAATAACCAGAGTTTGTGGTATGTTTAATCGCTGGCGGCACAGACCTATAGAGCCTGCTACCGAATTAGAACGTATAAAACTGTAAAGATTGAAAGATCAGCGCGTGAATGAGATGTACAAAAAGCAATTGAGTGAACGGCTAGATAAAATCTGGAGTGATGTAAACGAGGAAAGTGTGAGTGATGTATGGTCGGTATTTAAAACCAACGTAGTGAAATGTGCTAAAGAGGTATGCGGTGTGAGTAAAAGAAGAAGTAAGAAATGTGAGAAAGCTGACTGGTGGGATGATGAAACTCGAAGTATGGTTGAGAAAAAGAAAAAGGGCATGGCTGGATATATCCTAGCAATAGAAGCAACCAATTGAGCTAGTGGTGGTATAAATGAATATAGTGTTAAAGAAATGAAGGATAAATATAGGTGTGTGAAAGCTAAGGTTAAGGAATGTATAGAAAGGAAGAAGAACGAGAAAAAGAAGAAATGTGAGGAAAAATTCGGCTTAAGTTTCCGAGACAATATAAAATGGTCTTAGACAAATGATTGGTATCGCTTCGCTATACTAGACACCGCACTGCCTAAGAAAAATTGGTCCATAAGTGAGGCACCTCATTTTGACATGATTTTGACAGTTTGTGAAAAACAAAAGCAACAAGACGCATGCGTGAAGAACTGTGTTGTCAGATTCTCAACAGTTACCCGAGTAAATGGGAAAATATTTTATCCTGTGGTCTAGTGGATAAGTTATTGGTCTCTAAAACAATTAAGAAAATTCTTAAAAAATTACAATTCATTAAAACCATCAATATATTTGTGTATAGGTTAGGCGTACCGCGTAAGTTCTTTTATGAGAAAAATGGTGGGTATATTATCCAATGATTAGGTCTCATCTTATTATGATGTTTTGTTTTATGTACTTATAGTATTTTGCAAATTATTATTAGAAACTGCCTCGTTGGTCTTGCGGCATAAATGTGCGCGTGGGATTGGGAGGTCTCGGGTTCGATTCCCGGGTCGGGCAAAGTGTTATTGGGTCTTTCCGTTAGGAAATTCTTAGTAGCAGCACGGAGTCTGGTTATGTGCCCGGTACGGCAATAGGCTCGCCCCACGACCTAAAAATTCATGGCGAAATGTGGGTGTAATATTACACAACTGCCTATCCCTAATTAAAATAAAATATTAGAAATAACCATAGAGAAAATAAGGTGTTTTCAAAACAGTGCTTTCTATTTCCATGCTACTAGTCCATATAAATTTAGTTACGCATTATTAATTTAACAGGAATAGTCATGAAAACTACTTTGAATAAAACAATAACACATATAATTAGGTAAATCGTGTTTCTTGGGAAAGGTGTTCAGTTTCTAATAACTAACATTTTCACCATATTTGTAAAGGTAGAAACATACAATAATATAGAAAAAGGTAAAATATATGACGGGGAACCCATAAAGTTGCAGTCATCTGGTACATGGTTATTCTCCTCTTGCATCTTGTGGGGATACAAAATAACACCACAGATGGATAGTAAATGTCTTCTTTAATGATTTAAGAATATCACCAATCACAATTATACACAAACTAATCGGATGGAAACGGATGCCTTTCGTGAGCTCACTCTCGCTTGCACGTCTCGACTCAACTGCCCGACTTAATCGACATCGCCTCTGCACTTTGACAAATGACAGGCCGAATGTGCTCACGAATGACATTGACATTGACGTTTCGCGAACTTGACAAGTGACAGGCTGATTATGTCACACGCACTCTCACGAGCGACATCTAGTGCTCAGTTTAGGTAACATCTTGGTAAGTATGTACGTTACGCGTTGCGACACGGCCGTCCTGCGCCTTACACGTCCTCGTGTAAGTGTTCATCTAGCATCCCTTAACACTTTGAAGGACAGTAAACGCCTATAGACGTGATAACAACAAAACTTCAATTGTGTCTCGTTCACTGTCCGTGAAAATGTTAACCAGGGGCATCCCTTAACCAGAGGCATCACTTAACCAGCGGCATCCCTTAACCAGGGGCATCCCTTAACCAGGGGCTTCCCTTAACCAGGGGCATCACTTAACCAGCGGCATCCCTTAACCAGGGGCATCCCTTAACCAGGGGCTTCCCTTAACCAGGGGCATCACTTAACCAGCGGCATCCCTTAACCAGGGGCATCCCTTAACCAGGGGCTTCCCTTAACCAGGGGCATCACTTAACCAGCGGCATCCCTTAACCAGGGGCATATAAGAGTGACAAGAACTACGAATACAAACCTACTCTATCAACATCGAGTTTAATCAGTCAGGTAATCAGGAATTCAAAGTAAAACTGACATTTCACTATCGCTGTATCTCTCAAGATATTTTGTATTTCAAACCAAGTAAACCATAACATTTAAGCCCTACATGTGATCATGGCTATGCATAGCCCAGTTACCTCCAGTTACTCTGCTTTTTGCGAAACCCACATGGGAACGCGACTGAAACCCGACCTCAGCCAGGGCCGACTGCAATACCGCCTACTCACGGACTACTTAGTAGACGCCGATTTCTACCGAGCTACGGCTACACGTCAGCCTCTGGCACGATCCGATCCGATCATCATGTAAACTTTAACACTTTCTTCAATATTAGAACTATTTTGTTCTACCTCAATTTCGTCAGTTGTACTTTGAACTTCAGGCATTTTTCTCAACATGCAGAGTGCGTACTTACAGTTACGCTTAGAATTAAGGGCTTTGCGATTATAATGATCATCGTAAAGAACTTCTGTGACCTCAAATGGGCCTTTAAGATATTTCAAACCAAGTTAACCAAAACATTAAATCTAAGGTCTTTGGATTCTAAACCTTCTAAGCAAACTCCTTTAATAAACTACCTTCACTTTCATTGCCAGTTTCGGCCAGGTAGGCTTTACTTATACCATTTACCAAGCTTCTCAGAGCCACATACAGGCCCCGCGCCACACAAGGGCCGCGCGCCACACACGGGCCGCGCGCCACACACGGGCCGCGTGACACACACGGGCCGCGCGACACACAAGGGCCGCGCGACACACAAGGGCCGCGCGCCACACACGGGCCGTGCGCCACACACGGGCCGCGCGCCACACACGGGCCGCGCGACACACACGGGCCGCGCGACACACAAGGGCCGCGCGACACACAAGGGCCGCGCGACACACAAGGGCCGCGCAACACACACGGGCCGCGCGACACACACGGGCTATGCTGGCCACCAAGCCGCACTCGCAACCAGGCCGCGCCGGCTGCCAGGCTGCGCCGGCTGCCAAACCGAGCCGGTCGCCAGACTGCGCCAGCCACCATGCCGCGCCGGCCACCATGCCGCGCCGGCCACCATGCCACGTCGGCTACCATGCCGCGCCAGCTACCAGGCCGCGCCGGCCATCAGGCCGCGCTAGCCACCAGGATAACCAAAAAAGGAAATAAATCTACCATTAGTATTTCAAAGATTCGTCTCATTGTATAATCCCACTAAATAGAGTATCCGTTGTGTCAGACTAATTCAACGTCCGCACTTCGTAAATTTTAGGCGATTATCAAATTCATTTACTACTTCACAACCGCGGAACGTAACTCCCGTCCATACTCTCAATGAGCTATGTCAAAACTGGATTTGACCACTGACAAAAACTAAAACCAAATGCGAACATGGCGAGAACCGATAAGCTACTTTCGGACAAACTGATTTCCTTTGGCTACATAGAGGCAAAGACTACAGTTCCGAAATAAGCAATCGTCAGTCCATGAGCACATTCAGATTCTCGCAACATGCTCTTGTCATACGACACAGAAACCAGAGGTAGGTAATTTTAGCGATCAAAAATCAAATAAGAGCTACTTGAGTAGCAGGGTATCCGTGATTGCGATCAACGACCACACTTTAATGTACTTCGCTCTAGGAATAAACGAAAATTATCGCACAACACTCATTCTAGTCGTTCGGCTATTCCTGACCCAAGTCGGTGGGGAATAAAGCTACTCTAAACAAAATCATGACAGGTTTTAATGAAAACCACAACTAATTATTTCTCTCGAAGCTGATATGTTGAACAACACGCATACTCGTTAAAATAATAGGAAACTCATTACAACCACCATCCGGTTACACAACACCACCCGTATAATCATTTCGAGCGTTTAACAAAGTAATCTTAAAGTACTTAGTCTTGTTGGTCATGTTACTTTGGTTTTCCTTATCACATAGCAGACTATAAGAAAATCTTACTCGGCTGCATGATAGTTTAGATGTTAAGTTTACTACCAAGGTATCCCATCAGTCTTTTCAGCATTATAATTTTGTCATGGATAGTCTAAATACGAATCATAACCTAACCTAATCATTAGCAATACAGCAACGGACCTTACGCGTTCAAGACGATGGACAACGTTTGTGATACTATGACAATGCACTAACGGCTGTCACAAAAGCTCAAGGGTAAACTTGACCAACCAGAAAGACACTTTACCGGTCCAAACAATGGCAACGCATGGCTAAACATGCAGCCGCACAAACGGCTTATCCAATTTATGCAAATCTACATTGACGGTTACGTGGGTACCACAAAATTATCACAAAGACTAACAAAGTACCTATTTAATGAGAATAAGGTTAAGCATACAATCATCACTAACGATCACTAACCTAGTCCTACCTACAATGACAATTAAAATCTCTGAAACTGATTATCGTAAAGCACTACGATGATAACTCAATCATTTTCTTCTACGTCTGGTAATCGAGTTAAACAACTTCTACTAGAAACACTATCACTCTTAAACGTCCTAAGCATAACCTGGAATTAGCCAGAGAACTCGGGGCACTTGATAAAAATTCCCAGCGTATCACATTAATTTTAAAAATACACAGTAGGTCATTTTCACGCCTAAAATCTTAAAATTGAATTTAATTTTACTAGTGGTGCCATCTTATAATCAGAGTAAGAAACATTTTAATGTGCCAAGTTAAAAATTTATGCACACAAAGAAGCAGGTGTAATTGCAACATCGAGATCGTCTGTACAACTCAGAATTACAACGAGTAACAGTGTCACTTTTTACTTAGATCAAGTTTAAACGAAAACCTTTAGATATTGTCAATACCACGAGTCGATAAAATAATGGCGCTAGTAATATCTTTCGATTATGGTCAGGTTACACTAACCAACCAACCGCACTTGTTTGGAATAATGCAAGTCGGCCTGTACGCTCACTCTCGTTACTGATACAGTCCATAAAGTAGGACCGAGACAAGATAATTTATTTGCAAGCAAGCATAATATGATCACAAGGTTCATGAGTGCGAGCCACCCTCACATGTAGAAGTAAAAATAATCGCTTTCTTTTTAACCGGCGTATCAAACTCAAAACCTCCATTCGATATCTACGCTATAGCTTGGTCACTGTGGTAGTCAGACAACCATACGTTAGCATAAAATACGGCAAAGGTCAAGTGGTTCCACATTTCAGTGTCTCGTGTAGGAATCGAACCTACAACACTCGGTACGATGTGATCGCGGCATCACCACAACGATTACGACATTTCCAAGGTTAAACGCGTAATGTTTTACAAGTACCGTCACTTAATACAATTGGTAGTAGGTACCAATAAAGAAATCCGACAAAATACGCTCACCAAGGTTGCAATTGAATGCTCAGCTGATTCACCAGCATAGCAGCGTTAGCATTCTCTATCGCTCGCGCCTTTGTGCACACTGCATTGCACAATATCATCCCAGGAAACGATACGCATTAGTGCGACCACAAGCGGGGCGCAATGCGAGTCTTGATCTTCAATCACATGTCTGCAGTCGTCACCCAAGCACGTGCATCCATATCTTGTTGCTCAGGATTGAATTCCGGTAAACAAAGGCCATGCGACGATGTAATCGGTATTTTCATGGCTTGCATCAGCGTCAGAAAATTACGATTTTGTAGTTCCAACCGGCCCAGCAATTTTTCGTTACTAGCGTCTTCATTTTAAACACGTGGGTCGTTGTGGTCCCATCCCAATTCTGATGACGGGGAACCCATAAAGTTGCAGTCATCTGGTACATGGTTATTCTCCTCTTGCATCTTGTGGGGATACAAAATAACACCACAGATGGATAGTAAATGTCTTCTTTAATGATTTAAGAATATCACCAATCACAATTATACACAAACTAATCGGATGGAAACGGATGCCTTTCGTGAGCTCACTCTCGCTTGCACGTCTCGACTCAACTGCCCGACTTAATCGACATCGCCTCTGCACTTTGACAAATGACAGGCCGAATGTGCTCACGAATGACATTGACATTGACGTTTCGCGAACTTGACAAGTGACAGGCTGATTATGTCACACGCACTCTCACGAGCGACATCTAGTGCTCAGTTTAGGTAACATCTTGGTAAGTATGTACGTTACGCGTTGCGACATATATAATAAATAGGTTAGATAAAAGAAATAGAAAAATATAACGAAATACAATAACTATAGATTCACATAATAAAAATCTCTCTCTCAACTGTGGGGAAGTTGATTCTAGTACTAGCAGCAACACTGAGTGGCGTTTTCGGTTTTCTGTAATTTTATGTTGAAATTTCAAAATTATTCTTATTCTACAGATAGTATGTGATACCAGAGACCTTATTATTTTTTGCTGAGTTATTTTTACTCAGGATAAAAGCGTAAATTGGCATTGTACAGCGAATTATTTCCGTAATTAATTTGGTGGATATGGCATTGACATGACATTTTGTGGCACCTGACACACGGCTGTCAGTGTGACATGCTCAACCATGCCAGCTGGCATGGTTTTTCTGCCTCATTTTACAAGTATGAGGGCTCCGTCTAGTAGAGCAGAGCGAGACCAATCATTAGTCTATGAAAATGGTTTTGGAAACTCGTGAAAGAAGCGCGGGGCAAAACCATGAATGCATCAATGAAAGTAATTAGGAACGAAAGAGGTGAAGTCATGAATGAAGAAATAATGATATTAAAGTGCTGGAAGGATTATTTTGAGAGCTTATTCGAGAAAGATGTGAGTGAAATAGAGCCAGAAGAGACGACCGATATGCCTGTGGGTCCGAGTGATGAAATTGGAGTGGATGAAATAATGAAAACACTAAAAGGTATGAGGTCAGGAAAGTCTGCTGGGTGTGATAAGGTGACGGCTGAAATGTTGAAGGCTGGCGATGGACTAATAGTAAACCTGCTGCATCGCCTTTTTAATCTATGTTATATACAGGGCCAGGTGCCAGATGACTGAAGGCAGTGCTCGTCCCAATTTATAAAGGCAAAGGTTCGCGGCAGGAGTGTCATAATTATCGCGGGATCAGCCTTCTTAGTGTGGTAGGAAAAATGTATGCCAGAATATTGATTGACAGAGTAATAAATGTAACTAATGACAAGATATGGGATGTGCAAGCGGGATTTCGGAAGGGAATGGGATGCGCGGATCAAGTCTTTTCCTTGCACTACGTAACCGAAAAATGTCTGGCAAAAAACCAGAAGGTATATTGCGCGTTCATAGACTTGGAAAAGGCTTATGATAGAGTGGATAGAAAGGAATTATGGAAGGTGCTATCTATGTATGGGGTGGACAATTTTATAATAAGAGCTCTGAAATCTCTGTATAGGGGTTCTAGAGCCTGTGTAAGGATTAACGGTGCCTATACAGAATGGTTTGATATCTCCAAAGGTGTCAGACAGGGCTGTGCAGCCTCGCCCTAGTTGTTCAATCTATTCATGGATGATATAAGAGAAAGTGAATGCGGGATCGATATGGTAGGATTGCGTGCTAAGTGCCTCTTGTACGCCGATGATCAAGTCATTCTTGCGTCCTCGGCGAACGAGTTGCAGCAAATGATGGACTGCATGAACGAGAGCTTTAAAGCGAAGGGTATGAAATTAAATGCAAGAAAGACGAAAGTGATGGTGTTTGAGAAGGATGAAAGTGTGACAGAGTGTAATTTGTATATTTGGGCAGCATGTTTACAAGAGATGGAAGATGTGAAGGAGATATTGAAAGGAGAGTGACTGCGGGAAACTGTGTGAATGGAGCGCTGCACGCCTTTATGAACGGTCAGACTGTGCCAAAAGAGGCGCGACTGGTGGTTCATAATGGTGTACTTGTGCCTACGCTGATGTATGGTAGTGAGTGTTGGGTATGGCAGAAAAAGCATGAAAGCAGAATTAACGCAGTTGAGATGCGATCACTGCGTTAATTCGTTAGTATGTGTGGGGTGAGACTGATTGATAGAATGCCGAATGCAGTAATACGAGAGCGATGTGACCTGAAAGAAGATGTTGTGACAAGAATTGAGAAAGGAATGCTGAGATGGTTTGGACACGTGGAGCGAATGAGTGAAGAAAGAATGACGCACCAAATATATGAGGCAAACGTGTATGGGCGAACCGGTCGCGGCTGACCTTGTAGGACATTCGTCGACCAAATTGGTGACGTTCTGAAAAACGGCAGGGTCCGAAGCACCCGGAACCGGCGAGCATGTATGAAAAGAGTAATGAATGTGGAGGAAGCGGGTGAGGTTTGTAAGGATAGAAGCAGGTGGCGTTCCGTTGTCTCTGCCTACCCCGACGGGAAAAAGACGTGAGTATATGCTGCTGAAGATTTGTGCAGTGTGTTACCTACAAGTCGGGTAGATAAGAAATTGCAGGGGAACATTATCATTCTGTCACTGTCTTCATCTGTTTGTCATAAATCTGAATCTAATATGAAACTAAACCATAAGTACGTACTCAACAAACATGTAGAGCTAACTATTCGTTTTTATTTAATATAATACGTTGATGATAACATTACCGTGATGCAAAGCAATTATATGTAAACATCTATTAATTAATAATTTATTATGTCAAAATTTAGACCCCGCATTGAACACACTAACTCTCAAATCCATGTCCCCAAATTAATTATCGCGTACCCAAACTTTTGTAGCATATTATTGGTTGTACCAAAAATATCTTCGTCAAGTCAACAAGAAAACTGAAAGAAGTCGGCCAAAATAAATTAGAAACGAATGAATACCTTTCTAAGACGATAAATGCCTTCGGAGGCGTGGGTAGCATCAATGAGTCAGGGAACTAGTGAGACGCAAGTCCCGATCGCTATTTACATGGAGATCGTTCAAGCAAGCGGTTGACGTCGATACCAAGAACCAATAAAGGATATTAATGGTCGGTAGAACTGTTCGTAATTAACGACCATACTTCGAGACTTCCCTTCTAAAGAGGTTAAGGAATACTAAACAATAATTGGTGTTTGTCCCGCATTATTGCCAATGAGGCAGTTACTCGATTCTTACTTTATTGTAGCAGACCCAATTTTGACGTTCTTGGTTTCTTGTTCGGCGATCGGTTATGTCCATTTTACTACACCATCAACAGCCCTGTATACGGGGTGTAAAAAGACCCATAGCGAAAATTGAAATCCCATATTATACCAATCATTACAAACACTTTTTACTTCGGCACCATACCTAGGAAAGTACTGGTTCAGGAGATATTGAAGCCCAAAAACACCGTACCATTTTTCTAATTAGGTACAAAATCAATACATTTCTCGGACCGATTTGTTTGATACATAGATGTCCTATGTGCCCAGGGAACGGGTAGGTATCTCAAGCATTGCACGCGCGCACTTTACATACGTAGCGGTTTATAAAATGTGTCTACTTTAAAACAAAATTCATTACCCAAATATTATTTTTGCTTAGAGGCGAGTAGACTTTGGCTTGGTGATGGGTCTTATTACACCGTGTATATTTATACTGTCACACTGCTGAGCATAGGCCTTCTCTCGCTATGAAAAGGCTAAGGCCATAGTCCACCACGCTGGCCAAGTGAGGGTTGGCAGACTTCACATGTCTTTCGAAAACATTATGGAGAACTCTCAGACGTGCAGGTTTTTTTTCAGAAAAATATATACTATTCAATTCGCCGGGGATTCGAACCTGAGTCCTTCTGCGTAGCAGTCTGTAGGTTTCTCGAATAAGTCATCGCTGCTAAATTACGACAATATTTTAGAAATAAAGCTAGAAATAATTTAAATGCAATATTTGTATATTCCCTTTGGTCGTAATTGCTATAGATAGATTTACACTCGTCTCTCGAATGTCCACACACGGATTTCCATTAGTTAGAATCGTCGCGTTGTTTTAATAAATAATAAATTAGATTTCAATACGCATGCCAGTTGGTTTACTTTACTCTAAACGGCTTTTCCATAACAAGCTACTTTTTTAAGCAAATGAATATTAATTACAAGTGAGGACTTTTTTGGCAACTTTAAGGAATTACAATTAGGTAATGTCTGTCGTAAGTTTATGGTAGTTGATTATAATTTTCTCGATAATTCTTAGCAGCCTAAAATGAGGCAATATGCGTACTAAATAAGAACAGGGTTCACCATCTACAACGTAATCCAACTGTGATGATTACTGCTTAATCCATCAAAGAATCCAGGTCTAACTAGAGCAGTGGGTACTACTGCTCTAGTTAGTTTTTTGCACCGAGGTGGGCCTTGGCTTTTCTGTTGATTGATGAGGTAATTCTGCAAAGGCAATTTTTGAGTCGAGCACTATTTGCGTAGGAACTTCACACTTGGTTTCGTGTTTAGAAATGTTATAGCATTTCAAAATATATCCATAAGTCGCATACTGGCATCGTGATGGAAAAGTTTATTGACAGCTCGAATTCGAAAGTAAAATATAACTTTGGCGCACACATTAACCGGAGGGGTCTTTATAATGTAAAATCCTTGTCACAGACTTACTTTAAAACTTACTTTTTGTTTTAAAAGAGTTGAAGGGACAGAAATGTGAGTTGTTCGTATGGACTAACCATACGGTTGGATTTACAGCTAAAAATTCTCAAGCATTTTACAACTTCATATATTATTTAACAGCCTGACTGGTTACGATATTTTGGTAACCAGTTTTTAACGTTAGGATGATCCGGTGCACTGCCGTATACAATGATTTTCAATTTCCTAAAAGAAAAATAGGAAATTGCTTAACCTAGAAATTCGTCGTGTCCTCATTTATTAAATTTGCTCGCCAACAGCAATAGTCTTGCTTCCAGTTACGTGAATCTGGAAACTTACATGACGTAATTCATGATTCAGATGTTTAAGGTAATTACTGTATAGGTACACGTTATTTAAATAAGGAAGGTATAATGATATTACAATAAAAAGGTGGGTAGGTATGTCTTCAATTTTTTATATATGTGCATACTTTCTTAAAAAAAATTTGTACCCATATATTTTTCCTAATCTGAAAAGTTGTATATTAGAGCTTAATATTCAAACGTCGTAAACTTTTACTCCATATTTTTCTATATAGTCTAATAGATTATTTTTCAATTTTTTATTTCACTCTTAAGTTGGTACCTTAAGAGTGAAATTAAATTAGAAGTTGAACCACTAGTGACGTTTGCCGTGGTCATAAAATGAGATGATTTGGAAATTTTAAAGTAACATAAAAATTTATGACTTATAAAAATCGTGGCGAGCTAGGACAGCGCTGATTTATATAGATTTCTGAGAGAAGCTTCATTTTAAAGTTTATTTGTGGAAGTTAAGCATACCTAATATATATACATAGATAGATATGCAGACTATTGTACTTGACAAAGTTAATATTCAATTTGTGTGATTTCTTGCTTATGAAATGTAAACATGTTTTCAAAATTGTTTAAAAGTATTTCATCAGCAATGCTATTTTGATTGACCTTGTGGGTATTCTTAATTATATTGGTCCGAAATTGGTTACGACCAATAACCATTCTTTGATGTTTCGTAACATGGATATCCTTTGTTTAAGAAACATTATTTGTAAACGCGTTTTTAATATAATAACGAGCCGTAATTTTTATATAGCAAATAATTGGAATAATCACGTAATAAAATATTACTTTAGCGGGCACGAGTCGAAAGCAAACATCAGAGCTATCATGTATTACTCGTAGTTGAATAGACCGGAATCTTTGAATTTGTGCTCATGTGACTGGTGCTCGCTACTACTATTTTACTCACAATACATATATTGTGTGTGGTGACAGATTAAGAATAAAAAGGATAAATACCCCCATTCATATCGTGGGTGTTATAACAAGCGGCTAAGGACTTTACTTGTTAGGTTTGAACTTGATAACCTCGATAACTCTGTATGGCAGTAGATATGTTGGAATCTATACTAGGCTGCGATAGCCGCCTTAGTTCAGTCTACTGATTTATAGGAAGGTACTGTTGATAACTTTAACTAGAGAATAAGGCAATCCTTACATAAATAACTTTTTTTTCATGGTACCTTATAGGCGGCAAACGAGCAGATGGATCGCCTGATGTAATCAATTACCGCCGCCCATGGACACAACCAACACCACAGAAGTCAAAAGTACGTTGCCGCCCCTTGGGGTTAGGAAAAGTGATAGGATGAGGAGTGGGATGAGGGACAAGGAATATAATAATAGGGCCTCCGGCACTCTCACTGACCGAACCAAACGCAACAGTTTAGGTACCTACTGTTACTTTACGTCGATCGTCTGTGAGAGGGTGGTACTTCCCCGGTCGAGCCGGCCCATTCAAGCTGTAATCAGCAAGGCCTTACTACCTATGCTAAACTCAATAGCTACATTGTACTGTTACCCCATAACAAAAACAAAACGCGATAGTTTTCTACAGTAACGGTGTTTCATAAATGTTTAATCGCTTGTTCAAATCCAAGGAGTTCATGAGTCAGAAACAACGTTAAAAATTAAATGAGTTTTCCAGCACCGTGCTAGCTAACACCTGGCACTGTTTTGTTACCTAACTATATAACTACTCATATGTTGGGAATTAAGTGAATTGTATTAGCCAAACGTTGTCTTCAATACCGAAAATGGCGTTGCGTTTCACGTTTTACTGTGATTCATTCATTTCTATGTAAAAGCTCGTTCAGTAATTTAAAACACATTACAAAGGCCTTTATTTTCTATTTCGACAATTGAATACAATGGATAACGATTATCATGATGTCGGCGGCTTTCTATGACTCGTGTGATTCAACATGAATGATAGTGGAAACTTTTACGAAAACATGACTCAGTATACAGTTTTTCTACACTAAATTTAGTTCTAAGTATTTTCGTGGTTGTTTTCTGGAATAGTAACATTATGGTTTGGTATTGATTCAGAAGTATTTAGGTGATAGAGGTTAGATGGTGATCGATTGCCTGGACTGTTTTAGGGGCGGAACATACCTGACGGAAGATCCGTCGAACGTATCTTCGGTTGCGTCTATTCCGTCAAATGAATCGGTACACATCTGACGGAAAATGCGTCGAGCGTATCAGCACACATTCGCTGAAAGCGTGGCTATTATGCACACATATAAGTTTGTTCGTGCAGGGCCGTACTCAGGGCAGCTCAATATTTTACTGTTATATTCTTTTACCTAATCATTTTTCGTGTTCCCTGATGTTATGTAGTCACTGAAGTCCTGTAGTTATTTATGTTGCAATTCGAGTTTGACTATTAAAAATATGTCGGACTTCGAAGATTTTTTTATAGTAGCCAACAAGCCTTATTTGAATATAATTATATCCTATTTAGATATGGAGGTTCAAAAATAAAAGACGATAATATGATTTGGTTACGGTTTTTCACAAAACTTATACAAATTATATAGAAGGGGTTACAGACTACAGTTGCAGAGCAAGACATAAAATGTTTTCTATATAGGTATGTATGGAAATTATTCCCGTGGACCTTTAGCACCTCATACCCAAAAATTGGCCCTCGATCCAAGCTAGCAAATATGCGTACACTCATAGCACATACTAACACTACATTAATCTACACATTTCATTTCTGAAAAAATAAGTAAGGTCTGGCGGCCCTGGAATCTTACGATCTTAAAATCACCGATCTGGGAATGACATGGATATGGTATGTCCAATACCTAAGAATTTAGCGTGCACACCTACGAAACGGGCAAATAAACTGGCTGCCATTTGGGTTGTTCTCCAGAATGTAATCGATATCGATATGGAGCCGGTTAGAGGAGAATAATACATTTTGTAGTAAGTTACGTTTGTTAGTTTAAATCTTTTGCCAGATTAGTTTATTCCATAATGCAAATGTGGGCGAACATGGCAAAGCGAAAGACGACCCTTGTATGAAACATGTAACAAAATATTCTCTGAGAGCCAATATCGGTTTTTAGACATATTTATGCACAAAAACAAAATTATTATGTTCGATAGACAACGATTTCACAGCAGATGTATCACAAACCTTGGCGAAAAATATGGCGATAGTGGCACGAATGACATTTCTAATAAAATATCGTCATGATTAATTTATTCAGTAAACTATGGCTATCTCTTTTTCTGACAGAGATATCCGTAAGACAAAACGAGACAACACTATGTTTGGTGGCTTTATGTCGATTTCGTATATATGTGTATAAAAAAAATCATGGTGAAATGTGGGTGTAATATTACACCTCCGGGGATACAGCCGTGAGTCTATAAAAATATAAAATATAATTATATATGTGAATAATGTAATTTTTCTATATGTACATACTATTTGCCCTCTCCATTTATATTCCTTACTCAATGGTCAAAATTCACGTGGTGCGTGGTGCGCGCGACGTCGACGGATAATCCGTTAGTACGCTCGACGTACTAACGGATTATCGGTCAGGTGTGAATGGTTGAACGATTTTTGTGTTACATTTGTATGTATTGGCGTTACGCGACCGATAAAACGCGACGGATCTTCCGTCAGGTATGTTCCGGCCCTTAGTTCGATTGCAGGACACGTTGGAGTGAAAACTGTCAATCTTATGTATGACTAGGCGTCGCTGGAGGCTCACCCTGCGTGAGTCGGTTATCGCAGTGAAACGTATCCGTTGGTCGCTCTCTAGCCTAATTACTATTTGCACATACGTTAGGCAACTACCTTCATTTTATCTTGCCAATATAATTGTAGCCTGAGCAAAGAATCTAAGGACATAAACATTTTAAGATAAAGAAGTGATTATGAAGAGACGATACGCTTAAATAACCACGCTACCGGTCACACAATCTATACTTATACATCATACTAGATAAGCCCGCGGTTACACCCGAGTTATTTAAGGCTACCGCTCCGCTCCCGTGGCTCATAGCGTGATGTTATATAGCCTATAGCCTTCCTTGATAAATGGGCTATCTAACACTGAAAGAATTTTTGAAATCGTTCCAGTAGTTCCTGAGATTAGCGCGTTCAACCAAACAAACAAACAAACTCTTCAGCTTTATATATTAGTACTAGCTGACCCAGCGAACTCCGTATCGCCTTTTTAAGAGTTTTTATTTAATTCCCTTTTTTCCAAGCCCCTTTTCCAAAGTTACCATTGACTTAGCGCTTAATCTCTTATCATTTTAGTCTATAAATGATGAACAAACAAACATAGATTTTTATATAGGTAATGTTGAATTCCCCATTACTTAAAAAATCGGAGCCGATACCCATATCAGCTTTAAAAAAAACCCGTCCGCCATCTTTGATTTCCTATCCGCCATCTTTGATCACGAAATAGATGTTGTATTTGGATTCACCATCCCTTAAATCATCAGAGACGATACCCATATTGATTTTTAAAATTTTTGCCATCCGCCATCTTTGATTTCCCATCCACCATCTTGAATCACGAAATAGATGTTGTATTTGGATTCCTCATCCCTTCAAACATCGGAGACAATACCCATATTGATTAAAAAAAAAAAACCCATCTGCCATCTTTGATCACGAAATAGATGGTGTTTTTGAATTCCCCATTCCTTAAAATATCGGAGACGATACCCATATCGACTTTAAAAAAAATCCCGTCCGCCATCTTTGGTCACGAAATAGATGTTGTATTTAGATTCGCCATCGCTTAAAACATCGGAAACGATAACCATCTCAATTTTTTTAAAATTTCTCATCCGCCATCTTTGATTTCTCATCCGCCATCTTTGATCACGAAATAGATGTCGGATTTGGATTCCCCATCCCTTTAAATATCGGCGACGATACCCATATCGACTTTAAAAAAAATCCCGTCCGCCATCTTTTATTTCCTATCCGCCATCTTTGATCACGATATAGATGTTGTATTTGGATTCACCATCCCTTTAAACATCGGAGACGATACCAATATTGATTTTTTTAATTTTTCCCATCCGCCATCTTGAATCACGAAATAGATGTTGTTTTTGGATTCCCCAACCCTTTAAACATCGGAGACGATACCCATATTGATTTTTTAAAATTTTCCCATCCGCCATCTTTGATTGCCCATCCGCCATCTTTGATCACAAAATAGATGTTGTATTTCGATTTTCCACCCCTTAAAATATCGAAGGCGATACCCATATTGATATTCAAAATTTTCTCATCCGCCATCTTTGATTTCCCGTCCGCCATCTTGGATCACTAAATAAATTTCATATTATTAATCAGCGTCCCGAAAATCTCGAAAACGATACCCATATAGATTGGATCCTATTCGTTTAGCCTTTTTTTGCCTTTGACCCAACCCTCCCCCTTCTCGTTTGACCATTTTATTATTTTTGTCTGGCCCCTAAAAGTTGTGGCGTAATTTTATATAGCCTATAGCCTTTCCGAATAATTGGGCTATCATAGGCAATAACAATTTTTAAAATCCGACTGCTAGTTCCTGAGATTAGCTGACATTATGTTTTAGCCTTTTTAGCCTTTTGCCCGGCCCCAAAGGGTCGAAACGTTATGTTATATAGCCTATAGCCTTCCGGAATAACTGGGCTATGGTATGCAAAAAGAATTTTTCAGATCCGACCGGTAGTTCCTGAGATTAGCGCGTTCAAACAAACAAACAAACTCTTCCGCTTTATTATATTAGTATAGATAAGTATACAATCAAATCATTACAACAATCACTTAACTATTTATCAAAATTAAGACATGTCGTATAATTTTATTTACTTATACAATTCAAGACAAAATACCTCTGCAAATAATCATTTCGATAAAGTTACCAAGTGACCTTTTAATAGATCTATCTGTAGGTATTTGGAATGTCTGTCATCTGAATGTCTGAGATATCGAATGCAGAACACGGCTGACTCCATCGCAGCAGCCATTCAAACTAAATTAAATCTATTTGTCTTTAAGTAAATACTTAGAACGAATGAGATACTTTAGCCCAATAGTTTGCATTCCATTTTATAAGTATTTGTCTATTTGTTTCCATTGAGCTAAATGATGATGTTTTCTTATTTACTAAAATCAAAACAAAGATTAAGATTAAGAAAATTAATTGATTTGATCCTATTAGTTTCTGGAGATTCGATTTAGAACTAGCGACAGTTATTATAGAGAAAGATTTTAAGAGACTGCCGAGGATATCGGGTTCAAAACCGGACTTTTCGAATGTTATGTACAGTCGAACGACTTCCCGCTAGACCACCATAAGGGTGAGAATCGCTCAGCAAGACTTCGTCGCTTCCAGTGATACTTTACACAAACATTGACAATCGTATACAAAACCAGTTTCTAGTGTGCCTCGACTGTAAAGCGAGCCAAGGGATTTTTCTCAAACTGGTCCACCGCCGACTTGTTTGATTGTACGTAATGAATTGTTAAAAATAGATTGCGCCGTGTAGGCGGCGTAATCCTAGTAGAGATAACAATGGACTGCCATGCAGAGGGTATCGGGTTCGAATCCACGGCGGCCACCACTGACTTTTGGAAGTGAAATGCGTATTAAATTGTTTATTATCGCTGTGCCTACGGCACATTAGTATTGTAATCATCTTACTAATAAACGGACCTGTTTTACGGGTTGATCTATCGTTTCAATACAATACTCACTGAACATATATAGCCTGCTAATAAGTACATCGCTTAGCCCTTGCCTCGGAGAGCAAGTTAAACTCTCGGTCCCGGCTGTCATGAACATCTTTGACAGTCTTTACGGGGAATCAGTCTTTTTTATAGACGCCTGTATCCCTGAAGGGGTAGGCAGAGGTGTAAATATTACACCCACATTTCGCCATGAATTTTTAGGCCCCACGTAATAGGGGGCGAGCCTATTGCCGTTATCGGGCACATCACCAGACTCCGTGCTACTACTGAGAATTCTGGAAAACCCAGTAACACTTTTGTCCGACCCGGGAATCGAACCCGGGACCTCCGATCAGCAGTCGCATACGCTATCCACTGGACCACGTAGGCAGTCAGTACCCTCAAATAAACTGACTCTGGTCTCTAAACAATGTTATAATATATTATCCCTTTGAGTTGCGGAGGTCAGACAGCAGTCGCTCTGTGGAAAAGCTGGTATTCTGTTAAATCTGGTTCGACCAGTTAGCGGACCCCAGGCTCCGAGGCGAGTAAATCTCAGATGCAACCGGGATAGCGCTAGGTCGATGATGAATCGATTTCCCCGTGCCTCAGCGAACACGTTAAGCCGTCGGTCCTAGCACTTTGTGTCATATACAGATTCTTGCATGTCTAGGTGACTTTTATGTCCGTTTTTTGAATGTTTATACAGGGTGTAAAAAGACCCTTAACGAAAACTGAAATCCCATGTTGTACCAATCACTATGAACATTTTTACTTCGGCACCATACCTGGGAAATTACTGGTTCAGAAGATATTGCGGCTCAAAGTTAGTATGGATTTTTTCTAATTAGGTACAAAATCGATGCATTTACCCCGCCAATATGTTCTTTAGATGCCCTATAACGTTTCCCAGGTATAATTTTTGGTTAGTATGACTTGGCATGATGTCCACAACGAGTAAACTTTGGCTCGGTGATGGGTCTTGTGACAGCCTGTAAATTCACCACGATAAAGGATTTAGTGATTTAGACAGGAGTGAAGATTCAAATGCGAACGCTGTCAAAAAGAGATAAGTAGGTCTTCCGGTTATTAAGCAACATTTGTAACTACGTGATTCATGATTAATGCTTACCTAACTATAATAACCATGTATTAAAGACCGCCCTAGTATAAGGGCTCGCAAGATGATATCGAGCGAACATAATGTTGTTTACTTCATATAAACGTTCGAAGATCAGAGGAAATCTCTGAACTCTGAACTTCGAGTACACATGAACAAGCACTCACACTACTGAGTACAGGATGCTTGTGTGCGGGGATGTATATAGGTAGTAGAGCCTTGCTGATTTCAGCATGAATGGGCCGGCTCGACAGGGGAAGTACTACCCTCTCACAGAAAATCGACGTAAAGTAACAGTACCTAAACTGTTACGTTTCGTTCGGTGAGTGAGAGTGCCGGAGGCCCTATCCCCTATCCATTCTCTCTGATCCCACACCTCATCCTATCTCTTTTCCCAACCCCAAGGGGCGGCAACGCACGTGTGACTCCTGTGGTGTTGCTTGTGTCCATGGGCGGCGGTAATTGCTTACCATCAGGCAATCCGTCTGCTCGTTTGCCGCCTATTACCATAAAAAAAAATGTATGAATGTCTGTTAAATACAACAGAGGTCTTTCACATAGCACACACGCAAACGAATAAACTATAAGGGCTGGGCCTGGCACTATTGATTGTTACTAGCCGTTTAGAGCGTTTTCACAAAAAGTTTGGAATAATACAAAAAAGGGACTTAAAATTCTTTTTGAAAAAAATTTTTACTATTCAAACTAAAATGCATCACCTATAATTAATATTTAACTAATTTTGATTATATTATGTTCTCATTTCTTAAAAAAAATTCTACGGATTTTAGAAAGATTCTCACCTGACCTTCTAGATAGTGTAATAATTCCTGATCAAGATCAAGGCGTATGATTACGCCTTAGTGTCTAAACACACTACGCCGAACTTACGCGACCGAAGTTCCACGGCCAAAACGTGCCGACGTATTCGGCTGATATGACACACCATAAGCGCCGAACGTACGCGGCTGAAATCCCTTTGCACAACTTTTTGTAGTATCATCGTCGGCAATCGAACCGAACTTCGGTCGCGTATAATGTGTGCTCTACTACCTAACAAGTTGCCGCCGAACTTACGCGGTTACGCACCACCGAAGTTACGCTGTACGCTATAACGCGACGTAATTTCGCTATAGTGTGTCGTCAGTAATTCAATTAGCATTGCAGGCGTAATCATGCCGAACTTCGGTTGCGTAAGTTCGGCATAGTGTGTTTAAACACTTAAACGCGGGCGGAGCCGAACTAAAATTGCACCATTTAGTTTTTTGTTCCTTAGCTTACATAAATTTAATTAAAAACAATTTTGCTTCGACCTATCTATTCAAATGAAATCCGAAACAATATTTTATGTAATCTACGTATTCATCATCAGCCTTTAACAGTCCACTGCTGGACTAGGCCTCTTCCTTTGAAAGAAGGAAGTGGCCTACTATACCACGCTGGCCAAACGGGTTGGTATAGGGTTTGTATCAAGTTTTTCTTCTCTTACAATGCTGTTCTCTGCATAATATGTTCCCTCTGTCGGCTCTTACGACACCCATGGGATGATAATATGGGGTGGTGACAATCCGTATTCTTAATCCGTCACCGACACTCTACGTTTTAATCTACGTATTATACTCGACTTAAAGTAGCACACGCTGTAAATATGCCTAAATTAACATTAATGCATTGAATATTAAGTATTACAAAAAAGTACGTGGTTTGTGTGCTGATATATTTCGTCAAGGATTTATGATCTACTAGCTTTTGCCCGCCGCTTCGCGCGCGTTAAATTCAGGGTAACACAAACCTACTTTCAGTCTCAGGTAAAGACATCAGAAACTCTATAGGGTACAAAGTAACTCGGTCAATATCCATGACATTATCTACCGAAAGGTACATAATAACATCACCTTGCATACAGTCAAATGTGAAAGCCATGTTCTAATACATGTTCAATATATCTCTATAAACATTTTCGCATTTTTAATATTAGTAGGGAAAATAGTTTCAGCCGTTTAAGCTTATTATATAATTATTAGTTTGTATATGCGAACAATTTTAATCAACGTGCACAATATGACATTATGTACATATGACGTGACAGTATTGACAGAATAGATATACGATAGCACATGCGCAGCACTCAATTATTAGCACATGCGTTCTTACTTCCAAGAGGTAAATTTGTGCCGTACAAACTTCTACCCTCCCTACAATCCCTTCCAGTTAAATTTTTGCAACTTAAGATAGCCTATGTCCGTCTCCATGGTCCAATATATCTCTATATTAAATTTCAACAAAATCGGTTCAGCGGTTTTAGCGTGAAAACGGAACATACATACATACATACACACTTTCGAATTTATAATATTAGTAGGGATTCATTAGGGTCGGCACACGTAGCGCAGCGCAGCGCAGCACGTTTTCACTGTCAAATTATTGTCGAAATCAAGGAGCAAGTATACTTGCTCCTTGGTCGAAATTGTTCTCATTTTAAATAATATCCAAAACCAATTAACAAAGCAATGTTGACAACACGCACGCACACACAAAAACACCTTATCACTGATAATATATTTTGAACTATTTCACAATGAGAACAAGGTTGATAATAGTTTAACTGTGAAAAATGCTCTCCGCTGCGCTTCGCTATATGTGCGGCGCACATATGCCTTAATGTATATCTGCAATGTAATGTGCATATAAATCCATTACTTTTATGTGAACTTCATATATTACGTACTGATTTTAAAAAATCTTGTGAATGAAACCTGTACCATAATGACATACAAAATACAAATTGATGATCGATTGAGACTAAGTACAAAGTAAGGATGACATGTTGACATGAGACTTGTAAAATTCAGGGTAGATTGTGTTGGCAAATGATACCTTACCTAAGGACGGAGAATTTTTCATATTTCGTTAGTAATGTTTGAATATTATCCTTATTCACAGAGTATCTGTATATTTTATTATCCTAAATTCTCCTTATAATTAACTAGAGGACGCCAGCAGCTACGCCTGCATTTTTTTTAATTTACCCGTTTTGGCCGATCCCGTGAGAATTTCGGGAAATCCCTTCTTAGTGCACCCCTACGGTCCCCAAGGAACATACATGCCAAATTTCAGCTTCCTGCGCCCAATAGTTTCGGCTGTAGCGTGTCTGTCAGTCAGTCAGTAATAGTGTTGCCCAAATTCAGTCTTGGTCTTGTTCTTACGTTTTTGCAAGACCAAGACCAAGAACAAGACCGCGTATTTTTAGCAAGATCAAGACCAAGACTGATCGTGCAAGACTTGAGCAAGAACAAGACTAAGCCTGCAAGACTCTTGCGTCTTGCAGCTAGGACTTAGCGCTATTTCACGGAGTAGTTAGGTGTAACAGTTCGGTGTATAGGTACGCTTAGGAATTCTATGAGACGCAAAAAACTGTATTAAAGAATATGAAAAACTGGACCTATGCGCATTACTTTGTATTAATTCTTGGTCAAAAGAATTGATATAAAGTAACATAACCTAATGATAAAGCTGTTGTGTACTGTTATGTTTGATTTGTGTTGTATTTTATTTTTTATTGAAATAAATAATAAATCGTAAAACTCTTTTATTAAATTTCATATAAGTTGAGGGTTCAATCTCTTTCTAGACAGATATTGTTCTTTAAAATACAGTCAAGTTATTGTAATTAATTTGTTTTTTTTACATGTTTTAGCAAATGTAAGCTTATAAATCATAAATGTTTATTAAGAAACAGTTACTTCCATGGAAAACGACATATAGGTCAGTTGATTTTTCGAATTTCTTATCAAATCTTCAGTTATTTATTAATCTGCTTGATCTTTACTATGGCTGTGTTAATTCAAGCTCACAATGTTCCAATTCTAATACGTTTTTCTAAGATTTAAAAACTTTAATAAATAGTAATAGACTGATAGGTAATTGCAAGACTTGCAAGACTCTTGCTGCAAGACCAAGACCAAGACCAAGACTGGGAGCGCAATACCAAGACCAAGACCAAGACCAGGTGTATTGGCGCAAGACCAAGACCAAGACTGGCTAAGTCTCGTCTTGTTCTTGCATTTGGGCAACACTAGTCAGTAACGCAAGGATTTTATATATTAAGATAATTATTTGATATATGACTTAAATTCCGTACTATCCATACTAATATTTTAAAAGTGTATTGTTTGTTTGTGTTTCTTTAACGTCGCAACGGAGCGCAAGTAAAGGTATGAGTTTTGTGTCTGAAGATAATGAAGAAACTGGGGGCTTTGTACCGAGATAATCGACTCCCATACGGACAGGTTATATTTCGCTCTCTAAATATTTGATAATTTCTATTAGAACGATAGTGCGTCTCGTTAAACTATATACGAGTATCTCCAATATCATTCAATGCAGTTACCTTATAAACCTATTGTAACAAACAATTGTTTTCAAAATTCAGTTTAATTTCGATTGCCAATTTCAATAACTCAAATATTTCAAAAGCATTAAGGAGTTTATATTGAAATGAGATATATTTCAAGGCAAAAACGAAATTCATATACGTTTGCTAATACCATAAAGATTATTTTGCGTTATCGCCAATTTATCTGAAATTTAGTTGTAGTTTGGTTTTAACTGACAGGTAATTTCTGTTGCTGAGTTCTAATTATCTATCGGGATATTTATCTCGTACCTTTGATCGGGACGCTGTACGGTACGTACATCCGTAAACATGGCGCCTGCAACAGTGCTGAAATATAGGATACTTGAAACAAATACATGTCGAACATATTATTTTGAGTGAACATTTATCTTGAGTGACAATCTAAACTTTTCTTGATATCGGTCCAATCCCTAAAGTATTTTTTTAATCATTTATTTACGGAGCTTCTTAATTTGTGACCATTACGCTCCATTTTTTCTAACTACTTACATTTAATACACAAAGATAATATATTACAAAACAAAATTAGATAGTTTGTATAGTGACTTGGCGTCTCCTGACATGGGAGTAGCCAAAGCACTATTACAAGCTCCTACATCAATATCAAAACATCGCCTCTTCCGTATACTGTCGTTTCGAACACATTCCATCAATATGTAGTATATACGTCCTGTCCTGATCCCTAATGTTACATAGATAGAACATCTTGTGTCTTCCGACCCTTCGTTGCCCGGCTATCTTGCCCACTATGTTAAAGACCACAAAGGTTCAGTACTTACTAAAGTAAGTATTTACAAAAAAAAAGTATATATGTATGTATATCCATTGTCTAGTACCCATAGTACAAGCTCTGCTTAGGTTGGGACTAGATGGTGTTTTGTGTATGTGGTAGAATATTATATTATATATTATATTGTATTTCTTTCTAGCACAACATTCTCTTTAACCTTCCCCCTACCAAAGGTACGTCGAGATAATTACACAGCTTACCGTTTGTTCGACTCGTTTTTCCTGACGCAATCTGTCCGTCCAACCGAAGCTGAAAGGGACACTATAATCGACAGGTGTAGGTGTATGTCACTAATGTTGATTCGCTTTTGAAAAGCCGGGACAGCATAATCGACAGGTATAGGTGTATGTCACTAATGTTAATTCTCTTTTGAAAAGTCATTGAAGCATAATTATCGTATTGTGAAGGGTTTATTTTGAAACAAACTGTACGCTTCAGTTGCTTTGTAAGGAATATTTTTTGAGCTATAGATGAAACGATGTCCATATTTTACTAGTTATTAGGATGTCTGTATCACTAACTAACGTAAATGTAGAGGTACCTTGCAACTATGCTAACTTAAAACAATTTCATTCTTAGATTTAAGATGTAAAGCGAAATACAACTTATTGAAAAGGAACATTAATGTAAGAGAGATTCATGTAAAATGTAGCGTTTCTGTTAATATGTGTTAAAAGAAAATATAAACAAACTAAAATCTGACAGAACTATGTTGATGATAGAAATTATGTGAGATTTTCAAACACACGGCTTGTGCTACGAGATATGCTACGACAGCGCTACGAATAAAAGTACTTAAGTACTACGTAATATCAAATGAAGACTGTCTCATAAAAAATAATTTGAAAAATTGAATTGACTTAAAAACCATGTGAACTGAGAAGGAAAACTTTTTGTTATTTTTAACTTTTTGTATATTATCATGCATTGTTTCTAATTATGTATAACTTTATGTATATCGAGAGTATTGGTAAACCTCAACGCAGCGCAATTCTTTTTACGGAGAGCGTTATTTTAATCTGAACCCACAGAGGGAGCACTCGTTTGATTAAAAATTCTTTTGAATGAATATCGTTTTCATATAAAATATGATTTATATATATCATAAATACACAGTGCGTATGTATGTTCGTTTTCACGTCTAAAAGTGTGAGGTGAATTAGACTAATTTTAAATAAAATAAAAATATATTAGACATTGGCGATAGTCAAATACCGCTAATAAAACCTGAAAGTTTTAGCACCTTGGGGTGAAAGTTAATGCGGGATATCTTTACAGCTTTTATATATTTTTTAATTTTTGTTCCTTCTGATTAATTGGTAGGCAGGTACGCATGCGAAGGCGCGGGTAAAAGATAGTAACAGTCATAGATATAGTAATTAAAGGGGATATGCCCTGTAGACGAAAATGTATCGGAAACCTGTGTCGCCAGTTTGCCCCTACCACGCGGCTACTACTACACATGCAGATCAGTAAAAGCAATATGAAAACGCATTCGCGCACACAGTCACATTTTTAAATCAAAGCTTACAAAAAATCAATTATAAACCTTATCCTATCGAACATAGCGTGTATTTACCAAGCAACGTTCCACTTACTCACACAAAAACATCGGCCACTATCGTTGTGCTATGCAAAAGAACTGTACACTAATTCGTTACAAAATGCAGCGGCCTTACTACGCGAAGCATTCCCTTAGTAAAGTATCGTTCGGCCATGGATACATTGCTTGACTAGTCACTTCGCGACAAATTTAGGTAGTAGTTAAAGAGCAATGTATTTATTGAAAAATAATATAGTCGTTGTGAGATTTGCAAACAATAATAGCATAATAACAGCAAGGAATATTTAACGATTTGTTGTTTTTCATGTTTTTAAAGACAAATATAGTAAAATACTTGTAGTTTCATATGGTAAGTGATTCCGTTCTTCACAATATTTTGGTTTGAGCTTCGGTTTTTATAGAAAACCACTGAACAAGACGGCATTTTTTTAAATAGTCGCGATCACGGTCGAAAGTGTACTAATTCGCGGCATCGGCCATTTGCTTGCGATATGCACTCTTGGTGCATTTCACGCGGACACCGACATGCCCCCTTGGCACTTCCACTCTTATTTATTTTTCTATGGTAACAGTATATAATGTGTGTGGTGTTTATCCGCAAAGCCTTGTTCAGTTGAGTGATCCTTGCACCGGGCGGTTAGCGCTCGCATCGACGCTTAACTCAAATTTATTGCTCATCCAACTAGAAACAATTCTGCTACGTATCTTTACGATATGATGCAGACAAATCTAGATTAAAATCAATATTTTCTCGAGCTGATTAATTGGAATCGGGCCTATTTCGCGTATTGATATGAAATACCATATATTTGTCCCAACGTTTCGGTATGGGTATGGGGTACTTCAGCCGTGTTAAAAAAGCTGTTAAAAGTAATTATGTTTTATAAATTAGGTATAAATTGTTGTTTTTAATTTTGCTGTTCCATGTCCGTTTGTTTAGAAAGTCTCTGCGATGCAGTTTTTATTCTTAGTGTAAGACCACACCCACAATAAGAATAAAATAAAGAAGTACTCATATAAATTAAAAATAAATCTCTATAAACTATTATACTGCACGTAAGATTAGCCGCAAAAGCATATTTCAAAATGAAAAATGATAAGCAATATCTATTTTCGTCTAAATTTAATAAAACATTAATATTTTATTACGTATTAAAATAAATCACGTTGCATTATATTGTTACTTAACGCGTTATTTTTTGGAGCTCAATAAATCATGTCTTTGTTTGAATGAGAGACATTTAGCCATCAACTGAATATCATTAATCATGTTCTTCGCCAAGAGGACAATTCCTCTGTCCACGGGTGGACATGTGCTTTTATTTATTGTAGACGTGGGTGGATGGGACCTTTCCTTGTAGCTTTAAGGACGAGGAACATAAAATTATTAAAATTATTTGATGTCATGGATGAAACAGTTTATTAATGAGTTGCGTATTCAGTATTGACCAGCTAGGATTGTGAACATGCTGAAATGTGATGCAATCCTAGTTATTCAAGTCTATTTAATTTTTGTATTAAAGACTATCGTTCAGTCGTGCCGTCATCATGACTGAAACAAGCCGGTCGCACAGTCGTTGGAGTAGATACATTTCTGCCCACCTCGACAATTAGTACCTAGACCTAAATTAAGATCCGTAAAAAATAATGATGATGATGATGAAAAATTAATAATATCGTTATATATCATGATATGCATATTAAAGAGACGAATTAAAAAATAATACGCATAAAAATACATTTTTACACGAACTTATACCACCCTTATTTTGTGTAAATATCTATTCCTCCATAGTTTGCAAAATATTTTGCTGATGGAAACCGTGACCGACAATTATTTTGAGATGCAGCGAAGGACAAGAGCCACAACAAACAACCATCACAACAAATGTCAGACATCTTGTAAAACATTATTTATATATCTACATTTTAATAATCTAAAGCGACCACTTAAGTTTTGTTCGTTGAGATTGCCATTTTTGCTACTTTTGATATAGCTGACATGCCTGACATGTTTTATTTATCATTTTTTCCGCTCTAAAAACTATTGCTAAGCTTTATATAAACTGAAAAAAACGAACACAAATACACAAACTTTGAATACATACTCCCGCATCGCAGAGTATGTTCAATGTACATAGGTTTATTAAAACTAATTCAGCTTTATATTATATATACAGGCAGTCGGTCAGTGGAAAAGCTAATATTTAGTCAAATCCGGTTAATAGTTTTCATCTAAGAATTTAAATATTACTTGACAACTAAAACCAAATTGCTTGAATTCTGCTTTTGAAGAAATAATTATAAAGTCTATTCATTCATTTGGTTGATGTAAAGTCGCTACTGAACTGAAGCTTTTGTTAGCCTGTCTGTCTGACAGACAAAGAATCAAAATTTACACCATCTTATCCTTGGCGGGGAAAATTAATCAATCGTAAAAGTATTTAGCAATGTGTGGATGAATTATAAATATAGTTGAACAAGAACCACTTCCTGTCATGGAACTGAGTTGAACTTTTGTATTGGTTTTCGGTTCCGATGATAATTTATTTTTATGATAATGTAATCTGATTCTATATCCTGGAATGGCCCAGAGCAAAAAATTTCAACAGTTCACAACATGGCTTTAGAAGGTTATTTTTATTAATAGAAATGTATTTATTACTTGTTATGGTCTTCGCTTCTGTAGATTTGATTTTGTGGTTACTTTTTGGTATTATTTCTTTCATTATCGTTTGATTTTCAATAATACTATTCATCACATTACATATAATTGGGCATCCATTTGAATAACTCTTACAATAGAGCTAATATTTTATTGAATGTAGTCACAATTGGATCGTCAAGTCAAAATGAAGAGCAGGCACTCCGAATTTAATGCTATTTTTAATCGATAATCAGTCATAGATACAAGTGAAGTAAACTTTCAGCAAACAATTATTTAGGCCCTTGTCTGTCTTTTGACAGGAACATATACATGATTTGACGATATTCGCTCGATAACATTTTCATTTGAAAATCACACTACTTGCAATGCATATTCCAAATATTTGAATAAAAAAATCCTTTTAAACGTTGCTTAGCGTAAAATTTTGGAATTGTCCCTTATTCTTACCTCAGTAAATACTTAGTCGTATTTCACTTAGGCACTTAACTTTTGTGATGGAGGAACAATTGCTAAAAGTTTGCCCGATCGACTGAGAAAAGTCTCAATGTGAACAAGTGCTGCAAGTTTTCGAATTCTAAAACTCTTAGTTCTCCATGTGTGGTAGACTAAGTTTTCTTCCCAACGATTTTAATTAGCTTAGAAACGTTTTAGCTCCGAAAGACAAAAGCTAGTCAGAGAGTTTTAAGCGGTCCATGAGGTGCTAATTTAAATGGTTTGATAATGAAGTAGTTTTTAGGAACATACCTATTCGAATTTGTTATTTTCTGTTTGGGATCATATCTCTACCCTGTTAGAACCTACACCGATGCGTTCGCATGCGGCTGCGAACCCTTTGTGAAACTACTGCGGCAACGAAACATGTGCGGAATGAAAAATACGGTAATTGTAGTTTTGGTGGCCTAAAGGTCCCATGTTGTAAACATCAGTTACTATGATAACACTTATACGATCAAATCATGAGATCTATAACAAAAAGTGTCACTTCAAAATAAGTAGAAAGTAAGCATCAAATTAATTATTCATTTATGGAGCATCGACAGAGTTCATCGACCGAGTAGGTGGGGTGAAATCAATGACATTTATAAAACATTTACAAAGGTATATTTGTTGAACTGATTGCTCAAAAAGCTGCCATAATTGAATCGAGCTGCAGTAAATTTATTGCTAAAAAGAACACTATTAAAAGTTAATTTAAAATTTGGTTTCCGATGGATAAATGTAAGGATTCATTGAAGTCGGTAACCCCGTCGGTCTCAGGAGATGTATAATTGTTATGAATATGAAGATGGTTTTAAGAAATGGGACTGCTTTTATTCTCTTTATTATAACGATAATTGCATTGATGAAATTAGTATTTAGAGTGGTAACTTTTTAGACTATCGTAGTAAACAACTACGGAAACCTTATTGGTAGTCTGCAGTTTTTCAATCAAATTTTAATGGTTTTAGGTTTCAGGTTCTGTATCATTAGATAGCCAGACTCAATTAAATTAAACCTAATAAACCGGTTGATCTGAAGTAGGTTTTGTGATTAAGTCCTCCTCAGTGTAAAAACAGAGCCCGCTGATGGTCCAACATTCACTTAACTGGATTTCACATAATTATTGGGCCGGAAATCGGAATCGATTTTCCCTGATATTTATTTTATAAGGTAACAAGTAGAACCTTCAATGTTATATAGTTTACTTTATTTGATATAAAATAATGATTAGGTACACGAATAATGACCACCGAACTGGGACGACATTATAATTTCGATCTGATTTCACTACATGTGTGTGTTATAGTAAGCGCAATTTTACCTATGTATATCAGGATGTAAGCTATCTATTATTAGTCACTCCTGACCTAGTTGTGGGTATCCCTTGATAAGGTGACACAGTTTCATGAGTGACCTCAAAATTATCTACCCATATTATCTAATCACGAATTGAAACGCTATCGTCGTCATATCAGCCCTATCTTTAAACTGTCGCATTGCTCGGCACGAGGCTGTGCTCACTATAAGAAGGGGTAGGCCACAGTCCACCACGGTGGTAAAGTGCGGCAGTAATAGCTGCCAGTGAATTTCTTCTGATGACAATACATTTTAATAATGCATTGTGTTGCAGCATGTTCCTACCATAAATGCTTCGCATATATTTTTTTTAGTAATAGAGCTTGTATTTAACATTCTTCTATTTTATGATACGAATACACAAATTACTATTTGGACTATAATCAGCAACGCAGGTATTATAATCACGGTTATGCAATTTAAAAGTAGTATGATAGTAAACCGGCATCGATGGAGACTTCAACGCTTGCAGAAATTAAATAACTTTTTGCTCAAGTATGGTGGCTTTTTTAACCAACGAGGTTTTCGGTAATTAAAGATAATTTCTTTCTTTGTAGCACATTTAATACTCATTTGGTTAATTCACTGAATGAAAGCGTAAGTTGCCTTGCTACGTTTAAAATTTTATTGGAACCTTTGATAACCTAGGGTCGGACGCTTTATGCTAAATAACTCGTATTTATTGTCATGCATTATTGTCAAAGTAAAATAAACAGAATTATTTTTGGTTAAGCAAGACATTTGCTCTGTGACTTATCTCAGAAACATTGTTCATACCCAAGTTTATGAAGCAAGTTCAATTTACTTAGCGTCTAACTTTGTGTTGCGTTTGTAAAAAAACTATTTTATACAGTCTGTACCTGGTAAACATTAGTATTAGTGTTCGCGTAATAGTGCACTTTATGAATATTTATACGTATCTAAGTTAGTACTTTGACTTGTGTATACAGCGTCAAATGAAAAGCTATCTTCAATTCAAATAAAAGAAATGAGTGAGTGTAATTTTGATTCGCGCACCGAGGGTTCCGTTCCGTGCAAATATTTGACGTAGATATTTCATGTATCATTAAATAAATAGCTTGCTACGAATACTTCTTTCAAAGTCAGTACCTGAAATGATGTTCTAACGCCACAGACACAATATTGGATATACAACTGAAGTACCTACTTAACATTGTAGTTAAAAAGTGTTCACGTTCATATATATATTAGCCACGGGTCTTCATTTCAGTTATGAGTTAAATTATCTAACTGAAAATATTTATCAGGATAAACAGCGATATTAGATAAATTCCAAGTGTCATTATGCACAAAAATGTTTAGAATTAGTGTCAAACTGTTAATTCGATTCATAGGACTACGTTTGAATCGATTAAATACTCGGATACTATAACTATACTATACTTGTTACTAAATACTTATAACTTATACTGCCTCCGTGGTCTAGTGCATAGAGTATGCGACTGCTGATCGGAGGTCCCATTTTCGATTCCCGGGTCGGGCAAAAAGTGTTACTGGGTTTTTCCGAATACTCAGTAGCAGTCCGGAGTCTGGTGATGAGCCCGGTAACGGCAGTAGGCTCGCCCCCTATTACGTGGGACCTAAAAATTCATGGCGAAATGTCGGTGTAATATTTATACCTCTGCCTTCCCCTTCGGGGATATAGGCGTGAGACTATAAATAAAAAAAATTGATAAGTACTTATAGAATATTTATTTATTTATTTATTTATTTATTTATTTATTTATTTCGTGAAACATGTGTTGTACAGTACAAGTTTTAGCTTGCATGCAAGTTGTTACAGAGATAAGCTTCGTTCTACATGTTTTGCCAGTTACGGCGTACAAAATGTTTACTTATTATTACAAAACAATCTTATATTAAGCACTTTGATTTTTTTAAACTAAATTTGTACAATAAATAACAATAATAAAACAAAGATGAAAATAGGAAAAAATAAGATGTCTATAAAATTGTAACAAAAAAAATAGTAACAGTAATACACTTTAAAATTCAGAATTAATACAAGAGTTATGTCAGTGTAAAATAAAAATATAAAATTATGAATATAAATGTCAACGTTAGTATTGTCAATCCTTTTCATATAAAAAAAAACAACAATGATTTAATAAATGTAACGACTTAATTCTAACAAAAAGTAATAGATAAGTAATAATCAAATAATATGCAATAATTACATACCTAAAAAAAATTAAATTAAAAATAAGTATTAAAAAAAAATATATATGTCATAATAGCAGGTGCGAAAAATAAAATAAAAACAAAATATTAGAATCAAAGATACATCATTAAAAATAAGAATGTCTACAAGATGGAATTATCTGTCAAGAACTCTGTAATACTGTAATAACATTTGCTTATAAGATAACTTTTAAGTCTTTCTTTGAAAGTGTTAACATTTAGCTGTTTAAAATGTTTTGGTAGCTTATTGTAAACAACAGGTGCCATACAAAATATGCTTTTATGCATAAGCGCTGTAGTGGACTTGACTATACATAATTGATCATTATCCCGTCTATTTCTATTATTTACAACTGACAGCTTGTTAAAAAGTTTTGGATTTGTTTTCACAAAGACAGACACCTCGTAGATATATAGCGAGGGAAGAGTTAAAATATTGTATTTAATAAAAAATGGTTTACAGCTATCTGTGGATTGAAGGCCAAACATTGCTCTGATGCATCTCTTCTGGGACTTAAAGATTTGTTCCTTGTTAGTGGAATTGCCCCAAAAAATGAGACCAAATCTTAGGATAGAGTCTGTAATTCCGTAATAAGCTGTGACTAGTGATGTTACATTCATAATACGCGCAAGCTTAGAGAGTGCATAAACATTTGAATTTAGTCGTTTGTTCAACTGTTCTGTGTGTTCCTTCCAATTAAGTTTTTTGTCTATGGTTACGCCCAAAAACTTTGCAGAGTCTGCTTTACTTATCTCTGTCCCTTGGTAATTAACGTTTATTTGTGGCATTGTCGTTCTTTGACTAAAAAACATAAGTTTTGTTTTATTCAGGTTCATTTTAAGGTTATTATTGTCCATCCAGGACATTATTAATCCAAGAGTATCATTTATGTCCTTCTCAAAAGTATTTATATTTTTTGCATTAATAGTGACAGTGCTGTCGTCGGCAAAAAGTGAGACTGGAAATTTTGTTACTTCTGGTAAATCATTGATATACAATATGAAAAGTAATGGTCCTAAAACACTTCCTTGCGGGACACCGTACTGAACCGTTCTTGGATTAGAAGTATATGTTACTTCTCTATATGACTTCGGATTGACCATTGTAATCTGAGTAAATTGTCTACGGTTCTTAAGATATGTTTCTAACAAATTTAGCACGTTTCCCCTAATGCCATAAGCTTCTAGTTTATTTAAAAGAATATCATGATCCACGTAGTCAAAAGCAGATGTCATGTCGCAAAAAATAGCGCATACAGGTATTCTTTTGTCAACATTAGCAATAACATTGAGCACAAAGTCGTATATGGCCATATTTATTGTTTTGTTTTTCCGAAAGCCCTTTTGTTTATCTGTTAAGATATTTGATTTTTCTAGGTAGTTATAAACTTGCTCGTGTATGTACTTTTCAAATATCTTAGAAAGAGTAGAAATTGTTGCAATTGGTCTATAGGATTCCATGAGATGGTTGTTACCTTTTTTAAATAAGGGTTTCACAATGGAGGTTTTCATATTTTCCGGATATATGCCCGAAGCTATAGTTAAATTAAGGATATGACATAAATGTTCACATACATCATCGGCGACGTATTTAATAACTCTTGTAGAGATGCCATCAGACCCAACGCTACTAGTGTTATTTAAAGACCGTATGATTGTTAATATGTCTTTAGGGGTGCAGGGTGACATGAACATGGATTTTGGTACTTTAGCTACACCACTTGTATTACATTTTAGTGACTTTGTCTGTTGAATTCTGTCAACAAAGAAATTATTAAAGGCATTGGCAATTTCTGCTGCATTACATACTTTTTTATCATCGATATTTATATAAGCAATTGTGTTTTTTGGTATGTTGGCTTTGGCTCTGTTAATAATAGACCAGGCTGCCTTTGATTTATTTTTTGAGGTTGTTATTTTAAAGTTGTTTTGCGCACGTTGAGTAAGTCTAATAACTTTCTTGTATATTTTTGTGTAGTTTTTTAACTTGTTTCTATTAAGTTCATTTTTATTTAGCCTGTAGTTCCACAATAAAGACCTTTTATTTTTACTACATTTTTTTACACCCCGTGAAATCCAGCGTAGTTTCGTGTGTGTACTTATTTTTATTAGTTTGTAAGGAAAACACAGATTATACAAAACTGTAAACGTATCCATGAATTTGTCATACGCTGTATTGGAACATTCAGTGTTATATATCTCTGAGAAAGAAAGAGCTTTTATATGCCTTTTAAACAGTTGCATGTTTTCATTACAGTAATCACGGCATTTTATAAACCAGTGATCAATTAAACAGGTTTGATTTACTGTAAATTTTAATATTTGGGCCGTATGGTCTGACAAGCTAAACTCTATTATATCAGATTCACATTTTCGTCTTAAATTATGTGCAAAGTTATCTATGCAGGTTCCACTAGACAATCTTGTAGGACGCTTTAATTCTAACTTTAAGTTAAAGTTCAAGAGCAAACACTCTAGCTCACGAGATGCATTGTTGTGTTTGAGCACATCAATATTATAGTCACCTGCGATTATGATTTTCCTTTCTCGATATTTTGAAGCTATTTGCAAGATTTTGGTCAATTGGTCGAAAAATGTATTTAAGTTACTGGATTTGGGTACCCTATATATACATATAACTATAATTCTATAACACACTAATTCTACTGCGCAACATTCAAGAACACCACTTACAGATAAATTAACAATTTCTGGTATTTCCTTACACTTGTGTCCCTTTCTTACAAGAATACATGTCCCACCTCTGTTCCTATTAATTCTACTGTAACATGAATGCATGTAATAATTTGGAATAAATACAAGTTTTTCATTTTCCGGCATTAAAAAAGTTTCTGATATGCAGATTATGTCAATAGGCATATTTTTTTCCCTTAATTCATCAAGGCAAACAGTGAGTTCTTCCGATTTATTGTACAAGCCTGCAATGTTTTGATGGAGTAAATACAAAAAACTATGTCCGAAAAAACTGTGCTTCACCCTGTTCTTCTATTAAGTCAGCTGGTACACAGTCATGATTAGGTTCTGCCATCTGACACGATTGATATACACTATGCAACTGATATTTATGTATGGAATCTGTGAGATGTAATATGTCCTTAAAAATTGTTAGCATACCATAATTATTTAAAGATCCCAATTTAAAGTTGAACATTTGTTTGTCATATTGCAAATTTTTATTTGAATCAACATAATATGCATGCTTGTGAGTCATTATATCTAAATACAAGAGATTATTAAAATTTTCTACTCTAGAATTATACATTTTTACATAACTATTCATTTTGTAAGATGGAAAACCTAAAATAACATTTGTATGTGTGATTTGTTTGAGTACTTGTCTTATATTGATTATGAGGTTAAAATAGTTTTTCGTGACCATGAAGTCTGTTTCCCCGATCAGAATAATGCAAAAGTCGTTTAAAGTAAAATCTCGTAGTTTCTTATGTAAGTTACTCAGCATATTTGTTATGCCACTATTTGGTAAAATGTAATGGCACAGTTGAATATTATGTCCGAATGTTCTTTCTGCAATAGAGCGTATTCTGTTGCGCTTATTCTCACTGATGATGCAGATTTTCCTAGGCATACTGGTTGTAGAAATACATGGCGATTCTTCAACTGAGTTGGCGCATGGCAACAGAGATGCTGCATCACAGATAGTGTTTATTATGCTTGTAGGAGCATCGGTGGTCTGTGTCTCCTTATCCTGCACAGCTATGATCGTGTTACTGTTTGGCTTTTTCAAAGGTGTCACTGTAATATCAAGCGATGGCATTGTTTGTCGAATCGACTTAGTTTTATGTAGAGATGGACTTTGACGCTGAGGTGTTGAGCAGATTTTTTTAAATGTTTCAATAGTCATAATAGATTTCTGCAGGTCCGACTTCAGCTGTATATTTTCGCTGTTCAGATCGTCAATTTCTTGGTGCGCACTCATTAACTGCGTGGTTAGGTAATTAATTTTTTCATTCAGTCTGCTAACCATATCGTCTGTTTCGCCGTTATTCTGCAGGCTAAGTGGAATGCTCATCACAGTTGAATTGAACAATGATTCCTCACTGTGTTTACTCGTGAAGCTTTGTTGACATAGATCATTAAGAGAGTTTGTTCTACGAGGTCTACGGTAGGTAATATTGCTAACTTCGAAATCCATTTTATTTCAATTATGTCTTATTTTGATGATTCTTATTATGCCACTGTTTGTTAAAATTTATATTAAATAAAAAAAAAAAAATAAAAAAAATTATATATATTTTTAATTTTTGGTGGTTTATTATTTAAATTATCTTAAAACTCGTTATAAACTGTCACTTTAATTCTCAAAAAGTCAGGTGGCCTGCCCGGACTGGAACCAGCGGCGCATGTATGTCAATCCAACTACACTGATGAGGCGCTACAATGTACTCATAGAGCACTGCGAAATACGTGATCTGGATATATAGTATTTCTAATGGGCAAGTTAAAGTAATAGTAGGTACTACTAAATATTCCGTTCACTTTTATTATGTCCACAGGTCAACGTTCAATGATTTGCAAATAAATGTTTTAAGGTATTTTAATATTGTCACAGTTTTAAGCACTAAAATTGTTTTATTGCACTTTATTTGATATTTTCTTTTTCGGGTTTTGTGTATAATGTTATTATTTACACTTTTTTGTTTACATTTGATCGTTTGTTTAGTAGTAGTTTAGTTTAATAAACGATTTGTTCTTAAGGTAGCACTTTTCACATTTACGTAAATATTTGCTAAAGTTTAGTCACTTTAATGTCACAAACGTTTGTACACATGAGTCACACAACTATTAACACAGTAACGATATACTTATTACAATTTAACTGGTATTTAAATTTTTAAGCACTTCTTAAATACGGAACCGATTTTATTCGTGGCAGTCAAACTACGCCGGGAACGTGAGAGAGATATAACATTTTCATTCCTCATTTAACATTTTCATTTTGATATAACATTTTCATTCCTCATTTATGTTCCGCCTACATGGGGTCGAACAGGCTGTGTATTACCACAAAAATGTGCAAATCGAAATGCCAAAGCAATGCAAAGATTTATTATAAGTTGTAAAAATACCTATATCATGTAATTCGTTTGGGTCCCTTCAAACGAATTATGTCAAAAATGTGACTATTGAAATGTCATACAATTGGACCCGAGCCAATCATATTGGTAAACTTTTGTAATTGTATTTGATTAGAGATCCCTACTATATTTTGAATCCATGCTTACCCGCTCGCTTCAGTGTATAACTTTCCGATTGTTAGGCATACCGTTTCGAAAGCTATAAGCGCGACCTTTACGATATAAAAAAGGTTACCCAATTTGATATATATTGGTATGAAAAAGAAAACGAAAGGTTATTATTATATATATTTATCGCATTAAATCTAATCTAATACAACCTAATATATAAAGCTAAAGAGTTTGTTTGTTTATTTGAACGCGCTAATCTCAGAAACTACTGTTTCGATTTGAAAAAATCTTTCGATGTTAGATAGCCCATTTATCGATGAAGGCTATAGGCTATATAACATCACGCTATGAGCCACAGGAGCGGATCAGTAGCCTTAAATAATGCGGGTATAACCGCAGGCTCATCTAGTAGTTCTATAAGTAAACAAAAAAGTGGCTTCTTAATTGTTGTTCCAAGTACTGTGGTCAAGGACTTAATTTTCTTTATATTTCATGTTTATAAAATATGCCGCCAAACCCCAGACCTGTATTGGTTGATACACACAAAGTTACCAGACTCTAAACATATCGTAAAATAATACAAACAGGTCATTTTAAAATGTCTTTTTAGGTTTGGATATTCAACTGTCCAATAATCGAAAAATACCACCCACTCCAATGATATTACACGAAAGAGGTAGATACGTTACCTACGTAGTATTCAATCCGTAGAAACGGTACACTAACGCACACATCGATAACTTCATATTTAGATAGATAGCTAGATATACGCTTTATTGCACACCAACATAGCATTAAACAGTACATATTTTGTAAAGAGACTTAAAACTACGATAATGTACAATCGGCGGCCTTATCGCCTAGGGCAATCTCTTCCAGGCAACCTTGAGGTGGACAGGAATGATATGAGCAAAAATGTGGAGCGGTGGTGTAGTTGCTAAAAATAATACGAAAATCTTAGAAACTATATAAATACATATATACGTATATAACTTGTGCTGGAGCACCGGCCGAGTACCTAATGACTGGGCCACAGCTGTAGTTGTGCCTCTTTATAAAGGAAAAGGCTCGCAGCAAGACTGCAAAAAATATAGAGGCATTAGCCTTCTCAGCATTGTTCGCAAATTGTATGCAAAGGTACTGATTGAAAGAGTTATAAAAGTAACCGACAAGAAAATATGGGATGTACAGGCGGAATTCCGAAAGGGTATGGGATGTACGGATCAAGTTTTTTCCTTGCGAAGCATAGCCGAAAAGTTTTTGGCCAAAGGTCAAAAGGTCTATTGCGCATTCGTGGATTTGAAAAAGGCTTACGATAAAGTGGTGAGGAATGAAATGTGGTCGGTGCTGTCAATGAATGGGGTGGACAGCAGCCTCATTCGAGCTCTGAAATCCCTTTATGAGGATTCTAGAGCTTGTGTGAGGATAAACGGGGCATACACTGACTGGTTTACCATCGAGAAAGGTGTTAGACAGGGATGTGTAGCGTCGCCGTGGCTGTTTAATCTCTTCATGGACAGTTGTTTGCAAGATTTAAAAAATAGTGACTGCGGATTAAGGATGAATGGGTTACTCGTCAAATGCCTTCTTTATGCTGATGATCAGGTAATACTTGCATCTTCAGCGGAGGAGTTGCAGGAGATGGTAACAATTATGCATGGTGCGTTAGAGAGGAAAGGAATGAAAGTGAATGTAAGTAAAACGAAAGTTATGGTTTTTGAAAAGGAGGAATGCGTTTTGATCGATGGACAGCGAGTGGAACAAGTGAATGAGTTTGTTTACTTGGGTACGTTGTTTACAAGAGATGGTAAGAATAAAGAAGATATTGAAAGAAGAGTTAATGCAGGTAATAGTGTGAATGGAGCTCTGAAGGCGTTTATGAACAGTCAAAACGTGACCAAAAAGGCACGTTTGGCTGTGCATAGAGGGGTGTTAGTGCCTACCCTTATGTATGGTAGTGAAAGTTGGGTATGGCAGAAGAGACTCGAAAGTAGAATAAATGCTGTAGAAATAAGAGCACTGAGAAGTATGTGTGGTGTGTCTTTGACCGACAGAGTAAATAATTGTGAGATACGAGAGTGGTGTGGGGTAAAAGAAGATGTAGTGACAAGCATCGAGAAAGGCATGTTAAGATGGTTTGGGCACATGGAGAGGATGGATGACGAAAGACTGACAAAGAAAATATATAAGGCAAGTGTGAATGGGACAGGACGAAGGGGAAGACCTAGGCGGACGTTCTCTGACCAGATTGGAGACCTCCTAAAAAAAGGACAGGTCAGAAGTACCCTAAACAGAAGAGCATGTATGAGAAACTTGATGGAAGTGAATGAAGCAAGAGAGGTATGTCAGGATCGTTGCAAATGGCGTTCCGTAGTCTCTGCCTACCCCTCCGGGAAGCAGGCGTGAGTCTGTGTATGTATGTGTATGTATGTACATATATAAATTATAATTCGATAAATATACGTACATAAATAAATTACAATTAAGTATAAAATATTACATAAAATAAAATACAAATATAAAATATACTTACATACATTATAGAAATATAATAATATTTATTTTATTTTCGGTTGACAAGATGTTTCAGTTTCACTTTGACGCTGGCTCGCGACTTCACACACACATATCTCAGACTTGCCAACTGGTTTATGTTTAGCGTCCTGCTTCTGGTACGCTAACGTATCTACTTCTTCTTACTTTTGTAACATCTTTGATCTACTCCTTAATTTTCTTCGAAATAAATAAGAAATATGATCAGTAGTGTTGCACAAAAGCGTGAAAAGCCTTACATTTGAGCGTGGTGTATTGTGGGAGTGTGTTTCACACTCGACCACATAGAGCTGTTCCTGTCCGTCGCTGATACGGTAGCACAACGGTTAACTTTGAAAGAACATTATGTCAACAGAGAATAATTTTTAGTGCATTATTTATAGCAAGATATGTATATGCTTATGAATTACATTTTTATGGTAGCTATATATTATTACATCAAGTAAAGACTTTATCAAGAAAATTCAGAAGTGTCAAATATTAAAATGGAGAAGGAGTGCAAAACCTACCTAAATATTTTTATAAATAAAATGCCCGTTACATTAAGTTGAATATGAAATATGCCTTGAGAATGTCAGATGCTATGTCTTTTGAAGAACATTAAAAAACCGAATTTCGGTTTTTGTTATTATTTTAGTAGTATTGAAAATAAAATGTATCATAATGTGTTGCAAATTAATAATCTTTTTATAAATTTTAGTAGCAAACTCTCTTAAAAAGTGTAATAATACATATTTTGACCGATCCAGGAATAAAACCAGAGTGCGATCGATCGCAAACATTAGCGCTAATTTATTCCACTAGGCATTCAGCAAACAAGGAAAGATAATTTATTTTCATCTGTGTAATTATTTTATTAATTAGAAACCTAAATTCATATTAGGTTTATTGTAACAAATGGCGCAATTTCTGATAAAATGATAATACTTAAGGCATTATGTAAAATTGAAAATTTTTATAGTAAAGTGTGGTGCTCTGACGAAAATGTAAATGTAAAATTTCAGCAGCAGGTGCAAAGGATTACTCTAATTGATGTCATTTGGTAAAACCTAAGTGGCGCCGGTGGCTACGCTGTCGTAGACACACGATATTTAAAATATTCTAACAACTCTTTTTACTTTTTGTCAAAATTCACGAAAAAAGGGTTTTGTTTTTCGATTGTCCTTATGTATGAGGTATTTTTCAAGTTCAGGGATAAGACGACTCGCTGAATGGCTTGAAAGATTCTGACAATAAAATTTAATAATGGTCATCATAATCACAAGTCGTCCGCTTAGTATATTAAAATAAGCATTAACTTCTTGCACGGACTCTGTCTGAACTCCGTAACCTAAGGGGATAGCGATATTTCATAGTCAGAGGGTTCAGCGTCAGTTTATTCAGAGGTACTGACTACCTACAATGACTAAAAAGATTTTCAAGGCAGCCGAGACGTCATTGTTACGCGGCGTGGACTATACTAGAAAGTCAGGACCCTCTGAACTATGGCAGTCTGTTGGCATCTCCACTGCCTTAATGAAAATAAATAATAGTATTAAAATAGGTACCTATATGATCTGAATCATAATTTTCCAAGCTCCAATTTACTTCTAATTGAGTTGCTACAAAACTTGCAAGTCATTAATTCATCAGGTTTACTATCAATCGGCCACTTTTCAAGAGTTTACGAATAGATGGCAAGCAAGCATAATAAAAAGAATAACATAAGTTCGTAATTCATTAACGAAAAAATGTGTGGTACTTGATTAAGGTTCCTTTATGTCACCAAACTCTAAAGTCTAACTCACCGAACGAAACTATATAGGAGGAATACTTTGCCTTGATCAGCTGTGCGTAGTAAACGTTCGTAACGTTCTCAAAAATATCTCTTATATCTTCGACATCCAAATTGCGTACAAAGTAAAACAAATAGATTTCATTATAAGTTTTAGAGAATCTGACGGTAAGCACTCCTTGAATTGATAATAAAGAAGATGTAGCAAAAATGCCCCACTTCCGACTGCAAACATAAGATCTCAAAAAATCGCTAACAATTAGTATTTTTTAATTTTTTATTATTATAGTACACAAAACTGATGTTCAATCACAAAAACAATCAGGACAAGTTTAAACACAGTATGATGATTGACATCTACTAGATGTGAATCCGACATTCATAAATTATTGTAATCAAGTATAAAAAAATATATTTTTCCGGTGATCATCATTATTGGCTAGCACATAATAAATTGCTCTAAAATATTAATTCAGAAGCAGAATACCTATAATATTCTTTTACTTCTGATTTTAGTTTTAGAATAGGATTAAAAAGCAATTAAACAATGTATTAACTCATTTGCGATTGTTTGATAATAGTCATTATACTAGGTTAGTAATAAATAACATATTTAAAAAGTATTATTTAAAGTAACGCTTACTGACGAATCAATTTATTTTGAAATTTTAGATTTTCGCTTTTGAAAAGCCATTGAAGCATAAGGATCGTATTGTGAAGGGTTTATTTTCAAACAACCTGTACGCTTCAGTTGCTTTGTAAGGAATATTTTATGAGCTATAGATGAAACGATGTCCGTATTTAACTAGTTATTAAGATGTCCGTATCACTAACTAACGTAACTGTACGGGTACCTTGCATAGTAAATTATTCTTGAATACATTTAAATGGCAACTATGCTAACTTAAAGCCACATCATTCTTGGATTTAAGATGTAAAGCGAAACACAACTTACTGAAAAGGAACATTAATGTAAGAGAGATTAATGTAAAATTTAGCGTTCCTATATGTTAATATGTGTTAAAAGAAAATATAAACAAACTAAATCTGACAGAACTATATTGATGATAGAAATGATGTGAGATTTTCAAACATACACGCACAAACTTTGTTCGATTGCGGCTTGTGCTACGAGATATGCTACGACAGCGCTACGAATAAAAGTACTTAAGTACTACGTAATATCAAATGATTGATGATGCCTTATAAAAAATAATTTGAAAAATTGAATTGACTTTAAAACCACGTGAACTGAGAAGGAAAACTTTTTGTTATTTTTAACTTTTTGTATATTATCATGCATTGTTTCTAATTATGTATAGCTTTATGTATATTGAGAGTATTGGTAAACCTCAACGCAGCGCAATTCTTTTTACGGAGTGCGTTATTTTAATCTGAACCCGCAGAGGGAGCACTCGTTTGATTAAAAATTCTTTTGAATGAATATCGTTTTAATATAAAATATGATTTATATATATCATAAATACATAGTGCGTATGTATGTTCCTTTTCACGTCTAAAGATGATATGCATTTGACGAATTTTAAATAAAATAAAAATATATTAGACATTGGCGATAGACAAAGGCCTTAAAAAGTTTTCATGCCAATAATGAAACCTGAAAGTTTTAGCACCTTGGGGTGAAAGTTACTGCGGGATACCTTCACAGCTTTTATATATTTTTTTTTATTCTTGTTCCTACTGATTAATTTGCATGCAAAGCCGCGGGTAAAAGATAGTAACAGTATATAATGTGTGTGGTGTTTATCCGCAAAGCCTTGTTCAGTTGAGTGATACTTGCACCGGGCAGTTAGCGCTCGCGTCGACGCTTAACTCAAACTTATTGCTCATCCAACTAGAAACTATTCTGCTACGTATCTTTACGATATGATGCAAACAAATCTTGATTAAAATCAATATTTTCTCGAGCTGTTTAATTGGAATCGGGCCTGTTTCGCGTAATGATATGAAATACCTTATATTTGTCCCAATCCCAATGTTTCGGTATGGGTATGGGGTACTTCAGCCGTGTTAAAAAAGCTGTTAAAAGTATTTATGTTTTATAAATTAGGTACAAATTGTTGTTTTTAGTTTTGGTGTTCCATGTCCGTTTGTTTAGAAAGTGTCTGCGATGCAGTTTTTATTCCTAGTGTAAGACCACACCCACAATAAGAATAAAATAAAGAACTACTCGTATCAAATAAAGATATTCTCTATAAACGATTATACTGCACGTAAGATTAGCCGCAAAAGTATATTTCAAAATTAAAAATGATAAGAATTATCCATTTTCGTCTAAATTGAATAAAACATTAATATTGTATCACGTTTTAAAATAAATCACGTTGCATTATATTGTTACTTAACGCGTTATTTTTGGAGCTCAATAAATCATGTCTTTGTTTGAGTGAGAGACATTAAGCCATCAACTGATTATCATTAATCATGTAATTCGTCACTGTCCTCTGTCCATGGGTGGACATGTGCTTCTATTTATTGTAGACGTGGATGGATGGGACCTTTCCTTGTAGCTTTAAGGACGAGAAGATAAAATTATTAAAGTTATTTGATTTAATAATTGTGGAACAGTTTTTGGTCAGTACCTAATAAAGCAAGGAACGTTAACAGGCCATTGAAATGTAATGCAAACTGATTTACTTATGTCTCATTAAATGTTTGTATTAAAGACAAACGTTCAGTCCTGTCATCAAGACTGATATAAACCGGTCGCACACATTGTGACGATCGCCTACATTTATGCCCACCTATACAATAAGTAGACACCTTTTTAATTAAGGTCCGTTAGAAATTCAATTTCGTTATAATATCTTGACATGCATATTAAAACGACGAAATTAAAAAACGCATAAAGCGACATTTGTACACAAACGTAGGGTAATGAATATAATGAATACCACCCTCATTTTGTGTAAATATCTATTCCTCCATTGCGTGCAAAATATTTTGCTGATGGAAACCGTGACCAACATTTATTTTGAGATGCAGCGAAGCACAAGAGCCACAACAAACAACCATCACAACAAATCTCAGACATCTTATAAAACATTATTTATATATCTACATTTTAATAATCAAAGCGACCACTTAAGTTTTGTTATTTGAGATTGCCATTTTTGCTACGTTTTGATATGGCTGACATATTTAATTTATCATTTTCCCGCTCTAAAAACTATTACCAAGCTTTAGGTATGTAGACTGAAAAATCGAACACAAATACACAAACTTTAAATAGATACTCCCGCATCGCAGAGTATGTACAATGTACATAGGTTTATTAAAAACTCATTCAGCTTTATATTATTTATATACAGACAGTCGCTCAGTGGAAAAGCTAATATTTAGTCAAATCCGGTTAATCTATCAAGTGGACACCGGGTTGATGACTAATACCTATTATAAACGTTTCGAACGAATGCAAGTATACACCAGTTCGTCATCGAAGAATTTAAATATTACTTGACAACTAAAACCAAATTGCTTGAATTCTGCTTTTGAAGAAATAATTATAAAGTCTATTCATTCGTTTGGTTGATGTGAAGTCGCAGCTGAACTGAAGCTTTTGTTAGCCTGTCTGTCTGACAGACAAAGAATCAAAATTTACACCATCTTATCCTTGGCGGGGAAAATTAATCATTTGTAAAAGTATTTAGCAATGTGTGGATGAAATATACATATAGTTGAATAAGAACCACTTCCTGTCATGGAACTGAGTTGAATTTTTGTATTGGTTTTCGGTACCGATGATAATTTATTTTTATGATAATGTAATCTGATTCTACATCCTGGAATGGCCCAGAGCAAAAAATGTCAATGGTTCGCAACAGGACTTTAGAATTTTATTTTTATTTATAGAAATGTATTTATTTCTTGTTTGCTGCCGTAGATTTGATTTCGCGGTTACTTTTTGGTATTATTTCTTTCATTATCGTTTGATTTTCAATATTTATATTCATCATATTACAAATAATTGGGCATGAACTATAATAACTCTTACAATAGAGCTCATATTTTATTGAATGTAGGAACAATTGGATCGTCAAGTCAAAATTAATCAAAGCTCCCATAACGTCCCTGATTCTTACCTCAGTAAATACTTAGTCGTATTTTACTTAGGCACTTAACTTTTGTGATGGAGGAACAATTGCTAAAAGTTTGACCGATCGACTGAGAAAAGTCTCAATGTGAACAAGTGCTGCGATTTCTTGAATTCTAAGACTCTTAAGTACTAAGTTCTCCATGTGTGGGAGACAAAGTTTTCTCTCCAACGATTTTAATTAGCTTAGAAATGTTTGAACTCCGAAAGCCAAAAGCTATTCAGAAAGTTTTAAGCGGTCCATGAGGTGCTAATTTAAATGGTTTGATAATGGAGTAGTTTGTAGGAACATACATATTCGAATTTGTTATTTTCTGTTTGGGATCATATCTCTACCTGTTAGAACCTACACCGACGCTTTCGCATGCGGCTGCGAACCCTTTGCGAAACTACTGCGGCAACGAAACATGTACGGAATTAAAAATACGGTAATTGTAGTTTTGGTGGCCTGAAGGTCCCATGTTGTACACATCAGTTACTATGATAACACTTATACGATTAAATCATGAGATCTATAACAAAAAGTGTCACTTCAAAATAAGTAGAAAGCAAGCATCAAATTAATTATTCATTTATGGAGTATCGACAGATACAGGGTAGGTGGGGTGAAATCAATGACATTTATAAAACATTTACAAAGGTATATTTGTTGAACTGATTGCTCAAAAAGCTGCCATAATTGAATCGAGCTCCAGTAAAGTTATTGCAAAAAAGAATATTATTTAAAATTCATTTAAAATATTATGGTTTCCGATGCATAAGTGTAAGGATTCATTGAAGTCGATAACCCCGTCTGTGTCAGGAGAAGTATAATTGTTATAAAGATGGTTTGAAGAAGTGGAACCGCTTTTATTATCTTCTTTCTCTTCTCTTCTATTTTTTTCTTTCTCTTATATAACGAACATCGAAAATTTAATCAATGAGTTAGTATTTGGAAATCAAATGACATACATGTTATATTATTATACTAACACCAATTGTAGACTCACTGCTTTTTAGAGTATCGTAGTAAATAACTAAAGAAACCTTATAGTATCGCCGTGTTCCTTCGTTAGTCAGCAGATTTCCAATCAAATTTCAATGGCAAGGTTTTTGTACCATTAGAGAGCAATACTCAATTGCATTAAACCTAATATACCGGGTGACCAGTAGTAGGTTCTGTGATTCCTCCTAAGTGCAAAAACAGAGCCCGCCATCGTGCATGACATTTATTTTGTAAGAAAACAGTAGAAGGTTCAATGCAGTTTATTTTATTTGATATAAAATCATGATTTTCCCCTACATATTACAAATCATTAGGAATCTCTATTGCTCATAGATTTGTTTGGCACTCTATTTGCCGTGTATCGGTGCACGAATAATGATCACCGAACTGCGATGACATTATAACTTCGATCAGATTTCACTATATGTATGTGTTACAGCACGCGCAATTTTACCTGTGTATTATAATCAGGATATAAGCTATCTATTATTAGTCACTCCTGACCCAGTTGTGAGTATCCGTTGATAAGGTGACACAGTTTCATGAGTGACCTCAAAATTATCTACCCATATTATCTAATCACGAATTGAAACGCTATCGTCGTCATATCAGCCCTATCTTTAAACTGTCACATTGCTCGGCACTGGACTCTTCTCACAATAAGAAGGAGTAGGCCACAGTCCACCACGGTGGTAAAGTGCGGCAGTAATAGCTGCTAGTGAATTTCTTCTGATGACAATGCATTATAATAATGCATTGTGTTGCAGCATATTCCTACCAGAATTGTTTCCTTAGTAGATAACACTTCAACGAGTGAAAGTTTGTTTATAAAATGCTTCGCATATTTTTTTTATCATAGAGCTTGTATTTTAAATTCTTCTATTTTATTATACGAAGACACAAATTACAATTTGGAGTAGAATCAGCAACGCAGGAATTATAATCACGGTTATGCAATTTAAAAGTAGTATAATTGTACACCGGCATCTATGGAGACTTCAAAGCTTGCAGAAATTGAATAACTTTTTTCTCAAGTATGGTGGCTTTTTTAACCAATGAGGTTTTCGGTAATTAAAGATAATTTCATGTTTGTGCTACAAAGATTTAATACTAATTTTGTTTATTCACTGAATGAAAGCGTAACTTACCTTGCTACGTTTAAAATTTTATTGGAACCTTTGATAACCTTGGGACGGACACTTAATGCTAAATAACTCGTACCTACTCATAATGATCCATTATTGCCAAAGTAAAATAAACAGAATTATTTTTGGTGAAGCATATCTAGCAAGACATTTGCTCTGTGACTTATCTCAGAAATATTGTTCCCACGCAAGTTTATGAAGCAAGTTAATTTACTTAGCGTCTAACTTTGTGTTACGTTTGAGTAAGCAAACTATTTTATAGTCTGTGCCTGGTAAATATTAGTGTGCTCGTAATGGTGCACTTTATGAATATTTATGCGTATCTAAGTTAGTACTTTGACGTCAAATGAAAAGCTATCTTGAATTCAAATAAAAGAAATGAGTGAGTGTAATTTTGATTCGTGCACCGAGGGTTCCGTTCCGTGCAAATATTTGACGTAGATATTTCATGTATCATTAAATAAATCGCTTGCTACGAAGACTCCTTTCAAAGTTAGTGCCCGAAATGATGTTCTAACGCCACAGACACAATATTGAATTTACAACTGAAGTACCTACTTAACATTGTAGGTAGTTAAAAAGTGTTCACGTTCATATCTATATTAGCCACGGGTGTTAATTTCAGTTATGAGTTATATTATCTAACATAAAATATTTATCGGGATAAACGGCGACATTCGATAAATTCCAAGTGTCATTATAATGCACAAAAATGTTTAGAATTAGTGTCAAATTGTTAATTCGATTCAAAGGACTACGTTTGCACAGATTTATTAACAAGAATCAGATGTAGCGTATTCGTCCAACTAAGTGAGGCACGTTGACAGCTATGTCTGCGTGACATTTGGCGACTGACACGCGCGTCTATGTGTGTATAAAGTTGCCAGATTATGAATAATCTCCCACTATTTTGCATATAGTTTTTGCAAACGAATATAAAAATTATACATAGGTAATATTTTATATTCGTTTGTGGTTTTGAAGAATTTACCATAGATTTAATTAATGCTTTTAAAATGTAATGCTGTTGTGAAAATTATTCAAATAAAAGATACCATTAAAGTATGCTTTTATAAATACATTTCTTAAAAAATGTAGGCTCCGAGTTTAGTTTTAACTAATTTTATTCGTAAATTGAGAAATAAATAGATAGGCTTGCGTCATAAATATTAATTAGCTAAAAACATTTTGTCATGCATACAATAAATTATGAATATCATAATCATAAATCGTAACCAAAAAAAATTGCAATTAAAAATAAATAATGGCTACCATCAATAATTTCTGTTTCTGTACTTAATGTACACACGGCGCCAAGTCAAGCTAAATAGTCGAAGTACGATTTTGATACTTATTCCCTACGCCATAAGAACGGTACAAAGGTCTAAGAACGGTACAAAGGTCAAAGTGTATAGCTTGACATGTAGCCGCGTGTACACGAATATTTGGATCGTTTGGGGATCGAACTCAAAACAATGTATATACTAATGGAAATCCTATTAGTAAATTTATAAGAAAAAATATAATCTACAATATACTTTTACAATACGTTAATGTATTTTTCATTAACATGACAATCATTATTACCTACATAATCAATTGACAAGTGCATTTTCCCTAATTCAGGGAAAACGGTGTCGACGTAAACTGGCAACACTTACATATTTTCTGCAGAAATACGAATTTTATCGAAATAATATTATAAAACGGTCAAATAATCCATAGTTATCTGTAAGAATATATTCCATCTTCCCGTATTTGCTTTTAGAAACAACTTTTACAATGTTTTAAAACGCAAGACGGCATTTTATGAATTTAAAAGCTGGATCGATCGTGACGTGTGAACTGTGCGATGCTTCGCAGCGCACTGAGTCGAGTTTGTATTCGCTTTTCAATTTTGTATTTGCTTTAGTGGCCTCACGCAAGTGTTCCGCGCGCTCTGTCTGCCTTTTGTTCTATAGTCTTAGTACGTTTGATTCGAATTAAATACCCAGATACTATAACTATACTTTACTTATTACTAAATAGAGAATTATAACTTATACTGCCTCCGTGGTCCAGTGGAAAGCGTATGCGACTGCTGATCGGAGGTCCCGGGTTCGATTCCCGGGTCGGGCAAAAGTGTTACTGGGTTTTTCCGAATACTCAGTAGCAGCCCAGAGTCTGGTGATGTGCCTAGGCTCGCCCCCTATAACGTGGGAGATTGGACCTAAAAATTCATGGCGAATTGTCGGTGTAATTTTTGCACCTCTGCCTACCCCTTCGGGGATACAGGCGTGAGACTATAAATAAAAAAAAATAGATAAGTACTTATAACATTTTCATTCCTCATTTATGTTCCGCATACATGGGGTCGAATAGGCTGTGTATTACCACAAAAATGTGCAAATCGAAATGCCAAAGCAATGCAAAGATTTAATATAAGTTGTAAAAATACTTATATCATGTAATTCGTTTGGGTCTCTTCGAACGAATTATGTCAAAAATGTGACTATTGAAATTTCATACAATTGGACCCAAGCCAATCATATTGGTAAACTTTTGTAACAGGATTAGATTAGAGATCCCTACAATATTTTGAATCCTTGCTTACCCGCTCGCTTCAGTGTATAACTTTCCGATTGTTAGGCATACCGTTTCGAAAGCCATAAGCGCGACCTTTACAATATAAAAAAGGTTACCCAATTTGATATATATTGATATGAAAAAGAAAACGGAAGGTTATTAGGTATTATATATATTTATCGCATCAAATAGTTCTATAAGTATACAAAAAAGTGGCTTCTTAATTGTTGTTCCAAGTGTGTGGTCAAGTACTTAATTTTCTTTATACATATTTAATGTTCGTAAAATATGCCGCCAAACCCCAGACCTGTATTGGTTGATTCACACAAAGTTACCAGACTCTAAACATACCGTAAAATAATTCAAACAGGTAAATAATTTAAAATGTATTTTTAGGTTTGGATATTCGACCGTCTAATAATCGAAAAATACCATCCACTCATTAATTTTCTTGGAAATAAATAAGAAATATGATCCGTAGTGTTGCACAAAGGCGTGAAAAGCCTTTAATTTGAGCGTGATGTATTGTGGGAGTGTGTTTCACACTCGACCACATAGAGCTGTTCATGTCCAGAGCTGTGTTTGACTATTTTAGTATAATTGAATATAAAATGTATTATAATGTGTTGCAAATGAATTATCTTATTTATTAATATTGGTAACAAACTCTCTTAAAAAGTGTAATAATACATATTTTGGCCGATCCAGGAATAAAATCTGAGTACGATCGATCGCAAACATTAGCACTAATTTATTCCACTAGGCATTCAGCAAACAAGGAAAGATAATTTATTTTCATCTGTGTAATTATTTTATTAATTAGAAACCTTAATTCATATTAGGTTTATTGTAACAAATGGCGCAATTTCTGATAAAATGATAATACTTAAGGCATTATGTAAAATAGAAAATTTTTATAGTAAAGTGTGGTGCTCTGACGAAAATGTAAATGTAAAATTTCAGCAGCAGGTGCAAAGGATTACTCTAATAAATGTCATTTGGTAAAACCTAAGTGGCACCAGTGAACACGATATTTTAAATATTCTAACAACTCTTTTACTTTTAATCCGACTGCACGAAAAAAGGGTTTTGTTTTTCGACGGTCCTTAGGTATAAGGTATTTTTTCAAGTTCAGGGATATGACGACTCGCTGAATTGCTTGAAAGATTCTGACAATAAAATTTAATAATGGTCATCATAATCACAAGGTGTCCGCTTAGTATATTTAACTAAGCATTAACTTTTTGCGCGGACTCTGTCTGAACTCCGCAACCCAAGGGGATAGCGATATTTCATGGTCAGAGGGTTCAGCGTCAGTTTATTCAGAGGTACTGACTACCTACAACGACTGAAAAGATCTTCAAGGCAGCCGAGACGTCATTGGTGCGCGGCGTGGACTATATTAGGAACCTTTGGACTATGGCAGTCTGTCGGCATCTCCACTGCCTTAATGAAAATAAATAATAGTATTAAAATAGGTACCTATATGATCTGAATCATAATTTTCCAAGCTCCAATTTACTTCTAATTGAGTTGCTTCAAAGCTTGCAAGTCATTAAGTCAGAAGGTTAACTATCAATCGGCCACTTTCCATGAGTTTACGAATAGATGGCAGCAAGCATAATAAAAAGAAGAGCATAAGTTCGTAATTCATTAACGAAAAAATGTGTGGTACTTGATTAAGGTTCCATTATGTCACGAAACTCTAACCCACCGAACGAAACTATACATACATACATAGACTCACGCCTGTTTCCCGCAAGGGGTGGGCAGAGGCATATCAAACGCCCACTTTTCGCCAGTGTTTTGATCCCACGTAATAGGTGGCGAGCCTATTGCCGCTTATCGGGATATTTTGTTTGCCAGAGCCTCGTCCGTTGATCGGCAGGTGCACCACTTGCAGGTGAGGTTGGCTTGGGACCCTAAGTTCTTGGTGGGAACGAAACTATATAGGAACAATTTGGCTTAATCAGTTATGAGAGCGTAGCGTAACGTTCTCAAAAATGTCTCTAATATCTTCGAAGCCAATTTGCGTACAAATTAAAAAAAATAGATTTCATTATAAGTATAAGACAATCTGACGGTAAGCACTCCTTGAATTGATAATAAAGAAGATGTAGCAAAAATGCCCCACTTCCGACTGGAAACATAAGATCTCAAAAAATCGCTAACAATTAGTACCTATTTTTTTATTTTTAATTATTATAGTACACAAAACTGATGTTCAATCACAAAAACAATCAGGACAAGTTTAAACACAGTATGATGATTCACATCTACTAGATGTGAATCCGACATGCATAAATTATTGTAATCAAGTATAATAAATATATATTTGCGGTGATCATCATTACTGGCTAGCACATAATAAATTGCTCTAAAATATTTATTCAGAAGCAGAATACCTGTAATATACTCACTTCTGATTTTATTTTTAGAATATGATTAAAAAGCAATTAAACAATGTATTAACTCATTTGCGATTGTTTGATAATAGTTATTATACTAGGTTAGTAATAAATAACATATTTGAAAAGTATTATTTAAAGTAACGCTTATTGACGAATCTGTTTATTTTGAAATTTTAGATTTTCTCTTTTGAAAAGCCATTGAAGCATAAGGATCGTATTGTGATGGGTTTATTTAGAAACAAACTGTACGCTTCAGTTGCTTTGTAAGGAATATATTTTGAGCTATAGATGAAACAATGTCTATATTTTACTAGTTATTAAGATGTCCGTATCACTAACTAACGTAACTGTAGAGGTACCTTGCATGGTAAATCATACATTTAAATGGCAACTATGCTAATTTAAAGCAACATCATTCAAGAATTTAAGATGTAAAGCGAAACACAACTTATTTAAAAGGAACATTAATGTAAGAAAGATTCATGTAAGTTGTCAGCGTTTCTATTAATGTGTTAAAAGAAAATATAAACAAACTAAAATCTGACAGAACTATATTGATGATAGAAATTATGTGAGGTTTTCAAACATACTTGCACAAACTTTGGTCGATTACAGCTTGTGCTACGAGATACGCTACGACAGCGCTACGAATAAAGGTACTGAGGTACTATGTAATATCAAATGAAGACTGCCTCATAAAAAATAATTTGAAAAATTGAATTGACTTAAAAACCATGTGAACTGAGAAGGAAAACTTTTTGTTATTTTTAACTTTTTGTGTATTATCATACATTGTTTCTAATTATGTATATATAACTTTATTTATATCGAGAGTATTGGTAAGCCTCAACACAGCGCAATTCTTTTTACAGAGAGCGTTATTTAAATCTGAACTCGCAGAGGGAGCACTCGTTTGATTTAAAATGCTTTTGAATAAATATCGTTTTCATATAAAATATGATTTATATATAATAAATACACAGTGCGTATGTATGTTCCTTTTCACGTCAAGAAGGATGAGGTGAATTTAAAAAATTTAAATAAAATAAAAATATATTAGACATTGGCGATAGTCAAAGGCCTTAAAAATCTTTTGTACCGATAATAAAACCTGAAAGTTTTAGCACCTTGAGGTGAAAGTTACTGCGGGATATCTTTACAGCTTTTATATTGTATTTATATTTTTGTTGCTACTGATTAATTGGTAGGCAGGTACGCATGCGAAGCCGCGGGTAAAAGATAGTAACAGTATATAATGTGTGTGGTATCTATCCGCACAGCCTTGTTCAGTTGAGTGATTCTTGCACCGGCCGGTTAACGCTCGCGTCGACGCTTAACTCAAACTTCTGCTCATCCAACTAGAAACTATTCTGCTGCGTATCTTTACGATATGATGGAAACAAATCTAGATTAAAATCAATATTTGCTCGAGCTGTTTAATTGGAATCGGGCGTATTTCGCGTAATGATATGAAATACCTTATATTTGTCCCAACGTTTCGTTATGGGTATGGGGTACTTCAGCCGTGTTAAAAAAGCTATTAAAAGTATTTATGTTTTATACATTAGGTTGTACATATCATTGTTTTTAGTTTTGGTGTTCCATGTCCTTTTATTTAGAAAGTCTCTGTCTGCGATGCAGTTTTTATTCCTAGTGTAAGACCACACCCACAATAAGAATATAATAAAGAAGTACCCGTATAAAATAAAAAAAACTCTATAAACGATTATACTGCACGTAAGATGATGCAAAAGCATATTTCAATATAAAAAATGCTAAGCATTATAAATTTTCGTCTAAATTTAATAAAGCATTTATATTTTATCACGTATTCAAATATATTACGTTGCATTATATTGTTACTTAACGCGTTATTTTTGAAGCTCAATAAATCATGTCTTTGAATGAGAGACATTTAGCCATCAACTGAATATCATTAATCATATTCTTCGCCAAGAGGACAATTCCTCTGTCCACGGGTGGACATGTGCTTCTATTTATTGTAGACGTGTGGGTGGATGGGACCTTTCCTTGTAGCTTTAAGGACGAGGAACATACAATTAGTAAAATTAATTGATGTCATGGATGAAACAGTTTATTAATGAGTTGTGTGGTCAGTATTGACCAGCTAGGAATGTGAACATGCTGAAATGTTTTGCAATCCTAGTTATTCCAGTCTTTTTAATTTTTGTATAAAAGACTATCGTTCAGTCGTGCCGTCATCATGACTGAAACAAGCCGGTCGCACAGTCGTTGGAGTAGATACATTTCTGCCCACCTCGACAATTAGTAGACCTAAATTAAGATCCGTAAAAAATTATGATGATGATGATGAAAAAATAATAATATCGTTATATATCATGATATGCATATTAAAGAGACGAATTAAAAAAAAAATACGCAAAAAAAGACATTTTACACGAACTAATACCACCCTCATTTTTTGTAAATATCTATTCCTCCATAGTTTGCAAAATATTTTGCTGATGGAAACCGTGACCGACATTTATTTTGAGATGCAGATGCAGCGAAGCAAGAGAGCCACAACAAACAACCATCACAACAAATCTCAGACATCTTATAAAACATTATTTATATATCTACATTTTAATAATCTAAAGCGACCACTTAAGTTTTGTTCATTGAGATTGGCGTTTTTGCTACTTTTGATATGGCTGACATGCCTGACATATTTTATTTATCATTTTCCCGCTCTAAAAACTATTGCCAAGCTTTATATAAACTGAAAAAACGAACGCAAATGCACAAACTTTAAATAGATACTCCCGCATCGCAGAGTATGTTCAAAGTACATAGGTTTATTAAAAACTCATTTAGCTTTATATTATATACAGGCAGTCGCTCAGTGGACAAGCTAATATTTAGTCAAATCCGGTTAATCTATCAAGTGGACACCGGGTTGATGACTAATATTATAAATGTTTCGAAAGAATGCAAGTATGCACCAGTTCGTCATCGAAGAATTTAAATATTACTTGACAACTAAAACCAAATTGCTTGAATTCTGCTTTTGAAGAAATAATTATAAAGTCTATTCATTCATTTGGTTGATGTGAATTCGCAGCTGAACTGAAGCTTTTGTTAGCCTGTCTATCTGACAGACAAAGAATCAAAATTTACACCATCTTATCCTTGGCGGGGAAAATTAATCGTTCGTAAAAGTATTTAGCAATGTGTGGATGAAATATAAATATAGTTGAACAACAACCACTTCCTGTCATGGAACTGAGTTGAATTATTGTATTGGTTTTCGGTTCCGATGATAATTTATTTTTAAGATAATGTTCTGATCTCTGATTCTGATTCTATATCCTGGAATGGCCCAGAGCAAAAAATGTCAACGGTTCACAACATGACTTTAAAAGGTTATTTTTATTAATAGAAATGTATTTATTACTTGTTATGGTCTTCGCTTCTGTAGATTTGATTTTGTGGTTACTTTTTGGTATTATTTCTTTCATTATCGTTTGGTTTTCAATAATACTATTCATTACATTACATATAATTGGGCATCAATTTGAATAACTCTTACAATAGAGCTAATATTTTATTGAATGTAGTCACAATTGGATCGTCAAGTCAAAATGAAGAGCAGGCACTCCGAATTTTATGCTATTTTTAACCGACTCCAAAAAGAGGAGGAGGTTCTCAATTCGGTTGTATGTTTTTTTTTTTTTTTTTAATGTTTGTTACCTCATAACTCCGTTATTTATCGACCGATTGCCAAAATTCTTGTTTTGTTTGAAAGCATATACTTTCAGGTGGGTCCCATTTAAATTTTATCAAAATAAATTCAATAGTTTCATTAAAAACTCAAATTTTATCAAAATAAATCCAATAGTTTCATTAAAAACTCAAAAAACTAAGTCATCCAAGTAAACGAAATTAAGCATTTACTGTGACTTTTCATCAGTGGACACTAGAATAGTCGCAATTAACCGACCTACTTCGGGCTTCATTACCAGGTATTGATGAAACCGGGAGGAAGAAAGGTTGGAGAGTAAATCTATATCATCATAATAATTATATAAAATCCTTGCGTTACTGACTGACTTACAGACACACTACAGCCAAAACTATTGGGCGCAGGAAGCTGAAATTTGGCATGTATGTTCCTTGTGAATCGTAGGGGTGCACTTAGGGGGGATTTCGCGAAATTCCCACGGGATCGGCCAAAACGGGTAAATTAAAAAAAAATTCAGGAGCAGTTGCTTGCGGCCTCTAGTACATATATAAAATTGTAACCTAATGGAAGGAAAGAGGAACCCACCACGCACCCTCGAATTGACCACCCCAACTATTGCAATAGAAAAAGGTTGACAATATCGAACTCCTCTAAAAGGATAAGGGATATAGGAATGGTATGGGTTCCAGGAAGATACCTGACTTGCAGTATCCCGCTGTATGCGCCGACTATTCTTCGACACGTGTTTCGCCTCTGCACGAGGCATCCTCAGGAACGATGGGCGACGACTGAGCGCTTTCCAACCGTGGGCATGTCTTATAAACGATTGTACTTTCTAATCCCCTCCCTCCGTTGCTCGACTGATGTGAGTCATTATGACGGTGTGCGAATATATTCAGCAATGGGGACCCGTTAAAGTTGGTTTGATCGTTCAGTAATGTATGCTTGTCCCGCTTTAAAATCTCTAATTGTTCCAATACGCACATTCTAATACCCTTTTGACAAGTGTGTATGACGTCAAATGAATGTCCGCTATTTAAGGTATGACCCGATTCAAGTAAATGTTCGGCAAAATGAGACTTTTGCGGCTGGTTGTTTCTAAACGCCGCTAAATGTTCTTTATATCTCAGCTCAAAACTTCGACCCGTCTGTCCTATGTACTTATTTTGGCATTGGTCGCATGTTAAGCAGTAAATACCGGACTTTTTGTTCTTGCATACTTTATCTTTACCATTGCAAAGAAATTTTAACGTTTTGTATGGTTTATAGGCTGATCTGATACCGTTCCTCCCCAGTATACGGTCAGTTATGCTTCCAAAATAGGTAAGAACAGCGGTATTATTTATAGGTTCTTTTATAGAGTGATATAAAAGTGACTTGGCGTTCCTGAGGATGCCTCGTGCAGAGGCGAAACACGTGTCGAAGAATAGTCGGCGCATACAGCGGGATACTGCAAGTCAGGTATCTTCCTGGAACCCATACCATTCCTATATCCCTTATCCTTTTAGAGGAGTTTGATATTGTCAACCCTATTTCTATTGCAATAGTTGGGGTGCTCAATTCGAGGGTGCGTGGTGGGTTCCTCTTTCCTTCCATTAGGTTACAATGGAGTTGCGCCAAGTAACGCCTGATTCAATCAACTATATATAAAATTGCTTGGGCTGACTGATTCATCAACGCAGAGCCAAATCCACAGGGGCTTGAGACTTGGAATTTTGACAGTCGATGCATATTATGACGTAAGCACCCACTAAGGAAGGATTTTTATACATATTTTTGGTTAAAAAAATAAACACGCAATTTAGATTTTTTTCAAATCTAACAACTAAGAGGGTTATATACGAGTAGGTGTAGAAAGTTTATATGGGAGGTCCGTCATTTTTAAAAAGATGGCGTGTACTTTTGTGTGCAAGCTTCTGGTTAGAAATAAAACAAATAAGTACGTGTTTTAGCGATTTCTAAAATCTACCGTTGAAATAGGGGTTGAAAGTTTTTATGGGAAATGAAATTTCATAAACTAGCTTCTGATTAGAAATAAGTGATCATGTATTTACTCATTTCTGGAAATAGGGGTTGTATTTTTATATGGAAAGTCCGTCATTACGCGCGAGCGAAGCTGCCAACTGCTAGCTTATACATAAAATAACTTTGATTTTAAATCACAGAATAAGTAATAGTAGTATGGTTTAATTCAAAGAGCAGACGATGAGTACGTTTTTCAGTGTTTACACGATTTAATATTTTTCACTACAAGCCCGCATTTGTGATAACCTCTTTTCACACAGTTCACTACTTTCTCTTGAAATAGCCTTGGACCGAGATTCCCCACTTTGAGATAAACGTTTCTCCATTTCTTCGCTAGTTGTGGAGTACTGCTCACATCTCTGGGCCGGAGCGCCAAAATATCAGCTTGATCCACTTGACTCCCTACAGAGACGAGCTGTTCGAATCGTCGATGATCTCACGGCTAGACTTGAGTCGCTGGAGCAGCGGAGAGACTTTAGTTTTCTATGCGTATTTTACCGACTCTTACACGGGGAGTGCTCCGAAGAATTGTTTAATTTGGTACCAGGGTCACCCTTCTACCAACGTACCACTCGCCGACGCAGTAGAGTTCACCCGTACTACCTGGAAGCGTTCTCATCTAGTACGGTGCGCTTCCAGCGATCTTTTCTACCATGTACGTGTAAGGTCTGGAATGAACTACCTGCTGCGGTGTTTCCCGAGCGCTATGACTTGTCCTTCTTCAAACTAGGTTTAAAGAAAGCATTACTTTCACGGTAGGCAGCGGCTTTGCTGTGTATACCCTGACATTAGCGAAGTCCATGAGCAGTGGTTACCGTTTACCTTCAGATGGGCCGTTCGCTCGTCTGCCATTAGCAGCAATGAAAAAAATAAATTCATTTAAACGGCGCTGTCTCATATGGGCAGCGCGTTTAGTAGGTCTACCCAAAACTACCCATCTTTGATCGAGAGAAGTGGCTGCGTCATGTTTAGGTTGACTCAGATACTCAACGGACACGGATGTTTCGGCGAGTATTTGAACCGAATCAGCCGCGAGGCGACGCCGGCATGCCACCACTGCGGCAGTGACCTGGACTCTGCGCAGCATACGCTCTCTGAGTGTCCTGCATGTGAATCCGAGCGGCGAGACTTGGTCTCTGTTATCGGAGGCGATCTTTCTCCGCAGGCCGTCGTCGTCCAGGCCATGTTGGTGGAAGACATCCGGTGGGATGCTGTGGTCTCCTTCTGCGAAGCGGTTATGCACCAGAAGGAGGCCGCCGAGCGGGATCGCGAGAGAGCCGATCCCGCTCGCAGACGCAGGCGGCGTCGTGGTGGTGGCAATGGTCGCTAGCCTGACTCTTCCTTAGGGCCGTGGGCAATCAGAGATGGCAATCTGGCTGACGACCACGAACGACCCCGAGAAGACAGCGGTCTCGGATAGCCGAGGAACCACTGTATTCGCACAGTACGAGGCGCTACCTCGTACTGTGCGAGTGAGGGAGGACACTTCCAGAGACTGAGCCCTACTTACGGGACAAGCGTAACGGAGCAGCACACCCGCGTTCCCTGTGTCCCACTCTTTGCCCGCCACGCGGAGAGGCACTCGGCAAAAGAGTTTCCCCAGGTAAAAAAATAAAAAAGTCTACCCATCTTTAATTTCGATAAATCAGATAACTGCAGAAAGGAAAATTCACTAAAAAACAGGAAATAATTTTTTTTTAACAAAACATAACCGCCTCCAAAAATCTGGAAAATGTGTGAAAATAGCACTAAAAAGTAAAAAATAAATTCCGTTATTTTTACTTCAATTTACTTATTAACATCACCTATTCAACTTAATATTACATACTTATACGAGTTATACGTATCTACCACTTAATTCACATACCTGACACAATACATATTTTTATATGACTAACAAACTAAATTAAATACCTATCACCAGAAATCAGATAAGTACACATACTACACCACCGTCACAAAACATCTAACATCATTTCTGTCCATCCTAAGGTTGCCTGGAAGAAATCGCCTTTGGCGATAAGGCCGCCGATTGTACATAAATTTTAGATTTAAGATACCTTAGAAATGTACTTTATTTTGGTGTACAATAAAGAATATTATCTATCTATCTATCTATCTATGTTATATTTTTGGACTAAGTACTTAGAAAAAATATTTGTTAGGACTATAATATACAATTATACTTTTTTTGGAGTCGGTGCCAGCCAAGCGTTTTAGTAAATAATTTCTTGATAATGTACAAAATATATGAAAAGCTCCATTGATATGATAATTTAGCAAAACTTCATTAAACTTGTAAGTAATTTACAAATGACGAGAAATGAAATCAACAAATATAAATCAAATTTTAGGAAGTTTTCTGTAACACAAAATATATGTAAGTACCTAAAGTTACATTAATACCACAATGTAGGGTCTAACCAAACCTATTTTGCAAATAAAGGATACAACGAAACCTGGCAACAGGTGCGACAGCCCAGTTACAAATTTACCTAAATACCTATTTACAATTACCTATCAACCAAAACAAGAACTTAAAGCGATACTTGGTACAAATCAAAAAGTTTTTACAAAAAGATCTCAAAATTTGAAAAACAAGAAAAATAGAATTATGTAAAGATGCAATACTAAAATGCAGCAATACCAAATCAAACCTATTTCATTGAATACAGATTTCGTGTAAAATAACTCTAAAGAACCACAATCCACTGCAATACAATAATTGCCTACATACAAGCGCATAGAAAAAATGGATATCGGAGACAACCGTCAACAACGTCTACCCTCACGCGTCTGCCCTGCTTGCGTTCGGGTCGGTCACTTAAAAACATCTTTAATTCTTAATCTCAGCTGGCACCGACTCCAAAAAAAGTATAATTGTATATTATAGTCCTAACAAATATTTTTTCTAAGTACTTAGTCCAAAAATATAATATACTTATCTGATTTCTGGTGATAGGTATTTAATTTAGTTTGTTAGTCATATAAAAATATGTATTGTGTCAGGTATGTGAATTAAGTGGTAGATACGTATAACTCGTATAAGTATGTAATATTAAGTTGAATAGGTGATGTTTATAAGTAAATTGAAGTAAAAATAACGGAATTTATTTTTTACTTTTTAGTGCTATTTTCACACATTTTCCAGATTTTTGGAGGCGGTTATTTTTTGTTAAAAAAAAATTATTAGATACAAGTAAAGTGAAACTTCAGCAAACAATTATTTAGGCCCTTATCTGTCTTTTGACAAGAAAATATACATGATTTGACGATATTCGCTCGATAACATTTTCATTTGAAAATCACACTACTTGCAATGCATATTCAAAATATTTGAATAAAAAATCTTTTTTAAACGTTGCTTAGCGTAAAATTTTGGGATTGTCCCTTATTCTCCTCAGTAAATACTTAGTCGTATTTCACTTAGGCACTTAACTTTTGTGATGGAGGAACAATTGCTAAAAGTTTTCCCGATCGACTGAGAAAAGTCTCAATGTGAACAAGTGCTGCAAGTTTTCGAATTCTAAAACTCTTAAGTACTTAGTTCTCCATGTGTGGGAAACTAAGTTTTCTTCCCAACGATTTTAATTAGCTTAGAAATGTTGTAACTCCGAAAGCCAAAAGCTATTCAGAAAGTTTTAAGCGGTCTATGAGGTGCTAATTTAAATGGTTTGATAATGGAGAAGTTTTTAGGAACATACCTATTCGATTTTGTTATTTTCTGTTTGGGATCATATCTCTACCCTGTTAGAACCTACACCGACGCTTTCGCATGCGGCTGCGAACCCTTTGCGAAACTACTGGGGCAACGAAACATGTGCGGAATGAAAAATACGGTAATTGTAGTTTTGGTGGCCTGAAGGTCCCATGTTGTAAACATCAGTTAATATGATAACACACCCGATCTTTAAGAAACAAAATCATGAGACCTTGCTATCATAACACATTATAACAAAAAGTGTATATCTTCAAAATAAGTAGAAAGCAACCATCAAATTAATTATTTATTTATGGAGCATCGACAGAGTTCATCGACCGAGCAGGTGAGGTGAAATCAAAGACATTAATAAAACTTATACTAAGGTATATTTGTTGAACTGATTGCTCCATAAGCTGCCATAATTGAATCGAGCTCCAGTACATTTATTGCTAAAAAGAATATTATTTAAAGTTCATTTAAAATATGGTTTCCGATGGATAAGTGTAAGGATTCATTGAAGTCGGTAGCCCCGTCTGTGTCAGGAGAAGTATAATTGTTATGGTTTGAAGAAGTGGAACCGCTTTTATTCTCTTCTTTCTCTTCTCTTCTATTTTTTTCTTTCTCTTATGTAACGAACATCGAAAATTTAATCAATGAGTTAGTATATGGAAATCAAATGACATACATGTTATATTATTATATTAACACCAATTGTAGACTCACTGCTTTTTAGAGTATCGTAGTAAATAACTAAAGAAACCTTATAGTATTGCCGTGTTCCTTCGTTAGTCCGCAGATTTCCAATCAAATTTCAATGACAAGGTTTTTGTGCTATTAGAGAGCAATACTCAATTGCATTAAACCTAATATACCAGGCGATCAGTAGTAGGTTTCTTGATTCCTCCTAAGTGCAGAAACAGAGCCCGCCATCGTGCATGGTCCAACATTGACTTGACCGGATTTCACATAATTATTTGGCCGGCAATGGGAATCGATTTTCCGTGACATTTATTTTGTAAGGAAACAGTAGAAGGTTCAATGCAGTTTATTTTATTTGATATAAAATCATGATTTGTCCGTACAGCATATTACAAATCATTAGGAATCTCTTTTGCTCTTAGATTTGTTTGACACGCTATTTGCTGTGTATCGGTACACGAATAATGACCACAAAACTGGGAAGACATTATAATTTCGATCAGATTTCACTATATGTATGTGTTACAGCACGCGCAATTTTACCTGTGTATTATAATCAGGATATAAGCTATCTATTATTAGTCACTCCTGACCCAGTTGTGAGTATCCCTTGATAAGGTGACACAGTTTCATGAGTGACCTCAAAATTATCTACCCATATTATCTAATCACGAATTGAAACGCTATCGTCGTCATATCAGCCCTATCTTTAAACTGTCACATTGCTCGGCACTGGACTCTTCTCACAATAAGAAGGAGTAGGCCACAGTCCACCACGGTGGTAAAGTGCGGCAGTAATAGCTGCTAGTGAATTTCTTCTGATGACAATGCATTATAATAATGCATTGTGTTGCAGCATATTCCTACCAGAATTGTTTCCTTAGTAGATAACACTTCAACGAGTGAAAGTTTGTTTATAAAATGCTTCGCATATTTTTTTTATCATAGAGCTTGTATTTTAAATTCTTCTATTTTATTATACGAAGACACAAATTACAATTTGAAGTGGAATCAGCAACGCAGGAATTATAATCACGGTTATGAAATTTATAAGTAGTATATTAGTAAACCGGCATCGATGGAGACTTAAAAGCTTGCAGAAATTGAATAATTTTTTGCTCAAGTATGGTGGCTTTTTTAACCAACGAGGTTTTCGGTAATTAAAGATAATTTCATTTTTGTGCTACAAAGATTTAATACTAATTTTGTTAATTCACTGAATGAAAGCGTAACTTGCCTTGCTACGTTTAAAATTTTATTGGCACCTTTGATAACCTTGGGACGGACACTTAATGCTAAATAACTCGTACCTACTCATAATGATCCATTATTGCCAAAGTAAAATAAACAGAATTATTTTTGGCTAAGCATATCTAGCAAGACATTAGCTCTGTGACTTATCTCAGAAAAATTGTTCCCACGCAAGTTTATGAGCAAGTTCAATTTACTTAGCGTCTAACTTTGTGTTGCGTTTGTAAGTAAACTATTTTATAGTCTGTGCCTGGTAAATATTAGTGTGCTCGTAATGGTGCACTTTATGAATATTTATGCGTATCTAAATTAGTACTTTGACTTGTGTATACAGCGTCAAATGAAAAGCTATCTTCATTTCAAATAAAAGAAATGAGTGAGCGTAATTTTGATTCGCGCACCGAGGGTTCCGTTCCGTGCAAATATTTGACGTAGATATTTCATGTATCATTAAATAAATAGCTTGCTACGAATACTTCTTTCAAAGTCAGTGCCCGAAATTATGTTCTAACGCCACAGACACAATATTGGATATACAACTGAAGTACCTACTTAACATTGTAGTTAAAAAGTGTTCACGTTCATATCTATATTAGCCACGGGTCTTCATTTCAGTTATGAGTTATATTATCTAACTGAAAATATTTATCAGATTAATCGGCGAAATTAGATAAATTCCAAGTGTCATTATTGTGCACAAAATGTTTAGAATTAGTGTCAAACTGTAAGTTCGACTCAAAGGACTACGTTTGGATCGAATTAAATACCCGGATGCTATAACTATACTATGGATCTCTGCCTTTTCGCCGAAAATTGTTCAGCCGATTATCACTTGCCAACTAACGTTTCGCAGAATTTTATTTCGCAGAATAATCATTTGCCAACTTGTGATATAATTTTGTTTTTATTTTCCAACCTCACAGTTGCCAACTTTACGTTTGGTCTTCCTTTTATCGTCGCAGTTCTAACCTAACCGATGTAGCATATTTAAATGCCCTGTGTAGTGAAATAAAAGCGATTTGGTTCTGGCACTTCGCCGGCCGCTGCCGCGGCACACTCGCTTCGCTCGTTCGGCTCGTGCGTTGTGGTCGCAGTTCTAACCTAACCTAACCAGCCATTGTTTCAGTTGACGTGCATTGTTTATCAGCATACTAACCTAACCTAACCGATTCCTTTCGATTTCACCTGACCTTCCCAAAACATCACCTGAACAGACGAAACGTTATTCGTCTAAAACTAGTCTGGCCTAATAATTTGACAAAAGATAAATGCCCCAAACGTTTTTTGTCATTACAATAATCAGCTTAACAATAATTTTACCAAATGAAACGTTGTCATACAAAAATTTGACAATCGTTAGTCGTCAAAGTGAAAAATAGGCGAAATGTTGGTTGGCAAGTGATAATCGGCCAAACAATATTCGGCGAAAAGGCAGGATCCCCTATACTATACTTATTACTAAATAGATACTTACCTATAACATTTTCATTCCGCATTTATGTTCCGCCTACATGGGGTCGAACAGGCTATGTATTACCACAAAAATTTGCAAATCGAAATGCCAAAGCAATGCAAAGATTTAATATAAGTTGTAAAAATACCTATATCATGAAATTCGTTTGGGTCCCTTCTAACGAATTATGACAAAAACGTGACTATCGAAATTACATACAATTGGACCCAAGCAAATCATATTGGTAAACTTTTGTAATTGGATTAGATTAGAGATCCCTACTATATTTTGAATCCTTGCTTACCCGCTCGCTTCAGTGTATAACTTTCCGATTGTTAGGCATACCGTTACGAAAGCTATACCTAAGCGCGACCTTTAAGATATAAAAAGGTTACCCAATATGATATATATTGGTATGAAAAAGAAAACGAAATCTTATTATTATATACTAGAGGACCCGTGCTGCTCCACAGCATATTTTAATATTATAAAAAAGCTCTTACATATAGGTATGATGAGTACATCGTAGCCTTATCTAATAAGTAAAAAGATGATATTCTTAACAAAAATATATATATCATAAAACTTATTTTCTCACAACATTGGCTTTGCGTTGCACCTTAGGTATCGTGAAATTTCCACCTTGGCATTACTGAATGGTTTGCCGCGCAATAGGGATATATTATAATAATATGTATAACTTATGAAATAAAGCTCTTATTAACGACTTCAAAAAAGGAGGATATCAATTCGAAATGTATGTATGTAATCACAGACATAGATCTACATAGATAACGCAAATGCATGCACTTCGCGTGTCTGAACTCCGACCAAGCGTCGAGCTTGGTCGCCACTAACTTCAGTCCCCGCGCGTCCGTTTTACCGTTAAGTAAACTTTATTCACATTACGTTGCCGCGTTTGCTTCGGACGTTTGATCTGACGTTGTGTATTAGGAGACGATGAATATCGCAAAGCGATACTGTCGCGCATCGCTTGGACTTCGTGATACAGGCAACGTCACAGTAGGTATTAAAAAGTCGGCACGCTTGGTTTCAATACAAATCCTGATACTTGCGTTATCTATGTAGATCTACACACATCAACAAAGTCTAGGGATATCTTAATCCTAAATTATTTACGAGTTTATAGTTTAGAACCTTGTTAGTTTCCACAAAAAGTTTATATACAGATTAAAACCTCTTTTATTCTATTTTCAAAATTTGAACATGGAAAGAAAAAAAACAAAATAATAAACAAAATATGGCGGCAAATTTGCTAGTAATTCGTTACATTAAAGAAAGTTAAAACTGTTTTATTATAATTATTAATGAAAAGGGTTTTTAATTGTTTTTCTTTTTTAATTTAACGTGACGTACGAACTTTAAAAGTCATGTCACGTCGTCATTTGAGTCGAGATGAAATGTTACGACCCGTGGGCATGTTAGAAAATGGTGCAATTCAACGCGTCGTTGCTGAGGCCCTACATACCAGTCAAAATGTGATATCAAGGTTGTGGTCACGTTATCGCAGTACTGGAGATGTGGCCGAACAGCACACAGGTAGATATCGTGTTACTACGCAGAGACAGGATCGATTTCTCCAAATGACCGCCAGAAGACAACCCAATATCACAGCGCTGCAACTAGTGCAAAGGCTCCAGGAGGACCACCAGCTGCTGGTAAGCGACCAAACCGTGCGAAGAAGGTTACATGAAGTTGATCTTCATGCTCGAAGACCATTGCGTGTTCCAGCATTGCGACGTGGCAATCGCGGTCGGCGGCTTTCGTGGGCTCGGGAGCATTTACCATGGAGTGACGAACAATGGTCTTTGGTGCTGTTCACCGATGAGTCCCGGTTTGGGTTTCACCCGGATTCACGAAGAACACGCGTTTGGAGAGCTCCAGGGAGAGTTAGCCGTCTACGGCACCCTCAGGAGGTCCACCCATACCAAGGCGGGACAATCATGGTGTGGGCAGGAATTCGTCTTGGCGGACGAACCCAACTCGTTTGGATCCAAGGCAGCATGACTGCACAAAAATACCACGAGGAGGTAGTAGAGCCCGTTATTGTCCCACACAGAACTCAAATAGGCCATGAATTTCTACTCATGCACGATAATGCTCCTTGCCATACGGCGCGGCTGGTATCGACCGCTCTCCGAGAGCACGATATTCAAGTTTTGATTGGCCTGCACAGTCGCCCGACTTAAATCCTATCGAGCATGCCTGGGACATGTTACAACGAAAAGCTTTGAGAGATTTTCCACCAAATTTGACGACTGAACAACAACTTTACGAACACTTGCAAAGGACATGGGACCTCATACCGCAGCAAGACATTGACAATTTAATTTTAAGTATTAACAATCGATGTCGATGTGTAATCAATGTAAGAGGTGGCAACACTGATTATTAATGATTAGATTTTACAAGATTTTTTCCATTTTTATTAAAATTAATAGTTTTTTAAGAAGAAATGTTTGTTGTTATCATACTAATTTTCCATGATGATTAAAAAAATTAATTTTTTTATTTAAAACAAAAAAAAACACGAAATGTTTTTTATTTTTATTAAAGACCTTAAAATAATCTATGATTCTTCTATTTACTGTATCAGAAAATTCTTCATAGATTTTTAGATATTTGATGAAATATAAAATATCCCTAGACTTTGTTGATGTGTGTATATCTGTGTATGTAATATTATTGGAATTGCGTAATTTTTATATAATATATGATAATCTGTTAGGACTTCCAAATAAATATACAAAATTTCAAAAATGTATGTATGTTTGTCTACGAAAATCTCCAAAACTACTGATCGGAATGAGACTTTTTCTTGTATTGGCTAACATTTACTCCAACTTAGGGAACAGAGCAAGTTTTATCAAATTCGGTTTAGTAGTTTTCAAGATTTATGGTCTAATTCGTGTAGAGAAGTGTGACGGTGTTTCTTATTGATGCGAACTAACAGTCTAAGGGAAAACTTCTAAAGTAAGTTATATTTAGGTATTCCAGTCTATATAATTATAACTAACAATGAGGAAATAAAAAACAATTTAAAATTTAATCGACTTCAAAAAGAAATGAACTGAAAACTATGAAATAATATTTTGAGGTCGGTGCCAGCTATTTAATACGTAGGTATCTGCCGTATCAAATAGCTGAGTTTTTAAGTTCATTTCTTTTTGAAGTCGATTTAATTTTTTAAATTGATTTTTTATTTTATTTTATAAATAATTGTAGCCTAATCTAGTAAGTAAAAAAGATGATAGAGTGTGTGAGTAGAATGGTAGCTTTGGTAGCAACCGTACGTTACATTGCTACCAAAACTACTATTCCTACCGAAAATACTATTCCTATCAAAACTTCTATTCCTATCAAAACTACTATTTGTACCAAAACTACTATTCGTACTAACACTATCATATCTACCATTTTTTTCAAAACGACAATTTCTACCAAAACCGCCGGTGCTGTCAAAAGTACCTTTTCTCTCAAAACTACTATTCTTAGTAAAGCTACAATTTCTACCATAACTACCACTTGTAATATAATTATATGACAATAGTACAATGAACCGCTGTAATATTATGTTCCACATAAAAAAATAAGATGCCTGAAGAAAGTCCGTAATTTAAAAACACAATTTACCCGTCTGAAGGGTTGATTTTCCCAACATTAGGCCTAAATTTCACTACATTTGGGGAAAATTCGTCGGGTCGCGGGTATACTGACGGCGTTACCGCGACCCCGTCATGACGGTCGATAGAGGAACACCGCGGTGATTTAGTGAGTATGCCCCCCGAACATCATCCCGAACATCGGGGGGAGAGCCGATCCACACCAACCCCCCCTCCACCTGCCCCAAACTCGGTAAAGAGTTAGCGCAGGGGTCCCTTTGAGGGACAGTTTGTAACTGGATTTCATCGCGATACAAAGAAAAGGGGGTAAATTCCTCAACATCAGAGATCAGTTCACCCAACATTAAGGGTTAACTGGTAACATTCGGGGAATATTACCTGCCATCAGCGATAATTCACTATAGTGATAATATGACCAACATCGGATATAATTTTACACACCACCACACTCACACCCGTATGAAAGTAAGGCAAGGTCACCTTTAAGGAGGCATAACGTTTTTTCCTGGCAGTTACCGCAAGGAACTTATTAGATGCCATAAAAATATTTTTGAATTTAGAACCGTCCATGTAGAGAGAAAGCAATGGAATCTTAAGAAATTTATAGGAAAATATTGAAAAATAAGTTCAATGTCCACACCTATCTTCCTTCAAACTTACCCAATTTAAATGAGTATAACATCAAATGAAAGAGCTCTTTTCAGTGCGTGTTTTAGGCCTATAACGAAACGCCTACCTTAATGAGAACCAGATATACAGAAGCAGAAAGTCATTGACTACGGCTAAGAAAACGTAAAAAATGTATGGGAGAAAACTGTTTTTGCATATAACTTGATGAATGTGCAAGTTAGGTAATTTCTAATGCTTGATGGCAAATCTATGCAGCGAGAGCTTTCATTTAAAAAAATAATCATGCAAATCGGTTGGGTAGAACGGGCTGGCCGACTCGTATTATAAAACACAAATTCTTTTAATATATAGATATTTATCGCATCAAATAGTGGTTTATTAATAGTTGTTCCAAGTACTGTGATCAAGGACTTAATTTTCTTTATTTCATGTTTGTGACATTTGCCGCCAACGTGTTTTGATTGACACTACAATGTTACCGAATGTATACCTAATGTATGTAGGTAAGTATATGTACGATATTCCACCGCCCCACAATCGAAACATACGAACCATTTCTTAATTATTTTCGCAATAAATAAGCAGAATATGATCAGTAGTTGCTCAAAGTCGTCAAAGGCCTTTCATTTGAGCGTAGTGTATTGTGGGAGTGCGTTTCACGCTCGAACACATAGAGCTGTTCCTGTCCGTCGCCGATACAATAGCACAACTTTTAACTTTAAAAGAACATTATGTGGACAGAAAATGATTTTAGTGCATTATTTATAGCAAGATATGTGCTTATGAAATAAATTTCAATGGCACTCGTAGCTATGTATCAAGTATTACTTCAAGTAAAGACTTAATCAAGAAAATTAAGAAGAGAATGAAATATTACTTGAGACTGTTTGAAATTGAAAATGTCAGACGCAACGTCTTCTGAAAAAAAATTAAAAAGTCGAAATTCGGTCTTTTGGTCATTATTTACTATTATTGAAAATATTTATCATAATGTGTTGCAATTGAGTTTTCGTCTACTGGTTAAACTTCAGGTTTTATATTGGTAATACATACATACATACATATCGTCACGCCTTTTATCCCCGAAGGGGTAGGCAGAGGTGTATTTCTACACCCACTTTTCGCCAGATATACTTTAGTCCCACGTAATAAGGGGCGAGCCTATTGCCGTACCGGCCACATTGCCAGACTCCGTGCTGCTACTGAGAATTTCGTGACAGAAAAACCCAATAACACTGCCCGACCCAGGAATCGAACCCGGGACCTCCGGATCCCACGCGCACATTTATGCCGCGAGACCAACGAGGCAGTCGTATAGGGTTTAATGTCGAGTTTTCCGTCTCTACGCAAAGATGGTATTTGCATCGTGTTATCCCTTGGTCGCCTCTTACGACACCCACGGGAAGATAGGGGGTGGTGACACTTGTATTCTATGCCGTCAACCACACGGCAATCTGTTAGTGCATTATTTATAGCAAGATATGTGCTTATTAAATACATTTCAATGGCACTCGTAGCTTTGTATTATTACTTCGAGTAAAGACTTTATCAAGAAAATTAAGTAGAGAATGAAATATTACTTGAGACTGTTTGGAATTGAAAATGTCAGACGCAACGTCTTCTGAAAAAAAAATAAAAAGTCGAAATTCGGTCTTTGTCATTATTTACTATTATTGAAAATATTTATCATAATGTGTTGCAATTGAGTTTTCGTCTACTGGTTAAACTTCAGGTTTTATATTGGTAATAAACTATCTTAAAAACGGATCATAACATTTTGACTAATCCAGGAGTAAAACCTGAGTACGATCGATCGCAAACATTAGCGCTAATTTATTCCACTAGGCATTCAGCAAACAAGTAAAGATAATTTATTTTCATCTGTGTAATTATTTTATTAATTAGAAACCTAAATTCATATTAGGTTTATTGTAACAAATGGCGCAATTTCTGATAAAATGAAAATACTTAAGGCATTATGTAAAATTGAAAATTTTATAGTAAAGTGTGGTGCTTTGACGAAAATGTAAATGTAAAATTTCAGCAGCAGGTGCAAAGGATTACTCTAATTGATGTCATTTGGTAAAGACCTAAGTGGCGCCGGTGGCTACGCTGTCGTAGACACACGATATTTAAAATATTCTAACAACTCTTTTTAATTTTTATCAGACTGCACGAAAAAAGGGTTTTGTTTCTCGAGTGTCCCTATGTATAAGTTATTTTTCAATCCCGGGCATAAGACGACTCGCTGATTGGCCTGAAAGATGCTAAATAGTCAGCCTAATAAAATTTTATAATGGTCATCATAATCCCAGATTTTTGTAAAGATTCCCATTTGCACCCCGGAGTCGGCTTAGTAGACTTTGACCGAATATTAACTTTTTGCATGGAGTCTGGCTGAACTCCGCAACCCGTATTAATGGATAGCGATATTTCATGGTTCAGTCTAGCGTCAGTTTATTCAGAAGTATTGACTACCTGTAACGACTGAAAAGATCTTTAAGGCAGCCGAAACGTCATTGGTGCGCAGCGTGGAATATATTAGGAAGTCAGGACCCTCTGAGCTATGGCAGTCTGTTGGCATCTCCACTGCCTTAATGAAAATAAATAATAGTATTAAAATCGGTACCTATATGATCTGAATTATAATTTTCCAAGCTCCAATTTACTTCTAATTGAGTTGCTTCAAAACTTGCAAGTCATAAAAGTCATCAGGTTAACTATCAATCGGCCACTTTCCAACAGTTTACGAAAAGATGGCAAGCAAGCATAATAAAAAGAAGAACATAAATTCGTAATTAAAAAATGTGTGGTTTCATTATGTCACGAAACTCTAACCCACCGAACGAAACTATATAGGAGGAATATTTTGTCTTGATCAGCTGTGCGTAGTAAACGTTCGTAACGTTCTCAAAAATGTCTCTAATATCTTCGACAGCCAATTTGCGTACAAAGTAAAACAAGTAGATTTCATTATAAGTATTACAGAATCTGACGGTAAGCGCTCCTTGAATTGATAATTTTATTCATTTATAATAAGAATATAAATTATATTATAAGATAATAATTTGTGCTGTTAGTACTGTTTTATATCGGTGTGCAATAAAATATAAGTCTATTTATTAACTGTGAATATGGTCTAAATCTAACCGAACCGATTTTTATTTTGTCTCTATGAAAAATTAAATCCATTTTTCTTTACGGCTAAGTATTCTACGTTGTGGATTAAATAATATTTCAATAATGATTTAACAACAAACTTTTTAAACCCTAAACGTAAGGTAGTTATTATGAATGATAAAAGTTTGAACCATTTGCGGCAATTGCTTTTAAATGCGCCGCGATAAATTAATGTCAATTTGGTTTCACTTGTTTGAAAGTTGGTTTCATGGCGTCCGATAAATCTGGTGATAATTATAAACGGTTTATCCCATAAGCGACGGATAGTAGACAGTTATACAGCAAAAATTGTTGATTCGTTACTTTAGTTAGGGCATAAAAAGAGATGGATATTTTTGTGCTAATAAATAAATTAAAAGTTTTCAATGTAGTTTTTATAACTGAATTACGGCAAACAGGCTGAACGAAAAATATTTAGCAATCGCCATGGCTTTTTGAAGGTATTTTTGTTCACGTGAGTGACCTCTGCCACTAAAGCGACTAGCGGAAGTGTGTGAGACTCTCCTAACGACTTAGTTAAACCCTCGCGGTGTCCACCATGTTCCCAAGTGTCACACGAATCGTGCTTAGCATGGCTCACTTGTCAAATCAAATAAAAATACCTGATGGATAATACTGCTAAAATATTACGTTAATATTTATTATGTTTGTAGTGTAATTCGCTGTTATATCGCCGGTAATACAATCACGTATTTCACTGCTGCCTTTTTTGAGTTAAGACTCTTTCGCATAAATTAGGAACACATTCATCAAGATTATGACTTCATAATCTTACATCAAACAAACCAACCTCTCGGTATAGCTTATTTGTAAGCATGACAGGAGACTACTGAGTCGCCTTACAAAGTTTTAAATACACATTTAGACAGCTAGACTTAATCGAGTTGGTTATCGCAACAGAAGGTAACCTTGTGTTATTGTCATGTAGATATAAGCCTCATCATTGCAAAGTTTCATAAAAATCTGTTTAGTATGTTTTGCGTGACAAACTATCAAAATTCCATCCCTTTTCACAAATTTTCCCATTTATAATAAAAGTAAGATAATTTTTCTAAGTAGGTAACTTGAGTTAGCTAGTCGTAACTAATTTGACGCCTGCTCATTTTATTGATGATTAATTATTAAGTGACAAAGATTTAAGCATTTTAGGTAGTAATATTATTTATAACTAGAGGACGCCAGCAGCTACGTCTGCATTTTTTTTAGATTTACCCGTTTTGGTCGATCCCGCGGAAATTTCGGGAAATCCCTTCTTAGTGCACCAAGGAACATACATGCCAAATTTCAGGTTCCTGCGCCCAATAGTTTCGGCTGTAGTGTGTCTGTCAGTCAGTCAGTAACGCAAGGATTTTATACGTTAAGATTAAATAACTTTTCTGGTTGGTTTTGTGTATTTGGTTGCGAATGGTGACATTCTTTTGTAAAAACTTTTGTACCCTATTTAGACAAATAAATAATTTATATTAAAGTGTGTGTAAATAGGATGGCAGACAATTATGAGACTCAGGGGTCTCATAAGTTTCTGCCCCGAGACATAGGTCTCCTTCAGGGTACGCCTTAAGGCCCTCTTCATCAGTTCATCTAGCCGGTGATTCTATACTGTTAACGATAAATTCTAGAAGCGTGTCAAGGCGGAGGCATGAAATCTATCTACACTAATATTATAAAGAGGAAAAAATTGTATTTTTGTTTGTAATGGATAAACTCAAAAACTACTGGACCGATTTTAAAAATTCTTTCACCATTAGAAAGTTACATTATCTGCGAGTAACATAGGCTATATTTTATTTTAGAAAAATAGGGGTCCTTCAGGACGCAGGTGAAACCGTGGGAAACGGCTAGTGTTCATATATACTGGAGTAAAGTAGTCAATGTCACATCACAAAAATATTTCCAACCTCTTTAATCGAGCTACAACTTCGTTGTCACGAAATTCTTGTCATAAAATCGTTCGCATGAGGGTGGAAAGTTTTACTGGATATTGTGATGGAAATTTGAGATTATACTAAAACGATTTCCGTTCAATCTACATATGTGTCGTAGTGCCGCGGCCCGAGGCTTCTACCCACCACTTATGTACGTTTCCTTGACGTTATCTGCGCACTTTCATCAATCATCCCCAGCTTTGATGTTTTATGTTGTGAAGTGCGATTGCGGGGCTCGCTGAGGCTTATTTACTTTACTTTTCTTTTGTTGAAAGAGATGTAGATAAAGTTAAACGGTTTATGTGTAGACTATTTGAATATATATTGAATAACAAGTTTGTCGTAGAACAGGAGCTACAGAAATCGTCTGCAATGTTAAAAGGGATGGTGAATGCAAATACAACATCTGTTACGTGATTCAAGATCGTGGATGGGAAATCAAAGATGGAGGATGGGAAAAATTAAAAAAATCAATATGGGTATCGTCTCTGATGATTTAAGGGATGGAGAATCCAAATACAACATCTATTTTGTGATCAAAGATGGCGGCTAGGAAATCAAAGATGGCGGACGGGATGTTTTTTAAAGTCGATATGGGTATCGTCTCCGATATTTTAAGGAATAGGGAATTCAAAAACACCATCTATTTTGTGATCAAAGATGGCGGAAGGGATATTTTTTTTTAAATCTAAATGGTTATCGTCTCCGATGTTTAAAGGGATGGGGAATCTAAATACAACATCTATTTCGTGATCAAAGATGGCGGATAGGAAATCAAAGATCGCGGACGGGATTTTTTTTTAAAGTCGATGTGGGTATCGTCTCCGATATTTTAAGGAGTGGGGAATTCAATATTACTATATTATACCTATAAAAATCTATGTTTGTTTGTTCATCATTTATAGATTCTGAAATGATAAGAGATTAAGCGCTAAGTCAATGGTAACTTTGGAAAAGGGGCTTGGAAAAAAGGGAATTAAATAAATTTCTTAAAATGGCGATACGGAGTTCGCTGGGTCAGCTAGTGTATCATAAAATAAATAGCTTGCTACGAATACTTCTTTCAAAGTCAGTGCCTGAAATGATGTTCTAACCCCACAGACACAATATTGAATATACAACTGAAGTACCTACTTGACATTGTAGTTAAAAAGTGTTCACGTTCATATCTATATTAGCCACGGGTCTTCATTTCAGTTATGAGTTATAGTATCTAACTGAAAATATTTATCAGGATAAACGGCGAAATAAGATAAATTCCAAGTGTCATTATTGTGCACAAAATGTTTAGAATTAGTGTCAAACTGTCAATTCGATTCAAAGGACTACGATTAAATACCCGGATAATATAACTGTACTAGGTATACTTATTACTAAATAGATACTTATAACATTTTCATTCCGAATGTATGTTCCGCCTACATGGGGTCGAACAGGTTTTATATTACCACAAACATGTGCAAATCGAAATGCCAAAGCAATGCAAAGATTTAATATAAGTTGTAAAAATACCTACCTATATTATGTAATTCGTTTGGGTCCCTTCGAACGAATTATGTCAAAAATGTGACTATTGAAATTTCATACAATTGGACCCAAGCCAATCATATTGGTAAACTTTTGTAAGTGGATTTGATTAGAGATCCCTACCTACTATATTTTGAATCCTTGCTTAGGTACCCACTCGCTTCTGTGTATAACTTTCCGATTGTTAGGCATACAGTTTCGAGAGCAATAAGCGCGACCTTAAAGATATAAAAAAGGTTACCCAATATGATATATATTGGTATGAAAAAGAAAACGAAATCTTATATTATATATATATTTATCGCATCAAATAGTGGTTTATTAATAGTTGTTCCAAGTACTGTGATCAAGGACTTAATTTTCTTTATTTCATGTTTGTGACATTTGCCGCCAACGTGTTTTGATTGACACTACAATGTTACCAAATTTTATGTTTTGTATACCTAATGTATGTAGTTAAGTATATGTACGATATTCCACCGCCCAAAAATCGAAACATACGAACCATTTCTTAATTCTTTCCGCAATAAATAAGCAGAATATGATCAGTAGTTGCACAAAGGCGTCAAAGGCCTTTCGTTTGAGCGTGGTGTATTGTGGGAGTGCGTTTCACGCTCGACCAAATAGAGCTGTTCCTGTCCGTCGCCGATACGATAGCACAACTTTTAACTTTGAAAGAACATTATGTGAACAGAAAATGATTTTAGTGCATTATTTATAGCAAGATATGTGCTTATGAAATACATTTCAATGGCACTCGTAGCTATGTATTATTACTTCAAGTAAAGACTTTATCAAGAAAACTAAGAAGATAATGAAATATTACTTGAGACTGTTTGAAATTGAAAATGTTAGACGCAACGTCTTCTGGAAAAAAAATTAAAAGTCGAAATTCGGCCTTTGTCATTATTTACTATTATTGAAAATATTTATCATAATGTGTTGCAATTGAGTTTTCGTCTACTGGTTAAACTTCAGGTTTTATATTGGTAATAAACTATCTTAAAAACGGATCATAACATTTTGACTAATCCAGGAGTAAAACCTGAGTACGATCGATCGCAAACATTAGCGCTTATTTATTCCACTAGGCATTCAGCAAACAAGGAAAGATAATTTATTTTCATCTGTGTAATTATTTGCTTAATTAGAAACCTACATTCATATTAGCTTTATTGTAACAAATGGCGCAATTTCTGATAAAAAAAAAATACTTAAGGCATTATGTAAAATTGGAATTTTTTATAGTAAAGTGTGGTGCTTTGACGAAAATGTAAATGTAAAATTTCAGCAGCAGGTGCAAAGGATTACTCTAATTGATGTCATTTGGTAAAGACCTAAGTGGCGCCGGTGGCTACGCTGTCGTAGACACACGATATTTAAAATATTCTAACAACTCTTTTTACTTTTTATCAGACTGCACGAAAAAAGGGTTTTGTTTCTCGAGTGTCCCTATGTATAAGTTATTTTTCAAGCCCGGGCATAAGACGACTCGCTGATTGGCTTGAAAGATGCTAAATAGTCAGCCTAATAAAATTTTATAATGGTCATCATAATCCCAGATTTTTGTAAAGATTCCCATTTGCACCCATGGGTCGGCTTAGTAGACTTTGACTGAATATTAACTTTTTTCATGGAGTGTGTCTGAACTCCGCAACCCGTATTTATGGATAGCGATATTTCATGGTTCAGTCTAGTCAGTTTATTCAGAAGTATTGACTACCTATAACGACTGAAAAGATCTTTAAGGCAGCCGAAACGTCATTGGTGCGCGGCGTGTACTATATAAGGAACCTCTAGACAATGGCCGTCTTTTGGCATCTCCACTAGGCTATCGCTGCCTTAATGAAAATAAATAATATTATTAAAATAGGTGCCTATATGAACTGAATCATAATTTTCCAAGCTCCAATTTTCTTCTAATTGAGTTGCTTCAAAACTTGCAAGTCATTAATTCAACAGGTTTACTATCAATCGGCCACTTTCCAAGAGTTTACGAATAGATGGCAAGCAAGCATAATAAAAAGAAGATCATAAATTCGTAATTCATTTACGAAAAATGTCTGGTATTTGATGAAGGTTCCTTTATTTCACCAAACTATAACCCACCGAACGAAACTTTTGAGGAATACTTTGCCTTGATCAGCTGTGAGAGCGTAGCGTAACGTTCTCAAAAATGTCTCTAATATCTTCGACAGCCAATTTGCGTACAAAGTAATATAAATAGATTTCATTATAAGTATTAGAGAATCTGACTGTAAGCGCTCCTTGAATTGATAATTTTATAATAAGAATATAAATTATATTAAAAGATAATAATTTGTGCTGTAAGTACCTACCTACTGTTATTTATCGGTGTGCAATAAAGTAAAAGTCTATTTATTAACAGTGAATATTGTCTAAATCTAACCGTATCGATTTTTATTTTGTCTCTATGAAAAATTAAATCCAATTTTCTTTACGGCTAAGTATTCTACGTTGTGGATAAAATAATATTTCAATAATGATTTAACAACAAACATTTTAAACCCTAAACGTAAGGTAGGTATTATAAATGATAAAAGTTTGAACCATTTGCGGCAATTGCTTTTAAATGCGACGCGATAAATTAATGTCAATTTGGTTTCACTTGTTTGAAAGTTGGTTTCATGGCGTCCGATAAATCTGGTGATAATTATAAACGGTTTATCCCATAAGCGACGGATAGTAGACAGTTATACAGCAAAAATTGTTGATTCGTTATTTTAGGGCATCCATACTCAACCTGCGGCCCGCGGGCCGCATGTTTTGATTAATTTTGGTCGCATGGTATATGTACCATGCGACCAAATTTAATCAAAACCGATTCAGTAGTTTAGTATTATAGACCATTATAGCTTGGTAAAGGACATACGCGACATAGGTACGTAGGTAAATTACTGCGGCCCGCTAGATTAAACAGTAGCAATTATGTGGCCCAGTGTAAAAAAAGGTTGAGTATAGCTGTTTTAGGGCATAAAAAGAGATGGATATTTTTGTGCTAATAAATAAATTAAAAGTTTTCAATGTAGTTTTTATAACTGAATTACGGCAAACAGGCTGAACGAAAAATATTTAGCTATCACCATGGCTTTTTGAAGGTATTTTTGTTCACGTGAGTGACCTCTGCCACTAAAGCGACTAGCGGAAGTGTGTGAGACTCTCCTAACGACTTAGTTAAACCCTCGCGGTGTCCACCATGTTCCCAAGTGTCACACGAATCGTGCTTAGCATGGCTCACTTGTCAAATCAAATAAAAAGTACCTGATGGATAATACTGCTAAAATATTACGTTAATATTTATTATGTTTGTAGTGTAATTCGCTGTTATATCGCCGGTAATACAATCACGTATTTCATTGCTGCCTTTTTTGAGTTAAGACTCTTTCGCATAAATTAGGAACACATTCATCAAGATTATGACTTCATAATCTTACATCAAACAAACCAACCTCTCGGTATAGCTTATTTGTAAGCATGACAGGAGACTACTGAGTCGCCTTACAAAGTTTTAAATACACATTTAGACAGCTAGACTTAATCGAGTTGGTTATCGCAACAGAAGGTAACCTTGTGTTATTGTCATGTAGATATAAGCCTCATCATTGCAAAGTTTCATAAAAATTTGTTTAGTATGTTTTGCGTGACATACTATCAAAATTCCATCCCTTTTCACAAATTTTCCCATTTATAATAAAAGTAAGATAATTTTTCTAAGTAGGTAACTTGAGTTAGCTAGTCGTAACTAATTTGACGCCTGCTCATTTTATTGATGATTAATTATTAAGTGACAAAGATTTAAGCATTTTAGATAGTAATATTATTTATAACTAGAGGACGCCAGCAGCTACGTCTGCATTTTTTTTAGATTTACCCGTTTTGGTCGATCCCGCGGAAATTTCGGGAAATCCTTTCTTAGTGCACCCCTACGGTCCCCAAGGAACATACATGCCAAATTTCAGGTTCCTGCGCCCAATAGTTTCCGCTGTAGTGTGTCTGTCAGTCAGTCAGTAACGCAAGGATTTTATACATTAAGATTAAATAACTTTTCTGGTTGGTTTTGTGTATTTGGTTGCGAATGGTGATATTCTTTTATAAAAACTTTTGTACCCTATTTAGACAAATAAATTATTTATATTAAAGTGTGTCCAAGTAAGATGGCAGAAAACTATGAGACTCAGGGGTCTCATAAGTTTCTGCCCCGAGACATGGGTCTCCTTCAGGGTACGCCTTAAGGCCCTCTTCATCAGTTCATCTAGCCGGAGCTTCTATACTGTTAACGATAAATTCTAGAAGCATGTCAAAACGGAGGCACGAGATCTATGTGCATATATACTGGAGTAAAGTAGTGAATGTCACATCACAACAGTATTTCCAACCTCTTTAACTCGAGCTACAACTTCGTTGTCACGAAATTCTTGTCATAAAATCGTTCGCATTGAGGGGGGAAGGATTTACTGGATATTGTGATGGAAATTTGAGATTATACTAAAACGATTTCCGTTCAATCTACATATGTGTCGTAGTGCCGCGGCCCGAGGCTTCTACCCACCACTTATGTACGTTTCCTTGACGTTATCTGCGTACTTTCATCAATCATTCCCAGCTTTGATGTTTTATGTTGTGAATTGCGATTGCGGGGCTCGCTTAGGCTTATTTACTTTACTTTTCTTTTGTTGAAAGAGATGTAGATAAAGTTAAACGGTTTATGTGTAGACTATTTGAATATATATTGAATAAAAAGTTTGTCGTAGAACAGGAGCTACAGAAATGCCTATGTCAAAGGTTTGCAGGCTACACGATGAATGAATTCCTTATGGCCCGCTAGAATCAAGTCACATCTATACTTTTCTGTTTATTGACGAGTTACTAAATTGGTCAAGGCATAAACAATTGTGACAAAAATGAACTTGGGACCAGCCAATATTTTTATTTCACTTTAAATCACCGCGCACTACGAAGCAACGTTAATTCAAAAATGGTAATCGATAGAACTGTTGTTATAAATACATACATGCTGAATAATTTTGTTTTATTCATTTACTATTACGAATTACAAATATAAAATATTTGTCTATTACTTTGGTGCTAAAGTACCAAACCATTGATAACACAACACAAACAATCCTATAATACGTACAAATGTAAAACAAATACATTAAGCCAGACTTCTATAATATTTATCATACGCACAGCGGTGTCAAGTGACAGCTTGTAGACGTAAACCCTTCGTAAATAATAATCTGCAGGTAAGTACGTACCTAAGTCCGACGACCGACCGCACACTCGTGTTTTATAACAAAAATAGCCCTCTATATTTTTAACTTAATCTATACTCATTGTCAAGGGCATATCAAAACACTCCATGTAAGTGAAGCGTAAACAAAGTACCTACGTCGTCGGGTGTCTTAGTTTTTATCGTCATCAACTCGGCCTAGAGATTGCATCGCTAGATATACATATGTAGGACTCCCCGAGGCTCTCCACACAAACCGACATTCACAAGGTTTTCATACTGTTTTTCTATGTCAAGTGTTTTTATAAATGAATGTTCTGTATGTATTTTAGTTTTAATAAAATAAAGATACTAACAAAGTTTTATATTTTTTAGTTTTACCTTAGAAGTCTAAACAATATACCTTGCAATCCCTTACTTCAAAATGATAACAAGAACTGGGCCTCAAGGGCCAAGTTTTGGGCCCAAGTATAAAAGCATCGTATTTATTTCAAAAGAAATAATTAAATTAAAATAATAATATTATTACTTAATTATTTTCAAACTTGCGATTGCATAGTCATTCATGCTAAAATAAAATTATTTATCTCAAAACAAACGTTCCTCGTGTATAATCCGCTTAACATAATAATATTAACAACATAATTTTTTTAAACATACATTATTTGGCATTTAGTCATTAAATCAATAATGAATCTAGATCAATATATTTTCATAAGTGTCAGGTGTTTAATGTTAGTTCTTTTTCACAGTGTTTTAATTTTAAATTAGTTTAATACTTAAAACTACTAGGCTTACTCCGTTAGGTTATTATTTTTTAGTTTATTTTTTTCTATAGTAATAGGCGGCAAACCAGCAGACGGATCGCCTGATGGTAAGCAATTACCGCCGCCTATGGACACAAGCAACACCACAGGAGTCACAAGTGCGTTGCCGCCCCTTGGGGTTGGGAAAAGGGATAGGATAAGGAGTGGGACGAGGAAGAAGGATCCGAGATAGGGGATCCGGATAGGGCCTCCGGCACTCTCACTCACCGAACGAAACGCAACAGTTTAGGTACTGTAACTTTACGTCGATTTTCTGTGAGAGGGTAGTATTTCCCCGTTCGAGCCGGCCCATTCATGCTGAAATCAGCAAGGCTCTGCGCTACTACCGTAAAGAAGAATTTACAAAAATCCTTTCTCTTGGGAACATACATGCTAAACCGCTTATTGCGCTCAGTAGTTTCGGCTGTGCGGTGTCAGTCAGTCAGACAGTAACGCAAGAATTTCATATTTACAGATTTATATTCAATGCGAATGCTAGAGTATTTATAATCCTGTTAATATAATGTATTTTATTTTATTAATTAGATTTTAGATAGGTTACAAAAAAACAGTGTTATTTAAATAAACTAATAAGTTTTATAATAAGCATAACTTCAAACTTTATACAGGATTTGACAAATTTAAAATTAAAGAAAACCCTAAGCCAATCCAATTTGATTATTAAGCGAATCACAGAAATATGTAGATTACGGCAAATCAGAAAAAACTGCACGAGTCGAGTCAGGATTAACGATTTAAGCCATCTGAGTAAACTCCCCTAAAATCATCTTCATTCGCATTTTACATCAAGTCCATTTACTTCATTCTTATTATCATAATCTATTGAAAACCCCTCAATTGATTAATTCTTTTTTATCTCCACAATAGAATTCGTAATCTCCTATTTTCCTTAGCCTTTTCTTAAAACGTTTATCCAATTGTATTTTTCTTTTGTGTAATTTGCACTTTTGTGTTACAATTACTTCGAAGAAAATTAGTGTAACTGAGACCAAGGTCTATAAATTTTGCTGCGTTTTTCTAAAAAAATCCATGTTCACATTGAAAACTCCTGTAGCGTATAAAGCGGCTTAAAAGATTATCATTAAGCCCACAGGTTTGTATACTTGGGATAACGTGAAAATACCGTCACAATATAACTTACGTGTATTTCAAAATACGCCTCAAGTGTAGTGTAACACAGAAAATATTAATTAAAAGAGTTTCTAAATCTAATTTTTAATTATAAAAGTTGTATTAAAGCTATTAACCCATTCAAGAGCTCCTGTTCTAATCACCATTAAAATCAGATTGCAGGAAGGAACAATGCGTTTGACAGATCTTTTAAACAAAACTGTCAAAACATTGTTAAGTATAAAGATGAACCGAGTTTTGGCAGTTATGACAGAAAATTGCCTTTAGTTTGTTACGGATCTCCCTTGACCCAAATACTTGTTCCGAATTTTGAAATTCGGTGTAAATACTTATTTTAAAATTAGGCACAAAATAATAAAAAAGTACAGTATACAGGGATGTTTGGAAGGTTAGTCTAGGATTAATGAAGTATATGTATATCACATCATGGTCATTTGTCATATTTTTATCAATACGATTTGACGGCTTTTTTTTTCCAAACGCAAAATCCGAAGAAGATTAAAGGGTATATCTGTATAAATATATCAGTACACCCAGCAATTAACAGTCACATACCAATAGAGGGATTGTTCTTCTATTTTTAGATACATGACTATTCATTGCGAATCCGTTAGCTAACATACTCATGTATACATAATTACTTGGTGTGATACACTTGTCTTGAGTATCTTGGAAAGGTCGCACCGGCCGGAAACCTTTTAGCCGATGTAACTCAATAGTGTTTAAAATCTACTTAGAGCAGTATTATTCAATCAAGACCATTCGATATAAGCCTTCTAGAGATGTTACATTGTTCCGAAACCTTTCGGGATATATAAATGTCAGAGGCCATCGCAAGTTGGACGGGAGTGAAAAGAGGTTAACGATCAAATGATCGGGATTTCATATGAGATGTACTTATATTTATAGAGCAGCTGTTTTAACTTCTTGAACAGCATATAGGTAGTTATTAATTTTGTATAATTTTAAAGTATATTCAGATATCAGGACTGCCTCCGTGGTCCAATGGATAGCGTATGCGACTGTTGATCGGAGGTCCCGGGTTCGATGCCCGGGTCGGGCAAAAGTGTTACTGAGTTTTTCCGAATACTCAGTAGCAGCCCGAAGTCTGGTGATGTGCCCGGTAATGGCAATAGGCTCGCCCCCTATTACGTGGGACCTAAAAATTCATGGCGAAATGGGTGTAATATTTACACCTTTGCCTACCCCTTCGAGGATAGACGCGTGAGACTATAAAAATAAATAAGATATCACGTGTTTTAAAATTTCATGGCGAAATGTGGGTGTAATATTTACACCTCTGCCTACCCCTTTGAAGAAACAATGTGAATGAGTGTGATGTGCTTTTTAATTTTAAATATATTGACACCAATGACATACTGAAAGTATTCAAGACGCTCAATAATAAAAAATCTGTTGACTTATGGGGCATTTCTAGTTAAACTTGTTCAACAAATTATTTCTAGCTTAGCTCCATATTTAGCTGCAATATTCAACAGATGCGTAGATACAGGAGTATTTCCTGATCTAATGAAACACAGTAAAGTAATACCATTATTCAAAAAGGGATCTAAGAGCGACCCTAGGGTCGCTCTTAGAATTGGCCGAAAATTACTAGTAATTTTCGGCCAATTTCTATCTTGCCTACTATAAGTAAATTTTTTGCAAAGATTATTTTGCATCAATTAGAGAGCCTCTTTCACACAAATAATTTATTTCACAGTGAACAGTATGGCTTTACTAAGGGTCGCTCCACCGTTGATGCCGGTGTAACTTTGTTAAAGCATATTTTTAATGCTTGGGAAAACTCGAAGGATGCCATTGGTGTTTTTTGTGACCTATCAAAGGCCTTTGACTGTGCGGAACATAATACACTTTTACTTAAATTGAAACTTTATGGTATTAGAGATACCGCACTCAATCTTGTTGCCAGCTACCTTAGTGATAGAATTCAGTATGTAGATGTTAATGGGAGTAGGTCTCTAGGTTTGCCAGTAGGAATGGGCGTTCCACAGGGCTCTATTCTCGGTCCATTTCTTTTTTTAACATATATTAATGATTTGCCGTTCTTTGTACAAAATTTATGTGATATTGTTTTGTTTGTCGACGATACGTCACTAATTTTTAAAGTTGATCGTAATTTAAGTAACTTTGACACCGTCAATAACACTCTTGCACAAGTATTAGATTGGTTTTCGACAAATAATTTGGTACTCAACTCTAGCAAAACCAAATGTGTTAAATTCTCTTTGCCTAATGTCAAAAGTGTTCCTACTAATATAATTTTAAATAAGGAAACAATTGAACTAGTCGAATCAACCGTATTCTTAGGTGTAACTTTAGATTGTAAGCTTCAGTGGGGCGCCCAAATATCCTGACTCGCCGTAAAACTTAGTTCTGCAGCGTTTGCAGTTATAAAAGTTAGGGAATTCACAGATATAGATACTGCTAGACTAGTTTACTTTAGTTAATTTCACAGCGTAATGTTATACGGAATAATGTTATGGGGTACAACTGCTGATATACAGACTATTTTTGTCATTCAAAAGAGGGCCGTGCAATTTATAAGTTAGGTGCTAGAGATTCTTTACGTGATAAATTTAAAGAAGTAGATATATTGACAGTTGCATCGCAATAAATATATGCTAACTTAATGTACATTAAGAAAAACTTAATTCTATACCGCAAAAATAGTGATTTGCACAAAGTGAACACAAGGAATAAGCATAAACTGGTGGGAACTAACTACCGTCTACATAAAGTTCAGAACTCATTTGCGGGGATTGGTATACGATTTTTCAACAAATTGCCTCTTGAAATAATGAATTTACCCATGCTCAAATACAAACGGACAATTAGGAACTTTCTTTTACAAAGGGTTTATTACACTGTTAAGGAATTTTTAAGTGATAAGACACCGTGGGCATAGGCTTAGGCTTGTTTAACTCACGATTGTTTTATTTCTGACCGTTTAATATAATTGTTTTATAAATCTGTTAAATTCTAATTTTGATAAGTGACATGTTAAGTGGAGGTGCCCCGTGAACACATGATTTTTGCAGGATTTGGATATTTTTATGATTTGTTGAATGAAGTTTAACATTATTTATCCCTGATCATATCGTTGTTCACTTGTCACCTTCACAAAATTCTTTCCACATTTGCATTCCTTAACGCGTTCCACTAATTTATGTTAATAATAACGATCTGGAAAATGGAGGTAATTGGCGGTCATGGTCAGTATACCAATAGATTGTTTCTTACTGCCGGTTCGTATACCGTTGTCGTCATGCTCACTAAAATGTAATTTCTTGTGGTGGCGTCGTGTGTCGGGTCATCCCTGTCCCTCTAATATGGCGAGAGGGATGATGGCTGGCACATGCGTCATACTCATGAACGGGTGCTACTTGCGATGACTGGTCGATGACGGTCTTGCGGGCTGGTATTATATTTTAATATTTAACTGCATCATTTCCATCATGGTTCTGATAATGTAAGTGGTATATATAATGTAAGTGGATGCTCCTGTTTCACCATGTCTATTCTAAGGAGGCTAACCAAATGAACATCAAAAGTATTATGCTTGAGTATTATTATGTACAGTAAATATATACAAGTTATATAGAAGGTGTAACAGTTGCAGCACCTTACAAAATGTAAATTATGTGTATTATGCAAAACCTGGCGATGGAAAAGAATGACCGTGAGTTTTATTGCCCGTTCTTTCTCGTGGTTCTACCTATTGCTTTGCGAGTAAATGTAAATGTAGAGTCTTTTAGTAATTATTTCATAAATTTATTATTTTGACGTTCATAAGCGTCACATTGTGACCCAAATGAATAAAGGATTTTGAATTTGAATTTGAACTTGAATACAGACGTGAGACTATAAATAAAAAAAATTAAAAGAATTGAATATGACATATAACATTTGGCTCTGACCTATAACGACTATCAAAGGTCTTTCTGACAACCGTGACCGACGGCTCAACGTGCTCTCCGAGGCACGGGGCAAGCGATAATTAACAATTTAATACGCACATGACTCCGAAAAGTCATTAGTGCGTGCCATAGATTCGAACCCGATACCATCTGCATGGCAGTCTGTTGGTTGGGCTATTGCTGTCTAAAATGTTATCCGGTAACAGTGACGTTTCGCTAGATTGGCCAATATGGCGACTGCGATTTGTCTGTCAGAACCATTCGAATTTAACAAAATACTCGACAATCCGAATTTTGCCGATATAATATGTTGTCGACTCGAAATTTTTATTTTTTAATGTTTTATTATTCAGGTAAGGTTTTGATGTACTCCTTGACGAAATTATTATAAGATTTTTTGACACTGCGATAGCAGCGCAGTCTGTCGGTTCCAATGTGAAACATTCCGAAATCCTCAACAAATTACAAATTAAGTATAAAAACATTTTCCAGTGGACTAAATTGTGAATCTAAACCATTCTCATGTCTCCTTGAACACGCACAAAAAATTTCATCAAGATCGGTCCAGTCGTTTAGGAGGAGTTCAGTGACATACACACGCACACAAGAAATATATAGGTATATTAAAATTTAACTAAAACCCGGTAAATCAGTTAAGCCAGTTTAAAAATAAACAATCGTATCCTTGATATCTTATTTTATTTAATAAGCAGAACAAATAGCATTAATCCCTTGCTACATAAATAGATCAGCGAGCACTGGCGTTGGAAATCACAATGCATTAAAAGTATCGGAACCTCCCTTGACGCAAAAGAACAATAATTGAGGCCATTAGTTTGACATAATAAATGTATAAGACATTGCTTCAAAAGTGTCATCATCATCATCATTTATACTGTCCCACTGCTGGGCACGGGCCTCTTCTCACTATGAGAAGGGTAAGGCCAAAGTTCATCACGCTGGCAAGTGCGGGTTGGCAGACTTCACAGTCATGTATTTCAAGAACATTATAGCGAACTCTCAGACATGCAGGTTTTCTCAGGATGTTTTCCTTCATCGATAAGCAAGCGATAGTTAACAATTTAATACGCACTTAACTTCGAAAAGTCATATTGGTGCGTGGATTCGAACCCGAGACCCTCTGCGTAGCAGTCTGCCGTTCTCACCACTCGGCTATCGCTGCTTGCAGCTTCAAAAGTGTAACATGCAGAAAATAATAAAGTTTTATTTATTTTAATATAAAATGGAATTTCCAGCCTGACATCATCGTAGAGTCTAAATTTTGAAGCTAAAAGCATCATAAAAGCATCATCCCTGATGCGCCGGGTGCGGGATAGCGCCAATAGTCTCCTAGCTGTTATAGCCGCAGACATGAGTGGCAACTTATGGAAACACTGGCTTAACGGTCATAAGTCAGTTGCACGTTCTATTTTCTAATTAAATTTGTTGATTGTACTTAATGAATATGTTTTAAAGAAACGAAATAAATAATTATTATTATCACCTTTATTTAATATTTCTCTCATATCTTATTCATACATTTTTAAATATATGATCTATAAAAAAATACATTTAAAAATATAAACCTATGCTATGGAAACCCACCAGTATCGGAAACAGGCTCCAAGCTACTGGTGGTTAGGGCTCAAGAGAAAGGAACCTCCTCACTATGCGTGCCGTGTCCAGCAGTACTGCCTTCTGTATCAGGCCCCTGACCCAAGGTTCCAACGCGAGCCTCCTAAGATGTTGGGCGAGGCTCTTGGGTATTAAACCGTTCACTGTAACGATTATCGGCACAATAATTGCTGAATCAACATCCCACATGTCAACAATCTCGTGAGCCAAGTCCAGATATTTTATCTGCTTGTCCTTCTCAGCCTTCACGAGATTGCCATCATGAGGGATGGCAACATCAACAATTATTGCGCGGCGCTCTGATCGATCTATTAATTATTATTCATACTCATCTTTAATATAATCACATAACAATACAGTACATTTTTAAATATATAGTAAGTAAGTAATTAAAACATTATACAATACATTTAAAAATAAAAAAAATATTATGGAGACCCACCAGTATCGGGAACAGGGTCCAAGCTACTGGTGGTTAGGGCCCCAGAGACAGGAACCGCCTCACTATGCGTGCCGTGTCCAAAAGTACCGCCTTCTGTATCAGACCCTTGACCCAAGGATCCAACGCGAGCCTCCTAAGATTGTGGTCGAGGCTTTTGGCTATAAGACCATTGACTGTGACGATTATCGGCACAATAATTGCAGAATCGACATCCCACATGTCGACAATCTCGTGAGCCAAGTCCATATATTTGATCTGCTTATCTTTCTCAGCCTTCACGAGATTCTCGTCATGAGGAATGGCAACATCCACAATTATTGCGCGGCGCTCTGATCGATCTACCACCACAATATCAGGTTTCTTGGCTACAACAGTCCTGTCTGTGATGATAGATCGATCCCAGTACAATGTGATATGACCATTTTCCAGAACAGGTTCAGCCACATACCTGTAGTACGGCACCTCAACATCTACAAGCCTGTATTTCAGAGCAAGTTGCTGGTGAATGATCCTGGCTACTTGGTTATGCCTGTGCAAGTACTCGCCGTTAGCAAGACGCGAACAGCCGGAAACTATATGCCTGAGGGATTCACCAGGCTGGTGACACGCCCGACAAATGTCCGTGGTGCCATCCCTCAGGATATATTTCCGGTAGTTATTCGTCTTGATAACTTCATTAGCAATTGCACAGACAAACCCTTCGGTTTCCCCAAAAAGGTCACCGAAGCGTAGCCAGTTCACCGAGGCTAAAAGGTCTACATCTGGCCCATGCAGGGCCCGGTAGAACCTGCCATGAAGCTCCTTGCTCTGCCATACAAGCCTGCGATCGTCAGTGCTAAGTACTACAGGTCAGCGCCAGTTGTCCTTAGAAAGACTGAGCGGGGTTAACCCGGCGTCCACTGCTACAACATCGCGATGCACATCCACGTTCGCGTTGAGAAAATATTCTCTGAGGTTGCATACCTCGCGGTTGTGTAGGGATTTGACATTTAAAAAGCCACGACCCCCACACTTCCGCGGGATATACATCCTCATTACGGATGAGCGTGGATGATGCATCCGGTATGCTGTCAGCAGTGTACGTACCTTTCGGTCTAAGCTGTCCAGTTCAGACTGAGTCCACTTGAGTATGCCAAAGGAGTACATAAGAACCGGCATGACCCAACCGTTGCAAGCTCGAACTTTATTGCCACCTGATAAAAGACTTTTCAGTACCTTTTTCAGGCGGCCAAAGAACCGCTCTTGCAACGATTGTTTCATATCAGCCTCATTAATACTTAAAGCCTGTGACATACCCAAGTATTTGTAGGTATCGGTTCGAAGGAGTGATCTTAGGTTAATGGAATCTGAGAGTTGAATCCCTTCAGATTCCACTATCCTTCCTTGCTTTACATGAATAACGGCACATTTATCCACACCAAATTTCATGTTGATAGAATTACTAAAACTTTCAGTTATTTTTAGTAAATCTATCAATTGAGGACTGGTGGGGGCAAACAGCTTTAAGTCATCCATGAACAGCAAGTGGGACACTACCCGACCACTTCTTCGTAACCTGTAACATAGCCCTGAACCCTCCAGCAACGTACTGAGAGGATTCAGCGCTAAGCAAAACCATAATGGACTCAGGCTGTCACCCTGGAAGATACCCCGCTCAATCTTCACAAGTTCGCCATTCCCCTGGATTCGTCGGCACCCTGGATAGCCAAGAACCGTTTTCCATTGCCCCATACATGACTTTAAGAAGGTGCGTAGAGTTGTATTTATTTTATACAACTCCAACACCCTCAAGAGCCACGTATGAGGCACAGAATCGTACGCTTTCTTGTATTCTATCCAACATGCCGCCAAATCCTTTCGGTTACGGTGAACTTGCTGGCTAATAGTCATATCAATAAGGAGGAGCTCCTTAGTACCACGAGCCCCCTTCCTACATCCATTCTGAGTGTCTGACATAATTGAATTCAGAACAACATGTTTTGATATTTTAGCATTCAGAATAGATGTAAGAAGTTTATAGACCGTTGGCAAACATGTAATCGGTCTATAATTACCGGGCTCTGTGGTACTACCTGTCTTGTGGAGCAAGTGGGTTACTCCAGTTGTCATAAAATCTGGGATCGAACCAGACTCTATGGCTGATTGGAACTGCGATGCCAAGCAGCCATGCGAACTACGTAGCCATTTCAGCCAGAAATTGTGCAGTCCATCCGGTCCTGGAGCTTTCCAATTTGATAACGAACGGACTGCACTTGTAACATCCTCGCTGGAAATGACTACGTTTTCCATTTCTGGAATATGTTCACATGACCGCTCAACATCCCGCATCCAACCACCCTCAGTGTGGCCAATAGGCGCCGACCATATGCTACGCCAAAATGTGTTTGTGGCGTCTGCATCCGGCAGCTGTCCATTAGTCACATCTGAGTCTGGTCGGTCCCAGTTTCTATAAACCCACTTTTGGTCCCTTTGAAATGTACGATTTATGGTATAGCGGTCCACGCGTTTTTTATATCTGCGTATCCGGTTTGCCCATGCATAAACTTTCTGCTTTAGGAAGTCAATGCGCTCTGTGATCCGAGATGTATAGTCATGAGGACTGATACCAGTCCCCAAGAAAGCTCGGCGCACAAAGCGCATGACCCTGGGACGTATATTCCCAGACCTAAAGCAGATTAGCTTACCGATAAGTGCCCTTGCCTCAGCAATACGCCGTTCAATTCTGTACTGCCACGCCGGCACAGCAAATCTTTGTCGCATGACAGTATCACGTTCTTGAAACTTGACACCTGCCATACAACAAGCCGCTACGGCGGCGCAGTACAAAATTGAGTGTGTATCACCAAGATTCTCACAATTCTCTAGAAAACTAGGTAATAGCGAGTCAAGGGCACCTACCAGCGCTATATTACGTTTATGCATAGGCAACCGGGGCAGGCGCGGCCTAATTGTTGGTAACATGTACCGATATTCCTCAATCGCACATTTCAAAGCATCCATAACCTCCTCATTGTACTGAATACTTACGTTACAAACCATATCATCCACATCCACAACGGTATTACTACCCGTCCGCGGTGCATCAATGTTTACAGGAGTACTAGCGGGTAGGACGCGAACGGCTTGGCTCGTAGGTAAGTATTCTGAGCGTAGCCTATCAAGTACGACGTTATCCAGCTTGTTACTGCGCTGGATAACTCGCACCTGATCCGATAATCGTTGAGCCGTAACGTTGATACCTGGTTCTAAGGCCTGAAACAGAAGGAGCATGCGACTGCGATACGCAGTGAGGTTAGTTCCCCCCTCTGTAGCCCCAAAATATGCGCGCATGACGTTTTCATTAATGGATTCCGTCCATCGCATGCGCTGCACATTACCACCAGCAGCGAGGACCCTGTTTGAGACCGGTGGGTCTCGTGGTCCCAGGCAGGCTGGCGGCCGGCCTCTGCCTCTCCGACGTACAGGTGACGGCGACGACGGGGGCGAGAGGTACTCGTCGCTTGAGCTCGACGCAACTGCAACCACTGGCGATGTTGGCGTAGGCCTCGCCGGCTGCGAGGCGGAGCTCAGCGACGAGTCCGGGGTTGTTGTTTGTGCTCTTAGTCTTTTAAAGGCATTTCTCGTCAACATTATGTATTTTCATTGTATTATTTTGCTGTTTGTTGTGACAGTTTCAATGACATCTCATATATTTTTCTGAATGATTTATTTATGGTGTATGTAGACATATTTTCTTTAATTAGGTACGTTTTTATTTAATGTTCACGGATATTCTTCTATTTATAATAAATGTATTAACTGATAAATTAAATAAATTCAAAAATATTAACTAAGCAAAATTTTTGAACCGGTGTTGACAGCTGGGGTTGCCAATTAATTATTATTATTATTATGTGTCTCTTTTTCACGGCTATTCTTCTAACATGGTGTTAGAAGAATAACCGGTCCTTTGGGAGGCTTACACGGGGATATGGATCCAACGTGCAGAGGCCCGTAGAGAACTTTAATCTAAAATGGGATGGGACACATGCCGTGGAGCCTCCACAACTGCACTACTGAGTACAGCTATGGACTAGCCGCAGCAAATGTAGGACTATTGCAATGATGTGGAGTCTAATTTACTGGTTTATGGGGATGGGTGTTAAATGGACTGGTAATAATGATACTATGGATAAAGAACGGCACCTGCCATTGATACTCCTATAGCATCCGTCCGCGTGGCATGTGGTGACTCGCCAACTCACTAGATGGGCCCTCTCTAAATAGCCGCCCAAAGCAAACAAACTCTGCCATAAAGGCAGCCAGAGGGCAACACCGGTGCGAGTGGCTAGGGGTGTCGAGCGGTGCGGCACCGGTTTCGCCATCGCGGTCCTCGTGACAACGAAGGCCCGGAGCGGGTTTCCCCGTAGTTACGCCCTTGAGAATGACACTTCCACCCCCGAGCTAATAGCTCTTGCGGCTTCCCTCTGGCCGGCCGACCAAGGCAAGCCAGAGTTGAGAGTCCTGCGGGCACTCTTGGAAATTATTATTATTATTATTATAATATTTGGGTAGTCGGTTCCTCTCAGGACGGCTTCTATTAAGAGCGTTTATTCCGGCCGCGCTGATTTCATGGATTTTCATCGTAAGATTACGGTGAAGATAAATAACATTGAATAATACCAAGTTGAAAATCTGAAAGGTGATTCTATAACTTAGAAAGTGTATTAGAAAAATATATGACCTTTCATAATAAATATTTGAAAACTGACGAATTTAAATTGCACGTTTTCGTAAAATCTGTAGATCAAGGTAGATTCATTGCTGGATTGTGCAAAAAAGGCAAGTTGTTTTTGAATCCTGTAAATGCAATCTATATAATCATAAGACGTTCCTGAATATGTATTAACAAAATTGTGTACTTTCATTCAATTTTTTAAAGAAAACCGTCGTTCAAAACTGAGTTATAGCTCAATTTTGGCGCTCAATCCTGCTAATAGCTCTAATAAACCACTGTGATAATCATATAAATACAAACACATATCTGAAGTTTCGGTTGCATATTACATCATATAAAAAAATTGGAATCTAAACATTTGATTTGGAATTTATATGATTTTTTTAAAGTGACCTATAAATCTTGAAACGCAACGCTGTCTCAGCCACTCCGCGCCAAGCGCTCTCAAGGGGTGGACGTGTCGCTCGTCGCCGCGCACGCCATATTACGTAAATATAATATTTCACTACGTTTATAGCACGGCCAAACCTTCTTGATCCGTAAGATTTTTTTTACTCATATAAATACTTCATGTAACTGTTCATGTTATTATTAAGTAACTTGACTGACCTGTTGGTTAAGTCTAACGATTAGTATTACCAGATTGCTAAGTCATACATATATCTATGATTTGATTCCCGTCATTAAATAATATTTGTATGGATTATGGTTCTTTACAATTAGACTTTACACGCACATGTATATAGGTACCTAAGACGTAGTTATGTATTATTTTCAGATTACAGGAAATATGGGTAAAGGACAAAACCCTGGGCACATCCCTATGGGAACGTTAAATGAAAAAAAAAAAAACATTGCGGAAAATAATTTAAAAAGGGCAAGAGAGGCTAAAAAGTAGTAAAATATGTTTATATTTTTGTTAGAATCAATCTTTTAGAAATTTTGTAACAGTGTTATATCTTACATCAAATTATTGAATTACAGAAAGGTACTCTCTAATGCAGCTAACACAAAGGCACTAGATAACACAGATGCAATTCTGTAAAATCAAGTAATTTTATACTTAATAAATTTGTTTTTCCCTTCATATACGTTCTACTTTGCGATTCTTTCAATATTGTATTATATTTTATAGAAGATGCATGCATCAGTGGGAACATGTACTTCTGATTCCTCAAAAAATAATCTGGTCGATCAACCTTTTGGCACACCTCCACCTACCACTTCGCTAAGTCCTATTAGTAATAACGACACTGATGATACAATGGTGACTTTATTTATTTAATTTAGTTTTGTGATGATAAATTGATGAAGTAAAGCGACGTTTCGGCTGTTTTACATGAATTGTAGTCACGCAGATGGACCACGGGTTAGTTAGTAATGAATTATCAATTCAAAACCTATCAGTTTAAAAGGAATCACTACAAAACTAAACATAAACAACATAAAAAGTCCGTAAACAGGAGTTTAATTACAAGATATTCAGTCAGTTGATTTTGGACTGATTTTCAACCATTGTTTTATTAGAAATTTTATCAATTGAAAGGTAAATTGGCAGTTTGGCACCATAGTATGGAAACCACACACATGGCGGGAACAAACAAAAATATAGCAGAGTATATTCATCTATGGATCTAATTTACTATGGCATTAGTCGCATTAATGTGAGCTACAGGACACTAAAAAATTCAAATGTTATCTATGTATATATCCATACTCATTATCTCTGAAACTACTGATCCGATTTAAAAAAACTCTTTGTGTGTGATAGCCACATTCATGGAAAAGGTCATAGGCTACTTTTTATCCCGATATTCCCGCGGGATCACTGAATGAGGCCGACGAAGTCGCGGGCGTCCGCTAATTAATTGATATAGGTAAGAAAAATTAAATGCTAATTCATTAAAATATTTTATTATTCAATTTGATCCAAAGCAATCATAAGATCATTAAAAAGGCAGCGGATGCGTCTGTTGCTTCCTCGTGTATGGCCCAAGACAGATAATAAACAATGCTAGCAATATGGGCGCAGCTATTTAATGTGCGAAAAAAACCTCTTCAATGTGTGAAAGAGACAGCGTATAATATATCTCTAAACATTAGCTCATTTCGATATTATAGAAATAAAAATCTTTGATACAGTTTGTTTTCGTTTCTAAAGGAACCTGTACATTTGTCTCCGACGATTTTTAATCAAATAATTATATGCAATGAAAGGTCATATTATTCCCCTTTGTTTAAAACTATTTTGGTTAATGTCCGCCACTGTTTGCAAAGCGGGTCAGATATGCTCAATGACCTTTTCCCTCCAATATTTTGTAGACAGGAGATGCATCAGCAGGATCATGTATTTTTGATACATCTAAAGGTAACCTGGGTGATCCACCTTTTAACACAACGTCAACTATCACCACTCTTGCGACCTATTACGACGACACCGATGATACAATGGTCAGTATTATGCCTACTTTACTTAATTTTGTGGTGACGTAATTATCAGCCGTCGTTTTACTAAAAATAAATTCAGTAAGTTTTTCAATAAAAACAACCCTTGATTTACTCTTTATTAAAAAATAAATCCATCATTTTTCCATACATTTACCATGTAGAGATTATATATAATGGTTTTGAAATCGAATATTTTCTATACTTATGTAATCTGCTGTTATGACGGTATTTTATTTTTTCAAGTTCTTCTTTTTCTGAGTCTGGGTTATCAGCAGCTGATTTGATCGCTCCAAGAAATTATACTTAATCAACCCCATTTAAATCCCTTTGTAGTTAAAATAACTTTTCATTATTTGTTTCAAGGAAATTGAGACCGAAATTGCGCCAGAACCAACGGAATGGCGAAATCAATCTAGAAACATAAATAAAATTGGAGTGTCTGTTTGTAATATTAAAATAACAGCATTTTACAAAATGCATATGGATGTATATACGGTACATAGACCGAAATGTTTTTTTTTTAAATTTTTGTCTGTTTGTTCTCGCTAATCGCTAGAACGGCTGGGGCTGGACCGATTTTGACGGGGTTTTCACTGGCGGATAGCTGATGTACCAAGGAGTATCATCATCATCATCAGCCTTTAACAGTCCAATGCTGGACTAGGCCTCTCCTTTGAAAGGAGGAATTGGCCTACTATACCACGCTGGCCAAACGGGTTGGTATAGGGTTTGTATCAAGTTTTCCTTCTCTTACAGTGCTGTTCTCTGCATAATATGCTCCCTCTGTCGGCTCTTACGACACCCATGGGATGATATGGGGTGGTGATAATCCGTATTCTTAATCCGTCACCACACGGACAGTAGGAGTAACTTAGGCTATAAATTAACCGGGTATGCGAAGAAGTTCCCTCAAACCGCGGGAAACAGCTATATACATTAATAATAAATGTATATTTGAAATGTGACAATTATGTAGATACATACATACATACATAGACTCACGCCTGTTTCCCTGAAGGGGTAGGCAGAGGCATATTAAACGCCCACTTTTCGCCAGTGTTTTGATCCCACGTAATAGGTGGCGAGCCTATTGCCGCTTATTGGGACATTTTGTTTGCCAAAGCCTCGTCCGTTGATCGGCAGGTGCACCACTTGCAGGTGAGGTTGGCTTGGGACCCTAAGTTCTTGGTGGGAACCTTTTATGACAATTATAAATAATTTCTATCATATAATAAAACTGCGCCAAATTATTATAAATACCTAGTATTTGTTAGAGAGAAACATCATCCTACTAAATAAAATAATATCTAGATTTATTTGATACCTTTAAATGCATGTGCATTGAAAATAATGAATTTGAATACTATCATAATTATCATAATCGAAGTATTACATAGACGAATACTGTTCATGTATGGCAAGAAGGATCAAGATTATTATTCCACCCGATACCGTCATAGTGCGCCGGGTCTCGCATGCGCGGTGCGCGGGCGACCGCGCTACTATAAAAACCTAAACTCGAGCCCCCGCCTCGAAGCATATACGCTCTTAAGGAAGGATTGTTTTATATTTCATACCCAAATTGGTCAAATTTGATTAAAAAGAAATGCCTAAAAAGTGCAAGAAAGTGTATAAAATTGTTCCGTTACTGATTGACAGACAGCGTATAACCAAAACTATAGGGTGCAAGAAACTGCCATTTAGCATGTATGTTCCTTGGGGACAGTAGAGGTGCATTAAGGCCGATTCACACATATCAGTGAAGTCACAGTTCCGTCACAGTACCGGCACCGTGATAATAAAGGCCGATTCACACATATCAGTGAAGTCACAGTTCCGTCACAGTACCGGCACCGTGATAATTATTCTTTCATACATTTTCTATGAGAGTACTGAGAGTACTGTGTCGTCACTGACACTGACAGGTGTGGATATGTTCATAGAAAATGTATGAAAGAATAATTATCACGGTGCCGGTACTGTGACGGAACTGTGACTTCACTGATATGTGTGAATCGGCCTTTATTCTTTCATACATTTTCTATGAACATATCCACGCCTGTCAGTGACAGTGACGACACAGTACTCTCAGTACTCTCATAGAAAATGTATGAAAGAATAATTATCACGGTGCCGGTACTGTGACGGAACTGTGACTTCACTGATATTTGTGAATCGGCCTTTAAGATCATATACACCCACGAGATTGGAAAGAAATGGTAACATAAAAAATAATGTAAGGTTGTAGCTGAGGGTATCCCCTAGTAGTGTATATTATATCAATTCATAATCGTATTAATTATGAAATAGTTTGAGTTCTGCATAATTCGGTTCGGGTATTGATTTAATTTTAATAACTCGTATAATGTTCAATATATAATAATTGGTATGCCGAAGTTATTAATTGATAATTAACATTATTGGACAGATCGGTCAATATGTGACATTAACCAATATAATTAGCTGTGTTGCGAACACTCGACATTTTGAGAAATAATTTTTGTTTAAGAGTTTGCCTTATTTATTCTTATGTTGTTAATACACATACACATACATATATACATAGACTCACACCTGTTTCCCGGCGGGGTAGGCAGAGACTACGGAACTAACTACTCACATAGGTATCTTTCTTGCTTGATTCACTCTCATCAAAATTTCTCATGCATGCTCTTCGGTTAAGGGTACTTCTAACCTGTCCTTTTTTTAGGATGTCTCCAATCTGGTCGGAGAACGTCCGTCTAGGTCTTCTCCTTCCTCCTGTCCCATTCTCACTTGCCTTATATAACTTCTTGGTCTTTCCTCATCCATCCTCTCCATGTGTCCAAACCATCTTAGCATACCTTTCTCAATGGTTGTCACTATATCTTCTTTTACCCCACAACACTCTCTTAACACGCAATTCTTTACTCTGTCGTTCTAAGAATATACATAATTCTCAGCACTCTCATTTCTACAGCATTTATTCTACTGTCATGTCTGTTGTTCTGCCATACCCAACTTTCACTACCATACATAAGTGTAGGTACTAACACCCCTCTATGCACAGCCAAACGTGCCTTTTTGGACACGTTTTGACTGTTCATTAAAGCCTCATAAAGTTCATGTTGTTAATGTGTCTTAATTATATATTTTTTTATGTATATTAATGAAATGGCCGCCATATTGTAACGTTTACTAAGGAATTTTATTAGGGACCGGTGATTATGCGCAAATGATTAATATTATGTATAGTTATATTGTCTTAAATGTACTTATCCGTAGCCAATCAAAAACATTCGTAAATTTTGAGTAATAATTTCAATTTAGAGTCAAATAAGTCATGAAAGTTTTAAAACAAGACGTGATCCTACGATGCAACAAATATTGACTGATAACTAGCATAGCAACATTTTCATAGCAATGTTTCAACATATCCCACAGGTACCGCTATGGGCTATTTTATATTTAAAACAGTGTATTGTTCTGTTTAAGTAGGCATCACCATTGCATATTTATGATAAAATAATTAAAACAAAAATACAATATGAAATATACAAAAATATAATGTACAATCAAACAAGTCGGCGCTGAACCAGTTTGAAAAAAATCCTTTGGCTCGCTCATAGAGTCGAGGCACACTGGAAACTGGTATTGTATACGAGTGTCAATGTGCGTGTAAAGTAGCACTGGAAGCGACGATGTCTTGCTGAGCGATTCCCGCCCTTATGCTGGTCTAGGGGGAAGTTGTTCGACTGTACATACATACAGCGTGTCACAAGATGACAAGACCCATCACCAAGTCGAAGTCTAGTCGTTTTGGTCACCATGCCAAGTCATACTAAGCAAAAATAATACCTGAGAAACGATTTTAAGTACCTACACAAATATTCTCAAGCCGCAATTAAAAGTGCTGCAATTCTCGAAATACCCACTCATCCGCGGGTGCATAGGACATCTATAGAACATATTGGCGGGGTAAGTATATCGATTTTGTACCGAATTAGAAAAAAATATGGTGACTTTGATCACCAATATCTCCTAAACCAGTAATTTGCCAGGCATGGTGCCGAATTAAAATATGTTCGTAATGATTGGTACAATATGGGGTTTCAATTTTCGTTAAGGGTCTTTTTACAACCTGTATACATCTTCATCTTTTAAAATACACGTACCCAATATATTTTTTAATTGTTTCATCGTCATCATCGTCCAAGCTTTATCCCAGTTGCATCCAAGACTTACAGCCCCGCCCCTACAGACGCTAAAGCCCAGGATTCGCCTACTAGTTTAACCAGATAGGATCTATCCTAAGAAATCGTCTAGACTGATTCAGAAAGCTGATATTCTATAGACGATTTCTTTTAATCCTTTATACCCTAACCCTATCACATTTGTAGGCAGAGCTAAGCGACTAAACGACTAAGCGGTCGAATTAATGACCACTAGGTACTTATAATACTACAACACCGTGCTCCAAGTCCAAGCTCAGTATCTTTATATAGCGAACCGGAAGGTTGCCTACACGTGTAGCAAAAAATACTAACAACGTATGCATTTTATAGAAAAAGGAAACAACTAGAGGCCTTCCGCTGTAAAATGAAGGTGAACAAAATGTTTCCTCTAACGCAGTAAAAAGCCCTACGTCCTTGGCCAAAAGGGTCAGGCGACGGGTCATTAGCCGCAGAATAACGTTTCAGATAAGTAAACAAGCGATATGGAGTATCCCTTTTTTTATTCACACATTTTGTCGAGTATTTACACGTTTTATTTGAGCAAGCAACCCAATGATACGAGTAAACAAATGATTGTAATGGATTCATTATGATCCTAATAGGCCAGCGAGCGCGAGGACGATTTGCTTCTAGTGGCGAAGACATGTTTTCAATAGTCGTATAAAGATATTTGAGTTTTTTTTTGTGTGTTATTGTAATTATGTTTGCTGTTGCATCTAAAGCTATATACGGCATACAACTTTGCAATGAAACATAACAGTTCTTATGATAAACAAAACAATGCGATCATATACATATACTAGATGAAGCCCGCAGCTACTCCCGCACATTTTTTTAACTTAACTCTTTCTGCCCGATCCCATGGGAATTTCGGCAAATCCCTTTTTAGTGCACCCCTACGGTCCCCAAGGAACATAAGCTTCCTGCGCCTAATGGTTTAGGCTGTAGCTTGTCGGTCAGTCAGTAGGATTTTATATATACAGATTATCAAGCGTTAGAAACGTACCTATTCGGCGTACTTGATATCAGAAAAACGAGTGCTGGAGTACCCCGTTTTAAAATATTTTGTGATTTTTAATGAGTACCAATTTTATAAATACAATTACTAACATTGTACAAAATAGGAACTAGAGATTACAAATCTGTCTTGAAATTGGAGTTCGATCTATCAGGTTAAATATTGATGCTCCGAAATCTATTCACCATATCACAATTGGTATAATGTTTCATTAATTATCTTATATCTACTCTTGAAAGATTTTGTGTAAAATCCCACCTTCAATAAATAATACGTAAATCTTTGCTATAATATACCTAGTGTTGCTTTGCAGCTACAGACGGTATTCCTACGTTGAGGATCTGGGTAACCTTAAGCCTGTATGCTCTGGCCTGATTAATTCGTAGCATGAGGCATTAAACTAAACACACGAACGTTCATATGTGAGTATAATACATCCAGAATTAATTAAGAAACTGTTCTGGGGTGCCTAACCTTTGATGGGGAAGAATTTATAAGAAAACAACAAAAATAATTCATTTGCCCATAGAAACTGATGTACCTACTGTGGCCGCACTGGGGTCTGTATTAAAGAAAAGAACCCAAAAATAATTTTTGTCTGTTTGTCTGTGCGTTTGTGCACGCTAATTTCAGAAACGGCTAATCGAATTCGAATGTGGTTTTACCTGGTGTATTGTGGTAAGCCTCACTTAACATTTAGTGTTTGTTTTATACGAATCGGTTCAAAAATAAAAAAAGTTGTGTCGAATTAAACATTACGATGCGTTTGTTCGGTTAACATTTGTTCTATAACAATGTAAAAAGTAACTCTTTAGTTTAATTGGTTGAAACTTAACATATAATTATCAGTAAAATGTAAAATCACGACGGTTGAAAGATTATAAATAGACATTGCCGAAAATTTGGATTTTCCCATTTAAATTGAGCTTAAATCTGTATGAATAATTATATTAAATTCGGTTTAGGTCAACGGTACGGAACAGGGATAGTCTACATGTGGAATCGCGTGGTAACGCTGTAGAGGTGGTGGACAATGTCAAATTTCTGGGGATACATATTAGAGACACCTTTTTAAATTGGAAAGAGGAGATAATCATGATCAATCAATCAGATCATTTAACAAATTCAATTAATTCAGCATGCTATGCTATCAGAAGCCTGAGCTGCGGGACATTATTACGTTGCCACAGCTAAAGATGGTAGGTATATTTTGCTTTAGTTGAATCTAAACTCATATATTGTGTTGACTGCTAGGGTAACAGCTACAATTACAATATAAACTCAGCATTTGTAATGCAAAAGAGAGCTATCAGGACTGTGTTAAGACTAAATCAAATGGATTTATGTAGGGAGTATTTCATTAAGCTTGAAATTCTAACAGTACCGCGTCACTATATCTTGGTCCTATTGAGCAATTTAGTAAAATATCTAGGCAAAGATGAAAATGATACTGAACGAGAAATCAGAGCAAGTACGCGCAGAAAGGATTTGCAGCATATTATTCAATCAGAATTAAATGTTTACGTACTTTTCGGTCTATCAGTTTGTTTAATATGTTACCTACTGAATATAAAATTATTTATAGACCAAATATAATTTTAAAAACAAACTGAAGGCATATTTATTGCAAAAAGGGTATTACAGCATAGATGAATTTAGAAACGACAAACATGTTTTAATTTAATAATGATACAATTTTTTCTTTGCGCTATCCTATTAGTTGTTTCATATTTTATTGTTCTTATTGATTTTTTTTTGTAATGATTATAATTGTATTCTATGAATAATGTAAAACTTCATAATTGTGTGTGTAAATTTGTATAAGTATAAGAAGCTTGTAAGTTTTCAACACAACTGTATATTTGTTAAGAAATAAATGACTTATGTTTAGCTTAGGCTGGACGTATTTGCCCATGTTTAAAAAGCTCGCAGAGTGACGAGTCATTACCTGGATGGGGATCTATCTATTACTCATTATAACCTGCCCGAACCATCATTTGATGGTGTGCGTATGCATAAAGATTACGCGATGAAAATAAACTATTACCCATTATAACTATTATAACTAGCCGAAAGCCTGCAAAAAGATATCTCGAGACTTACTGAAGAATAGCATTTAATGTTATTATGATCGTGTGTGTCGTAGAGTGGATGGTGCTTTGGGAAAAATACAATTTATAGATGCTCCGGGTGGAACGGGAAGATTTTTCCTACCAAGGTGATTTCGACAAAGGAACGGAGCTAAAGTAAGGTTGCTATCGCTTTATCGGGAACTAGAGGATGACCGCCGCAGCTATACCTGCACATTTTTATTAATTTTACAATTTCTTCCCGATCTCATGGGAATTTTGAGAAATCCATAGTACAACCGTCCGGTCCCCCAGCAACATACATGTATCGTCTTGCAACTAATAGTTTTGGCTACGCGTTGTCTGTCAGTCGATCAGTAACGCAATAAATAATATAATAATAGTATATACAGACAGAACTTTGTTTTTCAAAGTGTTTGTATTAACGACCAAGTTATATTTGCGGTTTTTGAATATGAGCTATATCTCAAAAACCGCTGACCACATATCGTTCAAACGAATTTTTATTGGAAGTTTTTATTACGATCTATAGCATATATTTCTTTTAGATTTGTTCCTCTCTTACTTCAAAAGGTTGAGGGCGGAGGGGCGGGGAAACGACACTCATTTTTCCACTTTGGAAGCGTCTATCTTTCAAATGATTGACTAAGCGAAACTATGATTTTAGGAATCCCACAATTAATTTTTACAGAGCTAGACAAGCCACATAGTAAAAATATTTTTCACGTCAGCTCTATGTATGAAGACGACCCCTTAATTTTCATTATGTTTGTATACAAATCGGGAAGAGGTTCAAACTAAGGACAAAGCTAAGATTTTACGTGATTGTCACGCACATATGCAGCGGATGCACGATGGTAAACCGTGAAGCGGTTTAAGCTTGTAGATCGCAAACTAAGTAAGGGAAATTAAGCAAAATGACGAACCCATGGGCGGCATAACAGTACATTTTCGTGGCGATTTTCGTTGGACTCTGTCTGTTAAACCACCATACAAAATGAGACAAGAGCTGATTAAATTAGAGCCGGTGCAAAGAGTTCTTAACTATGGGATTGTATTATTGCTATGCATTTGATGCGAGCGCGATTAGGAGGCAACGGAAATGCACAGGACTTCTCTGATCTTTTACTCGCGATTGGTAACTTCGCGGCGTGTATTCGCACAAACAAGAGAAAGACATTCTACATTAAAACCTGTGTTGCTCATTTTCATCGATGCAATATCTTATATCACCTGTGTAAGGCAACGCAACTCAAAAAGCAGCTTACAATAATACCTGGTTCTGCGAAAGAGCTATATTTTGATATCGGGAAACGACTAACCTGCAGCAATCAACGCCGAAATTTTAAGCTTCGTTTTCAGTGGATTTTTTTAGAATCTATCATTGCTCCTGGATTGCCATCTCAAAAGACAAATTTAGAAGACGACTTACCTACCTATTATATTTCTTGGAAATTTAATACCACCAAAGCTTTGTAATGGCGCCAGATTAACAGAGACCAATTTACAACGAAACGTGATCAAAGCAGAGATTTTAACAGGGTGCGGAGCAGGTGATAGAGTTTATATAGCTCAGATTAGACAAATTCTGCGCGATCGGACTCGCGGGCACAGCTAGTTCTTAATAATAAGTACTTTAAATTTAGAGTCAAATAAGTCAAGAGTCATAAAAGTTTTAAAAGACGTAATCAAAGCAATGTTTCAACCTCAGATCAGAGAAGTAATAGATATATAATGAACGCTCGGCGCGTGCGAACGCAGTATGCTCTACGTCGCATACTCGCAGTCGCGCGCCCGTATGACGCGATCAGTTGCAATTTGAATGCGCACCCGAAACTTATTCAATTTTTTTCAAAATGCCTAGCTGTGCAGTGGTTCTATCTATATAGTGGTAATCTAAACCTATGCCAGGAATGGAATCACATACCACATTTAAGAACGACAATTTTACTGTTATTTGCATAAAACAAGATATTTCAAATAAAAATCTGCCTCTACAACGATAACGTACTAACACTAATCCTTTGTCACAAAATTGCACTATAATTATTTCCATGGATGGTGTTGTACTGTGAAACTGTCAGGTTACACTTATTTAGAGCGCAATGGAATAAACACACATTGATACCGCTGACTATTATAGGCATTTGTAGTATCTGCCGCTGTGAGCGTTGGGTTGCATCGCTCGCCAAAGGAGCGAATTAATGGTGTACCACGATTAACTGCAATTTGCATATTATCGATATAAACATTGCAAAATAATAATGTTAGTTATAAACAATTATTTTATTTCTTTCTGTTTCTTTACTTCTGTGCTTTTATTTAATATATTATTTACAAATGACATATACATTATATGTATAAAATGATTAATTAACAAAAAAACACTCATTTTTATAAAATTATTATTAGATGTGTTATGTACTTAATTGAAATGAAATAATACTATAGACAGCTGACACAAGGCTGGATTTCAAACTCAGCAGTGCTTTATTAATTCTTATATTATAATATTTTGGATGCATAGGGTTCCCACCAAGAACTTAGGGTCACAACACAAGCCAACCTCACCTGCAAGTGGTGCAACGGCCGATTAACGGACGATGCTCTGGCAAATAAAACATCCCGATTAATGGCAATAGGCTCGCCACCTATTACGTGGTATCAAAACATTGGCGAAAAGTGGGCGTTTAAAATACCTCTGCCTACCCCTTCAGGGAAACAGGCGTCAGTTTATGTATATATGTATTACTAGCTACCGCCCGCGGCTCCGCTGGCGTGGAATGTTAGTAAAAAGTATCCTATATGTCAATCCAAGTAATAATCTATACATACATACATACATATCGTCACACCTTTTATCCCCGAAGGGGTAGGCAGAGGTGTATTTCTACACCCACTTTTCGCCAGATATACTTTAGTCCCACGTAATAAGGGGCGAGCCTATTGCCGTACCGGGCACATTTCCAGACTCCGTGCTGCTACTGAGAATTTCGTGACAGAAAAACCCAATAACACTGCCCGACCCAGGAATCGAACCCGGGACCCCGATCCCACGCGCACACTTATGAAGCGAGACCAACGAGGCAGTCGTATAGGGTTTGATGTCGAGTTTTCCGTCTCTACGCAAAGATGGTATTTGCATCGTGTTATCCCTTAGTCGCCTCTTACGACACCCACGGGAAGATAGGGGGTGGTGACACTTGTATTCTATGCCGTCAACCACACGGCTTAATAATCTATCTGTGTACCAAATTTCATCCAAATCCGTTCAGCTGTTTTTGCGTGATTGAAATCCAAACATCTAAACATCCGTACTCTCACATTTATAATATTAGTAGGATAATATATTAAAATAAAAACACATTATACATAAATTATACCCAAACACAGAACAAATCATTGAGCTCATCATAATATATTAAAATATCCTAGATGGGCATTAAATCCACGACCTCAGGCTCAGCAGTCAGCGTCACTAACTAATAGCCTAACTAGCCAGACAATACATTTATACAACAAAATATCAATGAGATTTTACTATCGATATTTTATATCGATAGAGTCAACCCCTAGTGAAATCGTGTAAACTTTATTGCATTTGTCAATGTGTGAGTAAACTGCTATCTTTTTCATGCGCACGTACGAGAGATAGGCGTTGTTTCTTGTGAAGCGTGAATTTACTTGTGTGAGTGGCGAATGGAAGCGCCGCTAAAGATAAGTGCGTTTAAGAAGCGAAGCGTTTATAGAGCGCAGGTGTGCGGGTGTAATAGAATTGGCGACACTGGTTCTCTAGGCCGGGGCATATCTCCTTACTTCACTGATCTGAGGTTTCAACTAATCCCACAGCTACCGCTATCGGCGACTTTATATTTAAAACAGTGTATTGTTGTGTTTAGGTACCTACCTAAACACAACAACGATTTTATTTTAGGTATGCAATAGGTATACATACCTATGTATACCTATTGCATACCTAAAATAAAATCATTTTAAACAATAATACAATGTAAAATGTACTAAAATCTATTGTATTTATACATCTTCATCTTTTAAAATACACGTACCTAATATAATTTTCTTAATTGTTTCATAATCATCATCGTCGTAGCGCTATCCCAGTTGCATGCAAGACTTACAGCCCCGCCCCACCAGACCTTAAAGCCCAGGATCCGCCTACTAGTTTAACCAAATAGGATCTATCCTAGGAAATCGTCTATACAGATTCAGAAAGCTGATATTCTAATATCAGCTTTCTGAATCAGTATAGACGTTTTCGTTTAATCTTTTATACCCTAAAAAAAGAACTCACATTTGTAGGCAGAACTAAGCGACTAAACGACTAAGCGGTCGTATTAATGAGCACTAGGTACTTATAATACTACAACACCTTGCTCCAAGCTCAGTATCTTTATGTAACGAACCAGAAGGTTGCCTACACGTGTAGAAAAAATAGTTTACAATAGTTTACAAAATAAAAATGTGAAACGTTAGCCCCCGTACTAATGTAGGCATACATTGTATCACGGGTGCCAGCGCCTTCCACTTTTCTAGACAAAATATTCGGTCTGTGAGATAACAATTTTATATTTTTATCAATTAAAATCCACCATAAACAATCATGATTGCAATTTTCATTTAATATTATAATAACTGGATAATTAAATGTAATCTTGTGTGCGTGTGTGTGTATGTGTGTGTGTGTGTGTGTGTGTGTGTGTGTGTGTGTGTGTGTGTGTGTGTGTGTGTGTGTGTGTGTGTGTGTGTGTATGTGTGTGTGTGTGTGTTTGTGTGTGTGTATCACAACGTTACAAGCTAGCATAAGATTTTTAGAAGACTTTCAGTTTTCTGGTAATCAAGAGTCTGCAACCAGCGTTCTACGGACCGTTGGCATTCCTTGATAGTGAGTGGATAGATGTTTATCAATTTATTGATGCGATTGTATATGCGGCAGCTGCTTATGTAGAAACATCTGCTTGAAATTTCTGTTCTGTGCGGCTCGATAATACAAACGTGATCTTTACGTCGTCTTGCACTCCGTTTATATGGGAGCATCGCATGTCTACGCAACGTAGTTCGAAGCACAAAAAGCTGCCTTACGGAGAGTACTGAAAATTCTTCATAGAGGATTTTAGTTGGATATCTGCGAGGTTTACCAGTGAGTACTTTCAATACAGCTCTTTGCGCCCTTTCAACTCTCAACAAGTGGGCTGCACATGCTCCACCCCATACCGGAATACAATAGGATAGTACCGATTGAACTAAGGCACTATAAACTAATTTCAGCGTACTCATGTTAGCAGAAGATCTAAGCTTTTTTGCTACAAATATTAATTTCCTAGTACGTGACGCTACGGTCTCTATTTGCTTGTCCCAGCGGAAAAGGGCATCTATGTGGACACCTAGGTATTTCACAGAAATGGTTTTCTGAAGTGCAAGGCAGTCGCAATTTTTGTAACTTTGAAGACAGCTGTGAGCTTTGATCGTGAGCTCATTTCCTGGTTGCGAACATAGAGCTGAAGAGAACGTTATATATTTGGTCTTATCAATGTTTAATGTTAGAAGATTGCCTGTAAGCCACGACATAATCACCGAGAGTGCCGCTTCAGCATGCTTATAGGTAAGGTGCCAACTCTCTCCCTGAATAACGAGAGAGGTGTCATCAGCGTATGTAATAATTTTACAGTTCGGTATTGAGAGGTGACACAGATCATTTACGTATATCAGGAAGAGAGTAGGCCCCAACACGCTTCCCTGCGGTACGCCACAATTCACTGGAATCTCATCACTCACCCAGCTGTCAATTTTCACACAATGCGTCCGTCCACTTAAATAACTCCTGAAGATGTCAAGAACAGTCCCTCTTATACCTATAGCTTCCATCTTGTCTAGAAGAATGGGAACAGAAACCGTGTCAAACGCCTTTGATAAATCTAAGAATATGGCCATTGCTTTACGTTTGCTATCTATAATTTTTGTAACCGTCTCTGTGAAGTCAATTATAGCATCTTCCGTGGACTTACCTTCAATAAAGCCATATTGATTTGAAGAAATTATATTAAAATGTTTGAGGTACTCTTTTAATTTGGCGTTTATGTACTTTTCGAAGACTTTGGAGATTGTGGTCAAAACTGATATAGGTCGATAGTTTGTTACTAGATTTCTGTGCCCACTCTTATAGACCGGACGTATAAGAGCTCTTTTAAACACCTCAGGAAAAATGCCTGTAGATATACACTGGTTGAAAATATACATCAACGGTGGTATCAGAACATGACGTGTAGATTTAAGCACATCAGCAGAAATACCATCCCATCCCACCGCACAATTAGTTTTGAGGCCTAGGATGATTGTTTCGAGTTCCAACGCAGTGATTTCCGGTAGAACCATAGATTTGCCCAGCTTATTTTTATCCCAAACATCATAGCTGCTAAAGTTTACACTGTTGTTGGTGTGTGTATTTTGAATTTTAGACGCAAGAGACTCCCCAATATTAGCGAAATATTTGTTAATTGAATTTACTGATTCTTTAGGTGTTGGAAGGACGTTAAGAAGTTCATTTGGTGGTTTATTTTCCCGTGTAATGTTACTAATGGTCTTAATTACTTCCCAAGTCGCCTTTGAATTACCCCTAGCATTCTGAAATTGCGTGCGTTCATATGCAGACTTCAACTTATGCAGCAAGTTGTTACAGAAGTTACGATATCTTCTGTATGTTTTTTGGAGTATTATGTTGTCAGTGTCTGCTTTTACCTTTTGATGTAACGAGTCCCGATTTTTTATACATTTCAGAAGACCAGGTGTAATCCAAGGACGTATAATTCTTTTTCGGTGGGGTACATTAACCACCTTAGTGTGTTGTTGGATGATGCCCGAGATAGAAGATATGAGTGATTTAGCAGCATCATTGGCGTCATGTATGTTATACAAAAATGAGAAATCGTACCCGTGTATTTCACTGACAACAGCAAGATGATCCGTACGCCGAAAATAACTTTTAGGTTTATTCAATACACTACTCGAGTCCAGGCTTAGCAGAGTTGGAAGGTGATCCGTAATGTATGTATTTAGTACCAAAGTAACAGCCCGTCTTTGTGTTTTCAACATAACATGATCCAAGCAATTTTCACCGCGCGTTGGTATAAGATGAGCAGGCAAAAGGCCATGCGAGGAGCACACATTGAGGTATTCCTCGGAATGGAGGTCTAACTGGTCAGATATTATGTTGATGTTAATGTCCCCGACTATAGCAATGGTCTTGTAAGCGCGTAGCGAGTACAAAGTATCATTTAAACTTGTCAAAAAATGTCAATGTTTTTGTAAGACGGGGAGCGATATATAGCTATGATAGCAACATCACCAGATGTAAAAACCAGGCAGTTGGCTTCCTCAAAAGAAGGCTGATATACATTATGCTTCAAATTAGCTCTTACATAGACACATACACCCTCACTCTGGTTGGAATAGGTGGAGCGATAGCTAGTAAACCCTTCCAATGACGGCATTTCGCCAACGCTGCCAAGCCAACACTCCGAGAGTGCAACAATGTCACAAGTTATATCCATAGTTTCCAGGAGAATAGTAAACTCATCAAAATTCTTATTCAAGCTGCATATGTTCATATGTACAATATTGAGAGATTTGGGTTTTCTAAAAACATGCTTCGTACTTTGATGGGGACAGCACAAAAGAGACGTGGACACTGCTACGGTCTCTAGTTCATCTGTTACTTTTGTAATTTTATCCATTATTGGTATGCTTAATAGTCCTGAGCCCGAGGTTAAAATAAAAGTAAAAAATGTTCGGTCTAAGGCAATCTATATCCTCATAGACTATGTTATTAGCTTTAGAAAATAACGTTGTGGGTTTTATGTGTTTGTTGTTAGAGTGTTGTGGTGTGTGTAAATGTGTGAAATTCTTGACATAAATTAAGATAGGCATGCAAAATAATTTTAAAATATTTTTAGAAATAATTTGAAAAAATGAATTAGTTACGACATCATAGAGTTTGATAAAAAATCGGTGCCATAGTTGGATACATTTAAATATAACTAATATTAATATTGAAAATAGTCATGCTTGCGTGTTTAGTTTGGTTAAGTCCTCCTCGGAGAAAATGCGTATCGCTGGACTTCCCTCTTTCTTGCGCAGGTAGATGTTATTATTTGTGGTCCAACAGAAGGCAAATCCGTTAGTTTTAGCATAATTTCGGGAGGCAAAGAATAATCGTCTCGTGCTATGTGTCAAATTCTCAGATATATATATCGGTTTGGCCGGTACATCTTTAATCAGCACAGTAGTAGACAATTTGTTGAGGCTATTTGTTTTGTTGTAGTCCTTAAAAGATTTTAGGAATTTTTCTTTTTTCATAACCGTCGTAAAATCGGCAATTAGTGGTTTATCTTGAGATGTTTTTGTGCTGGTACGATAAACATCACGGATTTCGTTTTTCGTCACCGGTATATCCAGAAACTTCCCAATATTTATGATGTGATCACTGTAACGGGTTCTGGTATTAAAACGCAGAAAAGGTTCTATGCGTTTATTTGCCGAGTATTGTCTCACTTCCCTTGCCACGAGTATGACCGACCGATATACCGGGCCCTCCATCAGGCTGAGAGTCCGTTTATGACCATATTTGGTCAGGCTTTGCGAGTGCGGACGATGGCTTTCTCTGATTGGCCGAGCGTATGGGCGGTACTGTGACGCAACGCGGTAAGTACCGGACATACGTTACATCACATAGGTCGTCCTTCGTTTCATCCTTCGTAGCAGGTATATTTCTACATTCCAGACTAGATGACTTGCTCTTTTTTTCCAAAAACTCCACCTTTTCCTCTAGCTTTTTAATATAGTTGAGGTTTTCCTTCCGTTCTGTTTCAAGCCTATCAAATTTTATCTTGAGTTCATCATACATTTGTGAAAAAAATGTGATGGATGTAGATATGGAAGCGTTTTGGTCTTTTATTTCATTCACTATTTCCATTAATTTTGTATACTTCTTATCTTGCTGTTCCTCAAATGTTGAAAACATGGATCTTATTTCAGACATCGTCACTTCATCCTGCTTATATTTTCTTTTAGGTCTTTGTGTAACGTTCAACGTCTCATCAGTACTTTTCTGTAAAGTAGTTTCGGGGCAAATAACCTTTGGGGATGATGATCTAGAAGGCGGTGGTGAATGCTTCAACATATCGATTCTTTATAATTATTTATTAACTTCAAAATGTATGTCAGCTCCAAAACGTGAATGGTAAGCTTTATTTTACAAAGTGGCAGGTTGATCCAAAAACAAAAGAACTAGAATGTCAGTGTTGAATGAATGTATCGTGTCTATGGGATAGAGGTTCACGTTCGTGATGTTGGCGGCTCCGGCTGTCAGGGTGTGCCAATCAGCTGGTTTCAGAAAAGTGTTGTTTGGCAGCCTGGCGCAAGTTCCTAAGAAAAAACCGAATGTATGAAACGTGCTATCTTTTTAATGGCTACTATTATATGTATAAAACGTGAAGATAGCATCCTTCACTATGTACCCTTGGAACAGCATTCTTTCAAAGTTAGACGGGTTATACGGACATCACCGCCTTGGCTGTCAATAGTGTCAAATGTCACAACTGTCACATTATTATCCAGATTGAATTTTGCCGCGTTATGTAGTTTGTTTATAAAACGTAAAAAACATACTGTAAAAGTGCTTTGTGTATACCAAATAAATGTGATTTTACACTTCTAGTGTTAGTGTTACTATATTTATTTGATTAGCATTGAAAGGAGCGCAATGAAAACAAGCAAAATAACGTGCGAAATATGGCATACAACAACATGCCGGTCAGGCAATGAAAAAAGGGTAGGTATTTATGGCAAAATGTCCCTAGATAAAGATCAATGAATATTTATAATGTTATATAATGTGATATATTTCAATGAAACATAAAAAATAAGGAAATATTCTTAAGTTTCATATCCTAGTACTTTGTAGGTAAACAATAGTGCTGCCTGTCAGTTATCGATAATCCGTTATTAGAAATTGGCACAAGGACTAAAAATCCTATTCTTTTTTTTCTTTTTAGATGTAAAAATGGGTAGCTGCAACTGGAAACCAAGACTTGATTTATGTGCCCATTGAAAAATTACATCAGTTGAACTATGTGTGTGGCAAGCATTTTAAGCCGAAAGACAGGGACGAAAAAAAGATCTCTCAAGTCAGAAAAACAACTGTGCTTTGTATCTATAGACATTTCTTTAAATCCTATTACAGAAGAAATGTTGAAAACCTTTCCATTACATGTCATGTACATACATATATCTTTTAGTTCTGCGTATCTCTCTTCACTAATCTAGAATAGATTTATAGAATAGGCTAATTTGTTTGAATAAACACATAAGTATTAAATACATCTTTTATTTGTGTTGGAAATGTATAATTCTAGTCGAAACATAATTATGATTATTTCTTACCGAATATTATCGATATCGATATTTCGTTAATCACTAGAGAGCACATCCCTATATTGACAAATATGACAATGCTGACAAAATAAAAACGATGTCAATTAGTATCTTTATGTTGGTACGAGTTCTCCCTGCACGTTTCATACAAAGCTGAAAGTCTCGCATGATCTATGGCACATCCGCCTCTTCTTACGTAGTATTTGTATACTCTTTGTTGTTTGGATTATTCCACCAGTGAGAATGTTTGTTTACGAAAACAAAAAAGCGTTACGATGTTTAAAATCCTTGTATGGAAAGGCAAAAACGAAGGAATATCTTATGCCAGCATATGATTTCTTAATAGAAACGCCTTCTTAGTGATAAGTGAGAGCAACTTGCCGTAAGTGAGGTTATGTTGTTGCAGATATGATGTTCTTCGGTGAATTTGTGCACTATTTACTAATTAACACAATACTTTTAGCGGAGCGGAGTAACTATGTGTATTCTCGTTACGTTTACAACCGGAAGTGAAAAACACTAACAACGTATGCATTTTATCGAAAAAGGAAACAACTAGAGGCCTTGCGGTGTGAAATGAAGGTGAACAAAATGTTTCCTCTAACGCAGTACGCCCTACGTCCTTGGCCAAAAGGGTCAGGCGACGGGTCATTAGCCGCAGAATAACGTTTCAGATAAGTAAACAAGCGATATGGAGTATCCCCTTTTTTATTCACACATTTTATCGAGTATTTACACGTTTTATTTGAGCAAGCAACCCAATGATACGAGTAAACAAATGATTGTAATGGATTCATTATGATCCTAAAATGCGAGGCAGACGAAGATTTGCTTCTGGTGGGGAAGCAATATTTTTAACACTCGTTTAAAGATATTTGAGCAGATTTTTTTTTGTGTGTGTTGTTGTGATTATGTTTGCTGTTGCATATAAAGCTTTATTCGGCATACAACTTTGCGACGAAAACTAACTCTTATGATAAACGAAACAATGCGATCATATATATTATCAAACGTTAAAATACGTGTTCGGCGTACTTGTTATTATGACAAACAAGTGCTGGAGTACCCCGTTTTAAAATAATAGGGTATTTTACCCCATGTGAAAAAAAAATATAATAACGTATATTTAAGATAGTATTACCGGAAAACATACGGAATATATTAGTTACAGCTCATAAAATGAATAAATAGAATTTTAAAACCATTTTAAAGAATTCCGTTTTAGTATCCGTGATTTAATCACGCAAAACGGCAGCCGCCATGACGAATGTCATTAACGTCAAATGACGTCATAATCTTAGTAGAATTTTAAACAACTAAACCACGTGACTGTCAAAAATGCAAGCATTTTACGTTGTTTACTAATATGTTGCGTAAGCAAGATGGCTTCCAACGTCTTTGTCTGATAAACCGCGAACATTTAAAATGTAAATTTAAAAGTTGTTTAAAAACTACGTATCAACTGAATATATTTTTTGTTATTTTTCTACTACTTTCTTAAAGTCATAGGATCATCTTGAGACACTTTTCAAAAAATGGTGTAATACCCTATTGATCATTTTTAATGAGTACCAATTTTATTATAAATACAATTACTAACATTGTACAAAAAAGAAACTAGAGATTACAAAACTGTTTTGAAATTGGAGTTCGATGTATCAGGTAAAATCTTGATGCTCCGACATCTATTCGTCTTAACACACTTGGCATAATGTTTCATTAATTATCTAATATCTGTTCTTGAACGTTTTTGGGTTAATCCCACCTTCAATTAATAATACGTAAATCTTAGCTAAAATGTAGTGTTGCTTTGCAGCTACAGACGGTATTCCTACGTTGAGGATCTGGGTAACCCTAAGCCTGTAAGCTCTGGCCTGATTAATTCGTAGCAGGAGGCATTAAACTAAACACACGAACGCTCAAAGGTGTGTATAATACAATCAGAATTAATTAAGAAACTGTTCTGGGGTGAAAACAACAGAAAATAATTCATTTGTATGGAACTGATCTACTGTGGCCGCACTTTCATCGTTTGCTTTGATAATAATATTAGAACTTTACACATGCTTCCAACGAATCTACGGTGTCCGCGCTATAAACTTTTACCTTGTTAACATTAGGTCTTACAAGAAGATACTCTCTGTAGAACACAAGTATATCAAATAGACTATAAGAAAACTGTACGTTCTCTAAGTAAATATTGTTACGGTTTAAAGTCTTTGCGCGAATCCCGCTATCTAGTTTTCAGTTTTCTACTAGGACACAAATAAAAATGTATTTCGAAATAAACACATCAACACGGTCTAGGGATATTAAAAAAAATGCGAATTACTATTTATATTTTAATAATTTTATATAGTATCTACATATTTAAAGAAACGTTATTTCATCCTCAGCCTTTAACAGTCCACTGCTGGACTAGGCCTCTCCTTTGAAAGGAGGAATTGGCCTACTATACCACGCTGGACAAACGGGTTGGTATAGGGTTTGCATCAAGTTTTCCTTCTCTTACAGTGCTGTTCTCTGCATAATATGCTCCCTCTGTCGGCTCTTACGACACCCATGGGATGATATGGGGTGGTGACATTCCGTATTCTTAATCCGTCACCCCACGGAAAAACTTTATTTAATACTCTATATTTTTTTGAAATAAACGTTTATTTAGATTACAATTTCAGGATTTTATGAAAAAAAAATAAGCATAGATCGAAACCGTATTTGAATTAACTTTTATTTTGTGACAAAAAACAAAAAAGAAGGAAAAAAATCATAAAAAATCATTAAAAAATCATTTAATTGGTGTTTATGAACTTGAAGTTAGTAGACTGTAAAAGCGCCCATAACGTTCATAACGCATCGGTAACGATTTGGCATGCTCAGAACAAGGTTGTCAATGTCTTACTGCGGAATTTTGTCCCAGGTCCTTCTTAGGTGCGAAAAAAGTTGGTCTTCTGTGGCCAAATTTCGGGGCCTTTCTTCAGAGCTTTTCTTTGAAGCATATCCCATGCGAGCTCATTGGGATTTAGGTCTGGTGATTGAGCAGGCCATTCTAAGGCCTCTAACATTATGATCCTGCAACCAAGCTGCTACCGTTCTCGCCGCATTTGCCCGGGCATTGTCGTGCATGAACAAGAAATTTTGCCCCATTTGTGTTCTGTGGGGCAAGATTATGGGCCCCAGCACCTGTTGGCGATATCTTTCTGCCGTCATATTGCCCCGCACCCAAACGCGGTTCGTCCGTCCTCCAAGGCGAATTCCTGCCCAATCCTTGTTTCTCCTTGATATCGGTGGACTTCTTGGAGGTCCTGGAGTCAGCTCCATCGCCCAAGAAATCGCCAGACACGCGTCCTACGTGAATCTGGTTGGAAGCCGTACCTGGATTCATCCGTGAACAGGACGTTGGACCATTGCTCACGGCCCCACTCCACGTGGTTTCGAACCCATGCCAATCGTCGTCCATGATTGCCTCTCCGTAAGGATAGGACCCGGAGTGGTCTACGAGAGCGTAGATTGGCTTCATGCAGTCGCTTCCTCACAGTTTGGTCACTCACAAGCACTTGGTGTTCCACCTGCAGCCTTTGAACCAATTGAGCAGCCGTTACATTTGGTTGAGCTCTAGCAGCAATTTGCGAAATCGGTCTTGTCTGGGGGTAGTGATGCGACTTGGCCCCCGATGCCTTTCTGCTACTTCACCTGGGACACGATAACGTTGCCACAACTTTGAAATGTCATTCTGGCGGGTCCCTATTGCTTCAGCGATATCATGTTGAATAGACCCAGCTTCCAGCATTCCTACAGCCCGTGACACTTCCTCCCTAGTTAAATGCCAGCGTCGCATGGTTAGAAAAACTCAATTTGCATTTTATCTTTAAGTCTTCAAATGAAAAAATACTGTTACTAAACGTAATTTGTATTTTTTTCTTGAAAATTAGCTCTCCTATACATCAAGACATTTTTTGCCACAGAAACAAAAGATTTTTAAAAATCTGATTTTGTAATTACTCCGAGATAAATAACGAACAAATTAGAGTATAAAAGATTTTAATGCGGCCAGAACTTTTTGAAATATCCCTAGACCGTGTTGATGTGTTTATCTTAAACATATTTTATAAATCTTGTCTTCTATGTCTGCGACGTGGGAAATGTTATTCACCGGTACTTTTTGAGTATTTCATAATACATGGTTTTCATTTTTTCATTTTTTTGTTTGTGATTGACAGATAACGGACATCCAAAATTATTAGGCACAAGGAGCTGGATTAGGCCTGTATGTTGCATGGGCACCGTAGGGCATTTTCGCGAAATGTTGCACGTGACCATAAATGAGTGTCCACTACGTTTAGTGAAGCAGAACCACTATTTTGTAATAGTTTACGCAGCTGTTTCTTTTTCTGCGAAAAATAAAAGTTTTTTTTCAACATAAATGAAGTAAAAATCTATTTTTACATTACTTTTTAAAACAAATATTTTATTTTATAGTCACAAACCATGCCAATTTGCGATGTCCTATGCTACTCTGGTCAACTTTGAAAGCTTTGAATTTCTTAATGTATCATTATATCCGCTAACTTTTAATGACTATACAAAGATATATGGGCATTTTCGCGAAATGTTGCACGTGGCCATAAATGAGTGTCCACTACGTTTAGTGAAGCATAACCACTATTTTGTAATAGTTTACGCAGCTGTTTTTTTTTCTGCGAAAAATAAAAGTACTTTTTTCAACATAAATGAAGTAAAAATCTATTTTTACATTACTTATTAAAACAAATATTTTATTTTATAGTCACAAACCATGCCAATTTGCGATGTCCTATGCTACTCTGGTCAACTTTGAAAGCTTTGAATTTCTTAATGTATCATTATATCCGCTAACTTTTAATGACTATACAAAGATATATTATTGTTTTGTTTATATTAACATTCCTTAGCAGATTTTCAAATTAAAACATTTAAAAATCGTCGATTAAATTCTGTCCTCCAAATTCGCACATGGTGGAAAATCCTACATAGTCACGACAGTAAAACATTTTTTTAAGCGTATTTTTTTATTAAAGACTACTAAAGCGCGTTCTTGTTTTAATGATGGTAACATTATTTGCCGACGAAAGCTGCCATCTTGTCTAACTTATTTCATTTTGGTGTTGAAACACGTGACGACAGGTTTGCGATTCTGTGTGAGTGAAATATATGTTTCCACGATAGTTACGGTTTTATGCCTCAAAAGTAAGTACATTTTATTAAATTTATATTACATTTAATGAATTAACTAATGGTGTGTTTGAAAAATCTGATTGAACGAGAATTATTCTATTAAAATAAATACAAATCATAATTGAGTTGCGTGAGACATTGAGCGTCACGTCCGGCTCGTCACGTGACATATGTATGGAACAATAATCGTGACTTTATGGAAACATTAAGCGTTGTTTACACATGATATTGTATTCGTAGTAGTTTCATTGGATCTTATAAAAGGACTTGGTATAAGTTTGTTTGTTTGGGGCGTGGTCATGTGATACGTATCGGATTCCATTTCTGCGTTGAGCACTTAGTACTGTTTCTGCCTAGATATATGACACGCCGAATATGGGTACGATAAACTGGATGGATATTGCCCAACATAACAAGTGCGAAATAAGATCCTATTTATACTAAAACGGTCAATGAATAATAACAAACAGTATAACATCAATATATTTTTTGGAACATTGGTAATTTATTTATTGTGTAGATGAAAATGCTCTAATAATAATAATATTTTTATTTTGTTTTTATTTATAGACTCACGCCTGTATCCCCGAAGGGGTAGGCAGGTGTAAATATTACACCCACATTTCGCCAGGAATTTTTTAGATCCCACGTAATAGGATGTGAGCCTATTGCCGTACCGGGCACATTATCAGACTCCGATTCCCGGGTCGGGCAAAGTGTTATTAGGTTTTTCCGTTAGGAAATTCTCAGTAGCAGCACTGATTCTGACAATTTGCCTGATATGGTAATAGGCTCGTCCCCTATTACGTGGGACCTAAAAATTCCTGGCGAAATGTGGGTGTAATATTATACCTCTGACTACCCCTTCGGGGATACAGGCGTGAGTCTGTAAATAAAAAGAAATATTTATATTACCAATGCTTATTTATATTTTCAGATTGAGTAAGTCATGGCTCTCAGCCCACCTGAAAGAGCGAAACGGTATAGGAAGAAATTAAAAATGATGTATCTCTGGGTCACGTCATGATCGGAGATATCCTTATATTAATATTGAATGCTGATAATCGTTTTCGCTTAGTTATTACTGTCTGTTTTATATAAATTTCATTTTAATTTTCATTCATTAAATCAGCATTTGCCTTCAGGTGACACCATATACTTCTTGTGTATGAAAATATGTTGTTTATAAAAGTAAATATTTAACGTGTCGTACTTAGTAATGATAATGAGCGATAAATCTGTAAATCTGTCATAATTATCTTAAGATAGTTCTTACTCAATAATATGTTATATTTCAATAGTGTATACTCTGCTTTACATTTCCGTTAAGTCACGATATGTTCCTACATAGTAACTGTCCTAGTTTTTAAGAACCAAATAACTGTTTATTTTCTTATAGTTGAATTATTAAAACTCTCATAACTTATTAATATAATGAGTATTTTAGATTTCAGTTTAATTATAGAAGAAAAATCTATGTTTCTATCAAAGACTGATTATCTGAAGAAAAGTAATGGTAGAAAATTGCTTAACGTTGTGACGTTTTGGATATAAAACTTATAATAGTTAGTATTCCATTAAGATTCATAGTAAAAGTAATGCATATTATTATTCTATGTGTCATGCTTTTTAATAATAAAATAAACAAATTATCTTGACGTGGATAGTTTTTCTTTTTAAGTCCTTTAAATTAAGTGACGATGTGGAATGAGATACCCCATACGGTCACGGAAAATTTAATTTATTTCGTGATCATACAAGGAAAAGCACGAATTAATCGAATATTCTGATACTATAGTTATCAAGTAATGTAATTACAAACCAAAACAATTGTATTATTTTTTAAATTAATAAAATTCCACATTCGTCACGTAGTCAATCTTTCGCGAAAATGCCCATATTATTGTTTTGTTTTATAGTAACATTCCTTAGCAGATTTTCAAATTAAAACATTAAAAAATCATTGATTAAATTCTGTCCTCCAAATTCGCACATGGTGGAAATTCCTACATAGTCACGACAGTAAAACATTTTTTTAAGTGTATTTTTTTATTAAAAACTACTAAAGCGCGTTCTTGTTTTAATGATGGTAACATTATTTGCCGATTAAAGCTGCCATCTTGTCTAACTTATTTCATTTTGGTGTTGAAACACGTGACGACAGGTTTGCGATTCTGTGTGAGTCAAATATAAGTTTCCACGATAGTTACGGTGTTATGCCTCAAATGTAAGTACATTTTATTAAATTTATATTACATTTAATGAATTAATTAATGGTGTGTTTGAAAAATCTGATTGAACGAGAATTATTCTATTAAAATATTTACAAATCATAATTGAGTTGCGTGAGACATTGAGCGTCACGTCCGGCTTGTCACGTGACGTATGAGTGGAACAATAATCGTGACGTTATGGAAACATTAAGCGTTGTTTACACATGATATTTTAACCGACTGCGTAAAATACAAGTTCAACACTCGTATTCGTAGTACTTTCATTGGATCTTATAAAAGGACTTGGTATAAGTTTGTTTGTTTGGGGCGTGGTCATGTGATAAGTATCGGATTCCATTTCTGCGTTGAGCACTTAGTACTGTTTCTGCCTAGATATATGTCACGCCGAATATGGGTACGATAAACTGGATGGATATTGCCCAACATAACAAGTGCGAAATAAGATCCTATTTATACTAAAACGGTCAATGAATAATAACAAACAGTATCATCATCATCATCAGCCTGTAACAGTCCACTGCTAGACTAGGCCTCTCCTTTGAAAGGAGGAATTGGCCTACTATACCACGCTGGCCAAACTGGGTTGGTATAGGGTTTGTATCAAGTTTTCCTTCTCTTACAGTGCTGTTCTCTGCATGATATGCTCCCTCTCTCGGCTCTTACGACACCCATAGGATGATATGGGGTGGTGACAATCCGTATTCTTAATCCGTCACCACACGGACAAACAGTATGACATCAATATATTTTTTTGGAACATAGGTAATTTATTTATTGTGTAGATGAAAATGCTCTAATAATAATAATATTTTTATTTTGTTTCTATTTATAGACTCACGCCTGTATCCCCGAAGGGGTAGGCAGGTGTAAATATTACTCCTACATTTCACCAGGATTTTTTTAGATCCCACGTAATAGGGTGCGAGCCTATTGCCGTACCGGGCACATTACCAGACTCCGATTCCCGGGTCGGGCAAAGTGTTATTGGGTTTTGCCGTTAGGAAATTCTCAGTAGCAGCACTGATTCTGACAATTTGCCTGGTATGGTAATAGGCTCGCCCCCTATTACATGGGTCCTAAATATTCCTGGCGAAATGTTGGTGTAATATTACACCTCTGATTAACCCTTCAGGGATACAGGCGTCAGTCTATAAATAAAAAAAAATATTTATATTACCTATGCTTATTTATATTTTCAGATTGAGTAAGTCATGGCTCTCAGCCCAGCTGAAAGAGCGAAGCGGTATAGGAAGAAATTAAAAATGATGTATTTCTGGGTCACGTCATGATCGGAGATATCCTTATATTAATATTGAATGCTGATAATCGTTTTCGCTTAGTTATTACTGTCTGTTTTATATAAATTTCAAAGATTTTAAATTTTCATTAAATCAGGATTTGCCTTCAGGTGACACCATATACTTCTTGTGTAAGAAAATATGTTGTTTTTAAAAGTAAATATTTAATATGTCGTACTTAGTAATGATAATGAGCGATAAATCTGTAAATCTGTGATAATTATCTTAAGATAGTTCTTACTCAATAATATGTTATATTTAAATAGTGTAAACTCTGCTTTACATTTCCGTTAAGTCACGATATGTTCCTACATAGTAACTGTCCTAGTTTTTAAGAACCAAATAACTGTTGATTTTCTTATAGTTTAATTATTAAAACTCTTACAACTTATTAATATAATGAGTATTTTAGATTTCAGTTTAATTATAGAAGAAAACATCTATATTTCTATCAAAGACTGATTAACTGAAGAAAAGTTATGGTAGAAAATTGCTTAACGTTGTGACGTTTTGGATATAAAACTTATAATAGTTAGTATTTCATTAAGATTCATAGTAAAAGTAATGCTTATTATTATTCTATGTGCCATGCTTTTTAATAATAAAATAAAAAAAATATCTTGAAGTGGATAGTTTTTCTTTTTAAGTCCTTTAAATTAAGTGACGATGTGGAATGAGATACCCCATACGGTCACGGAAAATTTAATTTATTTCGTGATCATACAGGGAAAAGCACGAATTAATCAAATATTCTGATACTATAGTTATCAAGTAATGTAATTACAACCCAAAACAATTGTATTATTTTTTAAATTAATAAAATTCCACATTCGTCACGTAGGCAATCTTTCGCGAAAATGCCCACGGGTGTCCTTAGAAGGGATTGCCTGGACTGCCTACGGAAATGGGGAAAATTAAAATAATATGCGGGCATAGCTGCGAACTTCCTCTAGTAAGCTATAAAACTGTCGAGCTAACCAATCGGCAGCAATTTAAAGGCAAACAGAAACACATGGAAGAGGATAATGGTGGCTTCATCAAAGTGGATAAGAAGAAGAATAATCCTAAATATTAGTATATACTATTTAAATTTACATAGTAATATTTACGTAATGTGTCTCAATCGCTTAATAATTTAATACGAAAGGTAATATTTCATGCTACCCTAAAAAGAGACGAAAACAGTAGACATCCAAATAGAATAAACAAGTAGTAAATTACAATTTGTGGCGTGTCGGTTTGAGTGCTAATTGCGCCCATTATTTATGGCCTAATCAGATCATTAGTTACTGTAGGAATAGATCCTCCCATTCATTACGTCTGACTGGCTGGCTTCGGGCTGCATTGTGCTCGCGACGTATGTTTGGAATGACCTACTTACCATTGACTTGGGCGCATACCTACATGCTTTTCTATATACATTCTGCTATACATGCTTTTTGTTTATGTTAGTCTCAGAAAGCGTGATGCGACGCGATGCGATGGGTTGAAAAATGGGTAGGTGATCAACCTACGCGACAGGCGACTACGCGTTGCGTAGTCGCCTGTCCACATTTTTTTTTTTTTAATTTGTTTATTTCACAGAAAAAAAACACTTAAATACTAATACAAAAACGCCAAACTGTATACACAGTTTGTTGGCGTAAGAGGCGCTCTAATGAGTTATACCTTCATACATTCCATAGCAATGTAATAGATATAATCCAGCATAGGTAACTTCATTACCTATACTAGATCATATCCACCACATTACTATTTTAAGCAAAAAGTAACTAAATAAAATTGATACAGAAAACAAACAGAAACAAAAAACAAAATGAAGTATATAAAATTTGTAGGTACATAGGTACATAATAATAGTAGGTACTATCTAATATTTTATTTTTAAACTACTTAAAATTAGACATTTTTTAACATTATCTTTTTCAGTAATCTTTTTAATGTTGTGTTGCTTACAACATTCTGATCATCTCGTAAACAGTCAAATTTATTATATAAAACTGGTGTTAAATACTGCCTAGTTCTCTTGCCATAATAGTTCCTAATTGATGGTATCGTGTATTTTCCCTGTTTGACTTGTTTGGTGTAATATTTATGCATTCGAGGTACTTTGTTTTTATTTGAGTAATATTGTTCTATAGCAATAAGATACTCCACTTTAGTGTACACTGGGATTATGTTACAAATAATAAATAATTTTTCATAATTAGGCTTACACCGAGATATTACTTTTTTGCTAACCAGATATTTAATTAATCTCTGCTGCAGCTGTTTTATACGATCCAGTTGAGTTTTGAATGTCAGGCCGTAGCAAGTCAAACCATAGCTTATTATTGAGTCGGCAAGTGCATAATAAAGTGTGTACATAAGTTTTTTACATATAAAGCTTTTAAGATGAAAGAATTTACCTAATATTGACTGAAGTTTATTACAGACATCATCTACATGAAACTTCCAATTAAAATGACGGTCTACTAATAAACCCAGGTATCGATATTTTTCGACAATGTCTATATTTGTGCATAAGCAGCCAGCTCGGTTGTTGTGAAGACACTCATACGTATGACCGGTTATCTTTACACTTAGCGCATCTGGTTTCATGTGTTTGCTATAAGGAGAACATATGATCATAGTCTTAGTTTTAGAGTGGTTTATGATAATGCCATTGTCATGTGCCCATTTAATTATACATTCGAAATCTGCCTGTAAGCAGGTTTGTGCGTCAGTCATGTTTTTTGACGAGTATAGTAAGCACATATCGTCGGCATACATAAATGACTTACAATGCTGTATCACGTTAATTACACTATTTACATGCATTATGTACCCAACCGGACCGAATACCGAACCAGTCGGAACACCAAGGTTTACACTTACCTCTTGACCTGTGGTGCCATCTATCAGTGTGCGAAGGGATCTATTTTGTAAATAACATTTGAACCAGCGATTAACCGGGCCTCTAATACCATATTCATCCATTGCACGAAGTAAGACATTATGTTCCAGGGTATCAAATGCCTTTTTATAGTCTATAAACATAGCTGCTACAAACTTACCCTCATTCAGACTATTGTTAACATAGTCCGTGAACTGAGCAAGCGCCGTGCCGGTGCTGCGCCCTCTGCGAAACCCGTGCTGGGCATCGGATAATATGCTATGTTTCTCTAAGAAACTTGATATTTGATTAACTATGACCTTCTCTACAATTTTATTTATTACGGACAGTATAGCTATTGGTCTATAGTTACTGTAATCGAGGTGGCTACCCTGTTTGAAAATGGGTCGTATAATAGATTTTTTTAATATATCCGGGTAGACGCCTTCATACACGCACATATTAATGAATTTAGCTATGACGGGACTTATTTCTTTTTTTACATATTTAATATCTTGTACTCTAATCTCATCTAACCCAGGTGATTTACAGGAGTCTAAATCATTAATATATTTCTCAACCGTACATGCTTCAACTTTCCTAAAATAAAATGACACATTACTTGGCTTCACATAGGAACTTCTAGTTAAAAAGTTATTATCACAGTCGTGTTTGATTTTCTGTATTTCACCCGTAAACGTTTCAGAAAACTTGTTACAAATATTATAAACTGTATCAGTTTTCCCTAAATACCTTAAAACTACACTGTCTAGACTCATTTTAGGGCTACCTACCCACTTATTTATATTAGACCATATCTTCCGATAATCTTTATTACATTTTTCTATCTCTCTTTGTCTATATTTATTCTTAGCAACATCTATTAACTTGTTTACTTTATTTCGGAATCGCGTATATATTAATCTATTGTTCATATTACTTGGTGCAGATTTCCAAGCTCTAAAAAGTGCGTCTCTATGTTCCATCTTTTTTTTCAATTCCTTATCTACCCATGGCTGCGTAATTCTCTTTTTCTTAGGGATTATATGTATTTTACTATTCTCATATATATCAATAAAAACACTATGTAATTTATGGTACAATAAAATAGGACAGTTTGTTTGCATCAAGTCAGACCAGTCAATTGTTTTTAAGTTATCACAAACAGATTTTTCACTAAGAATGGTTTGTATTCTATTATTTAAGCTTGTATTATTATTTGTAGTTGCTAAGCTGATTCCGACCATATAGTGATCCGATAGCGTGCAATTGAGTAAGTGTGCGCGCGCGTCGGTATAGTCGCCGCGGCCGGCCGCCCGCACGCACACATGGTCAATGTTCGACGAACTCACCCGACCGTCGACGATCGCTTCGCGCGTAATCTCTGACGTAGGTATTGCACTTTGCAGGCCGTTTTCACACAACATGATTTTGTATGCACTTAAACTCGGGTTCACATCTTGGGACAAGTCAATGTTCATATCGCCGATTAGTACAGTTTCTGCTGAGTTCGGTATAGATTTTATTATGGTATTAAGCTCCGTCATGAATTGTAGTTTGTTTGTATTTGGTGGTCGATAGGTAGCTAATATATGTATATTTTTAATTCCGTCTTTAATCACTCCATGAGTCATTTCTGTTGCTTTTAATTTTATATGTGGTAATAGTATAGTACAGTGTATGTCGTCTCTTATGTATACTAATATTCCACCTCCTCTTCGTGTTTCTCTCGTGTTGGGGAATACTAGATACCCCGGAATCTTATACAATGGTACCTCTTCATTTCTTATATTCACCTCCGTTAGTATAATAGCACTTAATGTTCTATTGACTATGCAGTCGTTTAGTAATACAAGTAGTTGGTTAAATTGTTTTCGCAGTGATCGGATGTTAAGATGTATTATATTTACGTAATTATTTGACAAGTGTTGTGTCCATATATTTATGTCTTTATATTTATTATATACAATATCACTAGAAAAAAGTTCTGTGTTGAAACTATCGAATTTTGCTGTCGTTGTAAGTCACGTTGTGTGATCCCGCAGTATTAGGTATGTTCCTGGAATTTATTTATTTTGATCAATATCGCGTAGTGATTTGATGTCGTCTTCACTCCTTATGCGATATATCTTCTCATTCTCGCCTTTTTTGACTAGAATGTTAGAATTTTGTATCCAAATAAATTTGTGTGAGTTTTTTAGCTGGTTTCTCGTTTCCCAGAAAAGTAACTTTACGGCTTTGGTTAAATCTTCATTTATGTATATAGGCATATTATTGCCGTTGTCATAGACAGTGCTGTTAGTTAGGCGCAATTTTCGCTTTTGTAGCCATTGGTCTCTGGCGTGCTTTGACCGCAATTTGACAACAATCGGGCGTGGTCGTTCTGCGCCTGTCTGAGAACCATTATTTCTCTCGTGGCCTTTTCTTTCAACACTCTCAATATCGTCTGGATTTAAATTGAGTTTCACGGCAACATTACGTATGACATCCACTATGTTCTCATTATCTTTGCTCTGTTGAAGGCACGCAATTTCTATGTTTTTTTCTTTGTCTTTTTTCTCTAAGTTAATGACTCTTTCTTCCAACGCAACATTGCATTTTTCAAGATACACGTTCCTTTGTTCTATGGCTTTTATTTTATTTTCCGCATTCTTCTTAAAATCCACCATTTGTTGATACTGTTCAGCGTAGAAATCCACTGTTTCTGTGAGGTCATCTAGCTTTTTCTCTAGTTTAAAGATAATTTCCAGTTTTTTGTTCATTTCTATTAATAGGGATTCCACTGTAATATCTTTGGGGTCTATATCAATAGTCGGTGGCCGCTGCGGTACTTTTGGGCTGCACTTTTGACACTCGTCACAGATTTCTGTTTGCAAAAATCGCCTGGCATTCCTTACGCACTTCCTATGATATACACCTTCGCATGTCCCTTTACACTTAATAATATTATCGTCTTTAACCGTTGATAAAAACAGTTTACATTTTTTACACTGCACCATTTTTATTTATTTACGCGCCCAATTCCGAGAAATCGTAAGTAAACACGTGCACTCGCGGAGCGCTCGCGAGCTGATTTGTCGACTCTAGTTAAGTATTGCGCTTGTCTAGGCGTCGTACGCCTGTTGAGCTTTGAATAAAACCTGTTTCACATAAATTTATCACAAATTTCATTTACTGAACAAGCTTTTGGACTTTGAGTGCGAGGATAGCTTTTATTTACATATTTTATCGACTTCAAACAAAAACATTTTCCTCGTTTTTGGATGTGTACACGTGCGATGAAGCTGCGAACTACTGGATGAATAAATGAACTAGAAAAGTTTGAAGGAAGAATCAGGTGGATGGAAATGACTTCATTGGTGCATATAGTTGGTAGTTCTTGAGCTTTATAAAGCGAAGTTCACACGGGCAGCAGACGAGCGGAGGGCGTGCTTAACTAGCGAGAAGTGATGAGAACTTAGGTTTGGCGATCTAAAATTAAGTGTAAAGCGCTAGAGGCGTCGGATATTTCGTCCACATAGTTTAAACGGTAACGTAGGTAGCTTACTTTGCAATTCGCTGTGTGAACTGATATACGAAAAACATGTGTTTAAATAACATTTGGGCTACGAACGTTTTTAAATAACATTTAGAGCCTAGTGGCTTGCATTCTGGCTACATGCTAGGATACACGGTGGTCGCACTGAGAGGTGGTTTGCGTGGTGGGTCGCTAGGTGCCTTGGTCATATTATAACTTTCAAAAATAGCTTTAAATCTTCTTTCGAGAAAATTTGTCTTTGAATATACCATTTCACAGTCTTATTCATAATTTTGGGCTCATGTCATAAGTAAGCCACGATCAAGTACCTAATGGGGAGTTTAAAATGTTCTGCCATTGTTCTGCATAAACAATTGTAAGATTGTTGCGACTGTACTTTTATGGAGTTTAGTAGCTGAATTTCACAGAGGTTCTCTTTTAAAATCTAATGCTAATAAAATTTAATCCATTTTTCTTCTATAATGCTTCGCGCCTAGTGACAAAAAACCAACACGTTTGTTTACTTAGATAGACGATAAGCGACTAGCTAGGCGCCAAGCATGCAGTGTGGCCAGTCCCGAACATTTTCGAACGTTCGTTTTACTAAGGTAGTCGCTTGGTGATTAGCTATGCTCTAGGCGCTAAGCAAGCCGCCTGCCTGTGCGGACGTAGCCTTAGCAAAGATAAGCAAAGACGAGGTGTGTAAATAACCAGATCTTATTGATCAAACTCCAAAATATTACTCAAATACTCATCTCTACTTGGTTAGTTTTGGAGAGGAGCGTGCGTTAAGAATGCGGTGTACCACTAGAGTTTCACCGCGGCATTCCGCAACTACCGATTATTAACCACAATTAGCTATTAAAGGCAAGGAATCCAATATAGATTATTAGCAAACCGCTAATATGATCAGTTTATACCTATCGTAGGTAGCGATGGACTAGTGGATAGAGCAAAAAATTGCTACGCAATGGGTGCCAGTGTACTTATTAAATTGCTCATGCGCCCAGTAAGAATTTCCTTATCATAAAACTGGTCTCGTAAAACTAAAAAAATCGGGCAAGTGCGAGTCTGACTCGCGCACCGAGGGTTCCGTACGCATTTTACCTTATTTGAGGTTGAATTACGCTAGTCCTCTAAATCTGTATGAGCGCCCATATAACTTAGAGGACTATCTTAAATGGAGTCTACTATGTATGTATGGGGACACCCTTAAATTTTCCACTATTTTATTTTTTTGTAATTTTTCCTTTATTTGTGCTGTAAGACCCTGCTTTTGGCCAAATTTCGTGATTCTAGTTCAACGGGAACTACCATATAGGTATTCGACCCAAAACCTATAGGGTACTTACGGTTGACCTAGAATTGTCAGTTTTGGTCAAAACCAAGGTCTTACAGCACAAGTAAAGGAAAAATTCCGAAAAGTAAAAAAAGTTGAAAATTAAGGTTAATTTTGGTACTTACAAGTTTTCGCAAAAATCTAATTTAGACCATATCTTTTTATTGGGTTGACCCAGGAGCCTGATTTTCATACACCTAATAGCAACCATAGACCTCAGTATCTGGTATAAATTTCAATTGGCTAGGTCCACCCGTTCCTGAGAAAATCGGTGGTGACACACGGACAGACAGACAGACAGACAGACAGACGGACAAGAAAGTGATCTTATAAGGGTTCCTTTTTTTACCTTGAGGTACGGAACCCTAAAAACACGTAGTTGTGCTCCATTCTTCAATATTATCATCATATCAGCCGAAAGACGTCCACTGCTGGACATAGACCTCCCCCACGGCTGTCCACATGGCCCGATCTTGAGTCACCCGCATCCATCCGCTACCCGCGATCCCAACAAGATCGTCAGTCCACCTTGCGGTAGGCCTACTATCATCCCAGTTGCAGCCTGGATCGGCTTACTAGCAGATTTGACTATAGTACCTTTTTACCCAGTGCGACTACTGTTAGATTTAAAAATAGACCATTTAAAAATAAACTTTTTGAATTTCTACTAATGAAATGTTATTATACAGTCAAAGAATTTCTGGAAGACAAAATTGTAATTGTTTGAATTTTTGCCTAATTGACATTGTTATTTATTTTTTATTTGACATTTGATTTTTTTATTGACATGTGATTATTAATTAACAATTTAACTCCTATATTATTATTGATTATTTATTGACTAACTATTTTATTAATCCATTTATTGTCTGTATCTATTTATTATTCAATAGTTCTTGTGACATGCAAATTATATTAATGTTGAGATTCATACAGTGTGAATGTGATTAACAATAAGACTAATGTAATAGCAATAGCATAATAATTTGTAAGACAATAACGATAATTTAATGTAAAAGAAACATTTGTACGCCGGTGACGGCAGAATACTATGGATTAAAATAATTGTTAACATCTTGTATACAGTAATCCAACAAATAAACTATTATTATTATTATTATCTCCATCTAAAGAGAAAGCGATACTCCATGATTTAAAACTTTAGAATAATTTCAGTTTATTCAGAGGTTTATTGGTAGTAGAGCCTTGCTGATTTCAGCATGAATGGGCCGGCTCGACCGGGGAAGTACTACCCTTTCACAGAAAATCGACGTAAAGTAACGGTACCTAAACTGTTGCATTTCGTTCGGTGAGTGAGAGTGCCGGAGGCCCTATCCCCTATTCCTTCTCCCTCATCCCACTCCTCAGCCCCATCAGTGGCGGCGCTAGGCGTCGGCGACGTCGGCGACCAACGACGGCCTCGCGCCTGTGGGGGCCTCGCAAAAAGTTTTACAAGTTACTTACATATGTACTTCATTTCGTTTCGCTAATCATCCTGGCTTAGGTAGCCGACACCGGACAATTCGGGAAAAAGCTAAGCAGATGATAATGACTTTAATTCTTTTCGAACACGTGCGTGACAAGATCTGGGTTGGGTAAAAATTTTTGAATTGTCATTTATTTATTCATACATTATTTTATAAATTTGGCTTACTTAATTTTAACGGTTTTTTTTACTACGAAGTACCTAAACGGGGCCTAAGGGCCTCGCGAAATTGATGTCGCCGACGTCCACATGTGGTCTAGCGCCGCCACTGATCCCCATTCCCAACCCCAAGGGGCGGCAACACACTTGTGACTCCTGGGGTGTTGCTTATGTCCATGGGCGGCGGTAATTGCTTACCATCAGGCAATCCGTCTGCTCGTTTACCGCCTGTTAACATAAAAAAAAAACATAAAGATACTGACTGCCATAGTTTTTCATAACATTCGGGATTGATGGCTTAACGTGCTCTCCGAGGTTAGAAAATAGTTGAAAGACCTTCTACGATCGCGACAATTTTCGGTCATAGTTTTTCTGTCTATCTAAACGTTTTTTAAACGTAGCCTAGAAGGTACCTAGTCACCGGTAACTAAAGATAAATCTAAGGTTTTCAGGTACCCCTCGACATGGGTTACACCAGCAGCGGTCATTGGTATTTCACCCTTATTTTAAATCATTTTCTGATTACGAAGCAAGAGAGATATGTCAGGATCGTTGCAAATGGCGTTCCGTAGTCTCTGCCTACCCCTCCGGGAAACAGGCGTGAGTCTATATTTGTATGTATTTTCTGATTAAATCTGTTTCATAAATATTAATTACTAAGAAAGTAGTTATTTAACTACTATTTATAAAATTACTAGAGGACGCCAGCAGCTACGCCTGCATTTTTTTTTACTTTACCCGTTTTGGCCGTTCCCGTGGGAATTTCGGGTAATCCCTTCTTAGTGCACCCCTACGGTCCCCAGGAAACATACATGCCAAATTTCAGCTTCCTGCGCCCAATAGTTTCGACTGTAGCGTGTCTGTCAGTCAGTCAGTAACGCAAGGATTTTATTTATTAAGATTTTCTGATAAGAAACAGCTCAGTATAAAAACTAACAAGTTATTCTATGCATGGCAATGAGATTGCATCATGTCGATTCTCATTCTCTCTTAGAACTTTAAAATCGTGAATGAGTGATTAAGAAGCATCGGTTTACAAGACGTTACACCAACATTTTTTATTTCTAGCATAATTGAAATGAGGATTTATTTTTAATAAGTAGGATTCATACAGAACGATGTAAAGATACCTTTAGGAATAAGCTAATTTCGGAGGGATTAATTGTAAATTAAAGTTGACGAGTTATGATTGATTGTATTTTCTTCGAGTTGAATGAACCGTAAACTCATGTCTCCTTTTTAATGGTGTTGTAGTTTTTTCAGTTCTGATTTGATCGAATATTTGAAAGTAAAAAGTAGTACCTAGTTAGTTAATTAGTTACTGTTATTTTTTGTAGTTTCAGCTATCTCTAAACCTTTCATAAACATTATTTTGCCCTTGATACCAGTACATTATGATTAATTAATAGAATCCGGATGGTTGCAATGCACATTGTGCAATATTATGCGATATAAAAATTGTAAAATTTCTAGTTACCCGGTTAATCATTGTTTGATTTGTCTATGGCCAAATTGTAATCTTACTACATAAGCAATATACGATTATTATAAATCCAAACATAAATCTATATGTTTTAAGCTATTTATTTAGATCTTGGGTTTAATCTACTCAAGCCCCTGAAAGGTTTGACAGCGGCTCAATCGACGGTGACAGTCATTAGCCCCGATGTGATAAAGGGCGTCATCATTTGTCTATGGCCCTAAATGTCCCGCACCAAACGAGGGGCAAGTACCAGTAGTTTCTGTGTAATTAAACCATATTTGTAAGTGATTATTTTAGTTATAGTGTCCTTATGAAGTTGCTTAGGTACAGCTATCGCGGCAAAGTATTGAGAATTATCAGTATACTATTTCTTGCACGATATGTTCCAATTCATAAATTGCAGACTCTTTTATGAAGATACTTGCAATTTTTCTTAGTGGGTACTGAAGTTAAAATCTGTGGTGATATCAATATCTCGAATTGCGGACTGTCTTCGTGAAGTTCATGTCAAGTATATATTTTTGCATAGACATACACTCCTATGGAAAAATATAATAGTAGAATTAGGATATTTTGTTGTTGGTATATCAGTTGCTTCGACATGAGACAGCGTGTAGAGGTGTAGGTTCAAAATTGAGCATGCCATACTCACCTACTGATAAATGTTGCATAGTTCGACAGCTTGCAGTAAAAACGAAAAAAAATATTTTGCACTTTGTGCTGCAGTAAGATGGTTACTAACATAATCATGCAACTTATCTGAAGATATTAAAGAGATTATCATTACTAGTTTACCAAAAATATCAGCATTGATAAGGTAAATAAAAACATAGTACCTACCTATATTCTTTGTCTAGGAGTAGATTGCCCTCGGGTAACATTAAATAACTAAATTGTCATACTAAAAACCGAGAATTATTTATTTTAAGAGGATTTTAGTTTCTTTTGTTATAATGGAGTCCATAAAGGTACTAGTTGGAAGACGGCCGCAGACGACAACTGCAAGCGACGAATACCTTTGTGCCTTAAGGCGCTGTTATACCTCAGAAGCCGTGAAACACCTAATTTTTCGTCACGCAACTAGCCATAACGGTACATACTACAAACTTGCAAAAAATAGAGCTTATAGTCAAAAGTCTGAACATAAGACTTTTGAAAGAATTTTTCATGTATGTAAAATAGAATCACGGTAAAAAATCACAAAAACGAGGCAGAAAATAATCTTTCGTCTCACTGTTTGCAATATTTTGATCGTAAGCTAAACTAACTAAAGAATTACCCTATTTATTTTTATATTATACGTGTATATTTTGTAAAATTAAATAAAATCTGCCAAACGTCTATGATTTTGACGCTCGATAGATCCCATCAATATCAAACGCTTCGGCAATTTAAACCTTATTAGCATAAGCGGTGTACTGAGTGTCAGTTGCTATTTTACGCTCCACCCAGACCTCATCATTCGGCCAAAGAGTATACAAATACTACGTAAGAAGAGGCGGATGTGCCATAGATCATGCGAGACTTTTAGCTTTGTATGAAACATGCAGGGAGAACTCGTACCAACATAAGGATACTAATTGACATCGTTTTTATGTTGTCAGCATTGTCATATTTGTCAATATAGTGATGTACCCTCTAGTGATTAACGAAATATCGATATCGATAATATTCGGTAAGAAATAATTATAATTATGTTTCGACTAGAATTATACTGTTCCAACATAAATAAAAGATGTATTTAATATTTATGTGTTTATTCAAACAAATTAGCCTATTCTATAAATCAATTCTAGATTAGTGAAAAAAAATACGCAGAACTAAAAGATATATGTGTGTACATGTAATGGAAAGGTTTTCAACATTTCTTCTGTAATAGGATTAAAAAAATGTCTATAGATACAAGGCACAGCTGTTTTTCTGACTTGAGTTCCCTTTTTTTTAAGTCTTTCGGCTTAAAATGCTTGCCACACACATAGTTCAACTGATATAATTTTTCAATGGGCACATAAATCAAGTCTTGGTTTCCAGTTGCAGCTACCCATTTTTACATCTAAAAAGAAAAATGAATAGAATTTTTAGTCCTTGTGCCAATTTCTAATAACGGATTATCGATAACTGACATGCAGCACTATTGTTTACCTACAAAGTACTAGGATATGAAACTTTAGAATATTTCCTTATTTTTTATGTTTCATTGAAATATATCACATTATATAACATTATAAATATTCATTGATCTTTATCTAGGGACATTTTGCCATAAATACCCACCCTTTTTTCATTGCCTGACTAGCATGTTGTTGTATGCCATATTTCGCACGTTATTTTGCTTGTTTTCATTGCGCTCCTTTCAATGCTAATCAAATAAATATAGTAACACTAACACTAGAAGTGTAAAATCACATTTATTTGGTATACACAAAGCACTTTTACAGTATGTTTTTTACGTTTTATAAACAAACTACATAACGCGGCAAAGTTCAATCTGGATAATAATGTGACAGTTGTGACATTTGACACTATTGACAGCCAAGGCGGTGATGTACGTATAACCCGTCTAACTTTGAAAGAATACTGTTCCAAGGGTACATAGTGAAGGATGCTATCTTCACGTTTTATACATATAATAGTAGCCATTAAAAAGATAGCACGTTTCATACATTCGGATTTTTCTTAGGAACTTGCGCCAGGCTGCATTCGGCTATGAGCCCTGTGAGAGATAGGTCATGTCGCTTGCGTCTCCGCTGCACAAAATTTTACATAAACCTGTTTGTTATTGTAATACGCCGATTTGAGTTCGTAATTTCATGTTTTATGTTATAGACTGAATACTTTGATTCAAATAGTCTGTTCATGTGACTATGGGCACATATAATTAGGACCTAAGTTTATATTCTTGTTGCGTTTAATGTGTTATTGTTTCTGTGCTTATAAATATATAATTAGAAGAATAAAATATGGACAATTAGAGAAATATAGTTCTACGAAGGATTTGTACAAGAAAGCGTCGTAATAAAATAGAAATTCATCCATGGCCAAGTGATTATGAAATATGAAACATTTTTACACAAATTATTTTCATAATATTTATGCAAATATAATTATATAAATTATTCTCACAATACATAGCTGCCACAGTTTTCAATATTTGAAGGAGTAATAACATAAAATCGAATCATTTTATGTACCTATATTGCAAATTCATTAGCTTGACCACAGACATATATCTGTGAGCTTGACAGAGCGCCTGGAGCGCTAAGATAACGCCACGGCGAACATTAAACAGCGCTAATATGGCGCTCCGTAGTCCGCACACAAGGGGTAACGAATGTTGTATTATTGTGTTGTGAACATAAACTTATTTAGGTACATCGGGTAAAACTTTAATTATTTATAAACTATTAGGTATGTCTCAGTACATCTAATATCTTATTAATTTCTAAAATCAATCATTTATAAGTAAGTAGGTGACTTCTCTGTTTGCTATAACACAAGTTGTAGTAATTTTTTAATAATAAAGTACCTATCTAAATATCTTTATTGTAATTACATTGAAGTTAAAGTTACAGTTTAGCAACGTCTTACACACATTTGACTGCAGTAATTCCTAACACGATTTGATCAAGAGTGATAAGCAAAAAATACACGAGGGATAGCAGTGATTGGTTCGAATTTCGTAAGAATATGTGGACAGATTCCAATTTTGGTATAGTGGTAAAAAGAAGAGATAACAGCATTAAAGCCAACTTAGTAAAAAATATTTTGTACAAATAAAATATTTGCAATGTAAAAGCAGTTGCGCATGGAGCCTAAAATGAACCACTGGCTTTGCAACAACTGGCGAAGCAAGAAAATGTAACAATCGAGCCTTGTGGATTATCCGTTTATTGATGCCACGCCAGATGGTCCAAACACGATTGTGGAAATTTAATTTTCTATAGTTGCCTATAAGAATGGCCTGGAGAATAGTATAAGAGCAACTAAAATACAAATATGGAAACATGATAAAAAAGTTAACTGACTAGTCTAAACAAATATTGTAATTGTTATTACCAAATTCTTCAAAACTGTGTGGAGTGGCGAAAGTATACCACTAAAAATGGAAATGATAGAAAGAGATGATGTTTTCTGGGAGACGAAAATGAAAGAAAAGCTTGTGGCGTTTTATATGAATTGGCAGTTGCTTGAAATTGTTGATTCTCGTCAAGCTCAAGGGATGGCATTGCGAAATCACGGAGAGGAAAATGTCTCATCAGTGCTTGGAGTTTCTACAATACCAAGCCTTAAAAGGAAAGTAAATGAAAATGTGCCTCGTGAACAACAGCAAATAATAAGTATTGAAGCCTCATCACCTCACACACTGCCTTTGAATTTCGATGAGAATAAAGAAAACCTGCCGGGTTGTAGCAGACAGCTAACTTTTGATGAGCTGTAAACTCTGTATTTCGTTAGTAAATGATAAATAAATATCTTTTAATATTTATTTTCTTTGAAACAACACATATTTTAAGCGAAATAATTTTTTTATATTTTTCCATACAAACATGTATGAGGAGAGCCAACGAAAAAGCAGTAACTCAAATTTTAACTCTACAATTTGGGTTGGGTTTCGAAACGAGTCGCCTGAATTTGAGGGTATTGGTGGTGTAGGGGGCTAGTTTGAGGGAGTTAGTTTTAAGTAATTTTGGCTGCCGGAGTTGCGTTTAAATATTTTTAAATAATTTCCAAAAAATCCTAGTAGTAGTTTTTATACTTTAGTACAGTTTTACAAATGTAATTTTTAAGTTTTATGTGAAAAACGTGAAACGAAACGCAAACCTGCCATCTTGGAATGATCATATTGACAGCTAATGTCAAATTTGTGCGTCATTGCTTTCGAGTGCCTAGGGTTAGGTGCGACTGTAATAAGTAACTAAATAGGTTATGTTAGGTTCTCTTTTGAATCTTAATCCGGAAATAAGAACCCTGCGAAGCAGGGCTCAGTCAACCTTAGTTTATTAAACTACTGTGAAGAATGTGGAAGTTGGCAGTGCCATACACACCGATGTTTGGAGATATTTTTTTTTTCAGAGGAAACCAAGTATTTCCGGCAAGTGAAAATGGTGAGGGTGGGTTCCGAGACCTCCCTTCCTCCCCCTCAATCACTCACATCCCCTGAAAACGGCGACGTATTTCGAAACCTATACCATAATAATTATTCCCATAATAACAATAAAACATCCATAAATCAATAAAATAAATCAACTTTTAATAAACTTCAATTATTTCGAAACTCGCTTTAGTTGAGATACGGCTTTTGCGCTTAGTAGGGCAGTATTGTGGTTTTTAGGGTACCGTAGCCAAAAATTGTAAAAGCCCTTTATATTTTGTAGGATAGTATATATAGGTAGTTTTTTATATATTGTAGGAACCCTTATAGATTCGCCATGTCTGTCTGTCTGTCCGCCCGTATGTCACAGCCAATTTATTGCAAAACAGATTTGAAAGCTGCCAGGAATGGAATTAGATGTAGGTATTCTATGAACTGCTTCACCATTTTAATACAAAAACAAAACAAAAATAATTAGGGCCTCCATATATGGAACTGACTTAATTATTTTTATCAACTTACGGCACGTAGGTATTTATCTACTTTCGTCAACAATAATTTCATCAAAAAAATGAATACCTATAACGTCTAATGTAAACCAGTTTTGCTCATGGCTCCACTGAGAACAAAAATTGCGCTATGCCTATATTGTACAAACAGATTGATTTATGTAATATAAATTTTAATATCAGTATCTCAATTCAATATGCTAAAACGTTTTGCTTGCGATTTTGAAATATTGGAATACGGATGTCGCTAGAATACGGCCGCACACGACGAGAATGAAGGGGGGCGCCCCGCAGTAGACGGAGCTAAGCGCCCTTCACCTCCCCTGCTTCACCCCCTCATTTACCAAAACAGTCGCTTAGGACAGCGCCTAAGGTCGTTGAACTTTCCACTACAAAAATCTCAAAAAGTTGTAGATATTAGAAATATTAAGACCGCCTTAACTTTTGGCTTGAATAGGTAGGTAAAAAATTAAATAGAAATGAAACATACTTGATTTTGTTTTTAATTTATACTTTCATGTGAAGTGATTTACTAAAATTGATGGGAAGATAAAAAAAAAAAAGAAAAAGAAATCTTTATTTGGCCACAAATGGCACACACCAAAAATATAAACATCAAAGAAATAAAAAGTAAAAAAACGGCATAACAAAAATAAATTTAACAAAAACATAAAATTAAACAAATTTAAAACATAATAATACAAGTACAAGTCTATGAATAATAATTATAGTGGATTGCTACTCCTGCCCACTGGCAACACCACGGTGCCCCGATGACCAACCGAGAGCCGTCCGCCCGGTCCGCCTCCATTGGTCGACAGAGCGGAAGGCCAAACAAAAACAAACAAACATAACCTACACAAAGTGATGTCAGAGAGCAGTGATAACAATCATAAAATGTATTTATTTATTCATAAATGAAATTTGGAAATAGAAGTGGAAGTGTGTGTCTCATTAGTGCCAAAATTTGGACTACGCTCAGTACACGTTGCGGTTATTAAGCCGCAACACTGGTATTCTGCGCTATCCATTTTAGTGGCGTCGGCGCACGAGTGTCTGTTTAAAACTTTATAAACTACCTAAAATATACCTCGCTGTGTTCAATATGCGAGTAGAAGCAATTTATGAAACAAGAGGTGTCTAATGTGTAGTGTCTAATAAAGAATCTTTCGAGTACTTACTAAAATAGTATGAAGCAAAGCGTCAGTGTGCTATATGTACCTACCCATACCGCCTTACTGTAATCACAGTCAAATAATCTTGTTGGAATTATGACCAAATACGTAGTAAGCAAGTGGTAAGTGATTGTCAGAAATAATATAAAAATAAATATAGGCTTATGTAAAGTTAAATTGAGCAGATAATCACAAATTAACCTGTTCTGTCGTAGGATCTGAAGACAATCCATGGTATGAAAATATGATTATGCCAGTAAAATGTCCAATCTTCAATGCAACATTTAAACTATGCTATGGTACAACAACACTGTCTGGAACTTGAGATCTGATCCAATACCTGTCGGCCATATCCAAGAAGGTGAGTAGGTGTTTGAATAGGTACTGGATGTACTTAGATGTAAGTGTTATACAATGAATAAAAAATGTTGCTAATTAAAATGTCCTGTGTAATGTATATTCATAGTATAGATAGGTAAAAGATATTGATAACTAAGAAATTGATAAAGAGATATGAATAATAAAGTGTATAATTATATAGTAAGTATAATATGTATATATTTATTTAGTTATATATTGTTTTTTTGTTTTTCTAGCAAATATTTCTTTAGATATGAAACAAAGCTATTTTTGGATTTCAGGCTGCGGATTGGTGGTGGAAGATCATTCCAGCAGTGTGTTGCAGCATATTTGAAGCTACCTCTGAAAGCAGCAGTCCTATACTTGGGCATGGACAGTGGATTGCTGACTAATCTAACCATATACTTCGACTGAGTATCTCTCCAGCATAACTTGTCATACAGGTATCTAGGTGTTTTGCCTTGTACAACTCCAAACAGTAAGGATGCCAAGTGTAACTTTCTTCTGGCAGTCATGTTCAGAATATTGTGTTCGTTCAGGAAAGGTGAGACATGGCTGCGTTTGGGTATGTTTATACAAAATCTTGCACAAGCATTCTGTATGCGTTGTGTTAGCCGAGCAGTACGAGATAGCAGACATGGCCCATAGACAGCATCGCAGTAGTTCAGCCTGGACAAAACCAAACTATCTACCAGTTGCTTCCTGACAGGTATACTAAGAAATTTTCTGATGTTGTATAGTAGTCTTAGCCGGTAAAAACAGTTACTTGCAATCTTGCTGATATGGGCCTCAAAGCGCAGTTCAGGGTCCATGGTTAATCCAAGATTGCAAACAGTATCTGCCTTCTGTATTGCATTGTTCAGAATCAGTACTTCTGGATTAGCAGAGACTATATCCCTTACTTGATGTTTGCTACCCAGCACCAAATATTTTGATTTTTGCGGGTTTAGGGTGAGAGAGTTTTGCTCAGACCATGTAGTGACCCTTTGCAGGTCCTCATTAATCTTCTGGACAGCTGACAATATAGTGTTCGGTTTGAAGGACAGATACACCTGCAGGTCATCCGCATATATGTGGTATTTACAGTGTGTAAGGGACTGTACCACATCAGCACTGTAAATTAAATATAAAAGAGGCCCAAGTATTGATCCCTGCGGCACTCCCCTATCAACAAGACGCGGCTCCGAAGCCCCCATACCGCCATGAATCTCCACAATTTGGGTTCTGTTTGACAGGTAGCTGTCAAACCACTTCACTGTCTCCACTGAAAATCCATAGAATGAGAGCTTCGAAAGCAGCAAGGTCCGGTCAATCGAGTCGAAAGCCCTGGAGTAGTCTAACATGACCAATATTGTACCCTCCCCCCTATCCCGAGCCTCCAGTATATTGCCCACAACATCGCACAATGCGGTAGTAGTACCCCTTCTCTTACGGAAACCCGACTGTAAGTCGGGGAGGATGTTGTTGTCCTCTAGATATGACATTACTTGAGTGTATACTACTCTCTCCAGTACCTTGGATAGACATGGCAGTATACTGATGGGGCGCAGATCTCTCACAGACTGTGGACTGCTGGTCTTTGGGATGGGCCGCACCACTGCACAGCGCCACAATGCAGGGAAGGTGTAAGTGAGAATGGACCTGTTAACTATGTCTGTTATGGTCTGCGCAGTGGCTGGCAGTGTTAGGGAGATCATGTCCATACTAATACGATCAATCCCTTGAGCGTTTGTGCCTATAGTTTTCATAATTTGCACAATAGTTTCTCTTGACACTGGCTGTAATTTAAAGGTGGCTAGTCCATGCCTGTGATGTTCCAGATATGACAGCTGTGAGATGTCTACCTTGCACTTTCCAGGTACATCCAAAAAAGCTATATTTATTGCATCGGGGTCGTCAAAAGTTTTGGGTAGGGATCTTTCCGAGTGGTCCGGTAGTATGTCGGCTTTTAAATTCTTCCATAGCTGTTTTGGATTATGAAAGTTGTTGTTTATGTATTTTGTGAAAAATGCTTGTTTTTCTGAGTTAAGGGCAAAAGTGGCCTGATGTTTTAAGTCTAAGTAGTACTGTTTTTTGTTCTGATCATTCCTTAACCTATGAAATTTTTCTCTGGCTTCATCTCTCAGCTTAAATAAAAGTCGAACATTGGGTGTAATCCAGGGTGTAGGTCTTGTCTTAACAACCAATGTTTTGATTGGAGCATGTAAATCGTACAAAACCTGGATCCAGTGATTAAAAGTAGCGACCATACAATTGACATCACCCATGGTACTGATACTGGACCATGGGATTGAGGCTAAATCAAGCAGGAAGTACTCTTCCAATATATCTTTAATAGGGCGGTACACGATCGTTTTCGGGCAAGGTTTTGACTTTTTAAACAGTGACTCACAAGTGATAAATGCGTGATGACCAAGGTCACTATTGGTGTCTACCACAATGTTTTGTACACTTATGTCAGTACATATAACATCTATAAGTGTACTGCTGTCTCCCACATAGTGTGTTGCTGTTGGCACAACCTGTCTTAGATTAAGAGTACATAAAAACTCGTTAATAGCTCTCGTTTTCGAATTACTAATATCTAACATATTTATGTTGAAGTCTCCTAAAAGTATCACACTATCATAAGGGGCCAATGAGCTAATACTTTCTGTTAGTCCCTCAAAGAACCTGTCAATGTTGAACCAGGGTGGACGGTATGCTGTACCAATAAGTAGCCTCTGGCCATTGACTGTTGTAGACAGCCACAATTGCTCGATGTCCGGCTGTTCGGGATGGGGTTTCACTCGCGCATTGATACCTGTCCTTATGTAAAAAGCTACACCTCCGCCTCGTCCGGACTTTATGCTGTTTGGTCTCGGAATATGCTTGAGCTTGTAGCCTGGCACACAGGGGGCGCGTCCATCTTCACCCGGTCGCAGCCATGTCTCATTAACCGCTAGTATGTCAACAGCATGACGGTCCATAGACATTAAAAATTCGTCTTGATTGGTTGCAAGGGAGCCGGCATTGAATAAACCAAACTTTAAGCACTTGCTATTTTTCATTTTGTGTCTGGAAGGTCAATTTTTGTATGTATAGTGTATAAAGAAGATATAGTTTAGCTGTGTTTGTGTTATAGTTATAATTGATAGTAGTAGGCATATGTTAATAAAATGTTAAAATAGATTCTGTAAATATTATATATATGTTTTGGATTTATGTTAATAGAATACGTTTTGTGTGTTGACTTGTGTGTATAATGATATGACATTAATATTATAGTTATAGCTGAGTATAATATAATGCGAGTAACATGACTGAGTGTAATTAAAAGGTAGCATGTATATAAATAGAAAGCATTTTGTTGAAAATAATAGCTACTAATGAGACACATAAATTCCATTAGCAAGAAGACATATGGTAAAATATTTACACAAAGCATAGGAAGAAAGAATCCGAACCTCTTATAGTTAGTAACGTTAGAGAACCTTTGATGGAGACACATTCGTTGACATAAAAACAGTCTGTATATCTGTTTCAGACCGGATTTGTCTGGTTGGGTCCCCCGGCTTACGGCAAGCGAGAATACGCCCCCGTTTGGTCCACACGAACCTCCACGCTGCGCGCTCGGCAGCTTCCCTGGCTCGACGAAACAACTGGCGATTAGCTCTAGTAAGGCGCTCATGGATGTAGAAGCGCTTCGCCGGTCCCGCCATGTCCAAGTCCGCCGTGGTTGCTCCGCGCCTCACTCGAGCATTTTTCAGCAGCTCGTCACGAAGGTCGCGCCTGGCCAGGCGTACGACAATAGAGCGTGGCCGCAGCTCCGTGGGCCCCTCTGCACTCCCCGCATTAAGTTGTCGTCGGCCAGCCCGCTCCGCGCTGACAATGTCGCGTACCTCCATGCTGACACCCAGCTTCTTCCCTATAGCCAAGACGACATGAACCGGGTTCTCCGAGTTAGCCTCCGGCAAGTTGTTAATTTCTATGTCGTTGGCTAATAGATCCTGCTCTCGGTCATTGAGTTGCTGACGCAGCTCGTCAATGGCGTTATCAACTTTCTCAGAGACAAGTGTACGCTGTTCCACAGTCTCTAATCTCTTTTCGAGGCTTTCCACTCGTTCGTTATATGTGAGGACCGAGCCCCGCAGTGTCGCTAGTTCGTCCTCCATGTGTCGCCTAAAGCAGCTGAGTTCCTCGCGGACAGCCCTTAACTCGCTCATAATAGCGTGGTACTCAGGGCGGATGTTTGGGGACGACTCCTGCGAGTTACCCGCCCCCGCCATACTGCTGCTATTCTTAGCATCTTCGAGATCATCCGTGTGCGTCGAACTGCCTGGTGTAACGGTGTCGTTGGAGGTGCCCGCGAGACTAGCCTGGCAGCATGCAGATCTGACCGGCGTCTCAGCCTTGTTGTCCCGTGCAATATTCTTCCTGCACTCGGGGCAACGCCAATCGGGTGCCACAACCGACTTTGCGGGAAAACCGACACAAGCACGGTGATAATGTGCCTCACCACACTTTGAACCGCAGCACCTGACGCCCTCTATCGGCTTTAGAAAGCGACCACAAGCCGCGCACTTAGCCATAATCGATAGCAACGCGTAGTGGGCTTTGTTAGTAGTTCGGAGTAGTTTTCCTAGATGGCGTTATTGTATCGAATTGTAGATATGTTGGGTTTTGTTTATCTAAAGAGTTTATTATTAACGCCGCAAGTGTAGAGGACCGATATTATAAGTACTGAACGCACTGTATATATAAATCACTATGGCACTTGTTTGTAAATATGTTTTCACTAAATTTTATGTTGGTTAAGGGTAGTTTAAAGTACTTTGTATTATAGCAATTAGTTTAAAATTAAGTTTTTGATTATAACACTTCGCGAAATCGCAGGATCACACTTGTGCCTATTCCTCCAATTATTGTTAACGTTTATATAGCAAAATATAAGGTGTTTATGCACTAAAACGATTTTTCTTTGTTTACTAATACACAGAGCGTATGACAGGACTCGGCGCCGTACGTCACTCAGATCGTCACTCGTCAAGATATTGCATTTGTGATGAAGGTAGATATTTTTCAATGGTTAAATTATCTTGGATGATCGTATCTTTATCAACTCTAAAATCAGACACCTTAAAAATAATTATGAACTCTTTATAAGTCAAATAATATGGTTGATACGACACCGTAAGTATAAACGTATTTGTCAGGTGGAAGCAACAAATTACAGCGGGAATTGAGTCGAAGTCCCCCTCGATCACGTCTCAACTACTCAGCGATCGAGATAATTTAATGAAATGCACGATTGTGTAGCGAGGTGTGAGCGACTTACACCGCGGATCGACGACGCGTTTTACAGCTTTCAATATACGATCCATCCATGAATTTCGCTACTAGAGGGACATAATTGAAATATTTTGTATAGAGTTAATGCCAAATATGTATCTGTATAGTAGCCGAATCCATGGATTGACCGAATATTGAAACTGGCCTTTAGAAAGTGCTTGTCTCTTAAAATAGAATGTGTTGAAATGGCGTTAACTGCAAGAATAGATCAATGACAGAAACGACAAGATTGATAACATAAATCGGCAAAATGTAGTAGGTATATGGCACCGTAGTCCCATATTATACTACATTTTTTGCCCGTGGGTGTAAGCAGTCTATTACTCTATTTGGTTGTTGGGTTGTCGTTGGTTTTTTTTTTATGGTAATAGGCGGCAAACGAGCAGACGGATTGCCTGATGGTAAGCAATTACCGCCACCCATGGACACAAGCAACACCACAGGAGTCACAAGTGCGTTGTCGCCCCTTGGGGTTGGGAAAAGGTATAGGATCAGGAGTGGGATCAGGGAGAAGGAATAGGGGATAGGGCCTCCGGCACTCTCACTCACCGAACGAAACGCAACAGTTTAGGTACTGTTACTTTACGTCGATTTTCTGTGAGAGGGTAGTACTTCCCCGGACGAGCCGGCCCATTCATGCTGAAATCAGCAAGGCTCTACTACCTTGAGAAAGTTGGTTGACTGTCACTTGACGTGTGTCGGTCACGGCTGTGTTAAAGATCTCTGGCAGTCGTAACGGGAAGCTAGAGTCACTAAATGTCTTAACACTGATCAAAACCTTGGCATATTTCTATGTACCTATTTGGATGACAAAGGTCACTCTGCAATCAGCCCATATACTTTTACACGTCTGTAAAGGCTAATAATTTAGCTAGATAACGGTCGCCGAGCTACACCTGAGTAAGCTATAATGAGTTATTGACATTTTTTTAGTATAAAAGCAAGAACTTTATTCTTCTTTATCTTAGAACTGGCAGAATCCATCCGTGTGAATGAAATGAATGAAAATGAAAAAAAATATTTATTTGAACCAACACCTTAATACATTAAATACACCCCACCAAACTGCGTGACAGTTTATCGGCGGGACAAGCGCTCATTATATTCACAACTGGCTTGGCTTAAACTATGTGAAAGTACAACACCTACCCATCACTATGCTACAGCGATATAAAGTATTATAATAATCCATATCACTGCAACACAATAACAGGCAGGTATTGCACATACAAATCGTGCAATGTAGTGGACATACAAATCATGTTAATTGATAATTATCAATTAGCATGATTTGCATGTCGAGAGAAATAAAGTGACATACTATTACCTACTTAGTTACAATCAGTTCCCCATTTATTTTTAACTAATGCCCAATTTTACAGCGAGATCAGTAATCAGTGATTTTTTCATTTTCATTTTCAGACCCAATTTACTTACATTCCTGTCAGCATTTCGGAGCCAATCATTCTCATTATATATTATAGGTATCAAATACCTATTGGTTCTTCTGCCATAATAATTTTTTACTGCTTGTTGGATTAATTTTCCTTTGCGGACGCTTTTAGTATTATATTTATTTTGCCTTTTGACTTTATGCTGATCGCTAAAGAACTGCTCAAGAACCACTAGGTACTTAACCCTTTCATGTACAGGAAGTATTTTACATATAACAAAAAGTTTTTCATAATTTTCTTTACATTGTATTTTAATTTTCGGATTTACAAGGTATTTCATAAAGCGAATTTGTAAGGACTTAACGCTATCCAAATAGGTTTTAAATGTTCGGCCGTACAAATTCAGTCCATAGCCCAGCAGTGAATCGGCAAGGGCAAAGTAAATTACCCTTAGGGTTTTTCTACTCAAAGGCGCACTTAACATATAAAATTTACTTAATACAGACCTGAGCTTTGTGCACACTGAATCAACCTGGGGCCTCCAGTTAAAATGAGAATCCACCCATAAGCCCAAATATTTGAATTGATCAACATAGTCTACGTGCTGGCAGCTACAGTTGTTTTTACTTGCGTGCATGCATTCGTAAGTGTGACCTACAATACTAATTGACGATTTATTGACCCTTTTAGCTATCAAGTTATACGGAGAGTGTATATGCATTACCTTTGTTTTGCCTATATTCATTATGATGCCATTGTCATGTGTCCATTTGGCAATATTATTAAAATCTGCCTGCAACACAGTTCTAGCCTCCTGTATATTATGAGAAGAATACATAAGACACATATCGTCAGCATACATAAATACTTTGCAGTTTTTTACTACATTACTAACGCTATTAACATGAATGTTGTAGCCAACTGGGCCATAAACAGAACCGGTTGGGACACCAAGGTTAACAGCGGCTTCTCGTCCCATTACATCCGCAACATATGTCTGAAGAGTTCTGTCACTCAGGTAGTTCCGGAACCACTTATTGGTGGGGCCCCTGATACCACACTCTTCCATGGCCTGAAGAAGCATCTGATGGTCTAATGCGTCAAATGCTTTTTTGTAATCAATAAATAACGCCAGCACCTGCTTACCCTCGTCAAGGCTACTATTAATTTCTTCTGAAAACCGTGCAAGGGCTGTGGCGGTGCTGCGGCCGCGCCTGAACCCATGCTGTGCATCTGATAGTAGTTTGTTTTGTTCTAAAAATTCGCTTATCTGACCAACGACTATCTTTTCAACTATTTTATTAATAACTGACAATATGGCAATCGGTCTGTAGTTGGAATAATCACAATGCTTACCTTGCTTGTATATTGGCATAATTATAGCTTTTTTTAGCAGACTTGGATATTCACCTTTCGCTAAACATAAATTGACAAAATGTGCCAAATCGGTGATATTTCCTTTTTAATTAGTTTTAAGTCTATGATACGTATACAATCAATGCCTGGTGCCTTATCACTGCTCAGCTGATCTATTATTTTACTCACAATTGTACTATTAACAGGAGTGAAACGAAACGTTACATTACTTGACTGTACATACTGATCTCTGTGTGTTACAACGATTCAATAATAGCGTTCACCCTGTTCATTGTATATTGAATTGACGCAAAATAGTTTTCTTTATATTTGAGTCTTTAACAATTCCTTTAACAAGTCAACAATAAAACGAATTTACCGCCAGCTCTCAACAAGTAGGTACAAATTGTTAAATAAGCACTCTCGTGTGGACAGCTTCAGCTTTTGAATAGAAAATTGAGTCAACGTTTTCTAAAAATCAATTTGCCACACGATTTAGTTTAACCCTTAAGTACAATCCTTTCAAGCCAACCGTGTAAAAGTTACAAACGTATATTTTGGACAATATGTATGCATATATATATTTTTAAATGTTTGTAAGTACTTCTTTTGTCCATATTTTGTGAATGCGTATGTTCAATTATTGTTTATTAATAAACCTAAAATAGCTTATAAATACGTTCGATAAAACTATAACGTTTTACAATGTAAGATATATACCCTATAGTCAGACATTGCGAGTCTCATAATTTAGTACCGGCTGCAACATTGTTGTTAAAGCCGCGTTTCCACTAGGCAACAATTGACGCGCAACATGTTGCACAATAAGTTGCCCAACATGTTGAAAGTCAGTGCGGCACTTTGATTGAGCAACGTTGTCTGTCTACGCATCAACTACTTTACGTCAGTCGTCGACAACTTGTCGCCAAAGGAACTTGTGTTGATTTCAGCGGCAGTGTTGCAGCGGCTGTGGCTGTTGTGCAGCGTTGTCGTACATGTTGAGCGTCACGTGTCGCGCGCCAAATGTTACCTAGTGGAAACGCGGCTTTAATGTCTGAATGTAATCTCGTAGACAGCAAAGTACCTACGTAAGCTAGTCTTTAACTACAAGATATAAATACAACGAAAGTTGTTATCCTCATTTTTGGAGTTGTAAATATATAATAAGATAAATGGTTTATTCCTATGACTGTTGACAGTACAACGCTGTTATCGTAGATATCAAATACAATTTGAATGTTCCCAATGTTTACAGGTACAGGTCAATATATGTAATTAGAGAGCTGTTTTTTATTTCTTTCAAACCAGCCATGTGGCGTGCTAAGCCTCCCGTAGAAATAGTATTGTTAGCTACAAAAATAGTATTCAACGAGATTCATGGATTTAGTGGAAAACCAAATTTTCTTGGCTTTTACACCAAATCTAGTTTGTACCTAAAAAGTGTACGTAAATATAAACTGATTGGAGCGAAAAAACTAGGTGCCATTGTAGCTTATGATTGTGGCGAATGGAAAATTATAATCTGTCAACTCCTTCAGGACAGATTGAGTGTAATGTATATGTAAATATGCATGTATATCATTCTATATATGTGAAGTGCGTGTACCATAGCTACTCAGCGGTTTCAGTCCCTCGACGTACAATGTATTGCCATAATTTTCGATATTGTGTAATCGTGCATGAGATGACGCACACACTTTGCGGGCGCCGAAATTCAAAGCATATTTTATCTTTTCTATGCAAAATTACTTATATTTGTCGTGCAGATGAAAGCAGTCGATTTTAAGTGTAATGCTTTAGTGACTTTGCAAAATATGCGAATGCTAAAAAGGTTGTGGGTGGAAAGAACCTTGTGTAGGTAAAGGCACCATTGACACCGTGTATGCAAAATTGATGATAATCCGCGAATAGTAGAAGCGTCAACGCGTAATAAGTACAAATCAAACACTTCAATAATGTCTTTAAGTAAAAATTTGGCAAATCGAACATAAGACAGGCAGACGTCGATGGCAAGACAGATAAGAGGGGCACAATGAAAACCTATGGCACAATAGTTATTTAAGAAAATATGTGAGCATGCCAGAATAGCCTATCTCAGACGAAATGCACGTTATTATAATGGGATCCTGCCTTTTCGCCGAATATTGTTTGGCCGATTATCACTTGCCAACCAACGTTTCGCCTATTTTTCACTTTGACGACTAACGATTGTCAAATTTTTGTATGACAGCGTTTCATTTGGTAGAATTATTGTTAAGCTGATTATTGTAATGACAAAAAACGTTTGGGGCATTTATCTTTTGTCAAATTATTAGGCCAGACAACTTTTAGACGAATAGCGTTTCGTAGATCCTATTATAATAAAATATATTTTAAAACTATCTAAATTTGTGTTTTTATTGAACGAGCGTGATTAATAAGATAAGGTTTTTAGTATTTTTCTTCTCTAACAATTCCTTTTGGCTTGAGCGTAGAGATGGGTGATAGATGAAATTTTGTTTATCCAGTCTGTCATAAGGTTTTCAATTTATTTTTACTACTGCTCAATTTCTGTTATGGAGCCAAGCGTCCTCAGTTATTTGATGAATTTTTGTTTATTTCAATTCGCGCCATATTATATTAAATGTCAACGCTATCTGCATACCTAGATACAACATTTTTTGACAACCGATACCATAATAATATAATGTTTTGTCGGCGAATCTTTCGTGAAAATAAACGCAAGATTATTTAAAGGTTGTTGGGATTCTATAAAGCTGTGATTTTTATGTTAAGCGATTCTCCAACGATCTCGATGTTTATCTTGTATTTTAAAAAAATAATTATAAGAAAATTAACTGATAAAATTCAATTTCCCATAAGTACCTTGATTTACTACTTATTTATAAACCTTTTTCATTAGGTAGGTATTTCATAAAATTTACATGCGAATACTTGCTAAAGGTTTTGTTACATTTTGTTACAAAGTGGCGCTTAGCTTCTTAATTCAATCATGGGATTCAATTATGCAAATCAACTCCAGTAGGAACTAAACAAATGAAGATCTAGGGCTTACAATAGGTTCAACAAACTCGCGACGAGTCCGTCTCGATCACCTATCAGCTTACTGAATGGGCCGTTCCAAGTTCTTTACCATTCAGCGCGAGGAACACGACTATCGTGTCGTTCATGTTTACTTAAAAAAAACCCTTACTAAGTATCCCTTCATGATACGCTTAAATATCAAGTTATGTCTTTAAGCGTTTCGGAATAGCCGTTGCCTTAGGATGAAGTCAGAGATGATTAAATAAATATACATGCAATTGCATTACTTAATATGTGTTATTTGGAATTCTGTTTGTATCACGCCACGAGCTTAGTGACGAAGAGCGTGAAATACGACATAGATGTCATCTTTTACTCTGTCTCAACCTCTTAACACAAGTGGCGGCAGATTGGATCGTGGTATAGATGTCGCAGGCTTACCGTTTAAATCACTTTACTTGGCGCAGTAAATTATAAAAACGACGTTCGCCTAGTAACTTTATATGCTATGTTCAGTGTCCTTGTAACGCTTGCACCTAAAATAGAGGCCCTGCAATGGACTCGTTCAACTAAAATTATTAAATAAATGAAATATCCTGCATTCCTTCATACCAATAAAACTCAACATTGTAAATTGAAATATTCGGCATATTCGAGCATCGAGCTTTGTCAAACTAGTGACGCCGCTGTAAAAAGCCGAATCATACAAATTGCTGCAGAATAGACACTTTATCTTTCAGCGACGGCCTAGTGGAGATATCAACGAACTGCCATGCAGAGGGTATCGGGTTTGAATCGAAGGCGCGCACCACTGACGGACTTTTCGGAGTTATGTGCGTATCATATTGTTAATTAACACTTGCCCGGTGCTACGGAGAGCATGTTAAGCTGTCGGTCTCAGCTGTCATGAAGATCTTTGACAGTCGTTATAGGGCGTCAGTACCTCTGAATAAACTGACACTAGTCCAAACCATGGAATATCGCTAAGCCTTTGGGTTCCGGAGGTCAGACAGGCAGTCGCTCTGTGGAAAAGTTAATATTCTGACAAATCCGGTTAGAGTAGTAACGGGACTCCTGGCTGTAATTGGGATAACGCTAGGAGAGAGAGACGAGACTCTTCATCTTTCGTCTCTGTCACGTAACCCGTCGTTTTTTATTGTCGCATGTCGCGAAGCTCGCCTCTAGGGGTTTAAAAGCAGAAAGCAGTCTCAAGTGAGGATTAAATTTGTCTCGACACACCGTTCAAAAGATTAGCCTGTCTGTGACATACTTATTGCAGGTTATATTGTATATATTACAGGATTTCCATAAGTAACCAAAGTACAAATAAAATCTTCGCTTCTGCTGCTCTGACTTGCAAAGGTCCGATATTGAGGGTTAATGAATTCAATCCCTAAAGACGTTAAGCGTGGACCAAATGATTGTTAGTTGCGGTGTGATGAAACTTGTATCGGAAAAGAAAATGTTGTGTGAGAAATTGTATACACATAAATAGGCAGTACGTTCGTTCTCACAGCTCTAGTAAACATGCTAAAATACTGGATACTTGAGCTATGGGTATGAAAGTCTTGTAGAAAGGTAAACACCTGATAAGTAGAATCTTCTCTAAGTAATGAAACAAGTAAATTTATCTGGTCATAGGCAAGGTACATTCTCTCAACTATATTATCATTTGCTAAAACTAACATTGAACTAAAGCAGTTTATTTGAAAGGCAACAATCATCTTATTTGAAGTAGCAGGCGATTAAATAATTATAATTTAATTGTGTGGTTGACGGCATAGAATACAAGTGTCACCACCCCCTATCTTCCCGCGGGTGTCGTAAGAGGCGACTAAGGGATAACACGATGCAAATACCATCTTTGCGTAGAGACGGAAAACTCGACATCAAACCCTAGGTATACGACTGCCTCGTTGGTCTCGCGGCATAAATGTGCGCGTGGGATCGGGAGGTCCCGGGTTCGATTCCTGGGTCGGGCAGTGTTATTGGGTTTTTCTGTCACGAAATTCTCAGTAGCAGCACGGAGTTTGGAAATGTGCCCGGTACGGCAATAGGCTCGCCCCTTATTACGTGGGACTAAAGTATATCTGGCGAAAAGTGGGTGTAGAAATACACCTCTGCCTACCTCTTCGGGGTTATAGGCGTAAGACTATGTATGTATGTATAATTTAATCAATCATCCAGTCTGTATCAGTCCATTTCTTGACAGCCCTCACACAATAATAGTTTATATTTTTTAATCTGTAATATCGGACATTCTTTGTAAATAGAGCCAGATAATAAAAGAATGTAACGCAGTAGACGAATATTGGGCCGAGGAAATGGAATTCAATAGCGACTGAAATGTTTTAATCATAATATAAATAACCATTGATTAAGTTCGCGTGTTGGCTGAACAAGCTGCGGCCCCGATCTTGTGATTTAACGTTTTCATGCTGATTTACACGTTGTTTATCAAATTTAGGTAGCTCTATAATAATTAAAATAACTACCATTGTATGGGATTGGATCAAGTTTGAAAAAAATCCATTTTAATAATATTTATGCAAAATAAGTATTTATTTCCTAATTTGTTCTTCCGTCACGTGAATATGAAGTAACTGTTCGGCGTGATTTTTAGTATGCAAATAGTTGAGGGTTTTTAGAGGGATATACATTTTTCATACATATGAATATATGGCAAAACAGAAAAGATCCATAAATTAATTGCGTTATGATTGCAGATTTTTTACATTTGTCAAGATTTATTTATTTATTTGGGAACTCTAACAAACGCTTGTTTCCTTACAATTTTTCTTTACCATTTAACTACTAATAATTAACAATTTGCTATCACATTACAATATACGTTGTTGTGAAACAGCATTACCAGCATTTTCGGAGCTATTCTGGCTAAAGATATTTATAAATAAGTGCATTAAATAAATTCACTGCTTCGTATCGTATGCACGAGGCGACGTATTATAAAGGTTTTTGATCACCATCATTGTCATCCTATCGTTGTCCCAGTTGCAACAAAAGGAACTCGCCTTGTGGCCTGGGTCCGCCAGTAATTATCCCTAATACGTTTTTATTACATATCATTTTAATTCCTCAGTAAAGCAAGAAGATTTCTGAATAATTGTTTAATAAAAGTGTTTACTATGTCTGGCGCAGTGTTAGATTGACGTTGACGTGGGACGCTGTGGTTATTCTCTCACACAATAGAAAATATTTCAGCTTTTATTTACTTTGTCCGTTATTTGTTTTGAAAGATACAGTTTCAAGCTAATGTTGAAACAATGTTTTACACCTATTTTTTAAGGGTCATGGGTCAAGGCACTGAACTAAAAAGTGTATCAATCGTCCGGTATCCAAACTAGATCACAATAGGACTTAATAAATATGAAGACACATGGAAGTAAATAATATGTTGTAATGTTAACAAGGCAGTTTTAAAATTGTATACAATAACCAATTTGGATGGTTGATTAAAAAAACATAATTATTGGAATTAACTTAAACATAAGTTTAAGACAAAAAAGTTAATGTCTTATATTTATTTATATTTTATTTTTATAAATATAAGACATTAACTTTTTTTAATGTCTTATATTTTTTATTTTTATGGTAAAAGGCGGCAAACGAGCAGACGGATCGCCTGATGGGAAGCAATTACCGCCGCCCATGGACACGAGCAACACCACAGGAGTCACAAGTGCGTTGGCGCCTCTTAGGGTTGGGAAAAGGGATAGGATGAGGAGTGGGATGAGGGAGAAGGAATAGGGGATAGGGCCTCCGGCACTCTGACTCACCGAACGAACCGCAACAGTTTAGGTACTGTTACTTTACGTCGATTTTCTGTGAGAGGGTAGTACTTCCCCGGTCGAGCCGGCCCATACATGCTGAAATAAGCAAGGCTCTACTACCTACTACTGTTTTCACATAAACTTTACGGCATGTGTTTGATATTCAAATACAAAATGAAGCTGCTTGGCCACTGTTAAGATAATCTATTACATTCGTACGTTTTACACTATTTTAAACGAAATTACTAGGCGTCTTAAATTTTTGCGGATTCTTTGATTCATCGTTTAATCATAGGGTGATTTCATTTTGATTGATAGGTGAAACGATGTACCTACTAAAAACAGGAAACCAGCAGGCATTAGTAAAGTAATTATAAGTTAATTGACATGATCAAACACCAATGGGCGTTTGCATGAACTTAATATTCGTAGCTGACTTATTAAGACTAACTTAATTGAACATTGTTGGACTTACTTTCTCTTATACGTATATCAACTAACTTAACGTTTCTTTATTGGAAATATGATACCACAGGTTTCAAAAAAGCAATTACTTTTTTGTTATAGGTAGCAGCTCTGATAATGATTCTTTTCGCAATTGCTTGATGCCAAAATATTCAGTGTAGAGTTTACTCAGAAGTGTAATTTTGTCCTCATTTTTACTCTACGAGATACTATGTTACATTCCTGCGTTCTTTCGAATTCATACTTATAACTACATGGATGTGTTAGTGTTAAAGTGATTGCACTTTAGCACTAATACAGATTATTATTAAGACCTATTCTAGCTGATTATTCTAATTTTACAAGTACGTATATTGGTCTTTCGTTCCCAAAACAGACAGACAGGTGAACAGGCAAAAGTCATCACATTATGGAAAAGGTCCCTATGTAATACTTTTTGCTTTAGGCTTGTGACGGGATTACGCTTGTTTTTTTTTACTGGACTGGCTTGATATTTTGGGGTCGTAAAATATATAGGTGAGACAATTATATTCGGTGTTAAAGTAAATGGTGTTAAGAGCTTTGTTACTCAGCGCGCTCTTTTGACTGTAATATTTATTTTTATAGTTAATTTAATCAGGTGTAACTAAGCGAAACTCCATTGCGTATTAATGGAAAGAAAGAAGAATCACCACACTCGTTAGCCTATGCTCAGTTGTCGTCAATCGCACCTGAGGATACCTCGTGCAGAAGCGAAACATATGTCTATGCATATTCGGCGCATACAGCTAGATACTACAAGTCAGGTATCTTCTTGGAATCTGTACCATTCCCGTATATCCCTTTTATCTGTTTTCATCAGAAAAGTTCGCTATTGTCGACCATTTTCTATTGCAATAGCTGGGTAGTCCATTTGAAGGCGCGTGGTGGGTTCCTCTTTCTTTCTATTAGTATTTTGTTTCATTTTATCATATTATCAGCACAGTAAAAAGATATTGTAAATTATAGAAAATTAGCGTTAGTAGTAGAGTAAGTAAAATAAATTAATAGGATAACTACATAATTTATCATTACAATATTATGTCACAACCCGTATTTGTTTTGCCCATCTCTAGTGATAATTTCCGTCAATTAGTTGCAGACCGCAGTACTCCGGATGTTAGTGTCAGTAATAAATATGGCGAAGATCTGTACCGACGAGAGTAACGATTTTCATTATAATAACGGGAACAATAAGAGTTTCATTGGCAATTTATTTCAAGAGTAACATAAAGCAACAAAAAACTCAAAACACTGTATATTTCGAATAAGGTATATGAAATTTTGCATTGAATTATTGTAAAACACGTGAAAAATGCTAATTAAAACTTCTACTACCTATAAGTCTAACTACGAGTCGCTAGCGGCTCCGCCTGCTTGAATTATACACAATAACCTTCCTTATCACACTATTATATTAGTGAAAGCCGTACAAAAATGGGACGAAATGAAAAGGGGACGTCACTTTATATTATGTATAAATTGACTTTATCTTTGAATTAAATGTTTAGAACCTGTCTGCAGTTTTAACCTTAACACGTTAACTGCCATACGAGTATACTCGTAGTATTTTTTTTATGGCTATTGCCACCATACAAAGTGGTAGATACGTGTATACTCGTAGTAACTCGTAGTACTCAACTTAATTTTCTGATTTAAGTAATGTTTTATTTCAAATGCCAAAGAATTTAACCCCGCCCTCCTTACACGGCCACTGGTTTAAAATTCGTCAGAAATCGCATACAATCAACTACGAAAATACTCGTAGTTGGCGGTGCAGCCCAGATCATGTACTACGAGTATACTCGTAGGTTGGCAGGCACCGTGTTAAACTATAAAAGAAATGACATTACCATTAAATGTACACTATGTTAACCTATATGTCGCCGCTCTATTAAACCTCGGTGATAATTTGGAAACAGGAAGTATATACGCATGCGGTTGTAGCCGCGCGTTTTTTTCAATCAGCCGCGGGAAATCCGCCATGGCGTACGCTAGTGTAGGTACTATGTTACAACCTTATGCGTTTGAAATAAAAACCGGTTGTAACCGCAACTGCGGTATTAGGCAACAATCGTAATCACGCCCACACATCAAAGTCATTTCTGGTTTAGTACAACCGATATTATTTGCGGCCAATTTCTAGGGTTTATATACCTTATTAATCGAAGCCTTGACTTTGAATGGAATGCCTACTAATGTTTTGGTAGTTTGCGTTCGTAATTATTCTAGGGTAGACAGTTTGATAAACTTTCGTATTGTGTTTCCGTTTGCTTTGGATTAAAAGTTTGTCTTGTTATACATTGTTCGATTAGGTTGTATTCTTAGATGTCCATTCGCCTTATAATAATGATGTCGCCCACCTTTTTCACGAGACATTCTCGGGGCCATACCGGTAATAATGTGACGGTCTATTCTTAGCTGATACTCGCTAGGGTCGGCGGGCTATAATCATTATCAAGGTTTTACAATATAATAAAGATTAAAATGCATATTCAAAAGTCTTTTTAATGTCTCATAAATGTTTTCACAAGGAAAAAATATAGCAATTTTTTACACAGTAAGCTATTAACATGGTCATGTTAATAGTTTATTGTAAAATATATTGTTAAAATATATAAAAAAAAAACTTGTTGCATAAGTTGAAATCTGTAAAAGTTAGTATATTATTCGTTTCTCTTTCAAGCATATAGGTTTCTCTCTTTTATTGTTGTTATGAGCTTTAAATTATACCATTGACAGGTAAAAGTAGCACGGGGAGAGAAACCTAAACCTTCCCTAGTTCATTGTTGCCGATCTTGTGACATTTATTGCTCACTCCTTTTAGATGTCTGGCTTTTTCACCATATCCAGTCTTTGCTTTACTTTCTTCTAGTTTTAGCATCTATGAGTACCTATGATTTTCTCTTTTAGTGTGTGGCCAACTCTGGTGTTGGCGTTTATGGTGTTAACACACGCTCGAACTTGGTCCGAGCAGACCACGGATTTGCTCCGCCTCCAGACCAAATCTGCCCCGCCTCCAGACCAAATCTGCCCGTCTGTAGAGTAGTCCGTCGAACATAATTATTATTAATTGAGTCCGCCTCGGTCCGCTAGTTTGCAGATCGGTCGGATCGGATATGGCTTACGTGAAGCAACTGTCCGATCCGGTCGTCTGTAGCGAGAGCGGATTAGGTCCGCCGGACCAACGGGTTTTGTCCGCCGGACAAGTTCGAGCGTGTGTTACGGCTATTACAGGCCACCTGAAGGGCCGGCATGGCCTATTGATTCTTGTCTGAAACAACAACCAGAACCGCCACTACTTTACGTGCTATCTGAAACACTTCTTCAATAATTGACTGCACGTTTGGCCAAGTGGTTTTAGCGGCGGCCCCGCCGTTTGACACAACGCCAACTGTCGTGGGTTCGATCCTCACATCAGTCAACCCTTTTGTGATCGCTAAATTGTTGTTTCGAGTCTGGATTTACCTTGTGCCCGTTCGTTGAATGTTTGTAAAGACTGCTGCTACACAGGATTTATTCATAGTGCGGGTATTGGTCTTAAAAATATCGGCAACCATCCAAGGGTGCCTGCAAACATTATTTAATTGCTAATCTATTACGAACGGTAAGTCGAAGCACGCTATGAGCGCTACGATTGTACCTTTGACATGCACAAACATGACCTAATCAATTCTACTTTAAATTATGTATTTAGATATTGACTGACCTACATCACCAAATACTTTTAAAAAGTTTAATGCCTGAGACGATTTATAAGTTCGAATCCTAAAATTTTCTACACTATACCTTACTTACTTCTTAGTCTGTGAAATCAAATTACCTCATTGATGGGGTATCTAATGTGGAATCAATATGGAGCGCCGATGAGCACCAGCTCGGCCAACTGTAAAAATTTAATGCGACGCCTACGATATCGATTGAGGCTGCTGTCCCACCGCCCGGCGATTTGGGGGATGGCGGGTAAAGCTAGCTACTGAAAGCGAGTAGGTGAGCAGCGGGCTACAAGTGGGTTGTTTTGGTAGTTTTGTCACCGGGCTATCAGTATGTGTTTGAGAGTGATTGGCGATTACTTGCACTAATTGGTCGAGACAGTTAGGTTAGTACTGCGTAAAAGCACTACCACCATGTTCAAGCAGGCATTGAGTATCGTTCAGCGAGTATATCAAAGTCAAAATCATTTATTTACTTGGGACACACAGTGACGCATATATAAGTCAAATTAAATATGTATTAGCTAATTTAGGTACTTAGTGCAGATATGGCAAGCAAGATTGCCAGTTCTTCTCGCTCAGCGACAAACAAGTATGGCGGTGTGAACACTCAGAAATCAACCACACGCAGCTATTTTATCTATTCGTACGTTTCTTGGGCAAGGAAATAGCGGGTAGTTAGTCGCTTCCTAGTCGGCGGTGAGACTATTGCCTAAGTTTTTGTGTGTGTGTTAAGGGGTATTTTACACTTTCTATATTGCGCACTAGTTAGAGCTCATGGTCATTTTTCATCTTAAAACAAGTCTCGACACACGACACGAAACTGCACTAACAAAAATATATTCTTTAAAGCGTTTGCAGTTTAGCGCATGATTAATTATTGAAGTTCGTTTTTTAGTTTGAAGTGTGGAAACGTTAATAAATGGTGGTACGGTTTCTGAGAAAATATGTGTTTTCTTGGATACAGGAGCAGCGCACATCAATCATGGCATGTTATGTTACCAATATTTTATGTTAAAAATATAATAAACCACTCTGTCAATCTTAGACGGCACAGTACATCGGCTTTAAAACATCACATTCATCTTGGAATATAAACAATTAATATGTTAATGGATGAAAAGAAAGCTTACAAATTGCAGGGCTACTTTGTAGCTAAATAAATGTGAGGCAACACTGCGTTATTGTGAAAAGGCAATAGACTGTATTATGAAAAATAACGTTTTTGAGAAAATGATAAAAATAGTTCTCAAATAGTTTTTGACCTTTCACATAATATAGTAAACATGAAATTATATGAAATTGGTATCATTGTGTAGGTATTTTAATAGTGATTACAGTCGTGTTAAAAATATTAATAAAAATTAAAGATCTTTCAATAAATCGGAGAAAATTGTTTAAAAAAACGACGAATTTGTGTTATGATATTGTTAATTCTTTAAAGACAGATTAATTAATAACTTGCTCCGTAAATCACTCATATTTATATGTTTTATGCAAAAAATATGCGTGAATTACATTACAATGGCACTTGTTAAAGCGCACTGATTTGAACAAAACAAACTTATCACGCAGTGCGTGGTTCGCAATGGTACTGCTCTAACTTCAGCGCGAGACCTAAGAGCGAGAGAGATGGTAATAAAATACATGAAATGCGCGCTCTGGCCAGCTTAGTAGGTGGCAAAACACTGTAAAAGGCTATACAGTCTTTTGTTTAGGTTAAGGATGACTTTTTTATAAATACATGGTTTTTGTTTGTAGTATATCTCTATAAGTAAACGTCGTATAGTAAAAATCGAGATATTAAGCTTTAGTAGACCTCAAACCAAGCAGAATAAGTGTTGTACGTGTTGTAAAGCAAAAACACTGTATTCTTGAATACAGTCTTTTGCCTTTTCACGACAGCGCTGCGGTGCCGAATGTTTCACGGCGCGGGCCGGTGATCTGTGCTTCGTCTACGACTTGCCTTTGTTAGTTAGTCAGAGTACTCAGAGTGAACTTCAAGTGCTCCCGCAGATTTTTTTATTCGGCTTGCCTTGTTTGGCCAGCTAGAGGGTAGCCGCAAGAGCAATTTTCTCGAAGTTGTACTTAACAGAATGGTTAAGAGGACTTATTTCCCGTAACTACTCACCAAGATTTTCATGACATCCGTGCCGTGGGTATGAATCCAGTGGGATTCTAGGTATTTGACAACCTGCTATGTAGTAACATAACTAACATAGTAGGTAGTCAAATACCTATTGGTATTCTTATTATGCTATCGCTGTTTCAGTATCAGTTATAGTGGTATACTATATAATTTAAGATTGTAAAAATAGAAAAAAGTTGTTGTCTACAGCTATAAGCAGGTTATCGCGGCATTGAGTTGCGTTGCCTACTGCCATGACTTATGCCATACAGACTGCTACTACGTATTATATTACCTGTGCTACTACAAAACCAATTACTTACGACAACATTTTAGAAAGTTGTTACTTAATTTTATCAAGTAGTTTTCTTCTCTCTCAGCCTTGAGATTGCCAAAAGTAATTGGTGTAAACGATGGAGCCATTTAAAAAAACGTTTGAAATAGATTAATGATTTTCTTTACGTGAAAGACAAGCTGTCAGCCTTTTTGTACGATTGTTATTAGAAAGAGACGTCGATAGATTGTTCGTAAGAAATCAATCGGCATCAATAACTAAGTTTTTGGTTTTACTGAACACAGTTAATGACAATTGTGCGCGAAAGTTTAATGGCAGGATTGTTTTTAAGCTGTCATTAGTGCTGGATATTTCTGAGTTGCGTGTATAGATGCTGGCGGGAAAAATTCCGAATCATTCCCGCCGAATACTTCGGAAGTATTCCGAAATATTCCAAAACTTTGGGAATATTTCAAATGTCAAAAAATAACCAGGAAAGTCGACCTTACTAACTATTCGCGCTTGGAAGTTGTAAATTATATTATCTTTGTTTGCTTGCAAGGTTTGCCTTTATTTGTTTTTATTGATTGGGCTATTATACGCGTTAAGTAGGTAGGTAATGATTAATACCTGCCTATGCGACTCGCGAATAGGTACTTGCGATGCGTACAAACTAACCAAAAACATAGGTAGGTAACCCTTTTTAAAAAACAAATCAGATATGCTTGGCCTGGTTTTTTATTCCACAATTAACATTTACAAAAAATAGCATTCGATTTCGAAATAAGTAGGTACCTACCTAAAAACAAAAGCATAAAAATCCTATTAATCGCAGGCTAACATATCTACCTATAAAAACATCAACATATACTTATTCAATCCCATTTATAATAAAAACCCACCACACCACAAACAAACACGTTTATTCCCATTGAATTATTCGGGTGAAATATTCGGCGGAAACATTCGATTGCGGGGTACGAATCTTTCTCGCGGGGGGGAAAACTTCTTCGGGGAGCATCTCCGCTCTTACCGCACCCCGCACCGCCATCGCCTGCACGCACGACTCGTGGCAGTCGGGCGCGCGCGGCGCGGCGCCAGCGCGGCGGCACCGGCCGGCGCACAGAGGGGCGGCGGCGATCGACGATCGATGCAAAATACGATTTTTCAGCAAATAAAACATAAAAATCTTAATTAAATCCATTTTGAATAATTCAGATTTAAAGAAACTTTCCCAGAAGTATTCCGGAATTATTCAGAATTTTTCAGAAGTTTTGCAACTATAGTTGCGTGTATGTACGTCTGTATATCATCGGGAGCAATTGGTTTATTTGAGTGTTTTTTCCTCAAACATAATCTCCATTTCGAAATATATTTACGTACCTACCTACTTGGAAAAATTTACAACTATTGTATTGTTAGACCTTAAACATTCATTCAATCAAAACTCTATGCATTTTATTGGACAGTTTTGTTGGCGTTATCATCATGTATAAACCTTGCTAAATTTCAGCCTTCTAGTGCTATATGTTGTGAGGAAATGCAACGCATGTAACAATACCATTGATTGTTAAAAAAAATGGATCCGTGTTTTTCTTATTTTCTTTTGTTATTGTGTTGTCTTTAGATTCATGTCGACCAATTTTCAGGGAACTACGTGTATTGACTCTGGCATCGATGTATACATAAGTAGGCATGTTTGTTAGAAAACACCACAAATATTCACGAAAGTTAGCGACTATTGTAAATACAATGTTAGGGATCCTACAAAAGTACAAACGGAACCATGTAGAAGCACCTTCCATTACCAAAACTTTAACATAATGTCAATTAAGATGTATGTATAATCATATCCCTCGACCATTTAGAGAATTGCCCTTTCGCCAATTTAAATCTAAGTTAAGACTTTGGTGGATTGGGAGGTATACAATTAAATAGCTTTTTGAGTTCAGACATAACTCCAAATAATGTTAATAATAAACTAGAAGCGACATTTATAATTAAAATTCTTCATATTAGCTGCAATATTCATTATATTTTACTCATTATATTTTAAGTAGATACTTATTTTCATAATTTTAATGCATTATTGATTTTGACATTGTTTGGTGTGTGAGATTAATGTTTTGGTGTATGTTTGTTAGTTTGTTCTCTGATTTGACATTTTATTTATTATTACAGATAAGTACATAATATTATTTAGATACCACTAAATACCTATTTAATTAAACATAACTTAAACGTTAAAATACTATCCTACGAAATATGTATATACAAAACAAACAAAACGAAAAAAGAAAATAATTTAGAGGTCGTCATAAAAGTCCTCCACATCACCGTCGACCGGGAGCGTGCCTAGAACGCTGGCAGCATTGCCACGTTGTATGGCAATGCTACATTTTTGGGCCAAGTACAACCCAGCCTTCTGGTCACACGAGGCGTCGACCAGTCTCTTTGCGAGGTCTTTAAAAAGAGATCTTGCACTTGGACCCCATGGCCCCAACGTTTCGACCCCAAACGGCTCAAATACGTAATCCCCTACTAGGTTTGCGTATTTGCGCCGTTTGAAGGTCTCCGCTGTAGCAGCAGCAGCGCCCGCACAACCCGCTGTGCCAGGAAGATGAGATGGCGCGAGGTTTGGACAGACGTTGCGTCCCACACCAAAGGCCTACCCCACTTCCATGGGAGTAAAGACATACCATCCGGTCTTTTGCCATCGTCACGTGCCAGCCCCTGCGGTTTAAGTTGGGCTGGAACGCCAGCGGTGACAAGAGCCCGGCGAAGTATGTCATTTAGATTGCCGTGTCGTGATATACGACCTGCGCTCCTGCTGCATGATAAGCCATGGTGACCAAGGCTGTCGACAGCCTCCCCACAGTGACAGCGATGCACAGTGTTTTATGAAGACCATTTTTCGGACACCGTCTTTTTATTAAAGAAGCTAATAGATATATTCAATAAAAAGAAATATTTCGTATCCCCATTCAGCTAGCATCTCTAGTTTTTTAGAAAAACTTTTTTGAAAATCTTCATATTTTAAAGCGGATATTTAGAAAAAAAGATATTCCTCTTAAACTAAGCATGATACGCAATAATAATGTTACAAGCACCGATAGCGTCTCTTTCACTACACATTTTACAGTTAAAATGAACCTCTTAACTTGACTAGAATCAAATTTAAGCGAGATTTTGGATTTTTAGATTTTCTTACTTTTCCCGAAGATTCTACCAAATGTGGAAAAGTTATATATACAGAAAGGATGCTCTTTACTTTCCTCATCTACTCAATAAATTTCAGACCCCAAATCCATGGAATCAAAGTTATTCCATATAACTTTTTTTTTTTTTTTTTTTTTATCTATGAATCTTTTTTTATTATCAAGGTATTTAATTTTATAATCTATATGTAGCTTAATCTAATCTTAACGTCTAAGTAGTATATGTACAAAAAACCGTAAAAACAAATAAAAAATTTAAAATATTTACAAGGTTTAGGCGTCGTAAAATGCCTCCGCATCAATGTCATCGGGTAACGTGCCCAGAAGGCTGGCAGCATTGCCACGCTGGATGGCAATGCTGATTCTCTGAGCAAGGAATAAACCAGCCTTCTGGTCACGTGAGACGTCGATTAAACGTTTAGAAATTTCCCGGAATAGTGAACGAGCGCTCGGACCCCATGAGCCTAGCGTTTCAACCCCAAACGGCTCAAACACGTAATTACTCACTAAATTACTGTATTTGCGCCGTTTGAGGGTTTCCGCAGTTGCAGCAGCAGCGCCAGCATGGCCTCCGGTGCTTGGAACATGTGATGGCGCGAGGGTGTCTACGCAGGTTGCGTCCCACACCAAGGGCCTACCCATTTTCCAAGGCAACAATGACATACCATCAGGTCTCTTACCGTCGTCGCGTACCAAACCATTTGGTTCAAGTACAGCTGGTACGCCAGACGCGACAAGAGCACGACGAATTATGTCATTCAGATGGGCGTGACGGGGAATTCTACCAGCGCTTCTGCTGCAAGATAGCCCATGGTGTCCGAGGCTATCGACGTCTTCTCCACAATGACATCGATGCGGAGAAACACACGGAGCACCTAAACGAAGACAAGTGGCGATACGGAACGTCTCATCGTCCAACATGGTTCCAGTGTTGGACGATGGTAGTGCCTGAAGCCACAGACCCGATTCCCATTCTCCCACAGCCAGCAAGCGAGCACGCTCTGCAACGTTAAAAGATGCATCTAAAAGACTTTTCCTTACAATGTCACAAAGCGGCGCATCCCACTGTCTTTGGGAGAATAGGTTGGTAGGCAAAACAGTGCTTGGACAAGCCATTTTCCAGGCGTTTACAGCTTCGGATTTGCACAGCACTTCTGAGTTAACTAGTGTAGGTGATAAAATTTTCCTAGTTAACTCTTCCGTGCTGTGAACCGAAGACAGAAACGCCGGTAAACTGACACTAGAAATTTTGCGTATACCGAGCCCACCCAGACGTATAGGCAATGACGCTTGTAGCCAGGCTCGGTCGTCCAAGTCCACATTTAGTATTCTCTTTAAAGTAGTTTGGATAATTTTGTCGACTTTTTCTAAAAGTGCATATTTTTTCCAAAGTTGGGAAGATCTTAAAGCATGTGTGAATTTTGGGACGAAAAGACAATATCGAATAATAGTATAGGCCGAATGTACATTAATTTTGAATAGGCGATCTGAAATATCACAAAAATTTTGAATTTTTTCCTCTATGAAAGAATCGAAAGATTCTTCAAAAACTGGAGAACCTAGGAGGCGAAGAGAACTCTTATCAACAATTTTGATGTCTGAAGCCAAATGATTAAATTTAGATATAATCGAATGTTTTTTTGAAGAGTCTGTTGTATTTATAAACAGCTCACATTTACTAGAATTTAGTTCCAAGCCAATAGATGCGAATTTATTTCCATATAACTGTTCATATCATATTTATATTCTGGATTTTAATGATTAAATTTTTATTCGATATTGATTTCTTTACAACATATAATTTAGTTATAAAATCAATATCGAATAAAAATTTTATCATTAAAACCCGGAATACAAATGTGACAACCCTAGCAAAAACAGTTAATTTAGAATAACTTCTAGATTCCATGGATTTGGGGTCTAAAATTTATTGAGCATATGAGGAAAGTAAAGAGCATCATTTCTGTATATATAACTTTTCCACATTTGGTAGAATCTTCGAGAAAAGTAAGAAAATCTAAAAATCCAAAATCTCGCTTAAATTTGAATCTAGTCAAGTTACGAGGTTCATTTATCTGTAAAATGTGTAGTGAAAGAGACGCTATCGATGCTTGTAACATTATTATTGCGTATCATGCTTAGTTTAAGAGGAATATCTTTTTTTCTAAATAGCCGCTTTAAAATATGAAGATTTTCAAAAAAGTTTTTCTAAAAAACTAGAGATGCTAGCTTAATGGGGATACGAAATATTTCTTTTTATTGACTATATCTATTAGCTTCTTTAATAAAAAGACGGTGTCCGAAAAATGGTCTACATAAAACACTGTGCGATGCGGAGAAACACATGACGCACCCAAACGGAATTTTTAAATCAATTATTGTTCAGAATGATAGGAATATTTGTACGTAGTTAGTAATGATATTAATAATTAATCTAAGCTTTCGCATGCCTAACAAGTGCTGATATGCCAAGTGGCTGATATAAGTATTTATCACCAATTGTAAACCATGTTTCTTGTGAAAATAAATAAATATTGCATTTCCTTTCATTTCAAGCATCGCCGCTTTGGCACTGAACTTTTGGGTTTCAATGACGATATAATTATTATTGGCATGGCATGGCAAAGGCGGCGATAGCCGAGTGGATATACCATTTAAACAATTTAAACCATTTATTTTTGATACACACACAATATAATATATATATATATATATATACAATGAAATAAACGTATCTTATAATTATGAGTTATGTGCGTGCAGCAAAGTACTGATTTTCAGCTGGCCCCTGACATGTGTGTGAACATTTTAATAGTATGCGCACTCGAGCTTATATAAAATCATAAAAAAAACGGACATATTATATAATTCATAAAAAACAAATTACAAGAATATGACATAGACAAAAATAAAACATAAAATAAATACATGTGGCATTACAGAAATAAAAATAAAAAATACACTTAGACATTTAACAACATAAATTTAAATTTATTCTTTAGCGACATGACACACAACCCATTCTGCTATATCGACTGCTGAATATTTAATAATTCTCTCACTAAATGTTTTTTCAAAAGTTATTTGGGACATACTTTTACGCAGAGGCGGAGGCAAGTCGTTCCATATCTTTGAAGCAGAATATTTAAATTCTCCTTTATATTGAGCAGTTCTGTGAGCTGGTATTACTAATTTTTTTCCTTGTCTTCTACGAGTATTTCTTTCCTGCACATCCTTAACCCATTCAAGCTTGTTATCTAGGCTTTTTATTAAAAACAATTTTATGCACCAGGCACGAGAGATGTATTTTCCTTCGTGCTTCCATTTTTAAGTTCTCAGTTTTGTTTAAATACGGTGTTATATGAGCTCGCCTAGGTACATGATGACAGAATCGAACACACGCATTTTGTACTCTTTGTATAGATTTTGTAGTCCAATCTCTCTGGTACAGTCGTGGACCATGAACCGTGTCACAATAGTTGAACTGCGCTAATACAACGGCTTCCACTAGAGTTTTCCTAATTGGACCCGATAAATATTTTCTAATACTATACAGTGTTTTTAATCGATAGAACGCATTTCTTATTTTAGAATGAACATGTTCTGTGAAACGCAGTTCCTTGTCTATTATTAAACCTAAATTAACCGCACTGTCCACTCTTCGCAGGACCTGACCATGGATGTTAATGTGGAGCGACTGCGATTCGACTTTATTACATTGCACTTTACTACCTAACAACATATATTTGGTTTTACTTGCATTTAATACCAATGAGTTTTTATTTGCCCAATCCGAAATAGTATTTAAATCTTCATTTATTGTTTCTATTGCTGTTTTTGCGTGCTCGGGTTTGAAGTCGTAGTAAATCTGTGTATCGTCCGCATACAAGTCTATTTTACAGTTCTTTATTTATTTTGGGAGATCTGAGGTAAAAATAATGAAAAGAATTGGACTTAGAATTGAGCCTTGTGGTGTGCCTTTATTTGTATGACTAATTTCAGATTCTAATAATTCTCCTTGTTCAGTTTCTATTTCAACATTTTGATATCGGTTAGTAAGGAAAGAGCGGAACCAACTAAGAGAATCATTAGAGACTCCATAGTACGAAAGCTTTGCTAGGAGTAGTTCTGTATTCAAACAATCAAAGGCCCTCGAAAAGTCTAATAAAATTAGCACACTGCACATTCCAGCATCTGATGCTGCTATGATATCATCGCTGACATTCGCAAGGGCAGTCGCAGTACCGAAGCCACTTCGAAAACCTGACTGTGTTTCAGGAAGGATATCGGCAGCCTCTAGGAACTTCGTTAACTGGATACATACAAGTCTCTCTACAATCTTAGAGAAAACAGGCAAGATACTAATCGGTCTTAGCTCTTTTAGCTCTTCTAATTTAGAACCTTTCGGAATCGGTTTTATTTTAGCCAATTTCCAAGTTTCTGGATTTTTTTTAGTTTTAAGACTATTAACGATTTCTGTTATAACTGGAAAAGTACAAGGTAAAGTTAATTTTATCATATCTATAGAAATCGAGTCATGTCCACTTGCTTTAGTTTTTATACTATATATTATTTTTCTACCTCTTCTGGTGTCGCTATATTAATATCGAACACGTCGTCTGAAAACCGGTTTTGTTCAAAGTATTGTACAGTTTGACTATCAACAAAATTCCTACCAGGTACATCTAGACAATAATTATTTATTTTGTTTGGATCGCTAAGGTGGTGAGTTACTGTGGATAGACTGTTAGAATTATTACTAAGTGGACACTTGTGCGTTTTAAGTATTCCCACATGTGTTTAGGCTTATCTTTATTATTATTTATAAAAAAGTTAAAAATATGCTTTTTTTCTCGCTCTATGGCTCCCGTAACATAATTTCTAAGACATACATACATACATAGACTCACGCCTGTTTCCCCGAAGGGGTAGGCAGAGGCATATTAAACGCGCACTTTTCGCCAGTGTTTTGATCCCACGTAATAGGTGGCGAGCCTATTGCCGCTTATCGGGATATTTTGTTTGCCAGAGCCTCGTCCGTTGATCGGCAGGTGCACCACTTGCAGGTGAGGTTGGCTTGGGACCCTAAGTTCTTGGTGGGAACCCTATGCACCACATACATAATTTCTAAGACCTCTGTAATAATCTAGATGGTTAGCAGTTTTTGATGATTGCGCTCTAGTAAGGGCTTTGTCGCGAAGAGCCATCATTAGTTTAATATTTTGAGTTATCCAAGGCGTAGATTTAGTTCTTAATTTAATGCTTTTGATGCGTGTTTATTAAAAAGGTTAATAATCATCTCGTTAAATTTTGTTACTTGATCATCAATGTCGAGCAACCCTAGTATGTTACTCCATGAAATTTTATTGAGGTCAGTACTAAACTGTTCGTGGTCAATTGTGTGTAATAAACGTTTACAAGTATATTTAGGAACTTCTTTCGGTTTTTCAATGTTGAACTCTGATATCACCATGGCGTGATCGCTAAGAGCCAGATTGTGATGGATATTTACGCTTTTGGACAATTCAGGGGAGTCAGTTATGACCAGGTCTAAGAGAGATGAAGTACGGCCATCAACCCGAGTTGGATCCTGCACGACAACCTCCATGTTGTGTTAAGAAAGAAATGCAAACACTTCACGAGCGGGCTTGCTTGTTTGAAGAAGATTAACATTAAAATCCGTCAGAATAAACAAGTGTTTACAATACGAAAATGTACTCACCGATTCACTTAAGCCTTCGATTGCAATATCAACTGAAATAGACTCCGGCCTGTATGCTGTACCAACTATTATGCGCCCTTTACCTGGTAGTGTTAGCTCCAACCATAATTGCTCAAGCGGCGAGTCAGGATGAGTCTTGATTCGTACTCGTAGTCCTTTTTTCACGTAGAATTCAACTCTACCACCACGTGCACCAGTATTTCGAGCTTTATGCTTAAATGTATAACCGGGCACTACTGGCGCAAATTTCTCCTGACCTGCCTTAATCCAAGTCTCGATTATTGCTAACACGTCCGGTTTATATCTGTCTAAACTGGCTAGTAGTTCGTCCTGTCCAGTATTTAATGATCATGCGTTAAGTAGTCCCAAAACTAAATTATATTTTTTAATTCGAATCATTTATTTAATTTTAAGTATACCTATCCAACAGTATTGAAATAAGCAGTCACGAGTGTCAAACATAAGTCCAATAATACAGCCTCGATATATGGGTATGTATGTCATATACACGATATGATGAACAAGTACAATTATTTTATGTATAATTCTAAAATAACTAGAAAATAAAATTATATTACATTTTCTAGGTTTAACAAAACTAACGAAATAAAATGAAATATAGACAATTGTGAGATCTTTTAAAAGATAAGATAAGGTTTTGCACAATTCTAGAATATAATCTCTATTCAAGGTGATTTTATGTTTCCGAGCCAACGATATCATCACCAAAAACCTTCAACAGGTCAGCCTCAGAGCGTATAGGATAACCTTTTGACCTATTTTCTTTTTTTACATAAATTTTACCATCACGTGTCCATACAAAACGCCATTTGTTGCGTTTCGCAATCTCGCGAGTCCTTTGAAACAGCTGCCGGTTTAGTTATGTGAGTCTTTCATTTATATAAAACTTGCATGGTGGTCCAGACATACCCATATCGGTGGTGGAAGCTCCTCGCCTGACCCTAGCTGCGTTTAGCAAAGCGTCACGGCTTAAACGACGCATCATTCGCATAGCAATGTTTCGCGGGCGCGGGGCTGGTCCACCCTCAACTAATGCGCGTGGCACGCCAACGCGACTCGCGTCAACGATATCGCGTTCCTCCAGCTGTACGCCAAGTTTAGTGGCCACAGTTAGCACTATACATATGTGTAATACCTTCCCCTGCAGTTTCTGGTATGCCGGCTATTTCTAGATCGTTTGACAAAAGGTACTGTTCTCGAACGTGCAATTCCTGTTTGAGCTGATCTATTTGCAGTTCCAGAGTTTCCATATCCGACCTATCCTTAGCATTTAGCTGTGCCTCCAAATGATCCATTCTAGTTTCCAGCGCATCCGTCCGTTCATTACTTTTATTTATTGCAACCGTAAACTCTGCCACAGGAGTCCTGAGGTTACTCATTTCGATGCGGGCGGCTCGCAATTCTTTCCAAAATAAACTTATTTCTTGTCTTGTGAGGACATCCAACGGGTCTGCCTCAAATAGGTCCGCTTTAAGTACCAATAGACTGCCATGCAGAGGGTATCGGGTTCGAATCCACGGCGCGCACCAATGACTTTTCGGAGTTATGTGCGTATTGAATGGTTAATTATCGCTTGTCCCGTGCCTCGGAGAGCACGTTAAGCCGTCGGTCCCGGTTGTCATGAAGATCTTTGACAGTCGTTACAGGGCGTCAGTACCTTCTAAATAAACTGAAACTAGTCTAAACCATGGAATATCGCTATCCCTTCGGGTTGCGAAGGTCAGACAGGCAGTCGCTCCGTGGAAAAGCTAATATTCAGCCAAATCCGGTTAGACTAGAAAGCGGACCCCAGATTGAAACTGGGATAACGCTCAGAGGATGATGATAATTATTATTGGCATATTAACAATAACATTCATTTGCGCTTCTAAGCATTACGTGGAAGGCAAGTAGATACAACCGTACGACCTGACGAAAATACAAACATTTTTTTTTGTTTTGCTATAATTGACACCGAAATATTAAATACAGTTTACGAAATGTTCTGTGTTCAAATCATACCACTCTACTCTACGAAATGCCTTCGCCTCTAAACTCTAGACTTTGTTCAAGATAAACTTTACCTAAGTTCCACACCGGACGCCGAATAGTATGTCGACTCCACGATAAAAACTATTTTAACACAAATATGTATTTACAAAAAAGCTTAACGATTTGCGGCAAATATAAATAGTATTTTACTTCCGTAAGAAACCTTAAGGCAAAACCGGATAATTTTAAGCATTTACATTAGAAAGGAGGTACATTCCAAATGGAATGTCAAAAACGAACCCCACAAGCCTTTGGATTGACAGGCCATCAAGTTCCGTTTCGATCGATATATAATTTTCCCAAAGAACCTTATGTGATGTGTTTGAAGTGTGGCAGTGGGACGAAATCACTCGCTTTTACACAAAACGTGTAATCAATGCGTCAAGAGGGCATTGCGGCCTTCATCTATTATTGAATAAAGCATTTCTGTTTATTTCAAAGTTACTTATTTCTGTTGTTTTCGATTATGTAGCATAGGGACTCAATATTAATAAGACTTCTGATTATTTATTACAGTGTGCTACTGAGAAAAACCAAAAATAACATTTCGCCAAAAGTGATAATATCGTAATCCTGTTCTAACCAGAAACTTAAACATTATAATATAAACGAAGTAGCCAAGAAAGGTGAAAGGAAAATATCAGATAACAAACTAAAATCGAAGTTTTACAGAAAGCTTTCAAATCAACCTTTACCATACAAGTTTTAAGGAATCTAGTTGATTAAGATGACAAAAAATAAAACAAAAAGTCAACTATGCAAAAATGCACTCTATGACAACCAACATGGCATTATTAATGCTATGATTCAACGCGTAATATAAACAAACAGATACATAAATAACGTCGCAGGGCATCATCTCAACAAATGCAGTTAGGTGCAATCTCAGACTAAATCAGCTTTGCAAATCTCATCGTACAATCTAGCCTATTTGTGGCCGCTAGCCTCCATCCGACTCTACACCGTGAACTCCTTTAAAACAATCTCATTCACTCAGCAAACCCAATACTTCTCTCTAGTTTTATTCCAACTATGCTGCGTTTATTTTATTCCTTTTGAATAAACATGCTGCTCTTGTTTTATAAGATTGTTCATGACAATGCAATAATAACTACATTGTTGTAGAGTCAATTTTGCAAGAGTTGAGGGAGACAGGTTTTATTGTGCCTGAAAGGTTGTTATTGATGTTAAGTGAATGGGAGATACTTGAATTTTGTGCTTTTGCTTTAAAACAAAGTAATATGCATCTATTTACATGTTTATAGAATGCTATAATGGGTGCAATATTTTACCTCTGCCTACCCTTTCGGGGATACAGGCGTGAGTCTTTAAATGAATAAAATAAATAAATAAAATGCTACAGATAATCTTGCGTTACTACAAATGAGTAAGTATTTGATATTATTTCGTACTGATGTAGAACATTTCTACTACAAAATTGATTGTAATACATTAAATTTTGTTTTGGTTCTTAGTGATGGAGTCTATTGCGTTCTCAGTACTTCGTTAAACTAACTATGCGTTCGTTGGTCAACACTTTAATGTCAGGTTTTAGCTATTTGCTGGGAATTTCTTATCTTGCTTTGGTCTTTGTACTTCTTAAGGCGCTGTTTTACCTCAGAAGCCGTGAAACGCCTAATTTTTCGTCGCGCATCTAGCCATAACGGTACATATTACGAACTAGCAAAAAATAGAGCTTAAAGTCAAAAGTCTGAACAAAAGACTTTTGAAAGAATTTTTCATGAATGTAAAATAGAATCACGGTAAAAAAATCACAAAATCAAGGCAAAAAATAATGTTTCGTCTCACTGTTTGCAATATTTTGATCGTAAGCTGTCATATTTTATTTGATAATATTGTAGGAAATCTAATGAACTAAAGAATTACCCTATTTATTTTCATATTATACGTGTATATTTTGTAAAATTAAATAAAATCTGCCAAACGTCTATGATTTTGACGCTCGGTAGATCCCATCAATATCAAACGCTTCAGCAATTTGAACCTTAATAGCATAAGCGGTGTACTGAGTGTCAGTTGCTAGGTTACGCCCCGCCCAGACCTCGTCATTCGGCTATGAGCCCTGTGAGAGATAGGTCATGTCGCTTTCGTCTTCGCTGCACGAAATTTTACGTAAACCTGTTTGTTATTATAATACGCCAAATTGAGTTCGTAATTTCATGTTTTATGTTATAGACTGAATATTTTGAATCAAATAGGCTTTTCATGTAACTATGGGCACATATAATTAGGACCTTAGTTTATACTCTTGTTGCGTTTAATGTGTTATGGTTTCTGTGCTTATAAATATATAGTTAGAAGAATAAAATATGGACAATTAGAGAAATGAAGTTCTACGAAGGATTTGTACAAGAAAGCGTCGTAATAAAATAGTAATTCATCCATGGCCAAGTGATTATGAAATATGTAACATTTTTACACAAATTATTTTCATAAGAGTCTTTTATGACTAACTATGTTATAGATTATCGATTATGCATAATATAATTATATAAATTATTCTCACAATACATAGCTGCCACAGTTTTCAATTTTCGAAAGAGTAATAACATAAATAAAATCGAATCATTTTATCTACCTATATTGCAAATTCATTAGCTTGTCAGAGCGCCTGGAGCGCTAAGATGCCGCCACGGCGAACAATAAACAGCGCTAATATGGCGCTCCGCAATCCGCACACAAGCGGTAACGAATGTTGTATTATTGTGTTGTGAACATAAATCTATTTAGGTACATCGGGTAAAACTTTGATTATTCATAAACTATTAGGTATGTCACAGTACATCTAATATCTTTTTAATTTCTAAAATCAATCATTTATAAGTAAGAAGGTGACTTATCCGTTTGCTATAACACAAGATATAGTATTTTTTTAATAATAAAGTACGTAACTAATTATCTTTATTGTAATTACAGTGAAGTTAAAGATAACAGTTCTGCAACGTCTTACACACATTTGACTGCAGTCATTCCTAACACGATCTGTTCAAGAGCTAGCCAAGAAATGCCAAACAATTTTTTTAACAAATTTGACTCAAATTCCGTAGCGATAAGCAAAAATTACAAGAGGGATAGCAGTGACTGGTTCGAATTGCGTAAGAATATGTTGACAGACTGAAATGTTGGTATAGTGGTAAAAAGAAGAGATAACAGCAGTAAAGCCAACATAGTAAAAAATATTTTGTACAAATAAAATATTTGCAATTTAAAATCAGTTGCGCATGGAATCTAAAATGAACAACAGGCTTTTCAAAAACTGGCGAAGCAAGAAAATGTAACAATCGAGCCTTGTGTATTATCCGTTTATTGGTGCCACGCCAGATGGATTAATAGGTCCAAACACGATTGTGGAAATTTAATGTTCTATAGTTGCCTATAAGAATGGCCTGGAGAATAGTATAAGAGCAAATAAAATACAAATATGGAAACATGATAAATAAGTGAACTGACTAGTCCAAACAAATATTGTAATTGTTATTACCAAATTCAGGGGCAACGCCACGTTACACGCAAACAAAAGTGTTTATTTGCTGTGTGGAGTGGCGAAAGTATACCACTAAAAATAGAAATTATAGAAAGAGATGATGTTTTCTGGGAGAAGAAAAGCTTGTGGCGTTTTATATGAATTGGCAGTTGCCTGAAATTGTTGATTCTCGTCAAGCTCAAAGGATGGCGTTGCGAGATCACGGAGAGGAAAATGTTTCATCAGTGATTGAAATTTCTACAATACCACAGAATAAAGAATAGTACTAACGTACAGAAAATTCACTTGTCAAACCAATTTATTGAATTTGCGACTCTTGCTACTAAGCAACAAAGTGCAATTCAACTCGCATAAGCACTCAGTGCCTAATGCGATATTAACCTAACCGTTCCCTTTCTTTTCTAACACATAACGCTGTCACTGTCTGGCGCGGAGTGGCGCGCTAGGGTTGTTGACTTGCCGCTGCAACTATAATATTTATTCATCGTCTATCTACCTACTTGACCACGTACCTAATAATAAATAATTATCATATAAGTATCCTATCCCACTATTTGAGCTCGTAGAACAAATACCACAAAAATTCTGGTTGTTTACATTTTTACTATACTGATTCTTAGTTATTTCCTAAACGCGTGGACCGATTTACATGATTCAAACAGATAAAATGGTTTTTGAACTAGATCTTTAATTTGACACCATAATCGTTAAGATATCTCAACAAACAAAAAATCAAATTTTCAAGTTGCTCTCGTAATATAAATAAAATAAAATCAAATTTTCAAGTCATTTTCGACACACAGTTAATTGAGCAATACTTTGCATTAGACTTGTGATGATACATTTTCGTTGTTAAAGGCGTTTAGGTATATAATTTGAACAGTGTATGAACACGGCGCGTGAGAATACGGAGCGGTCGCACTCGTTGCGTTGCGTGACGTCTAATGTGAGCGGCGCGCGGCAACCCACTAAATCCAACCACGTCGACGTGGTCGGCCGAGGTACTTGTAAGTTTGTACCTAAAATGCGAAGTGCGCCAGGCCTGACAATACCAAGCCGTAAAAGGAAAGTAAATGAAACTGTGCCTCGTGAACAACAGCAAATAATAAGTATTGAAGCCTTATCACCTCACACACTGCCTTTAACATTCGATGAGAATAAAGAAAACCTGCCGGGTTGTAGCAGACAGCTAACTTTTGATGAGCTGTAAACTCTGTATTTCGTTAATAAATGATAAATGAATATAAATAAATATCTTTAATATTTATTTTCTTTGAATCAACACATATTTGAAGCGAAAGAAAATTTTTATATTTTCCATACAAACATGTACGAAAAAGCAGTAACTCAAATTTTAATTCTATAATTTTCTAAGCGACATAGCAGTATCTCATGAATAAGGTATATCCACATATATTTTAGATGTTTCATCTATTTTGAAAAATAATAATGGGTTGGGTTTCGAAACGAGTCGCCTGAATTTGAGGGTATTGGTAATGTAGGGGGCTTAAGGGAGTTCGTTTTAATCCCCTAAAAGTAATTTTGGCTGCCAGAGTTGCGTCTAAATATTTTTAAACAATTTCCAAAATTTCATAAATACTTCGGCAATTATGCAAAACGGAACGTAGTTTTTATACTTTAGTACAGTTTTACAAATGTAATTTTTAGGTTTTATGTGAAAAACGTGAAACGAAACGCAAAACTGCCATCTTGGAATGCTCATATTGACAGTTAATGTCAAATTTGTGCGTCATAGATTTCGAGTGCCTAGGGTTAGGTGCGACTGTAATAAGTAACTAAATAGGTTATGTTAGGTTCTCTTTTGACCCTTAATCCGAAAATAGGAGCCCTTCGAAGGGCTCCGTCAACCTTAGTTTATTAAACTAGTGTGATGAATGTGGAAGTTGGCAGTGCCATACACTCCGATGCTTGGAGTTATTTTTTTCAGAGGAAACCAAGTTATCCGGCAAGTGAAAATGGTGAGGGGGGGTATCAAGACCTCCCCTCCTCCTTCTCCAATCACTCACAACCCCTAAAAACGGCGACGTATTTCAAAACCTTTACCATTATAATTATACCTATAATAACAATAAACGTCCATAAATAAATAAAAGAAATCAACTTTTACTAAACTTCAATTATCTCGTAACTTGCTTTAGTTGAGATACGGCTTTTGCGCTTAGTAGAACAGTATTGTGTTTTTTAGGGTACCGTAGCCAAAAATTGTAAAAATGGAACCCTTATAGATTCGCAATGTCTGTCTGTCTGTCCGCCCCTATGTCACAGCCAATTTATTGCAAAACAGATTTGAAAACTGGCAGGAATGGAATTAGATGTAGGTATTCTATGAACTGCTTCACTATTTTTATACAAAAACAAAACAAACATAATAATGGCCTCTCCATACATGGAACTGACTTAATTATTTTTATCATCTTACGGCACGTAGGTATTTGCCTACTTTCGTCAACTATTAATACCTATAACGTCTAATGTAAACCAGTTTTGCTCATAGCTGCACTGAGAACAAAACTTGCGCTATGCCTATATTGTACAAACAGATTGAGGTATGTTATATAACTTTTAATATCAGTATCTCAATTCAATATGCTAAAACGTTTTGCTTGCGATTTTGAAATATTGGAATACGGATGTCGCCAGAATACGGCCGCACGCGACGAGAATGAAGGGGGGCGCCCCGCAGTAGACGGAGCTTAGCACCCTTCACCTCCCCTGCTTCACCCCCTCATTTACCAAAACAGTCGATTAGGACAGCGCCTTAAACATGGTATTTATATTTTTTTGCTGTTAGGTATCGGGTGAAATTACAATGTATTTTTCACCGGCTCCGAACAATTTTCACTCCCCCTTATTGTTTAGCGCACAAAGTTGTTGTTTCGAAAAAAAATATTTAAGGCTATGTTGTAGTATTTATTCTGAAAAATTGGGCAAGTGCGAGTCGGACTCGCGCACGAAGGGTTCCGTACCATCATCTATAAAAGAAAATCACGTTCGTTGTATGTATACTTAAATAATTTATAAGTTTCTACCTGTTTATTAAGATCGAGTAACAAATTGCTTAAAAATTACGTTTGTTGTATGGGAGCCCCCCTTTATTAACTATATAATTATTTACTTTTTTTAAATTTATTTATTCATTTTGAAAGGTAATATACAACTACATATTCTGTGAAAATTTAAAGCGTCTACCTGTTACAGTTAGTAATTTTGAGCAAAAAATACGAAAAAAAAACATGTTTTTTGTATGGTACCCCCCTTAATATTTTTTATTTTTTATTTTTATTTATTTGTTGTTATAGCGGCAACCGAAATACATAATTTGTGAAAATTTCAGCTTTCTAGCTATCATGGTTTATGAGATACAGCCTGGTGACAGACAGACAGACAGACGGACAGACAGACAGACAGAGCGGAGGCTTAGTAATAGGGTTCCGTTTTTTACCTTTTAGGTACGGAACCCTAAAAACCATGCATCATCCATAAATTATTTGACTTATTGTTATTGAGTTTTACTACAATTTCGTATTTTAAAAAATTAAGTTCATTTAATTCATTTACTATATTTGGTCATAATTATATCCTTAGATCGGCATATCATCACAAAATTTAATATTGTTTGTGTATAATAAAATAAAAAATAGTATAAGTATAAGGCTAACAGTACATATATTATGGCTGTCAAATGCCTTAAATCTTAGTCAGTAAACTTATTTATTTTTGCTGAGTCATTAGTTTTTAAGATTGATTCTACTAAGCTTAGATGAGACCGATTTCATCTAAGTCAAAGATGGGATTCTAAATTACGATTCTATCAAAGTTTGATTATCTCCAAAGCCTAAGCTGGCGTACGTATGCTTTATAAATTGCAACCTAAGTGGATCAGGCTTTTGAATGTCACCTAGGTCTTCGCTTTAGTTTTAGGCTCGGTCTGTTAATTTGAAAAGCTAAAATCCCAACCCAAAAGTTTCAAGAGAAGTTTTTTATTAATAGTATTGACTGATAGACAAAATATAGTACCCAATAGCGTACCATAAAATACTTGTCTCAAAGAAAAGTCCTAAATAATCATAAGATGTAAAGATAATACGAAAATATTATGCCCGTGGCTATAATAGGAACGCATGCCGTAGATATTGCGTCGTCCATTAAAGGTTTGTCAATACGAGGACAATGCTTTATTCGGAAATATCGTTCTTTTGATCGGACATCGGACAATGTCGGCGGAATGATAGACCGCGATAATGAAGTGAGAAAGTGGCGTGTGTGGTGACAAGAATGAATGGACGCATTAGAGTGAGTAGGTACCTATTAAATGTTCTATGTTTTATTCCTTATATTTTTGGCATCATCATCATCGGCCTTTAACAGTCCACTGCTGGACTAGGCTTCTCCTTTGAAAGGAGGAATTGGCCTACTATATCACGCTGGCTAAACGGGTTGGTATAGGGTTTGTATCAAGTTTTCCTTCTCTTACAGTGCTGTTCTCTGCATAATGTGCTCCCTCTGTCGGCTCTTACGACACCCATGGGATGATATGGGGTGGCGACAATCCATATTCTTAATCCGTCACCACACGGATGTTTGGCATACTTATGAATATTTATTGCCACTCGAAGATCTAGAATAGGTTAATTATCTACTATTAAATTCTTGACAAGAAATTTGTCATATCCGCATGAATTCCCCTTAATTAAATGTTCCTACCTTATAAGATGTTTTATGAACGTGACATTTCCAAACCGCAATAATATACACAATAATTATTCCCGAAATCAATAAATGGCAGACACCCAAAGACAGTTACCACCAGTTAATTAAGATTGTTTAATTAAGAAACTAAACTTAAAAGCCAATTGTATCAATTAATGCGTTTATTAAGAGCAAAATCAAAGAGAGGTCGCGTAGAATCCTGTCGTCGAACGCTGAGATTTCATTAAAGTCTTAAGTATTGCCCACCTAATGTAATAATTGGATTTCACCTCCAATATTGCTTTGTCTAAGATTTATTTTTATTTGACATTACTTAAGTACTGTAATTGACTGTAATGAATTAAATACAGATGTTCAATTGCTGGCACAAATTATTTTCGTAATCGTCTTGTAATAATATTTATTTTGAATCAGAATCGACCAAAATCGGCCTTGTGAACTTGTGTAAAACGAAAACTTCGGGAATTTAAACAGATTACAATAACTGATAGCAATATACATACATATTTAATCTGCATTGGACAAGGATTTGCGCTAATCTGAGCAAGTTAGTTTGGAGTTGGTTAACGATACATTTTCAACAACTCGTCATAAGTGAGGTATTACAATCTGATTTATGTTTATTGCTACTATACTAAACGATAATTTTAATGTAAAATAGAACTTAATATCATGAAAATTCCTATATTTTCGAGAATAGTAGTCAAAAGATTGAAGGACGGATTGATTTGCTTTTTAAAATAAAAAGAGGGTGCTCCACACACCCTCTTTTTAAAAACCTCTCCTTTTCAAACCCATGGCCCAACTTTTCGGAGTCATGTGCGTGTTTAATTGTTAATTATTATTATCGTTTGCCTCGCGACTTGCCGAGCACGTTATGCCGCCGGCGTGGCGGTAGTCCCGACTGTCATGAAGATCATTACAAGTACCATTCCATATACTTATATTGGTCTAAGCCACGGCATATCGCAATTATTTTGAGTTACAGAGATCAGACGCCAATTGCCCTGTTTAGTCAAATTGAGTTAGATTGACAGTGCGGATCCGGAGCTCCAAAGCAAAAGTCTTGTATCCAACCAGGATAACGCTAGGTCGATGACGATGAATATATGTAAATATCATCATTCTCTAAGCGTTATCCCAGTTTCAATCTGGGGTCCGCTTACTAGTCTAACCGGATTTGGCTGAATATTAGCTTATCCACGGAGCGACTGCCTGTCTGACCTCCGCAACCCAAAGGAATAGCGATATTCCATGGTTTAGATTAGACTTGTGTCAGTTTATTTAGAAGGTACTGACGCTGTAACGACTGTAAAGATCTTCATGACAACCGGGACCGACGGCTTAACGTGCTCTCCGAGGCGCGGGACAAGCGATAATTAACAATTCAATACGCACATAACTCCAAAAAGTCATTGGTGCGCGCCGTGGATTCGAACCCGATACCCTCTGCATGGCAGGCTGTTGGTATCTCCACTAGGCTATTGCTGCCTCTTGATGAATATATGTAAATATATAGGATCTAAAATTATAATCTCGTTTTCAGTTAAAAAAATAGCGCGATAAGAAGCCAAACAATAATAGAAACTAAGCTGTTATATAAAAATATACAGTCAGTTACAAATATACAACAAAATTCATACCGAGACTAGGCAGACTGGATATTGCACGTATTCTGATGAAAATAACTAGTTCTCAGAAACTCGGAAATATATCAATGACTACCCACGTCTGATGACAGGAATCTGAGGCTAATTTGATGCCTTGCTTATTCTGATTTAAGGTGAAATTGGTTCCTAGCATTAAGTGGCCACAGTGGCGCTTGAAATTGCTCATTATGAGTTCTGGTGGAGACCTGATAAAAAACCATCTGCCTGGGTGCTTGTAAAGGCCCCAGAGAGTTGTCACTCCAAAATTGTTTACTTTATATAGCTTAACCTCTTATTCTTTGATAGTGAAAAACATCTATGACTTAATTTTAGTTTAGCGAGTGAACTGCAGAATTATAATCAAAGTCAATGTTAATTAAACTCTAGCCTTCTGTGTGGCACCCTTATTATAATCTACCCTCAAACGGAGATAATACAAGTTCCGGTGTAGTGTGTTCGTGACTTAATGTGGGCTAGTCTGTGATGGGCGACGGAAATGCTGCCCATTAGCATCAGGCTTCTGTTTTGATGATAAGTCGAGTTAACATAGTGAACTTACTCTGTACTTAAATACCTACCATCGTGTACCCCTAAAGAAGAATATCTACTGACTCTTTAATGATGATCCCTGCTACACCATATCTAATCATAAAGTAATTAGGTATTTTTATGCAGTGATTTGTGTACTTATAAGTTTTGTTAAATTCGTGTTCATTGTTCTAAAATAGAGGAGAATGTACCACATACTAGAACACGAGACTTGTTGCAAATTAGCCTCGGGTAATACATGTTTATGACATAAAACTATTATTAACTTTATAATTAAACAGGAGGTTATTAACAGTCGCTTTTACCAATGCGAGACTCCGAACAGAACCACCAACACATTTCAATACTAATTTCAAACAATATGAAACTGCAAACCGCTGCAAAAATCCTAAAAAGTTCAATCAAAGTCGTAAAACACGTTATGGCATGTTCAGGTGGGTGGGACAGGGTAATCAAGGCACGCCAGCTTGTGACTCCTTCAAATGGATGCTAAAGGGTACAACATAAATTGCTCGAGATGTCACGACGGCAGTGTGGCACATCCCTAACATGTGCGACTGAAATGACGACGGTCGTACGTTCTGTTTATTCATTGGCCTGTCAACTGCTTATTTCGTTCAGACTGTATTTGCGTTTGTTATTAAAATTGCTGAATAGAAGTTCTTTACGAATGCAACAGCTTGCTGACTTGACTGAACAATTTGAACGTTTTCTGTTCATTATTTATGTGTATAATTTTGCTTCCATATAATATATTATACCTAAGTATTTCATACACTGGGTTATGTTGATTATATCATACACAGTGCAGAAGTCCTTAAGTAAACTACCTGTATTGTTACCGTACATGATAACGACCCTTGCGACATTGGCAAAATATCGATTACTCAACACACCACCAATGTTCATGGTATATATCTCCAAAGACAATTTAAAGTTGTAGGTCCTGTATCAATATGGCTGCTCTGCTCTATGGTCTGTCTCTTCTAAATAAACTCTTGTAAATAACACTACCTATTCTAATTGATATAGATAGTTCCTGAATGTAATACTCCTTTTTAACACCAGTTTTCTGATAATCTTGAGTTAAAATCGAGAAGCGATTTCTTGATTAGTGCAGTAAGCTTATCGAAATAGTCGTACCATTAAATATTATTAAGGTAAACGTCCCAATAGCCGTGAAATTCTGAACTTCGCTGACTTTGCAGGTCTGCTATGTTAAGGTTAAAAGACTAACAAAAATGAAATTTACGGATGTTTATAGATAATTTATTCTACTTTTCGAGCAATTTTATAGCTTTTGATATATATGACGTTAAGAATACTTTAATTTATATAAAGTTTGAAAAGACCCATTTGTACCAGTATCCGGTAGATTTGTCCTAGTAAACGGTAGATTGTCCCAGATACCGGCAAATTTTAACCGCGAATTTGAACCCTATTTGCTTAATGTTAAAGTTTATAATATTTGAACTTTTTATTTTTAAATATTGTGTAATGTAATTGTTATGTATCTAAAGGGGTCAAAGAAAAGATTTTTATTGAAATGTATTTCAAAGGAAATCACAAGCAAGAATTAAAATTGTCGTAATACCTACTATGTTTATATCTTTTCAACTGCTTTCTAAAATAAACTAAAAACAAACAAAAGTATACCTACATCACATTATTTTTGAACTTTTAAAATACCTGTAAGAAGTGAATTCTAATAGTAATTTTCTTTGGCTTTAAGCTAAACAACAAAATTGTTATGTAGTTTTCTGAAAAAATATCTAAATCAAAGATATAAAACAATTAACTACAGGTACAAGGTTGGGGTTTTATTACAATTTAGGTAGAATCTATAGCTTCGCAAGGCCCTTTCTTTAATAGCACAACTTACGCACTAGGGATAAACCCAGTGTCGCGGGAGTCTTTACCAACATATTATGCAGAGAACAGCACTGTAAGAGAAGGAAAACTTGATACAAACCCTATACCAACCCGTTTGGCCAGCGTGGTATAGTAGGCCAATTCCTCCTTTCAAAGGAGAGGCCTAGTCCAGCAGTGGACTGTTAAAGGCTGATGCTGATGATGATGGGCCTTCTCTCTAAGACTTGTCTGCTCCATCGGTCGTCGGTCCTTCGGGAGACGTGGCCAGCTCATTGCCACTTCAGACTGCTTATACGGCGAGCTATGTGGGTAACTCCAGTTCTCTTCCTGATGAGCTCGTTGCAAATTCTATCCTTTAGAGAGACTCCGAGCATAGCTCGATCCATAGTACGCTGAGCTATTTTATATCTATGTACCAGCACTACCATGAGTGTCCAGATTTCAGCACCGTATATCACTACTGGTAGGAAGCATTGGTTGAAGACTTTTATCTTGAGTCTTTGCGGGATAGGCGACGAGAAAATCCGACGTAGCTTACCGAATGCTGCCCACACCAACTGAATCCACTTATTGATTTCCTTCTCGAAGCTGTGTCTACCCAACTGTATTACTTGCCCCAGGTATGTCAACAACAGTATGTCACTGTTGCACAACTTCGAGCAAGGAACCGTCAATGCAGATCGGTCTAAACACGACGTGGTCATTGAATATTACCTTCGTTTTAGCCAGGTTCATGCCAAGATCAATCCACCGGGGAGGCTTCATTAAGGTCGACAGCATTCCGCTGAGCTCTTCCAACGTCTCTGCTATTAGGACGATGTCGTCAGCAAATTGAAGGTGTGAGATGTACTCGAAGTTGATATTCGTTGAACCCACTCCAGTGTCTTGTAGACAACCTCAAGTGCCTTGGTGAACAGCTTTGGAGATATTACATCCCCATGCCGGACTCCCCTACGCAACTCTATGTATCTTAATACCTCTATATATCGCCAGCTAATGCGTCATCGTTGCAGGCTGTCAAGAACTGCCCAGGTTTCGATAGAGTCGAATGCTTTCTGGTGGTCCACGAATGCCATACACAGCGGCTGGTTGTACTCATGGGTCTTCAGTATGGATGTGGTCCACGGTGATGAAGCCTTTTTGAAACCCGGCTTGCACCGATGGCTGGAAGTCGTCGAGTCGTTTGTTACAACCCTCGAGAACATCTTGTAGATATGGCTCAGGAGTGAAATGGATCTGTAATTCTTCAATAAAGTTTTGCAACCTTTTTTAAGAATAGAATCACCACACACCCGCTCCAGTTGAACCTTTGTGGATGACGGTATTGAAAAGACTTGCTAGCTCTCTCAAGGTTGTGTCTCCACCTGTTCAGAGGAGTTTTGCAGTGATTCCGTCATCACCAGGTGCTTTACTTTTCTGCCTCACTTTGTTTGACATCCGGGATACGTAACTTCGGTAAAGTAGCTCGAGGGCTCTGTGGTCGCCCAATTGGTCTGTCACGTAGAACTCATGTTTCAGTGGAACTCCTCTTTCAGTTGAACTCAACTATGATTTGAAATCTACTTTGAGTTGAAGTCAACTTTGACAACGCATCATCAAACTTTGGTTGCCATATAGGATCAGAGTATTCGTCAATACGATTGAAACGAGCTCAAACTCGATGGGCTTGTGTCGTTTTATTGCGGAGTTCCTATGGCCACTTTCCAGCTCCATCATGCGAGTACTCTATACAAATTAAGAAATGCGAGCAGAGCACCGTTTTATTTTTCATTATAAATAAGTATTTATACCTCGTAATAAAACACGTTTTGAAATATAAACATCAAGCCTTTGCATATGATAGGGTTTAGAATCAAGTGGTAGTGTACGTCTCAGCATCAGGCAGAATATATAATGTAATAATTAATACTCTACTACTACAACTACTACAGTTTCAAAGGATAATGAGACTTATTGCAAGGCACTAAGGTGCAGTAATGGGCTCCGGTGCAACGGGTAGTACGAAGTTAACTCGTGTACCAATATCCGGTAAAAAAGGGTATAATATTGCCGGGTACTGGGTCATGTAGGGGTTTCTGAGTCCCAGTAAATGTATTATGCCAAAATACTTACTATTTCATTAAATTCATCGCCGCTTATGGACTATATCGCGAGATAATTAACTCAAATATTTAAGCAAATAAACACTCTCACAGTGCCGCTATCCGCAGCAATATGATAAGCAAACCAATACAATGTGGTAGCTTCGTAGTTTAGTGACAGAAACTCGAAATTCCACAAAATTTTCGCACACCACACTTTCATTGTTGTATAGTTTTGCAACCATTGCAGTTATTGAGCAGCGTTCATATTATAATTATACGAAATAATATCAAGTATGTATTGCAATTCTCAAACTTCAATATTCTTTTGGTAGAAACCTACAAAATGATAAAAACCGACTAGTTACCGGGTACCGGGACACTGCCGGAATTACGTACGTTTACCTTATACTATAATACACAAGCCGAAACACACGTTATCTTTAAAAGCAGTTTACGCATTATTCCTCTAAATAGTTTACACTACGAATTTACACCGTCTATCGTCTGGGTTGCCTAACATAAATGTGTTGACGTCTTAATTATATAGAGAAATGTTTTCACTATGGGATGGGGTAGTCTGCTGAAATAAGGTCGAGGTCATACAGTGCTTATGTTAATAAGTATTAGTATCTAGATGTTGGCGGCGCCAGAACTTGTCAAGGTCTCCATAACTATAAAGAATCTGTTCTGCAAATCTAGGTTAATCGTTTCTACCAAGGTTTAATTGAATGATGCATTTTTGGTGGTATTTGATATCGAAAATAATTTGATACATTATGATCATAATCATCTTAGGAGCTCTTTAGAATTTGGTTTGAGATATAACATCATCAAATATTCATTCGGTTTTAAGCCCATCAGTAGTTTAATGTGTAGGTCTAGTAAAAGTCCACTAAGTACCTATCAATTACTCCGCTGTAGCGTATTTGATTTATATGTTGGTCATCTGGAACATTAGAATGAAAGCACAACAGGGTATTAAAAGTATTTAGACACTAAAACATGGTGACATTACCTACTCATAAACATTGCACATACCTACACACACACACACACACACACACACACACACACACACACACACACACACACACACACAGCCTCACATAGATCTGATCTTCACAGGGTCTAACTGCAGAAAGAACAGTGAAGATTTATTCAAAATATTTTAAACTGATTTACAAACGGTGTGTTTTTAAATAAAAAATTCATTCAGCCAATATCTTCCAATCATCTATAATCTGTCTTTTCAGTTGACAGGCATACGAGTATAATCGTATGCTGAAGTTTTACTTTACAAGAATCTATGTTTCACAATATTTGTACAAAATAGCATAAAATCGTAGTGTCTGCCCTTTAACCATTAGCCAACGGTCATACTTAATTAAATCAAAAGTCATACAATTACAAAATAGTGTGATCAGATTATTAAGATCGAATACAGTTGTACATCTTTATCAGGGCCTTGCTTATACACTGGCATCCTCCATAATTAAATAGTAAAAATCTATCTTTTTATTTATCTTTATCGCACTATAGTCCATCTTTTGTGTTTCGAATATAAAAATACATTGTTTGTAGGTACATACCTACTTTGTAAACAATAATAGCACATCAAATTACAGATACAAAGTCAGTGTTATCGATCTGATCGATCTCTCTTGGATGACCGATCGATGCCCTACAACAGTCTAATAATGTCTTTATACTGTGGCCCTACATTACTTAAAGAGATTTTAAAGGTTTAATCAGATGAGAATCCTTTACAATACTTTTTTTTTTATTTGGTTTTTACTAAGTCGAAGCGATCCGCTCAAGTCTGGCTCGCTATTGTCAGAATATGCTGAAAATAAGACGATGGATCGATAAAGTGTCATCAACATCATAACAAAACGTTAGTTTTAATCCGCGACCACGATCGGTGAAAGATGATCGTCGAAGCGTCGTAAACAAATAGGTATTCATACCTTAAATAAGTTAATTGTACGCGATTAAGACTCGCTGTTTTATCTTTATGACTTTAATTTTACTTATCATTAGGTATACGTAGCCGCTTAGTATAAAAGTACCTTGGCCCAGTGGGATCTAACCACTATTCCTGCAATCCTATAATAATAATGTCAAAATATGTGTTAGATAGTACAGACAAATCTTAATATGACGCAACACTGGCTGAAAAAACTATAGGAATTTACAGGAAATCACTACAATTGCATGTGAACTATTAAAGCTGTAGCATTGAACAGATAATGGTACCGTTGCATGTAATTATTATAACCTAGCTCTTCACTATATAAATATACCAATTTAAAACAAGCTTCATTTCATGTACTTACATATCTAGACCAAATAAAAGTTCCTACTTCAAAAAAAAGATACACTATATTTTAAAACGTTTTTATGGCAGTTATACAAACTAAAACGCTGCATAACCCGTATTTGTTTAGAAAATAAAGTGTCCAATGTTCAAAAATATGTTTGTTGAATCGCAAGTTTGTCACCTGAACATTGCGATGAAATTAGATTTCAGAATTTTAGCAGCGGGGATGGCATGCAAGTAATTAAGAGGATATTTTAAGCAATTTCATACGAAGGTTGAATTCGCAACTTTAATTTAAATGTACGAAAGACCTATGTATGCAGTACGACAAATTACGTTTCATCAAAAAATGTATGTAATTAAATGTTGAAAGACGTAAAAATAATATTGCCGTTGCCTACAGGCAAAATTCACAAATTAGATGGGTTGGAAAGGTATCATAGTACCAGAATTAAAACTTACTTAAACCTAACTTAGCTATCGAATATAAAAATTGAGTTACTCATTTAGTGTCAAGACATTCCTACGCATTTTTTTTGAAATGTTATAGTACACAAAACCTGACTTAAGTAGCTTTCAATAAAGATTTTGTGTAACAATAAATGTATAACAACAATAGATATTTTTATCGTTTCCCAATTTTTAATTTTCTTGCACAATATAATTATACGCATCATTATTGAGCAAAAAATCTTGTGTGACAGAACATAAAAGCTTTGAATGATGTAAGTTAATGGTTTCATAAAGAAGGGACATTTTGCGCGCGAAAAAGGCACTGTATTGTCTTTTATGCCGAAGGCGTTTAAGGATTCAGCCTAGTCACACATCTTGCCTGCTTTACGTGAGAATTACGATTGTTATACTCCACTTATATTGGAAAATTTAGTACACTCGGATTTTCGTAGCTTTGTGAGGAGTGTAAAGAACTGCCTAATATAATGGTAAACGTATTTATTTCTTTTAATGTTCAGGTACCCAACCTTTTAAAGTATTTTTTATTCAAGTGTTCATTGTGTTTACAATACTGTTTAAATCAGTTCATAAGAAGGGCTCATAGCGAGACGTGGCTTGCCGTTCTTTTAGGTCGTCAAGTCACTTGGATTGGTGACCGCGTGTGGCATTTGCATCAGAGCGCTACAGTCATAGTAAAAACAGAATAGTAGGTTAGCTAAGGCCGCTCGGCGAGTTAATTGCCTACTCTTGCGATGACGCACGGGTTGTCACGTGTTTACACCGCGGCGCCCGCTTTGTCGGCGCACGCGCTTTTTCGCCGTTTTTTTTAAGTGATTGCGCTGAATACTACAGAATTTAAGCTTGCATATATTTTTTTTCAAATACCTACTGACTAGCTAAGCGTTATATAACTATCCAAATGCCCTTTATAGCGAGAAAAATGTAATAAGTTTAATTTACTGTCGTTTAACACATTGTATAATATTAATAACGTTTATTACAAAACTGAATGTACATAAACAAAGTTCGCGGGCGAGCAGTGTAGTACCTACATGAATGCGCGCGATCAGACGCGCGGCGCATCCCGTACTGAATCCGCGCCGAGCTTGCCGCGCTCGTGAGATTGTGTGCGTGAAAATTGCGTGCGTACACGGCGCCCCGGCGACTCACGCATACATTCAAACCAGCGCGGTGGCGGCGGCCGATTTGTATGAAGCTATCCTACTATTCTGTTTTTACTATGCTACAGTGCTTACGAGGACACGTAAAGCAGTCGGTCACGGTTCTTGTCTCAGGATATGGGGCGTTAAGCCATGTCGGGGGCCTTTGTGCAGTCTGTAAACTTACCAGAATTGGATACACAGGCACACGAAAAAAACAAAAGAAGAAAAACAGCTGAATAAAAATGCTTTACTTCAGTTTACTTACCACAAAGTCATAACATTATTGACTTTATACATCATCTAACTAAATGTATTTCGTGCCAACAAAATGTTTTCGTAGAAAATCGTCTTTAGTCAATAATCTGTTTGTTTTGTTATGTTATGTTCTGTGAGTACATTGCGTGTAAGCAGGTTTATGTCATTACAATCATCAATGAAAATGTGAATAACTTTGAGATGTTTTGATAGTGATTATGCTAGCTACTATAAATGATAAAAATGCGGATTTGTTCACAATCATACAATTTAAAATTCTGTAAAAAATAGCCAAGTTTCGATGGAGCTGCTTGTCTGGCTGTAACTCTAAAACGTAATAAAATCTCTAGACACGGTTGAGCGAAGTCTGAGGTTACTTACTGCAATTTCTTTATTATTATATTGACTCCATTGATTATCTAACACATAGTTTTTTTTATATTAATAAAGTACATTTCATTAGAAAAAAAAATTACGGTACGTTTAGAAATACAAAAGGGACCACGGAGACCCACCTGTGTCGAGTACAGGGACCAAGCCACCGGTGGTTAGGGCCTCAGAGACATGAACTTCCTCACGATGCGCGCCGTGTCGAGAAAAACTGCCTTCTGAATCAAAGACTTGATCCAGCTGCCTAGTGTGAGCCTCTTTAGGTGTTGGTCGAGGCGCTTGGCGATTAAACCATTCACCGACACGACTATCGGCACAATGATCGCCGAATCTACATCCCACATGTCAACAATCTCGTGAGCCTGGTTCTCTTTTTCTGCTTTCACGAGATTGCCGTCATGCGGTATGGTGATATCGATTATATATATAATCAATCAAATCAATATCAGGCTTATTGGCTACAATAGTACTGTCTGTAATGATAGACCGATCCCAGTACAACAATGCACGACCATTTTCGAGAACTGGGTCGGGCACATATCTGTAGTACGGTACCTCAGAACCAATGAGATCATATTTAAGGGCTAGTTGCTGATGGATTATCCTGGCCACTTGGTTGTGTCTGTGCAAATACTGACCATTGTCAAGACTCGGACAACCGGATACTATATGCCTGAGAGATTCCCCGGGCTGGTGACACGCTCGACATATGTCAACTGTACCATCCCTCAGTATATACTTTCGGTAGTTGTTTGTCATGACAATCTCGTCCACAATTGCAAAGACAAAACCTTCGGTTTCTCCAAAGAGATAACCGAAACGTAACCAGGCTATGGAAGCTTTAAAATTGACGTCTGGGTCATGTAAAGCTCCATGGAACCATCCATGTAGCTCCTTGCCCTTCCATATTTCTCTTCGGTCATCAGTACTAAGTACTGCAGGTTTGTGCCAGTTCTCTTTTACCAGAGCGAGCGGAGTAAGTCCGGTATCAACGGCGACTACATCACGATGCACATCCACACTCATCTGCAGAAAATATTCTCTGAGGTTGCACACCTCGCGGTTGTGGAGGGTCTTAGCACATAGAAAGCCTCGACCCCCACATTTCCGCGGGATGTACAGCCACATTACCGATGAGCGTGGATGATGCATGCAAGATGCAGTCAGCATTGACCGGACTTTTCTATCCAGGGCATCTAGTTCAGTCTGGGTCCACCTGAGTATGCCGAAGGAATACATTAGGACTGGCATGGCCCACCCATTGCAGGCCAGCACCCAGTTGCCACCTGATAAAAGACTGTTAAGTACTTTTTTCAGGCGGCTAAACGAGCCTGCAACTTCTGTTTCATGTCAGTCTCAGCAATATTCAAAGACTGCGACATACCCAGGTATTTGTAGGTCTCGGTTAGGGAGAAGGGTCTAAGTTGTATGGAATCTGAGAGTTGTATCCCTGCAGATTCCATAATCCTGCCTCTCTTCACATGCATGACCGCACATTTATCCACACCAAATTCCATCCTGATAGAATTACTAAAGGTTTCAGTTACCTTAAATAATGCTGTCAGTTGGAAATTGTTGGGCCAAATAATTTCAGGTCATCCATGAAAAGGAGGTGAAATGTAACATGACCTCCTCTCCTTAACCGATAGCCTAGCCCTGAAGCCTCTAACAAGGTACTTAGGGAGTTCAGGGCCAGACAAAACCACAAAGGACTCAAACTATCGCCCTGGAATATACCTCGCTCGATCCTTATTGGAGCACCGCAACCCAAACTTGATCGACACCCTGGATAGCACAGTACGGTCCTCCATTGCCCCATACATGACCTTAAAAAGGTGCATAGAGTTGCATCTACTTTATACAACTCGAGCACCCTCAAAAGCTATGTATGTGGCACGGAGTCGTAGGCCTTCTTGTAATTTTTACACGTTAGTAAAATACAGTCAGCGCCTATATACTACTCCAAGCCCAAAATGTCCTAGTAGAGAGAGACCTATGTTCGAAATTGCAGCGCTCTAGGTCAATGGGAAGTACCAGTTCTATTTTGATGATCCATGAGTCAGTGCGTCAGTATGAATAACATATATCGAAAGAAGAAGAACACTTGTTCTTTTACCTGTTTCTCGGAGGGGTAGGTTTATGCCTACTCCTCCGAGAAACAGGCGTATGTGTATGTATGTATATATCGAAACTTTTTCATTATGAATACTTTGTTATTTATTCAAGCCAAAAGATTCTGCAGAGTAGTTCAAGCCAAAAGATATAACTATAATAAAATTGGAACAGGCGGTGTAATGACGAAAGTTAAAATTTGTTGTAACACCTCGTTAGGTGCGTGAAATTGCCTTAGGCGATAAAATGCGCCGTCAAGGAAATGTAGAAAGCTCGCTCACTCTGTCTGACGCTAAATGAGATCCGACTTAAGGAATCCTCAGAAAATTCCAACACCAGTAATTAGAGAGGGTTGAACACTAATGACCGGGTACAAATTGATTTCATTTTTATTCATTAGCCCTTTTGTTCAATGTAGTCTGTGATGGTATTTGGCGGGACGTTAATGCATTTTTTGTTGACTGTCATTAGAAGGCTAAATGGTGTGCTGTGTTGTGTTATGTAAATGTAGATACCAACCAAACTTTTGGACGCACTTAACTGTATATTTATAATAGACGATAGCCTAGTGTAGACACTAACAGATCGCTACGCAGAGGGTGTCGAGTTCAAGCTTCCTGTGGCGCGCACCACAGACTTTTCGTATTTACATACATACGTACATAGACTCACGCCTGTTTCCCGGAGGGGTAGGCAGAGACTACGAAACGCCATTTGCAACGATCATTACATATCTCTCTTGCTTCATTCACTCACATTAAATTTCTCATTTTCGTAGTTAAATGCGTATGTTAATTAGGTTAGCGATAGAGGTAATCATCGTGAGGAAAATTAAGAGCCTGAGAATTCTCCATTCTGTTGACCAGCGCGGTGGTCTATGGCTCAATTCTCGTAATGAAAAGCCATAAGACAAGTGCCTAGCAGTGGAATCACTTATAAATAGTTGCTGATACTGCTGTAACTAACAATGCGGAAAAAAGACATGATTTAATTTATATTATGATAAATATTTTATTGCTGTCGTGAGTAGTAGACGATATTCCCGAGGACTTTACTGTCATTACATCCAACACATCAATTGAGGATGAACGCAATGTATTTGTCCAGTGTGGGGAATTTAATTGAAAACTACGACTTTCTTGGCAAGCTAAACAAAAAAAGCTTTTTGTGTAGGTGCTCTATTATAATATAACATTATTTTAATTACTTACTAGCTGACCCGGCGAACTTCGTACTGCCTAACAGTCGATTTTTATTTCTTTTTTTTTTTCTCTCCGTAAGAACCATCCTCGTCCTTCAAGGAATATTATAAAATAAGAATTAGCGAAATCGGTTCAGCTGTTCTCGAGCGCTGTGCGCTTAGCAACACATTCAGTGATTAATTTTTTATATTATAGATTAGTTTGCGAACAACTGACATTACGAGGTCAAAATTTGTTGCACGATGAATATTATCGAATATAATTAATTTCTGTCCAAATCTCTTCAAGCGACTAAATATTAATTTGTGACAGATTGACTGAAATATTCAGATTTTTTTACTTCTTTTCATAACAATAACTTTTCTTAGTTAAAGTACTGGAACGAATATTTGATTTGGAAACTTTCAGTGTGCCCGAAGTTTCATTATTCGTGTAAGTATATACTTAAAGAAATTAGAGTTTATTATGACATTAAGAAATTTGGTAAGTTTTCTTTCGAATTGTTGTGAATAAAAAGTATACTTGAATATTGTTGAATGAGTGAATATGTTGCTGAATATTTATTAAACTTCATTAAAAAATAATGATTTACTTACTTCGTCTGTCCAAAACTAAGACAGCTGCGTGATTTAGGTACATTATAATGTGTCTGGTTACTGAGATTGTTCTAATACAAAATTCATAGAAGCCATGTATAAACTTAGGTAACCAGTGATAAGATATCTGAATCAAATAGCATGCCCATACCGTGACGGATGTGTATCGGTGTGGTGACGGATGAACAATACTAGTGTCACCACCTCATTTTATTGTGGGTGTCGTAGACGACTAAGGGAAATAAGTTCACGAAGCAAATAGTTTCTTAGGAAAGAGACGAAATACTACACATAAAACTCTGTACTAACCCTTCTGGCCATGCGGTATAGTATGCCAATACTCATCATCATCGCCCTAGCGTTATCCCGGTTGCATACACGCCCTGGAGCCCGAGGTCCGCCTACTGGTCTAACCAGATATCAACTTTTCCACAGAGCGACTGCCGTCTGACCTCCGCAACCCAAAGGGATAGCGATATTCCATGGTTTAGACCAGTATCAGTGGTATCAGTTTATTTGAGGGTACTGACTCCTCGTAACGACTGTCAAAGATCTTCTTGACAGCTGAGACCGAAGGTTTAACGTGCTCTCCGAGGCACGAGCCAAGCGATAATTAACAAGTATGCCAAATACTACTATTGACTCAAAATAATAATATGACGCAAATCAGGAGAGGGTTATGGCCAGCAGTGTAACGGTTTATCATAAATCAAATACATCAAAGTTTCGGCAGTTAATATCTAACGAACAAAATCTTGAAATTTTTTACCGAAAAATCAAAAGTTATGTTAATAGGCATGTTTTTATGAACCTCTTTTAGCGTAGAGCGACGCTAAATAAGTAGGTCACTGTGAACATCCCTACTATATCAGATAATAACACTGATCCTACAAACCAAGTACCCGTAGGTATATGCTATCCACTCTAACTTGTCGAATTTAATTTCATATCTGACTCAATTTGTGTAGTACGATTCCGACATTCGGTGTGCGATTCCCAATTTCATTTTGAGAAGGTGCCGTGTAAGTCATACGTGCAACTTCGTGTTCGCGGTTCCCAAGTTTAAGAGCATACCTATCGAATTAAATAGCTTTGCCAGCTAATCATTCTCGGGAATGCCGTAATAAATTCTTGGTCAAGTATGGCAAGCTTCCCCTGAAGATTTCGTGTCAACGCAGGTATTTTCGGAATTAGAACATCTTCTTAAACGGTTGGCGATTTACTCTTCTAAATAACTGTTAATAGAAACTTTGAAATTGGAATTTAATGCAGCCATTGTTGTAGGTGTGTTCAAAAACCGAATAATTTAGGAAGTTGGGTAAACAAATAATGAAAGTTACAAAAGAGAAGCGTAGTTTTGGCGCGAGGAAAACAAAATATTATTATTTATTAAACTTACGGTAACTTTTCTATGTAAATCTTGTTGCACATGACTGATAACATGATCAGGTTTTGATTCAGTGTTTACCTGAAGATTACGTGGCAAAGACTTTTTAGTTTAAATATTAAATCACTGATATAGGTATGTACGTACCTATTTCATGGTGTTTTTCTTATATGAAATAATACTCTCCTATAAACTTGATATTTATTCTTATACGTAAGAGAAAGAAAATGAGGCAATGTTATTTATCTGGATACAAGTGTTTTTTTTTGCGGCTATAAACAAAACTACTTTTATATTAAACTTAGCTAGTATAAGGCCAACAGTGATTTCGGCCATCTTTTTGTTTGCTTCGTTGAACGTGCTAATCTCAGGAACTGCTGGTTTGATAGCCCGTTCCCGTCGACTGGGCTATCGTCCACCGCGACCGTGACAATCGCGTGCAAACTCGTGCTAGACCCCCAGTGATTCGGTACATTATACTGAGACCCTTGGCGATCGAATTTTTCGGAAAAAATCTAAGAACCCGAAAATTTATCAAAAAATTGCGATGTGAATACTCGCACTACCAGCTGTTATGGCCCTACAGCGGCGGGTGGTAGAGGCAGTGATTACGATGTACTGGTGCCCTTACTGTGCTGCGGCCGCGCGCTGCGGCCGATGTCAAACAGAGTAAACGCGCCATGTACATACATGTTTTATTCTTAGAATTTTACAAAAATATTAGTGCAGATCGACTATAGTTACTATTTCATTATATTATGTGGCAAAATATGCAAAAGAAAAATCGGAAACTTCAAGAAAATTTTCCAGAAAATTCGACCGCCAATGGCCTCAGTACCATGTACTGAATCACTGGTATCGGTTTCCGGTACACCGTCCCTTACACCCTGTATAACATCACGCACTGAGCCACGCCCATCACGCACTGAGCCACGGGCGTGGAGCAGTAGCTCTAAATACGCAGGCTAGTTTATATAAATATGCATTTCAGTTGTATTCAATTGTGACGCGTACCTATACAGTGTAGTTTTATATCTGCTAAGCCCCCGTAGTCATCCGAACCTGACGATGCGGGTATGCAACGTTGGTGACAAAAGCATGTAGCATTGTAGACACTATATCTGGCCAACAAAGGCTGTGTTTACAATTTACTTTACACGCAATATTTGTATCCAGTCTCAACATATGTAGATATTTCACGAACAAAACGAGGTAGAGATTTATGTAAAAACTAGCGTTTGCCTACAGCTTAGCTTGCAGAAGAGAGATACTTATGTACATTTCTGTACGACTGGAAGATCGACTACGTAACTATGGAGTAAAAATACTACGACGTAATTTTTGCGTTTATTATTATAAACGCGAAAATAACTTTGTTTGTTTATGTCTAAATATTAAGAGCGCTTATAAATAAAAGGGGTAAAAAGGTTACCTGGCCCACAAATTATATGTTTTAAAATACATATGTAACTGTTTCATCAATTTCTGCCGAATCCTTGGGCATTTTGGGAAATCTCTTCTTAGTGACCTCTACCACACCTCGACCCTCCTCTAGGAACATATACATCTGTATGTATGCCAAAAATTCAACTTCTTTCACCCAGTAGTTTCATAGTCTCATTCATACCTATAGTTCATAATTTCATTGACTGTCAATGACGGTCGTAGATTGTCTGTCAGTCAATCAGTAAGGCAAAAACATCATATGTGCAAAACTACAAATATAAGAGGTCAAAGACAGGGACTTTTAGGACCGGGACCGTGGTCCCGTATTTTCCCCAATACGTATAATAATACATTTTAAGTCGTATTTTATTATTATAATAACGTCCTAAATAGACATGACAAAATTGACAATATTTTAATTAGGTGTTCGTCTTGTAGATATTATTTTAGATATGCATAATTATAAATAAAGTGACTAACGCCAGTGTCTAAGTTGATCACAATTTTGCAGGCAAAATAATGTAGGAAAGTGAAGTGTTAGCAGTGGCCGAAATTAATGAAAATAGAACTATTCATTTCAACCAGGAAACCGTCTTGAAATGGATTAGAATTAAATGTAATTAACTGATTGGTTATGAAAATTTATCGAGCATTAGCGTCACTTTAATTAGGTATATTTAATGTTTTCGATTTAATCGTATTGTCATTGTCTGTTTGCGCTTATGGCATAGTGGTTAAAATGGTCGTTTCGCCGTTTTAAAGCACTATTTGAGTCTGGGTGTATTTTGTTTCCATTCATTGTACACAGTTCCCTAGCGACATAAGATTTTATATAAGAGCACAGTGCAAGCTGTTGCTTTAAGGTTTATGACTCTTTTAAATCTTAAAGTTTAATAGTCCTCATGTGTAAAGAAAAATGTATACCAAAATTGTATGTCTAGCGCACAGACCATATTATTGTAGTATCTGTGGTCTAGCTTTTTCCTCAGCACAATACTGTTGAATTACGTCCCTTGACAGCTTTTCTCAGTTCACTGCTGAACTTAAGCCTCTCTTAATTTGCTTTACGGTGTCACTGGCCCAATAGGAAGGTTTGGCCTACTATACCACGTTAACTAAATGGGCTGCTATAGAGTTTGATGTTGAATTTTCCGTCTCTCCATAAAGATATATAGTATTATTTCCTTCGCCAATTTTCCTTAGACACCCACGGAACTAAATGGAGGTAGTGACATTTTGTATTCTAAATCTGTCACTACACGAATACGTACTTACATAATACGTACAGTCGAACAACTTCCCGCTAGACCACCATAAGGGCGAGAATCGCTCAGCAAGACATTGTCGCTTCCAGCGTTTCTAGTGTGCCTCGACTCTATAAGCGAGCCAAGGGTTCTTTTTTCAAACTGGTCCGCCACCGACTTGTTTGATTGTATGTACATACATATAGAAGTACATTTGCTTTATTATATCTAGATTCATGATATTCCGGGCTAGTGTAAAGCTCGCTTTCCACGGTGCGTAGTTGTAGTGGATGGACGTGCGGCACCTATGCAGTCACCTGACTCACAGTGTAACTTGAAAGGTGCGTTCGCGTCCGTCTGCGAAACCGCGCACCGTGGGATATAGGCTTTACTTATAAACCCACCTACTAGACGTTATTTACATATAAACACATCTACGTCTGGCTCTATATATAGTGCCTAAAACTCATTACCCTTCGATGACTGGCCGTCAGACACAAATGACCAATGCAAATGACGTGTATTTCCAATATCCCGACATGAGTCCTTAATCGTTTGTTACACCTACGCAAATAACTATTTCTATTCTTTTCTATTTGCCCATCAACTATTTGGTCGTGTGGTGTAAAATGGATTATATGTTATCTACCGAACGAATAAATAAAATTGAAGTCACTGTTCATGCATACATACATAGACTCACGCCTGTTTCCCCGAAGGGGTAGGCAGAGGCATATTAAACGCCCACTTTTCGCCAGTGTTTTGATCTCACGTAATAGGTGGCGAGCCTATTGCCGCTTATTGGGACATTTTGATTGCCAGAGCCTCGTCCGTTGATCGGCAGGTGCACCACTTGCAGGTGAGGTTGGCTTGGGACCCTTAGTTCTTGGTGGGAACCCTATGCACCGTCACTGTTCATGAGCTAAAAATGACAATACTACTTTCTAAATTCATGTACTTATCTAAGTAGTCATTTATTCTAGTGCTATCCTGGTTGCATTCAAGATTGACGCCTTAAACCCCGAGCTTCGCTTACTAGTTTATCCATTTCAAAATATTTGGTATATCTTTCCTATAGAGCCACTGCCTCCAGAACTCCGAAATGCAAAGCGAAACCTTTCAAACAAAGTTACTGACTCTCTACAATGACTGGCAAAGATAGAAATCAATATAGCCAACGTACCTATTTGTTCTCTACGGCACGCAGCAAGCGACATTTAAAGCTTGCTGCTTCGCCAAAATATATTTTTATTTAAAAATAGAAACAACGTATTTAAAAATAAGTTTCTCATTTAAAAATAGAAGCTAAATCCGGATAAACTAAAGTAAACGTGGGCACAGCCGTCCCCCCCGTGGGATCTCCACCTTGTCGTGGTGGGGGGCTCAGTAACCGTGGATTGGTCTCCCGCGGTGAAGCTAAGAGGGATCCAGGAGGGGACGCTCCGCGTGGGCTTGACGGAGGCCTGCGCAGGATGCGTCCAAAGGGGCGGGTGTGAGGGACAGTTCTTCTGTCCCTCGCAGTCGGGTGCGGTCGCGGGAGAAGAGGCGTGTTGGTGTTGCGTTGCCGCGCGCCCTATCTCCCGCGACCAAATGGGGGCGCACCATCGTTGCGTCGCGGCGGGGCCTCAGAGGAAGAGGAGATGCGGTGTTACGTTGCCGTCCTCCCTATCTTCTGCGGCCGCTGAGTGTTTTGGCGGCGGAGCCCAACACCTTCGTCCGCCGCCAAGGGTGTTTTGTTCGGGGCCCGCCTGACCATCTGGCGGGCCAATACTCGTCGGGGGGTAGCGAGGAATGCTTCAGCGAGACCCGACCCTCCGACACACGGGTACGTGAGGAACACGGGTTGGTTTTTAGTCAGTAAGAGTCTGACAGTCCCCTTCGTCCCGTCCCGGATTTTCCAACCCGACACCAAAAAACAAAAAAAAAAGGGCACAGCCGTGAGCTCAGCTAGTCACACGAATAAATGTCATCGTAATGGAGTGTGGTTGTGTTTGTTTTTGTATGCCCGGCTAAACAATAAGCTTTATTTGGTGTGATACCTTGATACGTCTCTATACATAATGTCGACACAACGACGGGCTTGTAAAAGCTGGAAATTTTAGTTTGATAAATCGTTTAAAAGTTTGTAACTATGTGTAAAAGTAAAACGAGATATTTGTGCAGGCAAACAATTGCATTTTTGAGTGTTCGATATGGACATTTTGTTTCGCTTTGTGACGTCTCGCTAGGTATGGCCGATAACGTAGGATAGTTGGCTAATGTACCATATTCGAAGACAAAACCGGTGATAGATCAGTACGATGTACAGATGCACTGCCTCGCATAGGGGGTTCGGGGGTTCAACTCACAGCGTGCACCCCTGGCTAATCGCCAATTGCTCTATGCCTCGGAGAGCGCGTTAAGCCGGTTCCGGTTATTTTAAAGATCTCACCAACTTCCAAACTGGTTGCGAAAAGTCGGTAACCTGGGATATAGAACTTCTTCTTCTCGAGTCGATGGTACACATATCAAATGGCACCAGTCCAGTATGTTGGCCACAGCCACGGCATTGTCAGTGGCTCGGCATAGATCGGCCTCCGATCATCTGTGTGGACATTTAGGACACTCCAGCCAGCCACCATGAGCCATCTGCTCATGGTCTGTTCTGGAGCGCTACAGTCGCACTGTGTGTAGGCAGATATAGAACTAAATATTAGAACATAGAGAGAGCTATGTAAAGTGGTAGACTTAAATTCGCTGAAAATCGGGATAACGTTTGGATGATTAAGGGGATAAAACATCATGGAATTTAAATGCCATGGTATTACTATTGTCGAATAGAATGCACGGAATGACGATGAGACTAAGCAAATTATTAATATAATATTTGTATGATATTTACATTCTCACGTCAGCCTCTTAAGACATTTAGTATATCCTTCATCCACATTGCTCTCCGTTCCCTCTTTGAGATATTAAGATGAAACGAAGTATTTTAGAAGCATGCATGCTACTTCAAAGAATCATTAATATTAACTCGCGCGTCTTCTGAATACTTAATATTATTCACACAAACAAATATTGCGTCTTAAATTTATATTCGCAACGTACACGTAGGTGTTAACGTAAAATATTTGAGTACTTTTATACATAATGCAATAATAGCTTAGCACGTTTATAAATTATACAAAAAGGATTCCTTAAAATGATTAGATCTTATTCTAATTTAAGACCTTCCTAGTTTGCTCTGAATGTGGTGTGGCATTCATCATTTATGAACCAATAATAGTCGTACTGTGATATCAACAAAATGTAAAGAGTATTCGAAGTTTCACACGTATGAAGAATATGCGTAGCTGATTTACACTAATTAACTTTAGAAGAAAATAGCTACATAGCTATAGCTACACGACATTGCCATTTCATATTGATAAAGTGAACTATGAAAATGCAAGAAGCCTTTTCTCGCGGCGATGCATGCGGATGACTGGTAATAATGTTATATCATAGAACCAAGTATCAAAATTCACTCTTGCAAACATTTATACCCTGGAGTAACTTGCATTATGATCAATTAAACTCCTTCATGCTTTATTTTCGCAATAAAATTTTAATTTCCTAGATACAATCTATTTGTATGCTGAAATTTATCATGATATATGTTCGGTTCGGTATCCGTGTGGTGACGGATTACGGATTGTCACCAACCTATATCATCCCATGGATGTCGTAAGAGCCGACAGAGGGAGCATATTATACATAGAACAGCCCTGTAAGAGAAGGAAAACTTGATATTTGACTTGATTGAACTATACCAACCCGTTTGGTCAGCGTGGTATAGAAGGCCAAATCTTCCTTTCAAGGGACTGGCCTAGCCCAGGAGAGGACTGTTAAAGGCTGATGATGATGATATTCGGTTCGACCGGTTTGATGAGCAGGTACAGTCCAAATGGAATGTCAAAAACGAACCCCACAAGCCTTTGGATTGACAGGCCATCAAGGGCCGTTTCTATCGATATATAATTTTCCCAAAGAACCTCATGTGATGTGTTTGAAGTGTGGCAGTGGGTCGAAATCACTCGTTTTTACAATCGCTTTTAATATCGTAATCGTGTTCTAACCAGAAACTTAAACATTATAATAATAAAAAAAATTGGGCAAGTGCGAGTCGGACTCGCGCACAAAGGGTTCCGTACCATCATCTATAAAAGAAAATCACGTTCGTTGTATGTATACTTAAATACTTTATAAGTTTCTACCTGTTTATGAAGATCGAGTAACAAATTGCTTAAAAATTACGTTTGTTGTATGGGAGCCCCCCTTTATTATTTACTTTTTTTAAATTTAATTATTTATTTTTAAAGGTAATATACAACTACATATTCTGTAAGAATTTAAAGCGTCTACCTGTAACAGTTAGTAATTTTGAGCAAAATATACGAAAAAAAACACGTTTTTTGTATGGGACCCCCCCTTAATTTTTTTTATTATTTTTAGTATTTGTTGTTATAGCGGCAACCGAAATACATAATTTGTGAAAATTTCAGCTATCTAGCTATCATGGTTTATGAGATACAGCCTGGTGACAGACAGACAGACAGACAGACAGACAGACAGACAGACAGACAGACAGACAGACAGACAGACAGACAACGGAGGCTTAGTAATAGGGTTCCGTTTTTTACCTTTTAGGTACGGAACCCTAAAAACGAAGTATCCCAAAAAAGGTGAAAGGAAAGATATCTATAAGATTAGATAATAAACTAAAATCGAAGATAATTAATTATAAGTTTTACAGAAAGCTTTCAAAAAATCAACATTTACCATACAAGTTTTAAGGAATGTAGTTGATTAAGATGACAAAAAATAAAACAAAAAGTCAACTATGCAAAAATGCGCTCTAAGACAACCAACATGGCATTATTAATGCTATGATTCAACGCGTAATATAAACAGATACATAAATAACGTCGCAGGGCATCATCTCAACAAATGCAGTTAGGTGCAATCTCAGACTAAATCAGCTTTGCAAATCTCATCGTACAATCTAGCCTATTTGTGGCCGCTAGCCTCCATCCGACTCTACACCGTGAACTCCTTTAAAACAATATCATTCACTCAGGAAACCCAATGCTTCTCTCTAGTTTTATTCCAACTATGCTGCGTTTATTTTATTCCTTTTGAATAAAGATGCTGCTCTTGTTTTATAAGATTGTTCTTGACAATGCAATAATAACTACATTGTTGTAGACTCAATTTTGCATGAGTTGAGGGAGACAGGTTTTATTGTGCCTGAAACGTTGTTATTGATGTTAAGTGAATGGGAGATACTTGAATTTTGTGCATTTGCTTTAAAACAAAGTAATATGCATCTATCTACATGTTTATAGAATGCTTTAATGTGGGTGTAATATTACACCTCTGCCTACCCCTTCGGGGATACAGGCGTGAGTCTATAAATGAATAAAATAAAATGCTACAGATTATCTTGCGTTAGGTACTACAAATGAGTAAGTATGTGATATTACTTCGTACTGATGTAGAATATTCCTATTACAAAATTGATTGTAAAACATCAAATTTTGCTTTGGTCCTTAGTGATAGAGTCTACTGCGTTCTCAGTACTTCGTTAAACTAACTATGCGTTCGTTTGTCAATACTTTAGTGTCAGGTTTTAGTTATTTGCTGGGAATTTCTTATCCTGCATTGGACTTTACTTTTTAAACATGGTATTATTTATATTTTTTTGCTGTTAGGTAATGGGTGAGATTACAATGTATTTTTCAACGGATCCGAACAATTTTCACTCCCCCTTAGTGTTTAGCGCACAGATTTATTGTTTCGAAAAAAATATTTAAGGCTATGTTGTAGTATTTATTCTGAAAAACCATCCATCATCCATACATTATTTAACTTATTGTTATTGAGTTTTACTCCAATTTCATGTTTTAAAAAATTAAGTTTATTTAATTAATTTACTATATTTGGTATATTATTTGTGTAAAATAACATAAAACACAGTATAAGTATAAGGCTAACAGTACAAAATTTATGGCTGTCAAATTTTAGTCAGTAAGCCTTAAGTTTTAGTCGGTAAGCTTATTTATTTTTGCTGAGTCATTGGTTTTAAAGATTGATTCTACTAAGCTTAGATGAGACCAATTTCATCTAAGTCAAAGATGGGATTCTAAATTACGATTCTATCAAAGTTTGATTATCTCCAAAGCCTAAGCTGGCCTACGTATGCTTTATAAATTGCAACCTAAGTGGATCAGACTTTTGAATGTCACCTAGGTCTTCGCTTTAGTTTCAGGCTCGGTCTGTTAATTTGGAAAGCTAAAATCTCAACCCAAAAGTTTCAAGAGAAGTTTTTTATTAATATTATTGACTGATAGACAAAATATCGTACCCAATAGCGTACCATAAAATACTTGTCTCAAAGAAAAGTCCTAAATAATCATAAGATGTAAAAATAATAAGAAAATATTATGTCCGTGGTTATAATAGGAACGCATGCCGTAGATATTGCGTCGTCCATTAAAGGTTTGTCAATACGAGGACAATGCATTATTCGGCAATATCGTTCTTTTGATCGGACATCGGACAATGTCGGCAGAATGATAGACCGCGATAATGAAGTGACAAAGTGGCGTGTGTGGTGACACGAGTAAATGGACGCATTAGAGTGAGTAGGTACCTATTAAATGTTCTATGTATGTTCTATTTTGGCATCATCATCATCGGCCTTTAACAGTCCACTGCTGGACTAGGCCTCTCCTTTGAAAGGAGGAATTGGCCTATTATACCACGCTGGCTAAACGGGTTGGTCTAGGGTTTGTATCAAGTTTTCCTCTTACAGTGCTGTTCTCTGCATAATGTGCTCCCTCTGTCGGCTCCTACGACACCCATGGGATGATATGGGGTAGCGACAATGTATATTCTTAATCCGTCATCACACGGATGCATACTTATGAATATTTGTTATCATTGCCACTGGAAAATCTAGAATAGGTTAATTATCTACTGTTAAATTCTTGACAAGAAATTTGTCAAATCCGCATGAATTCCCCTTAATTAAATGTTCCTAACTTATAAGATGTTTTATGAACATGACGTTTCCAAACCGCAATAATATAAAACAATAATTATTCCCGAAATCATTAAATGGCAGACACCCAAAGACAGTTACCCCCAGTTAATTAAGATTGTTTCATTAAGAAACTAAACTTAAAAGCCAATTGTATCAATTAATACGTTTATTAAGAGCAAAATCAAAGAGAGCTCGCGTAGAATCCTGTCGTCGAACGCTGAGATTTCATTAAAGTCTTAAGTATTGCCCACCTAATGTAATAATTGGATTTCACCTCCAATATTTCTTTGTCTAAGATTTCTTTTATTTGACATTTCTTAAGTATTGTAATGAATAAAATACAGATGTTCAATTGTTGCCACAAATTATGTTCGTAATCGTATTGTAATAACATTTATTTTGAATCAGAATCGACCAAAATCGGCCTTGCGAACTTGTGTAAAACGAAAACTTTGTGGATTTAAAGAGATTACAATAACTGATAGCAATATAATTAATCTGCATTAGACAAGTATTGGCGCTAATCTGAACAAGTTAGTTTGGAGTTGGTTAAGGATACATTTTCAACAACTCGTAATAAGTGTGATATTACAATGATCGGAGTAGGTAGATTGAAATGACGTCATTGATCCAAAACGTATACATTAATATGGACATTCCTCCGGGTTGATTATTAAAAAAAATCGGAACTAAGGTAGGAATTTTATTCTGCTAGGGTGCGGAATTTACGAAGAGTTACCGCGGCTCTGCGGCTCTGGAACGCAATGGTCACTTGATGGAACACGGGTGGGTTTTAGTCAGTAAGAGTCTGACACTCGGGAGAAAAAGATGTAATATGTACATATTTAACAATACACAATGTTGATTTTTACTCTGTCTATTTATTCTACCCTTGCTAATTACCATGACCACTATGAAAATATTGAAATTATTGCAAAAAATAAAAAACATTAAAGCTTCGATCGGCATTCGATTGGTATTTTATTATTCAACAGATAAGTAAATAACGAATTATTTTATTTTGATACCTTCCTTTAAATGTTGAATTGAGTAGTAATAATATCACTACCAACATTAACAATATTTAATTGAATCCGGAAATACCGGAATTACTTTTCGGAAAAATAGCTTATCCATGCTATTCTTTCTGTGTGTATTTATGATACAAGTACCAAAAATCAATCTACCTACTCCGATTATTGGATATTACAATCTGATTTATGTTTATTTCTACTATACTAGACGATAATTTTAGTGTAAAATAGAACTTAATATCATGAAAATTTATATATTTTCGAGAATAGTAGGTAGTCAAAAGATTGGAGGACGGATTGAGTTGCTTTTTAGGGTTCCGTACCTAAAAGGTAAAAAACGGAACCCTATTACTAAGCCTCCGTTGTCTGTCTGTCTGTCTGTCTGTCTGTCTGTCTGTCTGTCACCAGGCTGTATCTCATAAACCATGATAGCTAGATAGCTGAAATTTTCACAAAGTATGTATTTTGGTTGCCGCTATAACAACAAATACTAAAAATAAAAAAATAAAAAAAATTAAGGGGGGGTCCCATACAAAAAACGTGTTTTTTTTCGTATATTTTGCTCAAAATTACTAACTGTTACAGGTAGACGCTTTAAATTTTTACAGAATATGTAGTTTTATATTACCTTTCAAAATAAATAATTAAATTTAAAAAAATGAAATAACTAAGGGGGGCTCCCATACAACAAACGTAATTTTTAAGCAATTTGTTACTCGATCTTAATAAACAGGTAGAAACTTATAAAGTATTTAAGTATACATACAACGAACGTGATTTTCTTTTATAGATGATGGTACGGAACCCTTTGTGCGCGAGTCCGACTTGCACTTGCCCAATTTTTTAAATAAAAAGAGGGTTCTCCACACATCCTCTTTTTAAAAACCTCTCTTTTTCAAACCCATGTTGGGACATGGATTTGAAAGTTGGGACTTTTCGAAGACATATGCGTGTTTAATTGTTTATTATTATTATCGTTTGCCTCGCGACTCGGCGAGAACTTTATGCCGGCGGCGTGGCGGTAGTCCCGACTGTCAATAAAGATCATTACAAGTACCATTCCATATACTTATATTGGTCTAAGCCACGGCATATCGCTATTTTTTTGAGTTACAGAGATCAGACGCCAATTGCCCTGTTGAGTCAAATTGAATTAGATTGTCAGTGCGGATCCGGAGCTCCAAAGCAACAGTCTTGTATCCAACCAGGATAACGCTAGGACGATGACGATGAATAAATGTAAATATCATCATTCTCTAAGCGTTATCCCAGTTTCAATCTGGGGTCCGCTTACTAGTCTAACCGGATTTGGCTGAATATTAGCTTTTCCACGGAGCGACTGTCTGTCTGACCGCCGCAACCCAAAGGAATAGCGATATTCCATGGTTTAGATTAGACTTGTGTCAGTTTATTTAGAAGGTACTGACGCTGTAACTACTGTCAAAGATCTTCATGACAACCGGGACCGACGGCTTAACGTGCTCTCCGAGGCACGGGACGAGCGATAATTAACAATTCAATACGCACATAACTCCGAAAAGTTATTGGTGCGCGCCGTGGATTCGAACCCGATACCCTCTGCATGGCAGTCTGTTGGTATCTCCACTAGGCTATTGCGGCCTCTTGATGAATATATGTAAATATATTTCAGTAAAAAAATAGCGCTATTAGACGCCAAACAATATTTGAAACTAAGCTGTTTTACTAAAATATACAGTGAGTGGCAAATAGAAAACAAAATTCATACCGAGATTAGACAGACTGGATATTGCGCGTATTCTGCTGAAAATAACTTCTTCTCAGAAACTTGGAAATACATCAAACAGAAACACCCACGTCTGATGACAGAAATCTGAGGCTAATTTGATGCCTTGCTCATTCTGGTTTAAGGTGAAATTGATTCCTAGCATTAAGTGGCCACAGTGGCGCTTGAAATTGTTCAGTATGATTTCGGGTGGGGACCTGATAAAAAAACAATCTGCCTGGGTGTTTGTAAAGGCCCCCGAGAGTTGTCACTCCAAAAATGTTTACTTTATGTAGCTTCACCTCTTGTTCTTTGATAGTGAAAAACATTTATGACTTAATTTTAGTTTAGCGAGTGAACTGCAGAATTATAATCAAAGTCAATGTTAATTAAACTCTAGCCTTCTGTGTGGCACCCTTATTATAATCTACTCTCAAACGGAGATAATACAAGTTCCGGTGTAGTGTGTTCGTGACTTAATGTGGGCTAATCTGTGATGGGCGACGGAAATGCTGTCCATTAGCATCAGGCTTCTGTTTTGATGATAAGTCGAGTTTGTTAATAGTGAATCTACTCTGTACTTAAACACCTACACCATAATCATAAAGTAATAAGGTATTTTCACGTAGTGATTTGTGTATAAGTTTTGTTAAATTCGTGTTCATTATTCTAAAACAGAGGAGAATGTACCACATACTAGAACACGAGACTTGTTGCAAATTAGCCTCGGGTAATACATGTTTATGACACAAAACTATTATTAACTTTATAATTAAACAGGAGGTTATTAACAGTCGCTTTTACCAATGCGAGACTCCGAACAGAACCACCAACACATTTCAATACTAATTTCAAACAATATGAAACTGCAAACCGCTGCAAAAATCCTTAAAAGTTCAAATTTAATTTAGTCCAAGCGCTTACAGAATTTAATTACAATAAATGAGAAGTCGTAAAACACGTTATGGCATGTTCAGGTGGGTGAGACAGGGTAATCAAGGCACGCCAGCTTGTGACTCCTTCAAATGGATGCTAAAGGGTACAACATAAATTGCTCGAGATGTCACGACGGCAGTGTGGCACATCCCTAACATGTGCGACTGAAATGACGACGGTCGTACGTTCTGTTTATTCATTGGCCTGTTACTGCTTATTTCGTTCAGACTGTATTTGCGTTTGTTATTAAAATTGCTGAATAGAAGTTCTTTACGAATGCAACAGCTTGCTGACTTGACTGAACAATTTGAACGTTTTCTGTTCATTATTTATGTGTATAATTTTGCTTCCATATATTATACCTAATATATTATACCTAAGTATTTCATACACTGGGTTATGTTGATTATATCATACACAGTGCAGAAGTCCTTAAGTAAACTACCTGTATTGTTACCGTACATGATAACGACCCTTGCGACATTGGCAAAATATCGATTACTCAACACACCACCAATGTTCATGGTATATATCTCCAAAGACAATTTAAAGTTGTAGGTCCTGTATCAATATGGCTGCTCTGCTCTATGGTCTGTCTCTTCTAAATAAACTCTTGTAAATAACACTACCTACTCTAATTGATATAGATAGTTCCTGAATGTAATACTCCTTTTTAACACCAGTTTTCTGATAATCTTGAGTTAAAATCGAGAAGCGATTTCTTGATTAGTGCAGTAAGCTTATCGAAATAGTCGTACCATTAAATATTATTATACTATAATACACAAGCCGAAACACACGTTATCTTTAAAAGCAGTTTACGCATTATTCCTCTAAATAGTTTACACTACGAATTTACACCGTCTATCGTCTGGGTTGCCTAACATAAATGTGTTGACGTCTTAATTATATAGAGAAATGTTTTCACTATGGGATGGGGTAGTCTGCTGAAATAAGGTCGAGGTCATACAGTGCTTATGTTAATAAGTATTAGTATCTAGATGTTGGCGGCGCCAGAACTTGTCAAGGTCTCCATAACTATAAAGAATCTGTTCTGCAAATCTAGGTTAATCGTTTCTACCAAGGTTTAATTGAATGATGCATTTTTGGTGGTATTTGATATCGAAAATAATTTGATACATTATGATCATAATCATCTTAGGAGCTCTTTAGAATTTGGTTTGAGATATAACATCATCAAATATTCATTCGGTTTTAAGCCCATCAGTAGTTTAATGTATAGGTCTGGTAAAAGTCCACTAAGTACCTATCAATTACTCCGCTGTAGCGTATTTGATTTATATGTAGGTCATCTGGAACATTAGAATGAAAGCACAACAGGGTATTAAAAGTATTTAGACACTAAAACATGGTGACATTACCTACTCATAAACATTGCACATACCTACACACACACACACACACACACACAGCCTCACATAGATCTGATCTTCACAGGGTCTAACTGCAGAAAGAACAGTGAAGATTTATTCAAAATATTTTAAACTGATTTACAAACGGTGTGTTTTTAAATAAAAATTTCATTCAGCCAATATCTTCCAATCATCTATAATCTGTCTTTTCAGTTGACAGGCATATAATCGTATGCTGAAGTTTTACTTTACAAGAATCTATGTTTCACAATATTTGTACAAAATAGCATAAAATCGTAGTGTCTGCCCTTTAACCATTAGCCAACGGCCATACTTAATTAAATCAAAAGTCATACAATTACAAAATAGTGTGATCAGATTATTAAGATCGAATACAGTTGTACATCTTTATCAGGGCCTTGCTTATACACTGGCATCCTCCATAATTAAATAGTAAAAATCTATCTTTTTATTTATCTTTATCGCACTATAGTCCATCTTTTGTGTTTCGTATATAAAAATACATTGTTTGTACATACCTACTTTGTAAACAATAATAGCACATCAAATTACAGATACAAAGTCAGTGTTATCGATCTGATCGATCTCTCTTGGATGCCCGATCGATGCCCTACATTACTTAAAGAGATTTTAAAGGTTTAATCAGATGAGAATCCTTTACAATACTTTTTTTTTTATTTGGTTTTTACTAAGTCGAAGCGATCCGCTCAAGTCTGGCTCGCTATTGTCAGAATATGCTGAAAATAAGACGATGGATCGATAAAGTGTCATCAACATCATAACAAAACGTTAGTTTTAATCCGCGACCACGATCGGTGAAAGATGATCGTCGAAGCGTCGTAAACAAATAGGTATTCATACCTTAAATAAGTTAATTGTACGCGATTAAGACTCGCTGTTTTATCTTTATGACTTTAATTTTACTTATCATTAGGTATACGTAGCCGCTTAGTATAAAAGTACCTTGGCCCAGTGGGATCTAACCACTATTCCTGCAATCCTATAATAATGTGACGGCCGGTGTCATGCCAGGCTGTCATCGTTACCGTTGCCAGGGACTTCTGACGTCTACACGACAAACTATCCGGTCATCAAACACAATAATTTATTAGCAAAGAGGTTTGAAGAATATTTTATTATTTGGAAATGAGTTTCTAGTTCGATGACGTATACACTCTGTCAAGTGTTCGCCAAATTCACCAGTCATTGACAACAAGGCGATGGCCGTGCGGATAACACATTCCTTTCACGTTCTGAAGGCGTGGGTTCAAATCCCAGTCATAACTGTTATGTGGATTATGGTTTTTATGAAATTTGGAAAATGTTTATGAATATTTAGCAAATATTTAAAAGATTATTTAAATATTTCGAGTAAAAATTAGAAAATTCTAGAAACTTCAGGAAGGAATGGAAAGGTTAAAAAGAGACAGGAGATGGAAACACAAATTTAAATATTTCGAATAAAGATTAGAAAATTCTAGAAACTTCAAGAAGGAATGGAAAGGTTAAAAAGAGACAGGAAATGGAAAACAATTGAATAACGAAAGACAATCGAAATTAGTAGATCTAGAACATTCTTAGGGGTATATAAGGCGATGTAGACGCGCTAAGCGCCAGTTTAAGTTGAAAAGTGGTAAAGTGAAGAAGAAGAGGAAGAAGTAAAAGGAAGAAAGAAGAAGTAGTAAAATAAAGTGAAGTGAAAGTATAGTGCAGTGAAGTGCAGTGAAGTGCAGTGAAAAGTGCAGTGCAAAAGACGCTAGTGTTGGTGCTGTCCGCGTCGAAATTAAACGGCGCGTCGTGTGTGAAGTCGAATAAAGTGTCATCAGTGCTACTCGGTGTTTCCTTCCAATCCCGTTACCCCGTCCGTAACAATTGGTGTCAGAAGTGGGATAGGAAGGATCAAAGATGCCAGTCATGCCAAGAGAAGGGCCCACGACACGAGCAAGGGCTGCTGCCCAAGAGCAAGGCGACTCCAACCCGGAGCTTGCGACCGAAAGAGTTTCCATTCCTTCGCAAGAAAGCGGCCCCGAAGGAAGGGTACCTATGTCCGGAAGCGCATCTAGCCAGCTATCCCTCGCAGACCTCGCAGCAATATTGCAACAGTCGCTCCAGCAAAACACTCAGCAACTCGAATCCAAACGCCAGCAGAACTCTCAGCAACTTAAAGGCGATCTTCAAACACAACTTCAGGAGAACTCGCAGCAGCTTGAATCTCGACTCGAGCAAAACTCGCAGCAGCTTGAATCTCGACTCGAGCAAAACTCGCAGCAGCTTGAATCTCGACTCGAGCAAAACTCGCAGCAGCTTGAATCTCGACTCGAGCAAAACTCGCAGCAGCTACAATCTCAGCTTGGCGAGATAATGGAGAGCCAGAATGAGATTCGCCATTATATATCGGAGAACGCTCGTAAGATCACCGAGATGGAGATGTGTATCGGTGAAGTGCAATCTCGCATGGCTACTATAGAGGAAGAGATACAGTCCTGCAAGGCGGCAGTGTCAGAAGAGGTGCAGTCCCGCATGGCATCAGTATCGGATGAGATGCACAGCCGCATAGAGGAGGAGTTCAAGAGGATTAAGGCCAACGTCCCTTCAGTCGCAGTCACTTCATCAGGTGCTGGTAATTTAAAAGTGCCTTCTTTCGATGGTACCTCATGCTGGGAGGCGTACAGGATGCAGTTTGAAGCCGCTTCTTCTAGTAACAGTTGGAACAGAGAGCAGGCCAAGAATGCACTCGCTCTGGCGTTACGCGATGGTGCACTATCAGTGCTACAGTCTGTGGGGAAAGACGCCACATATGAACAGCTCATCGAGGCTCTAGAGTCCAGGTATGGAGACGCGCATTTGGAATTTGTATTCCGTGCTCAGTTGCGTAATCGCTGTCAGCGCCCTAATGAGTCATTACAGCAGTGGTCTATAGAAGTAGAGAAAATGGTAGGAAAAGCTTACCAGTCTGCACCCCCGGCACAAGTCCAAAGCATGCGTCTCCAGGCGTTCATTGATGGCATTTATGACGATGAGGTCAGGTCTGCCGTTCGTCTGAAGCACCATGACAACGTTAAGGACGCTTTAGCGCATGCTCTCGAAGTGGAGGCTGTCCGTCGAGACAACAAGGGTGGACGAGTCCGAATTGTGGCCGCAGAAATGCAGCGAACAGAGCGAAGATTTGGCCCAAAATGTTATAGCTGCCGGGAACCAGGACATTTCAGCAGTAGCTGTCCGAAACGTAAACGTAAGACTGACGCTACTGTTCAAACGTCCGAACACGACCAGGAAAACTAATTCCAGCCAGGGCTGCGGGGCAAGCGCTGGCCGGTAGACGAAAAGCCCCTAAAGTTTGTATCCGACAAAGCACGGATGGGAACAGTTTAACCATTGATGGAGCGGTCAATGGCGTTACCTGTTTGCTGACCTTGGACACCGGTGCGTCTCGAACTGTTATAGGGACTCATCTGATAAGGAAGAATGGAAAGATTCTAAAACAGTCAATTCGACCTCGACTGACAACGGCTACCGGCCAGCACATCCCAGTCAGGGGAGAGCAAATAGTGGCTTTCAAAGTAGGTGACGAATTGTTTTGGCAAAAAGCACTGATTGCAGACATCATCGACGACTGCATTGTTGGGCTAGACTTCTTCAGAGATCATCAATGTAGATTGGATATTAAGTGTGGTATCCTAAAGTGTGGAGATGTGGAGATTCCAATGAGAGGTGGAGGCACGGGAAAGGTTTTGTGCCTCAAGGAGAGCAAGCTCGCACCTAGGTCACAGACATTTGTTCCTGTCACATTACCTGCCACTTCGAGTCAGCGACGTTGCATAATGATAGAAGACAATGGAGATCACGATCCATGGTTGCCAGCATGTGTAGTTGTTGCTTCTTCACAAATGGCTGTTATACCTGTCCTAAATTTAAGTGATGAAGAAAAAGTTTTGAGAAAGGGTTCTGAGATAGGAGAGTCCGTGGAAGTCGCTTGGTTACGAAACTGCCAGGAAACCAAGAGTTTGGCTGAGACTAACGTTAACGTGGATAGTGTTTTGAAAGGTTGCAAAGACGATCTAACAGAAATAGAAACAGAAAAAGCAAAGAAATTGCTGACACAATACATCGACATTTTCTCAAAGGACGACGGTGACATCGGGAAGACAGGAGTAGTAAAACACACCATCAATACGGGAAATGAACAACCGATCCGTCAACGCCCGCGACGTGTACCTTTTGCCAGAGAGAAGGAGGTAGAGGATATGATTGAAGATATGAGGAAAAACGGGGTTATTGAGCCATCGACTAGCCCGTGGTGTTCACCGGTTGTATTGGTAAAGAAAAAGGATGGATCGACTAGATTCTGTATTGACTACCGAAGATTGAATGATGTAACCAAGAAAGACAGTTATCCTTTGCCTAGAATAGACGACACGTTAGACACGTTATGCGGAATGAAGTGGTTCACAACAATAGACCTAAAAAGTGGTTACTGGCAAGTGGAAATGGACCCAAAAGACAAGGAGAAGACAGCTTTTTCAATGGGCAGAGGGTTATGGCATTTCAATGTTATGCCTTTCGGATTGTGCAACGCACCAACTACTTTTGAAAGGTTAATGGAACACATCCTTGCCGGGCTTTTAGGGGAAGCTTGTCTGGTGTATCTCGATGACATAATTGTAATGGGACGAGATTTCGATGATCATCTCACGAAGCTAGAAAGTGTACTCAATAGATTGAGAAATGCAAATCTGAAGCTCAGTCTTAAAAAATGTTCATTTTTTAAGCGACAAGTTAACTACTTGGGTCATGTCGTCTCTGAAAAAGGCATCGAGAAGGACCCTGCCAAGATTTCGGCGGTTAAAGATTGGCCCATGCCTAAGGACAAGACGCAGGTACGCTCATTTATGGGGCTTTGCTCTTATTACAGACGTTTTGTGAAGAATTTCTCGAGCATCGCAAAACCCTTACATGAGCTGACGGAGCAAAAACGACCATTTAATTGGGATGAAAAATGTCAAACTGCTTTCGAGGAGTTGAAGACGCGTCTATGTGAAGCGCCAATTCTTGCATATCCCGACGTCAAAGGGGAATTTGTTGTTGACACAGACGCAAGCAATGTGGGTATTGGTGGAACTCTTTCCCAGAGACAAGGAGACCAGGAGGCCGTTATTGCCTTCTTTAGCAAATCGCTGTCTAAACCTGAAAGGAACTACTGTACCACACGAAAGGAGCTTCTAGCGGTAGTGAAAACTCTTCAGCATTTTAAAAAGTACCTAATCGGAAGAAAATTCCGGATCCGGACGGACCACGCAGCGCTTAAGTGGCTTTTACAGTTTAAAAATTGTGAGGGTCAAGTAGCTCGATGGATTGAACAACTTCAAGAGTACGATTTCGAAGTTGAGCATCGTAGCGGAAAATCTCACGGTAATGCTGATGCCTTATCAAGACGTCCTTGTGATAAGAGCTGCAAGTATTGCGTACGACAAGAAGGAAAAGAGGAAGCTGCCGTCAAGGTAATCAGAACGGATACCATCGACGGGCGATGGAATAGGGAGTTCGTTATTAAATCCCAGGAAGAAGATAAAGATTTGAAACCGATACTGGAGCGTCTAAAGAATAACTCTCTTCGGCCAGAATGGAGTGAGGTGGCTGATACTAGTACCGTGACGAAAAGTTATTGGGCGCTATGGAACAGCCTAACAATACAAGATGGACTACTTTGTCGAAAATGGGAAAGTGCTTCTGGAAGAGACAGTTATCTTCAAACAATAGTGCCAAAATCAATGATTCCTGAAGTTTTGCGAGTTTGTCATGATGGCCCATCTGGCGGACATCTTGGAGTGCGAAGAACCTTACTGAAGATTCGTCAACGTTTTTATTGGCTGCACTGTAGGGAGGACGTTGAAGACTGGTGCAGGAAATGCGTTAAATGTTCTTCAGTTAAAGGGCCGCAAACTCGGAGCCGCGGAGCACTAAAACTATACACTGTGGGAGCTCCTTGGGAACGGATTGCTGTGGACGTAGCTGGACCATTTCCTTTGACAGAAAGTGGTAATCGCTACATTTTGGTGGTGATGGATTATTTCACGAGATGGCCAGAAGCTTTTGCAGTCCCCAATCAGGAAGCAGTTACGGTTGCGACAAAATTAGTAAATGAAGTATTTTGTCGATTTGGTTTACCGTTAGAAATCCACAGCGACCAAGGGAGAAACTTTGAATCGCAACTCTTTCAAGAAATCTGCAAGATGATGGGGATCCACAAAACTAGGACAACTCCGTATCACCCTCAATCGGATGGAATGGTGGAGAGATTTAACCAGACATTGGAGCGCCATCTTGCTAAAGTGGTCGATAGCCATCAGAGAAACTGGGACGAATATATCCCACTATTTCTTCTGGCTTACAGAGCCGCAGTCCATGAAAGTACGGCAACAACCCCGGCGCGAACAAATTTAGGAAGGGAGCTACGACTTCCAGTAGACCTTTTTGCTGGATGTCCACCGGGGACACCTAGCTGTGTTACCGATTATGCATGTGAATTAAGAAGAAAGCTCGAAGAAATTCATGAACACGTTAGACAAGAGAATTTACAAGCGGGAGTAAGAATGAAGACTCGATATGACAGACGCGCAAATGCAAGAGAATTCGAAGAGGGAACTTTGGTGTGGCTTCATAATCCGGTCCGATGTAAGGAAAAATCTCCCAAATTACAGCCAAGCTGGGAAGGACCATATACTGTAATAAAGAAAATTAACGATGTAACCTACAGAATTCGAAAGACACCTAGGAGTCCACTGAAGATTGTTCATGTGGATAGGATAGCGGTATATCATGGTTCCAACAATGCTCGGGACGAGCATGTCTTAGAGAGGGGGTAGTGTGACGGCCGGTGTCATGCCAGGCTGTCATCGTTACCGTTGCCAGGGACTTCTGACGTCTACACGACAAACTATCCGGTCATCAAACACAATAATTTATTAGCAAAGAGGTTTGAAGAATATTTTATTATTTGGAAATGAGTTTCTAGTTCGATGACGTATACACTCTGTCAAGTGTTCGCCAAATTCACCAGTCATTGACAACAAGGCGATGGCCGTGCGGATAACACATTCCTTTCACGTTCTGAAGGCGTGGGTTCAAATCCCAGTCATAACTGTTATGTGGATTATGGTTTTTATGAAATTTGGAAAATGTTTATGAATATTTAGCAAATATTTAAAAGATTATTTAAATATTTCGAGTAAAAATTAGAAAATTCTAGAAACTTCAAGAAGGAATGGAAAGGTTAAAAAGAGACAGGAAATGGAAAACAATTGAATAACGAAAAGACAATCGAAATTAGTAGATCTAGAACATTCTTAGGGGTATATAAGGCGATGTAGACGCGCTAAGCGCCAGTTTAAGTTGAAAAGTGGTAAAGTGAAGAAGAAGAGGAAGAAGTAAAAGGAAGAAAGAAGAAGTAGTAAAATAAAGTGAAGTGAAAGTATAGTGCAGTAAAGTGCAGTGAAGTGCAGTGAAAAGTGCAGTGCAAAAGACGCTAGTGTTGGTGCTGTCCGCGTCGAAATTAAACGGCGCGTCGTGTGTGAAGTCGAATAAAGTGTCATCAGTGCTACTCGGTGTTTCCTTCCAATCCCGTTACCCCGTCCGTAACAATAATAATGTCAAAATATGTGTTAGATAGTACAGACAAATCTTAATATGACGCAACACTGGCTGAAAAAACTATAGGAATTTACAGGAAATCACTACAATTGCATGTGAACTATTAAAGCTGTAGCATTGAACAGATAATGGTTCCGTTGCGTGTAATTATTATAACCTAGCACAATACATTTACTACATAAACGAACCGATTTAAAACAAGCTCCATTTCATATACATGTCTAGACCAAATAAAAGTTCTTCAAAATATAGATACACTATATTTTAAAACGTTTTTATGGCAGTTATATAAACTAAAACACTGCATAACCGTTATTTGTTTAGAAAATATAGTGTCCAATGTTGAAAAATGAATTTTGTTGAAACGCAAGTTTGTCACTTGAACATTGCGACGCAATTAGATTTTTAGAATTTTAGCAGCGGGGATGGCATGCAAGTAATTAAGAGGATATTTTAAGCAATTTTATACGAAGGTTGAATTCGCAAGTTTAATTTAAATGTACGAAAGACCTATGTATGCAGGTACGACAAATTACGTTTCATCAAAAAATGTATGTAATTAAATGTTGAAACAGGTAAAAATAATATTGCTGTTGCCTATAGGCAAAATAAACAAATTAGATGGGTTGGAAAGGTACCATAGTAGGGTAAACAGTATAATGATTGGCACCCTAAGCGGTTTCTACTACTAAGTAACAAATTCTCAGGAAAATACAAATTCAATAATATTTTATATGGTTTTGTCGGAATTGTGTTTACATGGACATTAATAAAAATAAAACATCGTATTTAATAAAGCCGTTTTATTAGCATAAAAATGTCCTCAAACTTATTTCTTAAGAAAAGTACAATCATTGGCACCCTGGTATAGTTATTGGCAGTACCAAAAAGGTACAATCATTGGCACTATTGGCCTAAGGCCGTGATACCCAGACAGTCTTAAGACTTGATATCCGGATCTTTATACATGTATTCTATGTAATCAAAATATATATTTATGAATGTCATGTAACCTTCTAATATTTCTAACATAAGTCTATATTTGAAAGAAGTTTAGTTCATTTACGTTTATATTTCTCTTTCGGCATATTTTTCTAATGTAGCTCATCTTGTCACTTAGATACATTGTAGGAAATGAGCTCTGTTTCACTTTCTGACAAGCATTTAGTTCGTAATATTTTTGTTTATACTAAGTTCTTTGTTTAAGCGATATCTGTCCTGATTTCTGGGTACTTTGTAGAGAAAGGTTGCCATCTCTGTACCACCGTACCATAGTAAGTTAGGTGTAAAATGCGAAGAAATATACGATCTAAAGTTTTTTGTATGCGAATTTGACAGAAAACAAACAAAAATCTGAAAAAAATATGATTCTAAAATGTGCCAATGACTATGTTGTTGAACAATTTTTAAGTATAGTCATTGGCACTATCAGAAAAGACGATCCATCTATTTAATAGCGCAAAACTAACGTTTAATAAGCTTTAATGAAGATAACAGATACAAATAAATAGGTTCTTTTGTGTAAAATTAATTAAAAATATTTTTTTTCGCTTCGGAAAGTAACTACCTAAACTAAACATTTCATTAATTTTTTAGGCAATTTTCCTAACATTTTTTTAAAACAGTTGTTAAAGAAAAATGGTTCATAGTTAAGATTAAAATATTTGTTCTGTGTATATGAAATAGGTTAATCCTGCTAATGAAGGCATTTCTGTGATATAATAATATAAGATTTTCCTAATATTCAGGATAATTCACCAGAGTGCCAATCGTTGGGGGGGTGCCAACATTACTATAGTTTACCCTACCTCTCTTCTGCAAGCTAAGCTGTAGGCAAACGCTAGTTTTTACATAAATCTCTTTTTGTTCGTGAAATATCTACATATGTTGAGACTGGATACAAATATTGCGTGTAAAGTAAATTGTAAACACGTAAGGATATCGTTTTGTATGTAAAGTTTCCTTAAAGTAATGGGCAGTCATTTTAAGGCATCAGTACCTTCAAAATAAACTGACACTAGTCTAAACCATGGAATAATGCTATGTCTTTGGGTTGCGGAGGTCAGACAGGCAGTCGCTCTGTGGAATAACTATATCCAGCCAAATCCGGTTAGAGTAGTAAGCGGACCCCAGGTTGAAAACTAGGAGGATGATAATGATGATTAAAGCTATGAGAAAACCCATTTCTTTTAAAGACACTGAATGTATACATCCCCTGCAATAATTTTCACCATGCTACAGTATCAGGAAGATTGGTAAATGAAAAATGGGCAGACGGTTTAAAAAAGGCGAGAATGTGGTGACCTATTAGAAATAGGGTCCAAGAGCGTATTGATGGCTCAGAAAGGTTTTCGTATTACTATCATTAATAACACTTAGCCGAATGATTCGAACAGCATCCCTTAGACTCGGCTTGAATGACAACATATTTGATCAATTTGAAAAAATCATAAAAATATTTTTTAAAGTAATTAATGATAGGCAAGAAAATTTAGCAAAAGGAAACATATTATGCTTCTGTAAAGTGAAAATGCTGCATATCAACGACTTTGCTTAATGCCAAAAGTATTATATCATGTCAATCAGCCTGTGTTGACCGAATATAGTGCCTGCAATGCACATGCTTTTATCACTAATGTTGCATACCCGCATCATCCGGTTCGTATGACCACAGGGGCCATAAAACTACAATGTATACGCGTCACGATTGAATACAACTGAAATGCATAGGTGTTCATATAAACTAGCTGAGTCCGCGTATTTAGGGCTACTGCTCCACGCCCGTGGCTCAGTGCGTGATGTTATACAGGATGTAAGGGACGGTGTACCGGAAACCGATACCAGTGATTCAGTACATGATACTGAGGCCATTGGCGGTCGAATTTTCCGGAAAATTTTCATGAATTTTCCGATTTTTCTTTTGCATATTTTGCCATATAATGTAATGAAATAGTAACTATAGTCGACCCGCACTAATATTTTTGTAAAATTCTAAGAATTAAACATGTATGCACATGGCGCATTTACTCTGATTTGACATCGGCCGCAGCGCGCGGCCGCTGCACAGTAATTACATCGTAATCACTGCCTCTACCACCCGCCGCTGTATACCACCTGCCGTAACAGCTGATAGTGCGAGTATTTGTATGTATTATTACATCGCAATTTTTTGAAAAATTGTCGAGTTCTTAGATTTTTTCCGAAAAATTCGACCGCCAAGCGTCTGATTATAATGTACCGAATCACTGGTATCAGTTTTCGGTACACCGTCCCTTACACCAAGATAACCTTCCTCGAAAATTAGGCTATCAAACCAGCATTTCCTGAGATAAGCACGTTCAACGAAGCAAACAAAAAGATGGCCAAAATCACTGTCGGCCTTATACTAGCTAAGTTTAATATAAAAGTAGCTTTGTTTGAAGCCGAAATAAAAACACTTGTATCCAGATAAATAACATTGCCTCATTTTCTTTCTCTTACGTATAAGAATAAATATCAAGTTTATAGGAAAGTATTATTTCACATAAGAAAAACACCACGAAATAGGTACGTACATATATCAGTGATTTACCTAATATTTAAACTAAAAAAGCCTTTGCCACGTAATCTTCAGGTAAAAACTGAAATAAACCTGATCATGTTATCAGTAATGTCAAATGTGCAACAAGATTTACATAGAAAAGTTACTTAATAATAATATTTTTTGTTTTTTCTCGCGCCAAAACTACGCTTCTCTTTTGTAACTTTCATTATTTGTTTACCCAACTTCCTAAATTTATTCGGTTTTTGAACACACCTACAACAATGGCTGCATTAAATTCCAATTTCAAAGTTTCTAAATATTAACAGTTATTAAGAGTAAACCGTCGATCGTTTACGACGATGTTCTAATTCCGAAAATACCTGCGTTGACACGAAATCTTCAGGGGAGCTTGCCATACTTGACCAAGAATTTATTGCGGCATTCCTGAGAATGATTAGCTGGCAAAGCTATTTAATTCGATAGGTATGCTCTTAAACTTTGGAACCGCGATCACGAAGTTGCACGTATGACTTACACGGCACCCTCTCAAAATGAAATTGGGAATCGCACACCGAATGTCGGAATCGTACTACACAAATTGAGTTGGATATGAAATTAAATTCGACAAGTTAGAGTGGATAGCACATAGCAAGGAGTACTTAGTTTGTAGGATCAGTGTTATTATTTGATATAGTAGGGATGTTCACAGTGACCAATTTAGCGTCGTTTTACGCTAAATTAATGAGGTTCATAAAAACATGTCTATAAATATAACTTTTGATTTTTTGGTAATAAATTTCAAGATTTTGTTCGTTATTAACTGCCGAAACTTACTTAATTCATCGTAAAGCGTTACACTGCTGGCCATAACCCTCTCCTAATTTGCGTCATATTATTATTTTGAGTCAATAGTAGTATTTGGCATACTATACCCATATTAACCCTTAACTTGGCAGAGAAAAAAAGATTGAGTATCAAAATAATTTTTATACAACATAATATTTATAACCCACAGACGCCTAGAAAAATCGAAAAAAAAAATCTTATGCCGGTAGTTTAAAAAAAACCACATGTATCTTTTGGGATACATTGCCAAGAGGCCTTAAAAATATATAACGATTTTAATGTATCTCTAAAGATACACTGCCAAGTTTGATATAACTTTGCTGTTGAGTCATATATTATAACAAAAAGGAATAAAAGATGCATTTTCATATGTAAACATTATATTTTATTAAAATATAAGTTGACTAACATGAATAGAACTTCTTTCGTAACAAAAATAACAAAATCTTCTTAGGTATGTGTGTTATAATATTGTAAAAACAATTTCTACCTGGCAGTAAGCATAGTTTAAACCGCATTTCATACACGTAATTGTGGTCTGATCTAGTACGCAAAGCTTGCATCGACCCTTGGAGCCAAATGAAGTAAAATAATTATATCAATCAAATCTAACATCTGTAGTCGGCCTGGCAATACAACGTATCGTTCTTTGTTACTGGTGGCATAGAATTAGATTTATTTATTGGTTGCAACCTCCCAGAATATAGCGGCCCTTGTTCCGTTACCATATAATTATGGTAACGGAATCTTTTCAGGTTCAGTTACTTGCAATTATTCGAGTGTCAAGCCCCCGATTTAAAATTTAACTCAACACTGGGTTTGTACTACTTATATGTACTATTGGTTCCCGAAACGAGACATTTATACCTCTGAATGTGATTAAAATACTTCAAGATGTCCCTGGACCCGCCACTGTCAAAGGGGCAGGACGATCTGAAACCGCTTCACAAGGCCAGGCAATTCACACCCCAAGGGTTAGTACTACATATGTACGTGTTTATACTCAATGTTCAATATAATTGGAAGTGCCATAGTAAAATTGGGTGGTTAAAACATTGGTCCCGCCAATTTGACGATTTCTTTTATCGCTGAATTCATATGAAACTCGTAAGCAATGAGTATGTTAGGTCTCTTGCTGTGATAAAAACTGAAGTAGGCGATGTGCGACGGTGGAATAGATGAAAGTAGCAAATCTTGAGCAGAAGAGTCCTTGTAATAGGTTTCAGTAGTTAGTTGGGCTGATTTCGAAGGACAGGAACCTGTTTTTGTTCGCGCGACAAGGTTACACTCATTATCAGAAAGTACGTGAAGATTTTCAAGTGAAGAGGGAAGCGAGGGATCGATGAAGATGCGTTATTAAAATGCTTTTGAAAATAATATTTTCTTGGGTTTACGCGAATGTTACACATTGAAATTAAACTACAGTTTACGGATTTTATCGCGTTATATTACTTTCACTGGTTATAGGACAAAGTCACCAGAAGACATCAAGACACAGTGAGCACATCTGCGTAGATAGTAACACCAATAGTTGAAAAATGTTCGGGTACTTTGAGATAACTTTTAAATTCAAGACAAAGACAAATATCACCCCAGTCTGCCGTGAACATGAATCCTGTAAAGAATTCGAAACGTCGGCTAGTAATAAAAATGTAGTTTCTAGATCTTTCGGTTTAAATGTAATAACAAATAACCAGTGAAAGTAATATAACGCGATAAAATCCGTAAACTGTAGTTTAATTTCAATGCTTTTGAAGAGTAATATCAACAAATTCACAATCAGGCTCCGAACTTTCTTCACCATTTGATGATTGATTGAGTTCTGGCACCAAAGCAAGAATTTGTCTAGCTCTCGAAAGCACATGGAGCTATTTTACCTATAAATAACAGAAAAAACGGTAAACTTTTGGAAGAATAATAGGCTTGGCAGTGTGCACCATGAGATACATCCCTAGTAAACATAAAACTGTTGGGTACTTGGCGGTGTGCACGGCGAGATACATGCAGTTAAAAATCCAATAAAGCCCTCTACCAGACAATTTTTTGTACTCCAAATTGATTATTTTAGTAGAAAAACAATTATAATTTATAATTTTAGAAATAAATGCATGAAATACATACAAAAAACATTATTTTATGCATATCACTTACCTGTATGCGCGGGAGCATGGCGTCGATCGATAATGAAATAATTTTGCCAGCTCACCAGTGCCGACAATTTGAAAAAATAAACGCGTGTTCGAAAACAAAGAACTAAAGTAAACGTTTACATAAATTTAATCTGTTTTAACAAAGAAATGTTCGGTTTAGAATTTTTAAAATTTTGATGTATCTCTAAAGATACATTACCAAGAAAAGGGTTAAGGCAGCGATAGCCTAGTGGAGATACCAACGGACTGTCATGCAGAGGGTATCGAGTTCGAATCCACGGCGCACATCAATGACTTTTCGAAGTTAAGTATCGTATCGTATTAAATTCTTAATTATCGCTTGCCTCGTGCCTCGGCGAGCACGTTATACCTTCGGTCCCGGCTGTAATGAAGATCTTTGACAGTCGTTACCCTCAAATAAACTGATACTAGTCTAAACCATGGAATATCGCTATCCCTTTGGGTTGCGGAGGTCAGACGGCAGTCTCTCTGTGGAAAAGTTGATACTCAGTCATATCTGGTAAGACCAGTAGGCGGACCCCGGGCTCCAAGGCGTGTAAGTCTTGGATGCAACCGGGATAACGCTAGGGAGATGATGACGATGATGATGAGTATTTGGCATACTATACCGCATGGCCAGAAGGATTAGTACAGAGTTTTATATGTAGCATTTCGTTTCTTTCCAAATAAACTATTTGCTTCCTGAACTTATTACCCTTAGTCGTCTACGACACCCACAGAATAAAATAAGGTGGTGACACTAGTATTCTTCATCCGTCACCACACCGATACACATCCGTCACGGTATGGGCATGCTAGTTGATTCAGATATCTTATCACTGGTTACCTAAGTTTATACATGCCTTCTATGGATTTTGTATTAGAACAATCTCAGTAACCAGACACATTATAATGTACCTAAGTCACGCAGCTGTCTTAGTTTTGGACAGACGAAGTAAATAAATAATTATTTTTTAATGAAGTTTAATAAATATTTAGCAATATATTCACTCATTCAACAATATTCAAGTATACTTTTTATTCACAACAATTCGAAGGAAAACTTACCAAATTTCTTAATCTTAATATATAAAATCCTTGCGTTACTGACTGACTGACAGACACGCTACAGCCGAAACTATTGGGCGCAGGAAGCTGAAATTTGGCATGTATGTTCTTCGGGGACCGTAGGGGTGCACTAAGAAGGGATTTCCCGAAATTCCCACGGGATCGGCCAAAACGGGTAAATTAAAAAAAATGCAGGCGTAGCTGCTGGCGTCCTCTAGTATCATAATAAACTCTAACATTTCTTTATATTCTTACACGAATAATGAAACTTCGGGCACATTGAAAGTTTCCAAATCAAATATTCGTTCCAGTACTTTCACTAAGAAAAGTAATTGTTATGAAAAAAAAGTAAAAAAATCTGAATATTTCAGTCAATCTTTCACAAATTAATATTTAGTCGCTTGAAGAGATTTGGACAAAAATTAATTATATTCGATAATATACATTGTACAAGTAAGTTTGATCTCGTAATGAGCAACTGAACCGATTTCGCTAATTCTTTTTTATAATATTCCTTGAAGTACGAGGATGGTTCTTACGGAGAGAAAATTAAAGAAAAAGAATCGACTGTTACGAAGTTCGCCGGGTCAGCAAGTTTGTAATAAAAATAATTTTATATTATAATAGAGTAGGTACCTACACAAAAAGCTAATGGTTTAGCTTGCCAAGAAAGTCGTAGCTTTAAATTGAATTCCCTACACGGGATAAATATATTGTATTCATCCTCAACTGATGTTTTGAATGTCATGACAGTAAAGTCCTCGGGAATATCGTCTACTTCTCACGACAGCAATAAAATATTTATCATAATAAATCATGCCTTTTTTTCCGCGTTGTTGGTTTCAGCAGTATCGGCCACTATAGTGTACAAGTGATTCCACTGCTAGGCACTTGTCTTATGGCTTCTCATTGCGAGAATTAAACCATAGTCCACCGCGCTGGTCAACAGAATGGAGAATTATCTCATTTTTCCTCACGATGCTGCACTCATTCTGCCTCGTTGGTCTCGCGGCATAAATGTGCGCGTGGGATTGTGAGGTCTCGGGTTCGATCCGGTCCTGATGCCCGACCCGGGGGGCATAGTGTTATTGGGTTTTACGTTAGGAAATTCTTAGTAGCAGCGCGGAGTCTGGTAATGGCCCGATACGGCAATAGGCTCGCCCCCTATTACGTGGTACTAAAATAAAGCTGGCGAAAATTGGGTGTAGCAATATACCTCTGCTTACCTCCTTCCGGGATATAGGCGTGAGTCTATGTATATATGTATGTAACTACGAAAAGTCAGTGGTGCGCGCCACAGGAAGCTTGAACTCGACACCCTCTGCGTAGCGGTCTGTTAGTGTCTACACTAGGCCCTCATCTATTATAAATATACAGTTAAGTGCGTCTAAAAAGTTTGGTCGGTATCTACATATACATAACACAAACACAGCACACCATTTAGGCTCCTAATGACAGTCAACAAAAAATGCATTAACGTGCCGCCAAATTCCATTACAGTCTACTTTGAACAAAAGGGCTAATGAATAAAAATGAAATCAATTTGTACTCGGTCATTAGTGTTCAACCCTCTCTAATTACTGGTGTTGGAATTTCCTGAGGATTCCTTAAGTCGAATCTCATTTAGCGTCAGACAGAGTGAGCGAGCTTTCGACATTTCCTTGACGGCGCATTTTATCGCCTAAGGCAATTTCACGCACCTAACGAGGTGTTACAACAAATGTTAACTTTCGTCATTACACCGCCTGTGCGAATTTTGTTATAGTTGTCTTTTGGCTTGACTAACTGCAGAATATTTTTCCCAAATAACAAAGTATTCATAATAAAAAAAGTTTCGATATATAGATATATGTATACGGAGACTCACGCCTGTTTTCCGGAGGGGTAGGCATAAACTTATGGTTCTTCTTTCGATATATGTATATCTTATATACTTGTGCATCAGATTGTATAAGTTATATTGTATGTTATGAATAGTCTATTTGTATAAAATAATGAGGTGGCCAAAGAGAATAATTATAATACCTACAGTACATTTAAGTACAATATTTCGATGTCATCATGCATGCATAAAATTTAATTTGTGAACAAACCAATGAAAGGCAGCGATAGCCTAGTGGAGATACCAACAGACTGCCATGCAGAGGGTATGAATCCACAGCGCGCACCAATGACTTTTCGAACATATGTGCGTATTAAATTGTAAATTATCGCTTGCCCCGTGCTTCGGAGAGTACGTTAACCCATTTACCCGTTATAAGGAGTCAGTACCTTGAATAAAACTGACACTAGTCTAAACCATGGATCAAAGCTATCCCTTTGGGTTGCGAAGGTCAGACAGGCAGTCGCTCTGTGAAAATGCTAATATTCAGTCATATCCGGTTAGACTAGAAAGCGGACCCCGGGTTCTAACTTGGATAACGCTAGGAGGAGGATTGTGAACAAACCCGCATTTTCTATCATTTATTCACATTTTTATGATGATGATTGTAATGACATTAACCTACTTACACGCAATGTACTCACAGAACATAACATAACGAAAAAAACAGCTTATTGAATAAAGACGATTTTCTACGAAAACATTTTGTTGGCACGAAATACATTTAGTTAGATGATGTATAAAAGTACATAATGTTATGACTTTGTGGTAAGTAAACTGAAGTAAAGTATTCAGCAGATTTTCGTCCTTTATTTTTCTTTTTCGTGTATGTGGCCAACTCTGGGAACGGAGTTTACAGACAGCACAAAGGCCTGCGACATGGCTTAACGATCCTTACTTGATAGGACGGGCTGTTTCTGCAACTCCACGTCTTGGCGTGTATTTTGCGTGCGGGTGGGAATGGTCCAGCTCTTCGAGGAAGGCCAGCAGGCTCTTGATGTGGCCCACTGCTTCCCTCAGGGTGCTGTCTGGTCAGGTACTGCTGCCTATACTGTGAGACCCCAGGGCAGTCGAGTAGCAGGTGGGCTGCCATCTCGTCTGCTGCCACACAGGCTCTGCACAGCGGGCTGTCGGTGATACCTATAGTAAATAGGTGCTTATGAAAGGATCCGTGTCCTGTGTAGGCGGCCGTGACTGTCCGCAGTTGTTCTTGGACCGCCGGAGGCCTTGTTTGGCTATCTTATCGTCTACTGCGGGAAGAGCCTCCTTGGCCTGCCTGCATGTTTCAATACCAATTCAGGACTGGTTGTGCTGGGTCCTGGTTCTGTTGCTTACCAGGTTGCGATAAAAACCAGAAGGAAGTGGAATAATGGGCTCGGGTCCCACCACCTCTAAGGTGGCCCCTCTTCTGGCAAGTACGTCGGCTGCGTCATTCCCTCTTGAGCCACTGTGGCCATCCATCCATTGCAGTGTTAGTTTGTTTAGTTTACCTACCTCTGTTAGTTTATGACATTCTAGTGTAAGTGCCGAAGTGAAAGTATGGCTTTTGATGGCTGTGAGGACAGCCATACTATCCAAGAGGATTCTAATGCATTTCCTTAATGACCTAAGGGTCTTTAAGAGAGATAGCCTGAGAGAGGATAAGCCTGAGATAAGAACCGTGACCGACTGCTTTACACGTAACAGTGCTTCGGAAGGACACGTCCTTCCGAAGCACTGTAGCGCTCTGATGCAAATGCCACACGTGGTCACCAATCCAAGCCGCAACATAACTTTGACGACCTAATACGAACGGCAAGCCACGTCTCGCTATGACCGCTTCATATAAACTGATTTAAACAGTATTGTAAACACAATGAACCCTTAAATAACAAATAGTTTATAAGGTTGGGTACCTGAATATTAAAAGAAATAAATACGTTTACCATTATATTAGGCAGTTCCTTACACTCCTCACAAAGCTATGAAAAAACCGAGTGTACTAAATTTTCCAATATAAGTGGAGTATAACAATCGTAATTCTCACGTAAAGCAGGCAAGATGTGTGACTAGGCTGAATCCTTAAACGCCTTCGGCATAAAAAACAATACAGTGCCTTTTTCGCGCGCAAATTGTCCCTTCTTTATGAAACCATTAACTTACATCATTCAAAGCTTTTATGTTCTGTCACACAAGATTTTTTGCTCAATAACGATGCGTATAATTATATTGTGCAAGAAAATGTAAAATTGGGGAACGATAAAAAGTCTATTGTTATTGTCGTTATACATTTATTGCTATACAAAATCTTGATTGAAAGCTACTTATGTCAGGTTATGTGTACTACCTATAACATTTCTAAAAAAATGCGTAGGCATGACTTGACACTAAATGAGTAAGTAGGGTAAACTATACTAATGTTGGCACTTACCCCCCCCCCCTCCCCCCAATGATTGGCACTCTGTTGAATTATCCTGAATATTAGGAAAATCTTATATTATTATGTCACAGAAATACATTCATAAGCAGGATTAACCTATTTCTTATACACAGAACAAATATTTAAATCTTAACTATGAACCATTTTTATTTAACAACTGTTTTAAAAAAATGTTAGGAAAATTGCCTAAAGAATTAATGAAATGTTTAGTTTAGGTAGTTACTTTTTGAAGCGAAAAAAAATATTTTTAATTAATTTTACACAAAAGTACCTATTTATTTGTAGCTGTTATCTTCATTTAAGCTTAATAAACGTTAGTTTTGCGCTATAAATAGATGGATCGTCTTTTCCGATAGTGCCAATGACTATACTTAAAAATTGTTCAACAACATAGTCATTGGCACATTTTAGAATCATATTTTTTTCAGATTTTTGTTTTTTTTCCGTCAAATTCGCATACAAACAACTTTAGATTGTATATTTCTTCGCATTTTACACCCAACGTACTATGGTACGGTCGTACAGAGATGGCAACCTTTTTTACAAAGTAACTACCCGGAAATCAGGACAGATATCGCTTAAAACAAAGAACTTAGTATAGACAAAAATATTACGAACAAAATGCTTGTGAGAAACTGAAACAGGGCTCATTTGCTACAATTTATGTAAGAGACAAGATGAGCTACATTAGAAAAATATGCCGAAAGAAAGATATAAAACGTGGTAAATGCACTAAACTTCTTTCAAATATAGACTTATGTTAGAAATATTAGAAAGTTACATAACATTCATAAATATATATTTTGATTACATAGAATACATGTATAAAGATCCGGATATCAAGTCTTAAGACTGTCTGGGTAACACGGCCTTAGGCCAACGGTGTCAATGATTGTACCCTTTTGGTACTGCCAATAACTATACCAGGGTGCCAATGATTGTACTTTTCTTCAGAACTAAGTTTGAGCACATTTTTATGCTAATAAAACGGCTTTATTAAATACGATGTTTTATTTTTATTAATGCCCATGTAAACACAATTCCGACAAAACCATAGAAAATATTATTGAATTTTTATTTTCCTGAGATTTTGTTACTTAGTAGTAGAAACCGACTTAGGGTGCCAATCATTATACTGTTTACCCTACTTATGTACATTTCTGTACGACTGGAAGATCGACTACGTAACTAAGGAGTAAAAATACTACGACGTCATTTTTGCGTTTATTATTATAAACGCGAAAATAACTTTGTTTTTTTTTTGTCTAAATATTAAGGGCGCTTATAAATAATAATAATAATAATAATCTTTATTGATGCAGATAACCTTTTACACAATGCCTTAGGACTAATTTACATCTAATAATGATTGAGGTTACACTAATATAATAACCCTAACTCCCAAACTAGGTGTTCCTGTGACTTGGGAGCTAGTGTTCTGCCATCACTATTTTACTATATTATTACTAGAAGATACTAAGAAGTAAAGGTCGTTACGAGTGTAGTATATGAAAGACGGCTTAACAAATAATGAAAAGTAAAAAAGAAAGAATAGGGAATGTGTGTGTGTGTGTGTGTGTTTGTGTCCCTGTGTGTGTGTTTGTATGTGTGTGTGTGTGTTTGTGTGCCAATAAAAGGGGTAAAAAGGTTATCTGGACCACAAATTATATGTTTTAAAATACATATGTAACTGTTTCATCAATTTCTGCCGAATCCGTGGGCATTTCGGGAAATCTCTTCTTAGTGCCCTCTACCACACCTCTGAGGAGGGTCCTCAAGGAACATATACACATGTATGCCAGAAATTCAACTTCTTTCACAAAATAGTTTCATAGTCTCATATAGTTCATACTTTCATTGACTGTCAATGACGGTTGTAGATTGTCTGTCAGTCAGTCAGTAAGGCAAAAACATCATTTGTGCAAAACTACAAATATAAGATATCAATATCGACTGCCACAATGGGTCAAAGACAGGGACTTTTAGGACCGGGACCGCGGACCCGTATTTCCCCCAATAAGTATTATAATAATTTTTAAGGCGTATTTTAATATTATAATAACGTCCTAAGTAGACATGACAAAATTTACAATATTTTAATCAGGTGTTCATCTTGTAGATATTATTTTAGATATGCATTATGAATAAAGTGACTAACGCCAGTGTCTAAGTTGATCACAATTTGCAGGAAAAATAATGTAGGAAAGTGTTAGCAGTGGCCGACTTAAATGAAAATGGAACTATTCACTTCAACCAGGAAACCGTCTTGAAATGGATTAGAATTGAATGTCATAACTGATTGGTTAGGAAAATTTATCGAGCATTAGCGTCACTTTAATTAGGTATATTTAATGTTTTCGATTTAATGGTATTGCCATTGTCTGTTTGCGCTTATGGTATAGTGGTTAAAGCGGTCGTTTCGCCGTTTTGAAACACTATTTTGAGTCTGGGTGCATTTTGTTTCCATTTATTGTACATAGTTTAGGCAGCGATAGCCGAGTGGAGATACCAACAGACTGTCATGCAGAGGGTATCGGGTTCGAATCCACGGCGCCCACCAATGACTTTTCAGAGTTATGTGCGTATTGAATTGTTAATTATCGCTTGTCCCGTGCCTCGGAGAGCACGTTAATCCGTCGGTCCGTGATGTCATGAAGATCTTTGACAGTCGTTACAGGGCGTAGGTAAGTACCTTCTAAATAAACTGAAACTAGTCTAAACTATGGAATATCGCTACCCCCTCGGGTTGCGGAGGTCAGACAGACAGTCGCTCTGCGGAAAGCTAATATTCAGCCAAATCCAATTAGACTAGTAAGCGGACCTCAGATTGAAACTGGGATAACGCTAAGACGATGATGAGGATCATGGTTATTGTACACAGTTCCCTAGCGACATAAGATTTGTTCCTAGTTTCGCAATTCAATAATTATTTTTTTATTAAATATCCATAAAATATCAATATTTCATAATCCATATAAATTTTTGGACAATATTACTAGTTACAAACATTACCAATCCTATGCTTGTCGCACTAATCATTTGTATGATAGACCGCTTGCAGTGGCTTTTATATAAGAGCGCAGTACAAGCGGTTACTTCAAGGTTTATGACTCTTTTAAATCTTAAAGTTTAATAGCCCTCATGTGAAAAGAAAAAGTACACCAAAATTGTATGTCTAGCGCACAGACCATATTATTGAAGTATCTGTGGTCTAGCTTTTTCCTCAGCACAATACTGTTGAATTACGTCCCTTGACAGCTTTTCTCAGTTCACTGCTGAACTTAAGGTCTCCCTCACACTGGTTATGAGCGTTCCTCGAGCGTACGCTCGCCGACCCACGGAATAAAACGGGGTAGTGACATTTCGTATTCTAAATCTGTCACTACACGAATACGTACTTACATAATACGTACAGTCGAACAACTTCCCGCTAGACCACCATAAGGGCGAGAATCGCTCAGCAAGACATCGTTGCTTCCAGTGCTACTTTACACACACATTGACATTCGTATACAAAACCAGTTTATGTTTATGAGCGAGCCAAGGGATTTTTTTTTCAAACTGGTCCACCGCCGACTTGTTTGATTGTATGTACATACATATAGAAGAAAATTTGCTTTATTATATCTAGGTACATGATATTCCGGGAGAGTGTAAAGCCCACTTTCCACGGTGCGTAGTTGTAGTGGATGGACGTGCGGCACCTATGCAGTCACCCGACTCACAGTGTAACTTGAAAGGTGCGTTCGCCTCCGTCTGCAAAACCCTGCACCATGGGATGTAGGCTTTACTTATAAACCCACCTACTAGACGTTATTTACATATAAACACATCTGTATGTCTGTTTATAGAGTGCCTAAAACTCATTACCCTTCGATGACTGGCCGTCAGCCACAAATGACGTGTGTTTCCAATATGCCGACATGAGTCCTTAATCGTTTGCCTGCTACACCTACGCAAATAACTATTTCTATTCTTGTCTATTTGCCCATCAACCATATAGTCGTGTGGTGTAAAATGGATTATATGTTATCTACTGAACGAATAATGTTCATGAGCTAAAAATGATAATACTACTTTCTAAATTCATGTACTTATCTAAGTAGTCATTTATTCTAGTGCTATCCTGGTTGCATTCAAGATTGACGCCTTAAACCCTGGGGTCCGCTTACTAGTTTATCCATTACAAAATATTTGGTATATCTTCCACTGCCTTCAGAACTCCGAAATGCAAAGCGAAACCTTTAAACAAAGTTACTGACTCTCTACAATGACTGGCAAACAGAAATCAATATAGCCAACGTACCTACTTGTTCTCTAAGGCACGCGGCAAGCGACATTTAAAGCTTGCTGCTTGGCCAAAATATATTTTTATTTAAAAAAAGAAGCAACGTATTTAAAAATAAGTTTCTCATTTAAAAATAGAAGCTAAATCCGGATAAACTGAAGTAAACGTGGGCAAAGCCGTGAGCTCAGATAGTCGCACGAATAAATGTCATCGTAATGTTTGTTTTTGTATGCCCGGCTAAACAACACGCTTTATTTGGTGTGATACCTTGATACGTTTCTCTCTTTAAATAAACTCGACACAATGACGGGCTTGTAAAAGCTGGAAATTTTAGTTTGACAAATCGTTTAAAAGTTTGTAACTATGTGTAAAAGTAAAACGAGATATTTGTGCAGGCAAACAATAGCATTTGTGAGTGTCTTCGATATGGACATTTTGTTTCGCTTTGCGACGTCTCGCTATGGCCGATAACGTACGTAGGATACTTGGCTAATGTACCATATTCGAAGACAAAAACGGTGATAGATCAGTTCTATGTACAGATGCACTGCCTCGCATAGGGGGTTCGGGGGCCAATTGCTCCATGCCTCGGAGAGCGTGTTAAGTCAGTTCCGGTTATTTTAAAGATCTCACCAAACTCGTTGCGAAAAGTCGGTAACCTGGGATATAGAACTTCTTCTTCTTCTCGAGTCGATGGTACAGATATCAAATGGCACCAGTCCAGTATGTTGGCCACAGCAACGGCATAGTCAGTGGCTCGGCATAGATCGGCCTCCGATCATCTGTGTGGACAATTAGGACACTCCAGCCAGCCACCATAAGCCACCTGCTCATGGTCTGTTCTGGAGCGCTACAGTCGCACTGTGTGTAGGCAGATATAGAACTAAATAATAGAACATAGAGAGAGCTATGTAAAGTGGTAGACTCTAATTTGCTGAAAAATCGAGATAACGTTAGGATGATTATGGGGATAAAACATCATGGAATTTAAATGCCATGGTATTACTATTGTCGAATAGAATGTACGGAATGACGATGAGACTAAGCAAATTATTAATATAATATTTACATTCTCACGTCAGCCTCTTAAGACATTTAGTATATCCTTCATCCACCTTGCTCTCCGTTCCCTCTTTGAGATATTAAGATGAAACGAAGTGTTTTAGAAGCATGCATGCTACTTCAAAGAATCATTAATATTAACTCGCGCGTCTTCTGAATACTTAATATTATTCTCACAAACAAATATTGCGTCTTAAATTTATATTCGCAATGTACACGTAGGTGTTTACGGAAAATATTTGAGTACTTTTATACATAATGCAATAATAGCTTAGCACGTTTATAAATTATACAAAAAGGATTCCTTAAAATGATTAGATCTTATTCTAATTTAAGACCTACCTAGTTTGCTCTGAATGTGATGTGGTATTCATCATTTATGAACCAATAATAGTCGTGCTGTGACATCAACAAAATGTAAATTCTCGGAGTATTCGAAGTTTCACACGTATAAAGAATATGCGTAGCTGATTTAGACTAATAAATTTTAGAAGAAAATAGCTACAGACACAATTTTAGCTCCATCAATATGACATTGCCATTCCATATTGTTAAAGTGAATTATGAAAATGCAAGAAGCATTTTCTTGCGGTGATGCATGCGGATGACTGGTAATAATGTTATATCATAGAACCAAGTATCAAAATTCACTCTTGCAAACATTTATACCCTGAAGTAACTTGCATTATGATCAATTTAAACTCGTTCATGCTTTATTTTCACAATAAAAGTTTAATTGCCTAGGTACAATCTATTTGTATGCTAAAATTCATCATGATATATGTTCGGTTCGGTATCCGTGTGGTGACAGATTACGGACTGTCACCACCCCATATGATCCCATGGATGTCGTAAGAGCCGACAGAGGGAGCATATTATGCATAGAACAGCACTGTAAGAGAAGGAAAACTTGATACAAACCCTATACCAACCCGTTTGGCCAGCGTGGTATATAGAAGGCCAAATCTTCCTTTCAAGGGAGAGGCCTAGTCCAGCAGTGGACTGTTAAAGGCTGATGATGATGATCTTCGGTTCGACCGTTTTGATGAGAAAGCGCAACGTATGTTTGTACACACACACACACATACTTTCGCAATAACAATAAAGTAATAGTGATTCTATCATATACATACTTATCGTTAATACAATATTACAATGCACTTCCGCCATTATAAGACAAGTCCATTGATTCCCTTTGCAGATCCATTTATCGAGCTAGACTCAATACTATACCTTTCAAAATGAGATTCATAAATAGTACTGAAAAATTTAAATCTTGGCGATTAAAGAGAGCTAGTGAATATTATTGTCCGTTCTTACGCTTTTGCATTGCGAACGTGGTACTAAATGTAAATGTGAAGTACCTAACTAAAGTGTCGTATTTGTTTAACATAGTTTTGCGCTGCGTAATTAATTTATAACTGATGTTTTGTTCATAAGTATCACTTTTTGATTTTTCTTTGATAAATCGGTATTAATGAATGGCGAGAACGAAAAAGTTCTAGTTCATCTAATTTAGTAGCGATCACACGATATAAGGAACGTTACTTATACTTTTTACTAAATGCTTATGGCACTCACTATATGAGTTTCTTTATTTTCCCATTTGTCCCAAATAAATTAATATTATTGTCTCGTCACTCACTTACTCTAAAGTTGCAAACTCTGAGGTTATTTTGTATGAATCCGCTTCGATGATTATTAACTATCAGCTTGACGTTCAATATACCTTTGAATTCAACAACGGCCCGTGTACTAATGGCAGTTAGTTTCTTCAGTGAAAGTGTTACATTTTTTAGTAGTTAGTACTAGTTTTTCTGCAGTGCTGGTGCAACCCAGTGCATACTGAAATGACCGGAAAACAACATAAAAATAATAGTTTTAAATTAAAATATCGATATGTTTTCCTATTGTATATATCTGGCAGTAATATTTTAAGCCATTTAAGAAAGTTAAATTATGGTAAATAATATTTCTCCGGGGCTAATATTATAACTTGCGAGCGTGTGAAGTTCGCTGGTTTTGGAGTTTTTAGACCGCCCAAATGCCTCCAACATGGCCTAAAGTACCTGCGTTTGTTGTATTATCCCGAAAGTTTAGAGTCATTCGGGGTATTCGTACGCAGTGGGTAAGTGTGGATATCTCGCACTGTGGATATCTCCGGAACGGGTTGTGGAGGAGGGGCGGTTCATTCGGGTGAAACAAGGACGCCGAAGTGGCGTGGTAGTTGCGACACGACACTACGCCGCGTCACTTTTCATTTACTTTTTAATAATTACGTTTCCTACTTTCATTGGTAATTTTTGGCATTTTGGCAAACCCTGTCATGTTCACGTTTGTGAGCCAGTAATGGTACCTAAGTAATATTTTGTTTGATAATTAGCATATTCTTGTAAAGCTATGAGAAGTTATTTTGCGGTTATGTTTGGTTCCTAAACTTTAATTGTATTTTGGCTTCGTGGGGAAAGTGTGCGCGGGTAAGTATGCGCACGCGTACACTTACCCCCATGATATATTAGAACGATACAGAGACTTAATTAAATCACTGAATAAGTTTTTTATACAAATCTTCAAGGTGCTAATACATTTCTTTTTACTGGCGCTGTTAATCATCATGCCGCGAACATATGTATATTAGGAAAAGACCTGAACTAGCACCAGTGACAGAACACGAAATTGCTAAGGCCAAACAGCATGCCCGAAATAGCAAAAGTAAGAGAGCTGCTGCAGCTGCCAATGCCATTGGTATCAGTGAATCCTGTCTGCGCAAAAGACTTAAACTGGATAAAGCTGCAGATTCAATGGGTCCCTTTAATACAATATTCAATATTGAACAAGCGGCAGAATTTTTTATTCATTGCAAGAAAATGAATGAAATATATTTCGGACTTACAATAAATACAGTAACAAATAACAAGTAAGAACTTCGAGAAAAATGTAGACAAAAAATATTGTTTTCTAATTGTTTTTGTGTTATACTAAGGAATGCGTATTCTTACCCCATATCCGTTTACTTACCCCACAGGGGTGCGCACGGTTACCCGCAATAATGGGCATGTGAACGTATTCCGATTTTTTCTCTATAATTCCTTATTACAAAAAGATATACTTTAAATTTGTTTAATTTTCTGTTTTAATTTATAGATGAATAAATGCTCTATTCAAAGATTATTTTTTATTTCTCTATCGTTAATATTTAAAACACAATAAGGTCTGAAAGGCAAAAGTGCGCACAGTTGCCCCGAATGACTCTATTGAATTAAAATACTGTTCTAAAAGTTAATTATTTTTGATAAATTCAATGAACCAACGAAGCGGGGGTATCTAGATTCATTGAACTCATAACGTCATAAAATTCTTACGACGTCACACATTCGTGACGACCACGTGACGACATTTCTATTCGACACTTCGACAGCCTCGCCGGCGATATGGTAATATCATTTTATGAAAAGATACGAATCAATTTCATCTCAATCATCTCAAAGAAATCGTGTCGTAAGAAGCTACATGTAAACATATGATTATATATACTACACAGCTTGTGTTACATTTTTATCATAATTTACTTTTCGTGTAAACGTTAGTACCTATTGAAGAAGTAAAGTTTGCAAGGTAGCAGGTAGTTGCTGTCACGCAATCGAATGTTTTGGCTACAGTATCACGTAAATCAAAAACATATGTGAACCATTAGCTGCTAAGCCTTACTAGTCCTTTACGAAGTCCGCTAGTTTGTCTATTGAGACATAATATCACCTATAAATAAAAACTTTAAAATGTTGCAACTGTGTACCTGTGGGACACATAATGGGTCAACATATTTCTATAGTGATCGCGGCATTGACAGAATGTGTCGTGTACCCAGCCCATGAAGAAACTAGTCACTTATCAGTTCCCGCACTTGACTGATCTCTGTGATCCTTAAACATATTTAGATAGGTGAATTTTAATGGAAGATTCAGTCGGATGATCGAACGTCATATTCGTTATAATTAAAGATATGAAAATTGTTCTTAACACTCTATAAACATCTACGACGATAAAAATATCGAAATCTCATTATACAGCGATGAGCTAATGTAAATATATCCTTACACAGAAGAACAATCTTCAAACTTGTCAGCATAGTAAGAAAACATTTTTATAAAAGAATCATAAATCACTCAAATATTTTGCAGACAGACAATATTTTGCCTTCAACGCCATTGACGTTGTCGTGTCTGATTAGATGAGGTTCCAAGTACTCATAAAACAAAGGCTATGCTGTCACCCAATCGAAAGTAAAATCTTCCATCTCGATATTTTAGATTAAATTGATTATTAATGTTGAATTGTTAGCTGTTAATTGAATTTGAAATATAAGCTTTGTTATTTTTCTGTGCGTAAATGAATGCTTTTAGAGTTTTCTTTCTTTCTGTAACAAATGGATATGTTTTGTTACTACTACAAAAATATCCAGTGCCTTTTTAATATTTTACATTTGACTGACTACTTTTGAACCGTTAGTTAGTAACTTTGTCTCTATATTTATGAGCCCATCGCATCGGCGGCGTACACTGTTTTATTGCTCTAGGTCAGTCTACGTGATATACGAGCGGCTACATTGATTGGTAGATAATTTGACAGCATGGACAGCATAAATAATATACAGCATAAATATATATACATGGACAGCATAAATATATATACAGCATAAATATACTATACATGGACAGCATAAATAATGGTTTCAGCAGTCGCCACGCTGCGCTGACTGGTGTGGGTTCGATACCAAACGAGACACTATTCGTGAACTACAAATTGTTATTTGATGTTGGTTGAATGTTAGTAAAGACCGTCGCGAAACAGGAAGACTGCCATATGCGTGAGTGTTCTTTTAAAAATCTCGTAAGAAATCATTATTGACTCGCAAACTAGATTCCTTCGCTTTATAACATCAATCAATCAAGAAACCGAAAACTAACAAAGAAAGTAATCAAGATTGGTAATTCTTTAAAGCCATTCAAATACTGATATTACTTTAGTTTTCAAAATAGCTAACGAAATATGAGTAAAACTTATTTAACTACTTACTCCTTTGTAGTCAAGGATGCCTGAATATATTTTATATTTAAATAGTATTGTATTGCAGAATAAGTAACTATTTGTACAGGTAAGAGTCACTTTATTTAAACGAAGCATTTACAAACGAAAACAAATTAAAAGTTGGACTTTCTAAACGTAAACACCAATAAATTCTCGTAATTACTGTAAAGTTTGCTCAGACAGTTATGACAGCAAATTGTTTAAACGCCCCTGTTGCTCACATGTAGGTAGATGGTACACATAAACATACATACCTAATATGTGTGTTTGGATTATTTTAAATTATAACTCAACTCGCGTCGAATTGTTTATCTTAGATAAATTAAATGCGACATCATCGTCCTACGTCCAATATTCCAAGTTGCATCCAAGATTTTCGTCTTAGAATCCGAGGTCCGCTTTCAAGCGTAGCCTATGACTGCCTTCTCACCTCCGTAGCCGAAAGGGCTATGCCATAACCATGACTAGAGATAGCATATTCAAATCAAAGTTCTATAGGACAGCTGGGACCGACCGACCTCTTCCTCTTTGAAGCACGGGCAAGGCAACAACTCGCAAGCGTTGACTATCAATTTAATTTGCATTGATCTTTGAAACGTCTGTGGCCGTACCTTTGCGTCGCAGCCTTTTGGTTTGACTACTAGGCTATTGCTGTCTGAGTACTAATCTATAACTAATATGTTTTGTATTTACTGGTAGTATTTTGTGTGTTTTTTATTGTAACCAATAAGCTGTATTTACGATGTGGCTCGACGCACAAGATTGCCAATAGTTTAACAGCCATCGTATTAGACATGGAATCGATTGCTACTCGTATACAATGCAGGCGCGAATAAACTATCTAACTTGATTGACGGGTTTAACTAGAAGCTCAAACGATATACAGTTGCTCGCCTTATGGTTTGTTGTTAAAATGTTTGTTTTATATGCTTAAAAGTATGATCGAGTTAATCTATTTTGCGACAATACTATACGCCGACTAATTTGGTAGCGGCGTAGCGCTCGTAGCGTGCCTTGGCTAAGCGTTCGTTCGACAAAGTTAAGCAACCCTTGATAGTTCACCATTTGGATGGGTGACTCCTTGTTGCATCAAAATGCTACCGTGCTTCGAAGGGCACCTAAAGCTGTTGGCCCCGGTTATTGTCTCAGGACACAAATCGCTGGATCATGTCGGACTTCGGGCGGTTTAAGAACTTCGACACCGAAGTTGTCCACACACTCACAGGAAAACAAACTAGTTAAGTAACTAGTGCACTTCTTGACTTCTCAAGACTTTGCAGTCCTTCCTTGCAACTGTTCTATATTACCTGTGTCAATATATTATAATGATTTGCAACCTCAAATTCGCGTTGCCGAAATGGCCCAACATCTAAAAAACTAATGGTTAATCGCCTACAAAGCCTTACGTTACCCAAAGGCATTTTACTTCCTCGTAAAGTAAGATGGATTATTTTTGTACAGTAAGTGTGTCAGAGTCGAGTTGCGATGAAAGTGGTGAAATTTATGAACCCATTGAGTAAAAGCTAATATAGGAACCATTACCGAGCGAATGATACATGGAGTGTCAAAAACTTAGCATACGTCCATTAAGCACTGACGAATATTAGATAACAGCGGTATTCTATAAATATTATAGGTGACGTATAATGTTTGTAGTAGAAATAAAAATTAACATGTTTTCAAAACATAGACCTGATATACTTAACGTGTAGCGAGGTTATTACAGAACGAAGTCCCCTTTCCTTCCTGTCTATCTGTATGAAGGTGATAAACTTAAGAAATAACGAACGGATTATTGACGGTGTGGAGGAAGAAAGGGTGGTGTTCCTCCAACTAGAGGGAGGATCCTCTTACCAGGCTGGGTGATTGTGCCTAGTGGACTGTCAGTCCGACGGACGTATTTGAGAAGTTTTATATATATTCGACTCGTGTGCGAACTCGGCTTGCGCGATTCAGCACTTTGTTTTTCCGTCGTATCGGGTCCGATAGATGTCGCCGAATGGTTGTTGTTGAGATTTTGTCGTCGCTCGCTAGATGGCCTCAGTTGTATGTAGCTACCGCTATAACGGTTTTCACTAATAGGTACCTATGTTTCCTTTTCACCCTCTATTAGAGGTAAGTGATATTTTAAGCAAAGGCCTAGAAAAGCCTAAGCCTTCATCATCATCATCATCAGCCCTATATACTGTCCCACTGCTGGGCACGGGCCTCTTCTCACTTATGAGAAGCCAAAGCCTAACAAGCCTAAGCCTTATTGCATTTATATTCTTCCAGAATCATCATCATCAACGTTTTATTAGACTATTCAAGCTTATTCCAATAATAACATTGTGATGTATAAAATAAATTTTATTTTTATGAAATCCGACACGTGTTCGTAGATATTTCTTCGCAAATACTCTTTCTTCGGTTTTACGGTTGTTAAATCTGTACAACATTTCATCAAAATAGGATCATCGGTTGAGCCGTGAACAAACCATAAAAATAATAAGATTGCTATTGTCACATTTATATAAGGTACTTACTGGCTGTATACCTCAACAAAAGAATGATAATACCAACAATTAATAGAAGGCAGCAATAGCTTAGTGGAGATACCAACAAACTGCCATACAGAGGGTTCGAATGAAGTTTCGGAGTTATGTGCGTATTGAATTGTTAACTATCGCTTGTCACGAGCTCTCCGCGTTAGCCATCGGTCCCGGTTGTTATGAAGATCTTTGACAGTCGTTATAGGGCCAGTCAGTACCTCTAAATAAACTGACACTAGTCAAAACCATGGTATATCGCTACCCCTTCGGGTTGCGGAGGTCAGACAGGCAGTCGCTCTGTGGAAAAGCTAATATTCAGCCAAATCCGGTTAGACTAGTAAGCGGACCCCAGGTTTAAAACTGGGATAACGCTAGGAGAATGACGACCAATATAATTAATACCCTAGACAAACTCACACGGTTACCTGATCCCAAATAGTTCTTGTACAGACTTGTGCCAACCAAACAACTGATAAACATACCTATGTATTTCTTAATATATAAGTATGATAAACACAGAACTAATAATCGTGCTTGTCACAAAAACTATTTGCCTCAGGTGGGAATAGGCCAGTCTATGATCTAAATCTACCTATATTCAGAACGTGAATAGACTACCAGCCGAAAATGAAATTGGGTGGGTCACGTAGTTCGAATGCATCCTAGGCGATAGGAAAAGATTGTCACGCAATGGGTGGCGCACGACGGACTGCGAAATATTATAGGCAGACTCCGAAAATGATGGCGTGGCGATTTAGATAACTTTAATAGGAACTGGCCCAACTTAACACGAGCCAGAGACGTTTCAAGAAATGATCATCATCGTCCTAGCGTTATTATTATACGTTTTCAAAAATAAACGAGGATACCGTGGCCTAGAGTAATTTTAACCAAACCATTCAAAACATCGCAACATTTTTGTAAAATTCACTCAAATATACAGAAGAATCTATATACATACTGATTTGTGTGATAGTACGAGACATGAGATTTTAATATGAATTGCGATTTAATTACAAATGTATACGGATTGCCGGATTCAAATAGTTATATATGAATCCAGACGGATAGATGTCATCATCTCATCATCAGCCTTTAATAGTCCACTGCTGGACTAGGCCTCTCCTTTGATAGGAGGAATTGGCCTACTATACCACGCTGGCCAAGCGGGTTGGTATAGGGTTTGTATCAAGTTTTCCTTCTCTTACAGTGCTGTTCTCGGTATACTCCCTCTGTCGGCTCTTACGACACCCATGGGATGATATGGGGTGGTGACAATTCGTATTCTTAATCCGTTACCACACGGACAAGGAAACTCTATTTAATAGGGAGGAAGATCAGATGAGTACTAAAGTATCATACTTGAAAGCCACGGCAACTCAGTTGGAGAACTTGCGAAGTTTCGATCAAAGGCCATAGTTCGCATTCCCGACATTGCACTATCGATGTAAAACGTAGTCTCACTGCTAAGTACGAACTTTTAGTTTAGTCGTAAGATCTATTGAAAATTGAAAAGGATATTTGTTTAAGACCATGTTGTGCAAACTTTGTTTATTCAATGTACTCTGAGACCACATATATTTGGACTCAAATTTTACAAGGTCACCAGGCTTTGCCTATTTTGAGTTCCAAAAACCTTGTGAGGTAATAGTCAATTATTTTGCGCTGTTACCATGCTGGCCGGACAGATTGATACAGAGTTTGGTGTCGAATATTCAATCTTATTAGGGAGCCCTAGTACCTACCCTAGGAACTCTTATAGTTTTGCTCTGTCCATCCACCTGTCCTACCGCAAAAACTGTAAGCACTAGTGGGCTCAAATTTGGCATAGCCAAAACTGTACAATATTTTTTTACTAGTAGCGCCCATAAACCTAAAATATGAGAAACCATTTTTATTTTATTTTTTACAACTGTGTATAGGGTATCGTTAAATAGGTACTTTAAAACATTTAATTTTTGTATTTATTTAGAGATGCATTTCTGAAATATTTAAGAAAAACCACGAATGAAAAGTGTCCCCTGCTCGATTTTCCTTGCCGCAATTAATATTGCACCACCGCACCCTGCTCCCCGCTGCATTGTATTATTTTAATATCCATCAAATGTCATAAAGTATACTAAAATGTCTTGTCTTATCAACTATCGATATTTTCCGTTTGTTATTAACCAGCACTATTGGACCTTGATATTTAGTTGCGCTTTGTGGAATAAAGTAGTTGCGCTTTTTTAGTTGCGCTGAAAAATAGTTGCGCTTTTAGGAAACCCCGATAAAGTGATAATGAGTATTTTTTGCCCGTTTTTAGGGTTCCGTAGTCCACAAGGAACCCTTATAGTTTCGTCATGTCCGTCCGTCTGTCCGTCCGCAGCCTAGCTCAAAGACACCTGGTGCTAGAAAGCTGATATTTGACATGAATACAGACATAAGATATTGCAACAGAAATGTAGAATAAAATTTTGTAAAATATTTTTTTAAGGGTATCTCCCCTACATATATAGTGGGGTTGAATTTTTTTTTGGTTGAGTACCCTATCATATGGGTTATCATTGGATAGGCTTTAAAAAAATATTATTAGTTTGCTCAAATAATTTTTCGATCAAGTGATTGGTTTATCAAATATCAAGCTTTGAAGTGAAAAAAATTGTTAGACTCAAGTGTCCCCCCCCCCTCTGCCGGCTAAACTATTAATTTGGAAGAGGTGAAAAAAATCACAAATGTAGTACATATAACGAATTTAAAAGGAAAACTATCACGGCTAAGTAGAAATCACTAGTTTAGGAGTAATCGTCGGTTAACTTATAAATACCTATTTCTGTGAGTTTACATTGGGCGCGCTGGCTTAATCTTAAAGATATACGTACTTTGGTATGTAATGTACTACGGTACTACGTATGTATAGTAGTAGCACAGTCAAGTAGTATATCTTGGAAACCACAATTTATGTTTACAATACATAACTGGATACATACCTAGTATTTTTCTAAACAAAACTTAGGTTCTTTTATTAGTGTTATTAAAATTATTTTTTCAGCAAAATATACAGTCGGATTTGTTGTACATTAATACCCTTTGCAGTAAGTCATTATGGGCAACTACGGAACCCTACATTGCGCGTGGCCCGACACACACTTGGCCGGTTTTTTAGGGTTCCGTAGTCCACAAGGAACCCTTATAGTTTCGTCATGTCCGTCCGTCTGTCCGTCCGCAGCCTAGCTCAAAGACGCCTGGTGCTAGAAAGCTGATATTTGACATGAATATAGACATACAATATTGCAACAAAACTGTAGAATAAAATTTAGGAAAAAAATTTTTTTAAGGGTATCTCCCCTACATATATAGTGGGGCTGAATTTTTTTTTGGTTGAGTACCCCATTGTGTGGGGTATCATTGGATAGGTTTTAAAAAAATATTATTAGTTTGCTCAAATCATTTTTCGATCAAGTGATTGGTTTGCCAAATATCAAGCTTTGAAGTGAAAAAAATTGTTAGACTCAAGTGTCCCCCCCCTCTGCCGGCTAAACTATTAATTTGGAAGAGGTAAAAAAAATCACAAATGTAGTACATATAACGAATTTAAAAGGAAAACTATCACGGCTAAGAAGACATCACTAGTTTACGAGTAATCATCGGTTAACTTATAAATACCTATTTCTGTGAGTTTACATTGGGAGCGACGGCTTATTCTTAAAGATGCCCGTTTTTAGTCCCATGTGATGCAGAAGTTATTATCAATAATGGCCATTACGGGCAACTACGGAACCCTACATTGCGCGTGGCCCGACACGCACTTGGCCGGTTTTGTTTTGTATATTTGTTGCGTTTGAGAATAGTTCATAGGTTATACTATTTTTCTGGACAACTTTCTTTATGGTACGATATCATAAATTCTTATATCTCTAAAATACGAGTATAATTATTGCAAAACAAAGTAAGTATATGTTTGTAATTAACCACATACATATATTTTAAAGTGATTGTTTATTTACTAGTCTTGGTATCTAATTTAGACTGGATCCCCAGAGCTTTTAGATGTAACTTACCACAAATAAGATAGTTATAACCCGTCACTTTATGTCGTTCGTTCCACTGAATCTTTATATTTTTGCAGCTAATGCATCAATCGTGTGGTCACAAAAATATTATATTTTATAACAGGATGAATTGTAATAAAACTCCTTAATTTATTATAAAGGAGTTTTATTAATCTAGCTAACGCTAAAATTTATTTATCAAACAACTGTCCACATCGATAGTAAATATTCATACATATTTGAAATAAGTATTATTATTAAAAGCCTAATTTATGCCCCACTGCTGTGCAAAGGCCTTCCCTTCCACCTTTCACTTGGAACATAGAAGAAAGATTTTAGTAAATCTCTCACCAATTTATCGCTTTAGATAAATTAAATTTTCCTTAAACATATTCTTATTTTTTTATTGGTTACAACTTAAAAGAATATAAATTCCGAATTATGAAGTACATATTAATTATATGCAGGGTGGTCAAACTAAGTTATAGGTATAAAAGTTGTCACGGAGGTTAAGGAAATTGTATTTGATGTTATTGACGATATTGTATACAACGAGACGTGTCAAATATGGTAAGTAAATACATATTATTATGTTTGTCGGCTATGGTGATTAAGCTGTATACCTAATTCATTTTATCGATTTGATTTGCTGCTGACATAAAAATTCAGAAAATTGGGACAAATAAATCCTTTATTCGAGCTTTAGAAAACAACATTTTAAAATAAAACGATACCTAAACATAAAAAAAAATTTTCAATGCTCAGTTTTATTCTATTGGAAAAGTAGATATATAGAGTTAAACGAGAAATAATATCTGTATTTTCTTTGGTGTTCAATTTAAATAAGTAAAAAGAGGTAGGCCTGGATGAATATAAAAAACATTAACAATTCAAACGTTAAATTGTTAATGTTTAAAAAAAACTTTATGTCATATCATAATTGACTTACATATTTTCATGTCTCCATTTATGCAGATAAATGCCTGTAGTTGGAGGCTCCGCTCTTCCTTTACATTATAAGCGTAACAATTATGGATACATAAACGTTTTTGTTAATATTTCAAAAAATAATTAGGTAATTGATTATTAAATGTTTCTTATAAATGTTATAGGTTTTGGGCAATAAATTTACACCTATTTCAATTTTATAAACGTGTAATGAAAAGTTCATATCAGCTTTGTAAATTTTGGTGCTCATAGCTTGTGATCACATTAAAACCCTATAATTATGTGATGCAGATAGTTTTTACTAATCAGATAAAATCCTTTCATCGAACTGAACGTGTAAAATTGTTTCAAAATTCGAATATAAAACACGCTCAAAACTTTTTAAAGTTGGTAAATTGTTAATCGTATATGGAAACTTAATGAAATATTTACTCACGTAATAAATTTGGCAACTTAATTATACTTATTTTAATGAAATAATTTAAACTTAGTAAAAAACTTACCTTTAAGCAGATAAGCACAACAATCGGCAACTAACACATAAATACTGTTTAAATATACTTTTAAACTACTTTATACTTTAATACTAAGGAGATTATAGTTGATATTGCTTCGCAGCCTCACGGTTGTTGTTAGAAGAATTTAGTATTGTTTATAGTAAGTTTTTCGGTTAGTTGTACATTTGGGTCGCATGGTTGTACGCGCAGTGCGACTCGTACGGCGGCGCGCGGCTTTCTGCCGCCCTCGTTCAGACAGAACCGCCCTGTGAACTTGCAACACAAGTTTGTACGCAGTTCGGAACTTACGGCGGCGGTGGTCAATCAACGGATTTGTTTACTTTGCTTACCGCCCTATGAAGTTGAACCACAAGTTTGTACGCAGTTTTGTAGTTCAGAACTTGCTACAGCCGTGGTCAGTTATCGCACGGTAGTGTTACATAGATAACATTACCGTGATCAACGGATTTGTTTATTTTGCTTACCGCCCTATGAATTTGTACGCAGTTTTGTAGTGTAGAACTTGTTACGGCAGTGATCAATCAAGGCTTTGTTTATTTCGCTTAGTCGTAGTGCGTCGTTTGCTGGGCCTAATGAATGAACGATATAACTAAATGGGATATAGATAGATACGTAAGTCAACTACCGAAACTTTCTTTCTTTTTACATAACATTTGAATGTCGGATTGTACTAAAAAATGTAGTTTCGAGATCATTAGTTTTAAATGCAATCTCAGTAAAATCAAAAATCGTGATACAGGACGTAAACTGTAGTTTAATTGCAATGTTATCATTTTGTTAATAGAACTTGATGAACTTTAGGTAATTTGATAAACTGTAAGGTAGTTACAATTCTGTTTGCAAGCAGTAATAATAATGTGTGTAGAAACGTGGGCAGGCAATATGGAGGCATCTGAAAATTGGAAAACTTATGAGGTCTTTTCACTAATTTGTGAACGATAGCTTATTGCTAAAACATGACTTGTTATAAGTGATGAATATAGTTTAAATTTGAAATATATTATAATAAGTGATTTCAACTTTCATCTGTGTGCATAAAAATCTTGCCTTACTGACAGAAAACGCAAGGCCAAAAGTATTGGGCGCAAGAAACTGAAGCTGAGCTCCTTAGGACACGGTCTCCTAGGGACATGTTCCTTCACAGGTAGTAGATCCTTAATGCTGTTTTCAGCATGAATGGGCCGGCTCGACCGGGGAAGTACTACCCTCTCAAAGAAAATCGACGTAAAGTAACAGTACCTAAACTGTTGCGTTTCGTTCGGTGAGTGAGAGCGCCGGAGGCCCTATCCCCTTTCCTTCCCCCTCATCCCACTCCTCATCCTATCCCTTTTCCAAACCCCAAGGGGCGGCAACGCACTTGTGACGAAGGGAAGGGATTTCCTGACATTTACGCGCAATCGCGCAGTAACAGTGAACTTTGAAAATATTGTGCAACCGTATCTGCGGGCGTCCTCTAGTAAATTATAAGTAACAGCTGTGGTAACAGTTTGTTATTTTGAAAAGCGAGTTTAATTAGTAGAGTTTGAATGAATTTTTGAATTTGAATTAGCCTTTAACAGTCCACTGCTGGACTAGGCCTCTCCTTTGAAAGGAGAAATTGGCCTACTATACCACGCTGACCAAACGGGTTGGTATAGGGTTCGTATCAAGTTTTCCTTCTCTTACAGTGCTATTCTCAGCATAATATACCTACTCCCTCTGTCGGCTCTTACGACACCCATGGGATGATATGGGGTGGTGACATATTTTTAATCCGTCACCACACGGACCTTTTTACCAAGATTTTATTAATTATCTTTGCGTGTCTCAGTAGCTTACTACTTATTCAAGCAAAGTTTCTCCGTAGTACATCAAGACCTGGCAATGCAAATTCTCTACTACCAAGTGTTTGCCTGTGTTTTGATCGAACCCACACCACTCGGTGCAGTATTAAGCCGTTAGAAAACCGTCTCAACTGCTATTTTTGTTGAAAATGCTTTATTGTTAGTAAATTATCATTAGTATTCTATATAAACTGGATTGCTTCCATGCGTCCGTCTCCATCGCTGCCCGATAATCGAAAACCGCTTTATCTAGTTCACCATTGAAAATGTGCGAGTTTTTGAAGATGAATGGATGTATGGATCTTCGTTACTTTAACATTTAAAATCTGCTGAACAGCATCTGATGAACTTTTGCGGCTATATAGCTCATAGGTACAGCAGAATAGCACATAATTATGTTATCTGTTGTCTCAATAATTGACTGCGCACGCGGGCGAAGACGTCGAAAAAAATAAAAGTCATCGTTGTCGTTGTCAAAGCTTGTAATTTTATATATTGTCCTCTACCTTATGTTTTATAAAACTTAATATTGGCTTGTTTAACTAAATTTATTTGCTAGCTCTCTCTCTCTCATTTATTTTCGCGTTAAGGCTCTTTAGTCTGTTACCACAAATATACCTACACATTCAGGTACTTAAATAACATTTCACAATACCATATGTTCAATGCTATGTCTATTTACTCATTACATATAACAAATTATATCTAGCAATTAATCATCTTCTTAGTGAGAGAAGTGTAATGGAAGGAATATATAAATTATTCACGAATAAATCTGATTTGTAGGCTGTGAAGCATCCTCCACACATCACGGACGTCGTCTACATAACGCAAAACAAATTGGATAATCGAAAACTGAGTGAAGAAGTCAAAACACAGTCTGGTCTTAGCAATTACACTTTAGAACCTTTCTAAATTTTGCCTGCGGCTCCGCTCCCGTGGTTTATAATATTATTATATACTTACACATTATCTATTTGTGAAAACAGTATCAGTAACAAAAACCGATCGGTAATTTTTGAGTTTATCGTTCACTGTGTTCATACAGACAGACAGGACGACAGGTCCACTTTATTATATATATTGAAAATATTTATATATAAAGCGGTGATAGCCCAGTGGTGTAGGTACGTAACGGACTGCCGAGACGATGGTCTCGGGTTCGATCCCCAGGTACCCCGGGCACACACCTCTGACTTTTCGAAGTTATGTGTGTATTAAACCTCGTTGGTCTCGCGGCATAAATGAGCGCGTGGGATTGAGAGGTCTCGGGTTCGATTTCCGGGTCGGGCAAAGTGTCATTGGGTTTTTCCGTTAGGAAATTCTCAGTAGCAGCACGGAGTCTGGTAATGTGCCCGGTAACGGCAATAGGCTCACCCCCTATTACGTGGTATCTTAAAATTCATGGCGGATTGTGGTTGTAACATAACACCTCTGTCTACCCCTTCGGGGATACAGGCGTGAGACTATAAAAAAATATATATAGGTATAAAATGTTAATTATCGCTCGCTTAATAATGTGCCCGGTAGATGGCAATAGGCTCGCCCCCTATTAGATTGGGACCGAAACATAACTGGCGAAATGTGGGTGTATAATACACCTCTGCCTACCCCTTCGGGGATAAAAGGCGTGAAGTTATGTTATGTTGTGTATTTATATATCGTTAATTAAAAAGCAATAATTATGCTTTTAAATGCTTTGTTTACCGTAAACTAGAACACTGTGGTAGACCATATTCTTTTTTATGATGTTTACCTTACCGTCAAACGGAAGAAAAGGCTAGGTTGGTAAAAGACTACTAGGGCGACTTTCTATAGGTAGTTAATAATAAAATCAAGTCTAGTTTGAAGGTAGATACGCAAGTGGCTTATCGACTGATAGAATGAATAATAAAATATCAGCCCTCCTTATTATCTGGCCCACTTCTGGGCAATGACCTCTCTAATCATGAGAAGGGTTAGGGCATAGTTCACGATACTGCCAGAGTGCGTGTTGATGGACTTTACTTATCTCATGATCATCGTCCTAGCGTTATCCCAGTTGCGTCCGTGACTTATGCGTCTTGGAGCTCGGGGTCCGCTTATTAGCCTAACCAGATAGGACTATAGGACTGCATATCAGCTTTTATATAGACCGACTGCCGTCTGACTGCACATAACTTCGAAAAGTTAGTGGTACGCGCCAGGGATTCGAACCCGATACACTCTGCATGGCAGTCTGTTGGTATCTGCACTAGGCAATCTTTGCCTTACTTAACATGTCTCTCGAGGACATTATGGCGACCTCTCAAACATGCAACTTCCTTCACGATTTTTCCTCAGTTTAACCATTGATAATTAACAATTTGATACACACTTAAATTAACTTTAAAAAGTCCCCATAGGCCGTGGGCTTTGAACCTGAGACTTTCTGCGTAGCATTCTTGCTGTCAAGGTCTTCTTATTAAACTATCGCTATCAATATATATACTACTATCGAAAACGTTTTCTTGGATGATATTTTAAATCTTTTGAAAAGCCTGGGTATATTAATGCATCGTAGCTTAACCCTTCGGAAGCTGTTAAGACGTCCGGTTTCGTCCGAAAAATATCCATGTTCGAGACACACCTAATGTATTATTTATAGTGTACCTATTTATTAATAAAATTGTCCTAAAAATATTGATAATATACTCATGAATGAAATTGAGCTGAAAATATTTGAAGGCAATCCGGATTTAATTTTTTTAAGTACTTACACGTATCAAGTTGATTAGTTTTAATAGGCCAATTGGTTTGATAATTTTAAAAAGTGTTGTGTGAATTTTCTGTAATCTGAAATGTATAGTAATGGTTTATTGTCAAGTACTTTCTTTGCGCAAAGGCTGGTCGACGCCTCGCGTGACCGGAAGGCTCAAGTGTACCTGAAGTTAGACTACCCTGACTATAGAATAAAGTGCATTCTTTTACGAAAGATTCTACAGGTGCTTTTAATGATTGTGACGTTTTCTTGCGACTGAGACTGGTTCACAACGCATCCATCGCGCTACATACGTGAAACTAGGAAATCATCAAGTCCAATTAAATTGTTGTTTTTCAAGATTGACCATGAATATGGGTGCTGACATTGAACTAGCAAAAATGAATCAAAATTGATTATGTGACTAAAGACAACAATATTGCTAATAGTTCAACAGCCGTCGTATACTATGCAGTTGCCATAAACCTATCATCCAACTTGATTGAAGGGTTTAACTAGAAGCTTAAACCATAGCGTATATTTATTATATTATTATAAAATAATCGTTTGATGTTGAAAACGTTTGTTTTTAGATATAATTTTATACTTGAAACGTGACGACTCCAACGCCTACCGGAAGAGGTGCAAATATTCAACCGACTATCAAACAGTCCGAAAGCAGCAAATTACAAAGAAAGAAAAATATAATCATCTCCTAGTCATTCAAATCAGATGTGTATCTATTAAGCGGAGTAGCTCGTGACCAACAGCTTGGCACTAATAGTCATTCTCGGTGGAATCGCGGCAACTTATCCTAATCACGAATCTCGTGGCCCGCCGCTAAGGGACGTCGATACAACCGTGGTCTTATTGGATTAGAGAAAAGTCTAAAAAACCTATCAGTTGATGTCTGCTCAAACAGGCGGGGGAGAAGTCTGACTTGGAGTTCCACTGGGATGAGACAAAAAGGCGTAATACATGTTAATAATCTGTATTTATTTATAAAATTCTTGCGTTACTGACTGACTGACAGTGACTGAATTTAGGCTCTGGCGACAAGCCATAGCCTAATCTCAGTTATGGTATACCTACTCACTATTAGGCACAAGCAGCTGAAATTTGACATGTATGTTCCTTGCGGACCGTAGTGGTGCACTATGAATTTTCGAAAATTCCCACGGTATCTGGAAAAATAATTACGTGTAGGAGTACCTCTAATATTAATATATTGTAACTATATTATATAGGGAGACTTGTTTTATAAATTCCAATCTGTAAAATGGGTCTCCATCAGTTCCATCACAATAATTTTCAGTTCATGTGTTCTTCTGATGTTATATGTTTTCAATGCCTTTTCCCCTGAGGCTAAGAGCGGTACTAGAGAGAAAATAGAAAAAGTAACTAGCTTTCAAATCATAAGTAACGACACAGAACATGTGTACTACGTATCTATAAATGTGAAACTTTGTAAAGTTGAATGAGTTGCTTCTTACTTTTCACTTGTGACTTTGATAAAATAGTTTCATGAAAATAGGTGGTACATCAGAATAGCAGTCGATTTAGATGGTCCTTTCATAGTCTATCAGAACTTTGATGCACTAATCGAGGATTTTCGACGCAGCTGCTACGATATTTCTTCGATAGATCAATTTGTCTTGACTCGAGACTAAAACTTGGGATGCCACTGACCATGGCCGTTTTTCTCGAAATAAATTGTAAAAAGTAATAAGCATGACTTCAAAACTAAATTCTACAAAGTATTTGCCTGAAATAAGTTTCTATATACATTTTTCAAAGAAATTATAATTAAGGAAACCAAAAACAAAGAGGAAGCTTTGTTTGTGAAACTCTCATATAAGTCCTTATAAGTTTTGCTGTTGAGTTTTTATAAGACTTTACTTAGCCTTGAATTGTGGCTAATCGCTTGTACTAATTCTTCGATGAAATTTTGAATCATAAGACTGCTTACTGTTTCAACGAACTTCCACGCGATTGAAAACGTGATCAATTATTCCGTGATAAAAAGGTGCTCCGAATGCTTCAGGTGTTTATAAATATTTCGGTTACTATTGACGTACCTATACATTAATAATTCTTTACTGACATCAACTTATTGACGGTGAAAGGCTCTTCATATCGGAAGGGCAGTAGGACGACAGCCCATTTCAAATAAATATTTTGGTTAAAATTACTTTTTTACGCCCTATCGATTAAGTGAGCGCGGAAAAGCCTGCTGATAATTTATAACGATGACGGTAATTTTAGATTAATTTTTATCGATGATAATTTTATTTTGGTGGCGTCCCTTTGTGTTCAAAATGCTTTACGGAGAAAATCTACTTAAATATGACTTAATTAGCTCAGTTTTTCCTGTCATTTGCTCGTGATGATGTCCAGTAATATAAAATATCAATAATAAGTTCATCAAATTGTTTGATATTTCAAAATATATACTAAGTCATGATACTTACGAGCATAATTGGCGAAGTTTGGCTGTGTAATACACATCTGGCTACCCCTTCTGGAATAAAGGCGTGCAGTTATGTTATGTTATAGTAGAATGTATAGTAATAACCAAAGTACGAATAATAACTATAAACTAAACAGACAGTGCCCCTTCACATTTTGCCTCAATTGCAATAATTAACTTCCTTACTTAGGTAAGTAGTCCTTCCTGCAACTCAACAAGAATAAACATATTTATTAATGATGCCGCAATATACTGTTGCTGCAAACTAAATAGCAACCGTGCTTAGTTAGAAATAGTTAGTTTAACCCAATAGCGCAGGGATTAAGGCTGTGAACAAATACATATATTTTAGTACTGTTACATAGGTTGGTTATAGTAGATTTGATTCCATGCAAAATCACTGATATGCTGAATGCAATTTAAACTCTTAGCCATAATTCATATCATTCCGCTAAAAACTTTTCCAACGTTTATCCAGGCATGATGGGTGAGGGCATGCTGTAATAGCAGCTATAAGACCCATAATGAAAGCGCGTTTAGAGAGGCAGCACGGTGCCCTTAGCTACCGTATGACGCAGATACTGTCAGCACACGGATGTTTTGGGAAGTATTGTTTGTTGAAGTTGCAGCGTATAAAACGAGAACCCACGCCCGCATGCCATCACTGCACAGGCTGCACAGAAGACACCGCGGCACACACATTGGAGGATTGCCAAGCCTGGGATGTTTTAATGATTGGCGGACATAACATGACCCTAACGGCAATAATATCAGCCATGGTCAGGAGCGAGACCGCGTGGAATGGAGTGGCTACTTTCAGTGAAGAGATAATGCTAATAAAAGAAGCGGTTGAGAGAGAGCGTGAAAGAGCATTTTCTCTTCGCTCTCGCGGTCGACAATATGACGTGGAAGGAGAGCTCAATTAGATCTCCACCCTCCTTGAATCATGGCCTGCGGGTTGACGGCTTGGGGAAGTCCGTTAGCCGATCAGTTCTAGGCCCGAGTTGGCGACGTTGTGTTCGCGTTTGCCTCTTGAGAAGAAAGGTGGCCATTGACACCTAGGCCCCTCAGTGCTTAAGGACCCGTTGTTCATAGATATGGCGGTGCGGTGAATGCTTGATCGATCTTGCGCCCTTCGACCATAAGCAAAAGTGGAACACAGTGGAGGTTTTAGCGATACCCGCGTAGAGGAAGTCCAAGAGGATTTCTCCACTCAAAAAAAAAGGTTTGATGGGTGAAAAGCACAAAAAAATATATTCACGGTTTTAGGCACATGAAGTAAACAATTACACGGTTCAAATATTTCAAGTTTATATGGAGAAATAATTTTTAAAATATACTGCACTGTAAAAGAAGGCAAACTTGATACAAACCCTGTTGCAACCCGTTTGTCCAGCGTGGTATAGTAGTCCAATGCCTCCTTTCAAAGGATAGGTCTGTCAAGCAGTGGACTGTTAATGGCTGATGATGATGATTACATTGTATTAAAAACTAATCGTGGAGTACATTTAAAATTACAATATCGACCACAATGATGTTACCTCCTCTTCCCCCGGACTTCGATATCGAGCAGACGTGTGCTAAATTCACGCAGTTTTTATTCAATATTATTTAAATAAATAAAATAAAAATATCAGCTTAAATAATAGGAGTGCATAAATAACGAAGAGTTTTGCTGTACAACTGTTGCTGCAAGCACCGCCCACCGTCGCTAACGCAAGCTCCTAGGCACCGCCCTCCCTTCGGGTGAGCAAGACAAACAATATTCCATTCTAACAAAACATAGACAGTACCAGGACAGCAGAAACTACCAGGAGGTTACTAACCAAAGTAAGAGAAGCATTAATTCGACATCATTGCTAACTGCAAAAGTGGCGCAACACACTAGGCGACTGACCTGTGAGCGTGCTGCTTAGAGTTCGAATCCCAGAGAGAAGTTTTCAATTTTTGCACATTATAATTATATTCTCATCACGAAATACTTTAATTTGATAAAATTTACATCATTCTGCGTACAATTTTATATCAAATATTTTTATAAATCAATTTTAAAGAGGAAACATGCCGATTAACCATTCTCCGCCTTCAACCGCGCAATCTTCATCTACATTGGCATTGCCCATTCCTCAAAATGAAATTACTATTACACAAGAATCGGACACTGCCTCGGACTTAATGCTATCCGATACTGATCAAGGATATTCTAATATCTCAAGGAGACCGAAGCGCAAACATGGTGATTTAGCCAATGCCGAACTTAAAGAGCTCCTTTGTACTATACAGAGGAAACAAGAAGCCGAATTCTTTTGTATTAAACAGGATATGGCTACTATTAAAAACCAAAATGTTGAGACTCAAAAATCATTGGAATTCCTTTCAAGCATGTACGATGCCCTATTGCAAAAGTTTGAAACAGTCTCAAAAGAAAATGTGGCACATAAAAACCGCATAATTACGTTAGAAGCTAAAGTAGATCATTTGGAACGGAGCCTTAAGTCAACGAGTATTGAAGTGCGCAACATCCCCTCAGCTAAGCCAGAGACAAAGCAGGATCTCAAAACTCATATTATGAACATAGGCCAGGCGGTGAACCTCCCAATTTCTGATGGCGAAATTCGAGATATTTTCCGTGTCAAAACCAAGAAGGAGCCAGGACCCATAATTGTAGAATTCACTACAAACCTACGAAAAGAAAATCTAATACAATCAGTGATTAACTTTAATAAAGTGAAGCCTAAAGAGGAAAAGATTAATACTGGCCATCTTCAAATACAAGGAAAATGTACACCAATTTATGTGACTGAAAATCTAACCACCAAAACTAGACGTCTATATTACTTAGCCCGGGAATTCACGAAATCCCACCATCAAGCTAGCTGTTGGACTGCGTTCGGTAAAGTTTTTATGCGACCCAAGGAAGGACATCCAACCATCCGCATAGATTGTGAGGATGATTTTACTAATCTAGATTCACAAAAATGACTAGAATATAAAGACTTTATTTCATCATGTCATAACATTAATTATTACTTATTAATATATTTCAAAACTAATCCTGTTCACTTTAGCCACTCCGACACTTTTTACTTTTTTATACCAATTTTTTTTAACTGTGTAATTAATTTAGAAAGTCACATAAACTCAGTTGTAATAACACACTCAAATACACATAAACAAACGTACACATACCTGAAACCGTATAAAGCCCACACAAAACACAAACAATACCAAATTAATTTAAAATCACACTATGCTAACGTGGTTTTTGATGTGCTTGTTATAAATAAATATGTACAAAATTTGTCCCCACTAATAAATTATACAATATATTCTCACGTTGTCCCCATTTGTCCTATGGAATATAATATTAAACACACGATAGATTATTTCTACGTCAAATTTGACAAGGTAATATTTAAAATTCCAAATCTTCGATTTAAATAATACTCAGATTAACTGTGATTTGGATAGTTTATCAATAGCTGAAAGCTTTACTTGTGATCTTGAAAATATTTGCGCCAACATGCTATATCCAGTCAATTCGTCTCTAAATATGATCGTACAAAATATTAGAAGCATCAACTGTAATATGTTACACTTCGAAACATTATTACATAGCTCTAATGTCGCTTGGGATTTAATCATACTGACTGAATGTTGGCTACATAACAACGATCGCATACCGGAGTTGAAAGGCTATAGTCACGCTTCAACTACAGTCAACAAGACGCAAAATGAGGGTGTAGTAGTTTATTCGAAGTCCCCAAGTAGTTATAATATATCAGAACCTCATCTCGAGGATGTTAATTGTCTTATGATAAAAATTAACACGACCACTGTCATTCTTGCAATATATCGTCGCCCCGGCGAAAAAAACATTTCTAAATTCTTAGAATCATTAAATAATATACTAACCAGTCTAGCTTCATTTAGAAATATAATAATTACAGGAGACATAAATATCGATATTGCACCCACGACAAAAGACAATAGAGCAGAATCTTATTTGAATCTTTTGGCCGCACATGGCATGTTGCCTGCCCATTGTATTCCAACCCATACTCATACATGTCTTGACCACGCCATCCTCAAAACCAAACTTTCTGCAAAATGTTTTGTTGCACATACGACCATAACTGACCACTACACCGTTATACTTAGCTTTGATATGCTTCCCAATACCCATCAATCCGTAAAAAATATCAAAATAGTCGATTACGACACTCTTGACAAAGTCCTCAATAAAATAAATCTAAGTCCAATATTTTCAATGGGTGAGGTAAATAACGCTGTTGACTTTTTAATTACAACCGTAAATAAAGAATTAGAATCTTGCACCAAAATCAGACGTACCCCCATACGTAAAAACATTCTAAAACCAAGGGGATACTAAAGTGTATAAGAAATAGGGACAAATTATATCAGAAGACAAAAAAAGATCCAAGTAACGAAATTCATAAGCTAACCTATACTCGCTATCGCAATTTCACTAATTCTTTAATCAAAAAGGCCAAAAGAGAATATGAAAAAATAGAAATTAATAATGCCAAACATGACATAAAACAACTTTGGAAAGTCATTAAAACCATCACGTACACTAATAAAAACAGAATCCCAGCATTAGAATTGATAACCAACAATAACGATCTATAATCAGCTAACGCAGTTAATAGATATTTTACTAATATTGGAAAAATCATTGGAGGAAACTTGGAATCGACAAACACACTAAACGTGAATGAACCCTATCAACTGGTGACCCAATCGCAGTCATTTGTACTTCAGCCGACAGATGTTTATGAAATAGACTTAATTATATCTCAACTCAAAAATGATTGCGCAATTGGCCTAGACGGTATCTCCAACAAATTTATAAAAAGATACAAAAATATTTTAGTTGAACCACTTGTTTATATATGTAATTTAGCATTCTCGTCCGGCATCTTTCCAAAAGCATTTAAGCGAGCACTTGTTCATCCAGTTTATAAGGCCGGTGACAGAGACTGTGTGAATAATTATAGGCCCATATCCATTCTTCCTGGCTTCTCAAAGATCATTGAAAAAGTTGTCAACAACAGACTAGTCAAGTACTTGGAAACCAAAAACTTGCTCTCGAATTCCCAATTCGGATTTCGCAGGAACAAGTCAACCGATGACGCTGTTTTTGAGCTTACAAATCATATAGTCACTAATATGGATAAAAAGAAAAAAGTATTAGCCATTTTTTTAGATTTAGCCAAGGCATTTGACACAGTCTCTGTCCCACTACTGCTCGGTAGACTGGATCGGATGGGTGTGCGTGGAATGCAACTGCAGTTTTTTGCCAGTTACCTCACAGATCGCTCAGAATGTGTTCAGATAGATGGTGTACGTAGTCATGATCTTCCCATAGACATTGGTGTCCCTCAAGGAAGTATTCTCGGGCCAACCTTGTTCCTAATATTTATTAACGATCTTTGCCAATTAAACATATCTAGCACTGGGAAAATTGTCACATTTGCAGACGACACTGTATTAAATTTTAATGGCGATTCTTGGCGAGATACGTATCGGAATGCAATCAACTGTAACCTCCTATCATTGAATGTCGATAAGACTAAATACATAGCTTTCCGATCAAATAATAGGAACCCGCATACCGAGGCATCTCAACCCATCTTTGCACATCTATGTTATAACCGTAATGTTACCTCTCCATGTACCTGCAAGGAACTACAACTAGTTGATACAATCAAATACTTAGGAATCGTAATTGACAAAAACTTAAATTTTCAAGCTCATATAGATATACTAGTTCCAGAACTAGGAAACTAATTTACATCTTCAAAAATTTACGACATGTATGTGACAAGAATGTCCTAATAACAACGTATCTTGCCCTATGCCAGTCAATAATGATGTACTGCATTACGTCCTGGGGAGGTGCTGCTAAATCCATTATAATAAAACTAGAACGTGCCCAAAGGGCAGTGTTAAAGGTGGCACTTTACCTACCGTTCTTATACCCTACAACAGACTTATATCAAAAGGCCAATGTCCTTACAGTAAGGAAACTTTTTATTTTTCGACTAGTTATTAAGTCACACTCACTAACTAATTTCGATCCTCTAACTAATGCAGGGAAACGTAGGCAATATAAAATATATCAAACTGACATAATTTACAAAACAACGTTATCACATCGATTTTACTGCTTTTTAGGCCCGTATTATATAACAAAATTAATGCTATTCTCTCTATTTACCCCCTTAATACATATAAATTAAAAAAAAGTATTAACAGAATGGCTACAAAACCTAACCTATGACGATACAGAAAACCTAATTGTGCCACTGAGATAACAAAGCTCTATCTATTTATTAAAATACATACGGACATACATACATGCACTTAGTCATACACACACACACACACACACACAATCGCGCGCTCACACACATTTTGTTTTGCATTTATTTATATTTTATCTTTGTTTTATATTCAACTTAGACTAAGTACTTGTCATAGCAATGTGATCCAAGTTTATGTCCAGGAGGTGGGAGCCTGGTGATCTGTAACACAGGATTCTTTTCCTACCACAGACACCAGCATCTCACAAAGGAATTTTGTCTGATCAATATATTTTATTTCCTAAACTGTGTACCTTTGTGATGAGAGAAAATAAATACAATTTATTATTTATTATTATTATACCTATATGATGAAGACAATTGAATTTCAGCCTTTACCTTAGTATAGTACATACATACATACATAGACTCCCGCCTGTTGCCCGCAGGGGCAGGCAGAGACGTAGGAACTCCATTTGCAACGATCCTGACATACATCTCTTGCTTTATTCACTCCCATCAAGTTTCTCATGCATGCTCTTCTGTTAAGAGTACTTTTGACTTGTCCTTTTTTTAGGATGTCTCCAATCTGGTCAGAGAACGTCCACCTAGGTTTTCCCCTTTGTCCTGTCCCATTCACACTTGCCTTATATATCTTCTCTGTCAGTCTATCGTCATCCATCCTCTCCATGTGCCAAAACCATCTTAACATGCCGTTTTCAATGCTTGTCACTACATCTACTTTTACCCCACAACACTCTCTTATCACACAATTCTTTACTCTGTCGGTCAAAGATACACCACACATACTTCTCAGTGCTCTCATTTCTACAGCATTTATTCTACTATCAAATCTCATCTGCCATACCCAACTTTCACTACCGTACATGAGGGTAGGCACTAATACCCCTCTATGCAAAGCCAAACGTGCCTTTTTGGACACGTTTTGGCTATTCATAAACGCCTTCAGAACTCCATTCACTCTATTACTTGCATTAACTCTTCTTTCAATATATTCTTCATTCTTACCATTTCTTGTAATAGTTTAATAATTTACCCTATGTAGAGATTCAAATACTTACAATGCTATTTTCTTGGCTGGAAACATGCATTACATTTTCCTTCTAAAATGATTATTGTGTACTAGTATAGTATTGTATTATCTGTGTCGTTACTAAATAGCAATCAACTTTACCTTAATTACCTAATTGTCTTTGTGAGTATGTGGTTTTAAACAGTTACACGATTTGAAATTCAGAATACAAAGGCATTAATCGCATTAAGTTAATTTGTTTATCGAATTTTAAGCTTGAGTGGAGTTTCCAAGTTAATCAGACAAAAAAAACGGAATCGTGTCCAGACACTGATTATTGGTTTAAGGCTATTTTGGGATTAATTATTACATAGTGGGCGTTTTACTGAGTCTTGAATAGTCAGCAAATTCGGTGATTTTTTATTCCATTTTTTATTACTTAATAGGTATATTATATCCTAACATAGGCTTACATTTGCTTAAAAGGTTGCAAATGCTGTAAAATGTGTATGTAGGTATCTACCAGCAAATTGATAAACAATTTATTATTTATTCAAGTTTATAATGATAGCAGTAATCTGAAAAAGGTAGGCTAGTACGATACCTATTAAATAATTAAAGATCCTAGCGGCGAACATCAGACCTCAAATGTGGTGCAGGCTTCCTCACGATTATTTCCTTCATAATCAGCCCTACATACTGTCCCACTGCTGGGCACGGGCCTCTTCTCACTATGATAAGGGTAATATTCTAATATCTCAAGGAGACCGAAGCGCAAACATGGTGATTTAGCCAATGCCGAACTTAAAGAGCTCCTTTGTACTATACAGAGGAAACAAGAAGCCGAATTCTTTTGTATTAAACAGGATATGGCTACTATTAAAAACCAAAATGTTGAGACTCAAAAATCATTGGAATTCCTTTCAAGCATGTACGATGCCCTATTGCAAAAGTTTGAAACAGTCTCAAAAGAAAATGTGGCACATAAAAACCGCATAATTACGTTAGAAGCTAAAGTAGATCATTTGGAACGGAGCCTTAAGTCAACGAGTATTGAAGTGCGCAACATCCCCTCAGCTAAGCCAGAGACAAAGCAGGATCTCAAAACTCATATTATGAACATAGGCCAGGCGGTGAACCTCCCAATTTCTGATGGCGAAATTCGAGATATTTTCCGTGTCAAAACCAAGAAGGAGCCAGGACCCATAATTGTAGAATTCACTACAAACCTACGAAAAGAAAATCTAATACAATCAGTGATTAACTTTAATAAAGTGAAGCCTAAAGAGGAAAAGATTAATACTGGCCATCTTCAAATACAAGGAAAATGTACACCAATTTATGTGACTGAAAATCTAACCACCAAAACTAGACGTCTATATTACTTAGCCCGGGAATTCACGAAATCCCACCATCAAGCTAGCTGTTGGACTGCGTTCGGTAAAGTTTTTATGCGACCCAAGGAAGGACATCCAACCATCCGCATAGATTGTGAGGATGATTTTACTAATCTAGATTCACAAAAATGACTAGAATATAAAGACTTTATTTCATCATGTCATAACATTAATTATTACTTATTAATATATTTCAAAACTAATCCTGTTCACTTTAGCCACTCCGACACTTTTTACTTTTTTATACCAATTTTTTTTAACTGTGTAATTAATTTAGAAAGTCACATAAACTCAGTTGTAATAACACACTCAAATACACATAAACAAACGTACACATACCTGAAACCGTATAAAGCCCACACAAAACACAAACAATACCAAATTAATTTAAAATCACACTATGCTAACGTGGTTTTTGATGTGCTTGTTATAAATAAATATGTACAAAATTTGTCCCCACTAATAAATTATACAATATATTCTCACGTTGTCCCCATTTGTCCTATGGAATATAATATTAAACACACGATAGATTATTTCTACGTCAAATTTGACAAGGTAATATTTAAAATTCCAAATCTTCGATTTAAATAATACTCAGATTAACTGTGATTTGGATAGTTTATCAATAGCTGAAAGCTTTACTTGTGATCTTGAAAATATTTGCGCCAACATGCTATATCCAGTCAATTCGTCTCTAAATATGATCGTACAAAATATTAGAAGCATCAACTGTAATATGTTACACTTCGAAACATTATTACATAGCTCTAATGTCGCTTGGGATTTAATCATACTGACTGAATGTTGGCTACATAACAACGATCGCATACCGGAGTTGAAAGGCTATAGTCACGCTTCAACTACAGTCAACAAGACGCAAAATGAGGGTGTAGTAGTTTATTCGAAGTCCCCAAGTAGTTATAATATATCAGAACCTCATCTCGAGGATGTTAATTGTCTTATGATAAAAATTAACACGACCACTGTCATTCTTGCAATATATCGTCGCCCCGGCGAAAAAAACATTTCTAAATTCTTAGAATCATTAAATAATATACTAACCAGTCTAGCTTCATTTAGAAATATAATAATTACAGGAGACATAAATATCGATATTGCACCCACGACAAAAGACAATAGAGCAGAATCTTATTTGAATCTTTTGGCCGCACATGGCATGTTGCCTGCCCATTGTATTCCAACCCATACTCATACATGTCTTGACCACGCCATCCTCAAAACCAAACTTTCTGCAAAATGTTTTGTTGCACATACGACCATAACTGACCACTACACCGTTATACTTAGCTTTGATATGCTTCCCAATACCCATCAATCCGTAAAAAATATCAAAATAGTCGATTACGACACTCTTGACAAAGTCCTCAATAAAATAAATCTAAGTCCAATATTTTCAATGGGTGAGGTAAATAACGCTGTTGACTTTTTAATTACAACCGTAAATAAAGAATTAGAATCTTGCACCAAAATCAGACGTACCCCCATACGTAAAAACATTCTAAAACCAAGGGGATACTAAAGTGTATAAGAAATAGGGACAAATTATATCAGAAGACAAAAAAAGATCCAAGTAACGAAATTCATAAGCTAACCTATACTCGCTATCGCAATTTCACTAATTCTTTAATCAAAAAGGCCAAAAGAGAATATGAAAAAATAGAAATTAATAATGCCAAACATGACATAAAACAACTTTGGAAAGTCATTAAAACCATCACGTACACTAATAAAAACAGAATCCCAGCATTAGAATTGATAACCAACAATAACGATCTATAATCAGCTAACGCAGTTAATAGATATTTTACTAATATTGGAAAAATCATTGGAGGAAACTTGGAATCGACAAACACACTAAACGTGAATGAACCCTATCAACTGGTGACCCAATCGCAGTCATTTGTACTTCAGCCGACAGATGTTTATGAAATAGACTTAATTATATCTCAACTCAAAAATGATTGCGCAATTGGCCTAGACGGTATCTCCAACAAATTTATAAAAAGATACAAAAATATTTTAGTTGAACCACTTGTTTATATATGTAATTTAGCATTCTCGTCCGGCATCTTTCCAAAAGCATTTAAGCGAGCACTTGTTCATCCAGTTTATAAGGCCGGTGACAGAGACTGTGTGAATAATTATAGGCCCATATCCATTCTTCCTGGCTTCTCAAAGATCATTGAAAAAGTTGTCAACAACAGACTAGTCAAGTACTTGGAAACCAAAAACTTGCTCTCGAATTCCCAATTCGGATTTCGCAGGAACAAGTCAACCGATGACGCTGTTTTTGAGCTTACAAATCATATAGTCACTAATATGGATAAAAAGAAAAAAGTATTAGCCATTTTTTTAGATTTAGCCAAGGCATTTGACACAGTCTCTGTCCCACTACTGCTCGGTAGACTGGATCGGATGGGTGTGCGTGGAATGCAACTGCAGTTTTTTGCCAGTTACCTCACAGATCGCTCAGAATGTGTTCAGATAGATGGTGTACGTAGTCATGATCTTCCCATAGACATTGGTGTCCCTCAAGGAAGTATTCTCGGGCCAACCTTGTTCCTAATATTTATTAACGATCTTTGCCAATTAAACATATCTAGCACTGGGAAAATTGTCACATTTGCAGACGACACTGTATTAAATTTTAATGGCGATTCTTGGCGAGATACGTATCGGAATGCAATCAACTGTAACCTCCTATCATTGAATGTCGATAAGACTAAATACATAGCTTTCCGATCAAATAATAGGAACCCGCATACCGAGGCATCTCAACCCATCTTTGCACATCTATGTTATAACCGTAATGTTACCTCTCCATGTACCTGCAAGGAACTACAACTAGTTGATACAATCAAATACTTAGGAATCGTAATTGACAAAAACTTAAATTTTCAAGCTCATATAGATATACTAGTTCCAGAACTAGGAAACTAATTTACATCTTCAAAAATTTACGACATGTATGTGACAAGAATGTCCTAATAACAACGTATCTTGCCCTATGCCAGTCAATAATGATGTACTGCATTACGTCCTGGGGAGGTGCTGCTAAATCCATTATAATAAAACTAGAACGTGCCCAAAGGGCAGTGTTAAAGGTGGCACTTTACCTACCGTTCTTATACCCTACAACAGACTTATATCAAAAGGCCAATGTCCTTACAGTAAGGAAACTTTTTATTTTTCGACTAGTTATTAAGTCACACTCACTAACTAATTTCGATCCTCTAACTAATGCAGGGAAACGTAGGCAATATAAAATATATCAAACTGACATAATTTACAAAACAACGTTATCACATCGATTTTACTGCTTTTTAGGCCCGTATTATATAACAAAATTAATGCTATTCTCTCTATTTACCCCCTTAATACATATAAATTAAAAAAAAGTATTAACAGAATGGCTACAAAACCTAACCTATGACGATACAGAAAACCTAATTGTGCCACTGAGATAACAAAGCTCTATCTATTTATTAAAATACATACGGACATACATACATGCACTTAGTCATACACACACACACACACACACACAATCGCGCGCTCACACACATTTTGTTTTGCATTTATTTATATTTTATCTTTGTTTTATATTCAACTTAGACTAAGTACTTGTCATAGCAATGTGATCCAAGTTTATGTCCAGGAGGTGGGAGCCTGGTGATCTGTAACACAGGATTCTTTTCCTACCACAGACACCAGCATCTCACAAAGGAATTTTGTCTGATCAATATATTTTATTTCCTAAACTGTGTACCTTTGTGATGAGAGAAAATAAATACAATTTATTATTTATTATTATTATACCTATATGATGAAGACAATTGAATTTCAGCCTTTACCTTAGTATAGTACATACATACATACATAGACTCCCGCCTGTTGCCCGCAGGGGCAGGCAGAGACGTAGGAACTCCATTTGCAACGATCCTGACATACATCTCTTGCTTTATTCACTCCCATCAAGTTTCTCATGCATGCTCTTCTGTTAAGGGTACTTTTGACTTGTCCTTTTTTTAGGATGTCTCCAATCTGGTCAGAGAACGTCCACCTAGGTTTTCCCCTTTGTCCTGTCCCATTCACACTTGCCTTATATATCTTCTCTGTCAGTCTATCGTCATCCATCCTCTCCATGTGCCAAAACCATCTTAACATGCCGTTTTCAATGCTTGTCACTACATCTACTTTTACCCCACAACACTCTCTTATCACACAATTCTTTACTCTGTCGGTCAAAGATACACCACACATACTTCTCAGTGCTCTCATTTCTACAGCATTTATTCTACTATCAAATCTCATCTGCCATACCCAACTTTCACTACCGTACATGAGGGTAGGCACTAATACCCCTCTATGCAAAGCCAAACGTGCCTTTTTGGACACGTTTTGGCTATTCATAAACGCCTTCAGAACTCCATTCACTCTATTACTTGCATTAACTCTTCTTTCAATATATTCTTCATTCTTACCATTTCTTGTAATAGTTTAATAATTTACCCTATGTAGAGATTCAAATACTTACAATGCTATTTTCTTGGCTGGAAACATGCATTACATTTTCCTTCTAAAATGATTATTGTGTACTAGTATAGTATTGTATTATCTGTGTCGTTACTAAATAGCAATCAACTTTACCTTAATTACCTAATTGTCTTTGTGAGTATGTGGTTTTAAACAGTTACACGATTTGAAATTCAGAATACAAAGGCATTAATCGCATTAAGTTAATTTGTTTATCGAATTTTAAGCTTGAGTGGAGTTTCCAAGTTAATCAGACAAAAAAAACGGAATCGTGTCCAGACACTGATTATTGGTTTAAGGCTATTTTGGGATTAATTATTACATAGTGGGCGTTTTACTGAGTCTTGAATAGTCAGCAAATTCGGTGATTTTTTATTCCATTTTTTATTACTTAATAGGTATATTATATCCTAACATAGGCTTACATTTGCTTAAAAGGTTGCAAATGCTGTAAAATGTGTATGTAGGTATCTACCAGCAAATTGATAAACAATTTATTATTTATTCAAGTTTATAATGATAGCAGTAATCTGAAAAAGGTAGGCTAGTACGATACCTATTAAATAATTAAAGATCCTAGCGGCGAACATCAGACCTCAAATGTGGTGCAGGCTTCCTCACGATTATTTCCTTCATAATCAGCCCTACATACTGTCCCACTGCTGGGCACGGGCCTCTTCTCACTATGATAAGGGTAAGGTCATAGTCCACCACGCTGGCCAAGTGCGGGTTGGCAGACTTCACATGTCTTTCGAGAACATTATGGAGAACTCTCAGACATGCAGGTTTCCTCACGACGTTTTCCTTTATCATTTAGCAAGTGATAATTAGGTAACAATTTTAAGCCCAAATAGTTTTGAAACCTCAGTAATGCGTCGTGTCGTCGTCAGTGGATATATGCACTAGGCTATCACTGCGTATTGCAAACATTATATTCTTCTTCATTATATTCTTCGATTGTTTTTCATCGTGATTATTTATTACGTAAATAATCTTGTTTTTTACGTTGCACGTTATACCTACTTAACCTTAGCGTTAACTTGTTTAACAAGCATATGCGTTATTTTCTGCACACATGGCTCGATTACACCGCAATAGCCAAATTGAACGCTCTGGTGTACACCAATGAAACATCGGAAATCGTTCGAGTGAAACACGATCGCAATATAAAACTACGTCGCCCACTTCTCTTCATTTATAAAGATCTCCGATTCGTGCGGAATGTATTTCAAAAGTCAGTAAAGGATGCTATGTTAATAGCCATAATTATTTGCAAATATAAATTTGGATTTCAGTAGGTTTAGGAATGTATTTTGTACGTCAGGAAAATATGCTGAGTTTGTAAAAAAATGGGTTAGGTATATTCGCAAACATAAGTTGACTTTGGGACCACGGGCAGCAGATGGAGCCACCCGCATCCATCTCAGTGGAGAGCCCTGGATGATGAAGTTGTCTTTGAAGCTTATGTTTTCGATATTATGTGGATTTACTCTAATGCTATGATGGACATTTGCATATTGTAGATGACTGCAGGCTGCTGGACTGTTGGTGCCTAACTGTTGGTGAAATGTGAGTGTCTCTTTAAGAGCTACGAGTATGCTATGTAACATATGACTTCATCAGAATGGATACATACATATAATTAATATTCACTATATGTGTTGCGCCACAACGTTAAATCTACATATATTATTTTTTTAAGTCCTTATTTTAGTACTTAATGATTTCCAGTTACATATTCAATGCGGAAAATCAGTGGTGATAGATCTCAGTATCCCACGACCGGTGATAATAAACAATCTCGTGCTATAGTAGTCACCGAGGCAGACCAATCGAGATAATCTCTATTTATAAGCGTTCCTCGGATGATACACCTTACTAAGCGTTCAAGGCCCATTGAAATATTTTCTCATTTTTCTATACAATAGCGTACCCCACGCTTTACGGACAAACAAAGACAGCCTACGGAATAAATGTGTAGTATCTCCAAAGAAATGCCTTTTTAGCAATATAGGTACATTGAAATGGCAGAATTAACAAATACTAACAATAGATGTCACAACGATTACTATTGACAAGAACTTACTATTTTAACGTAACTTTGTGACGCCATTTTCATAGTTGTAAGCTTAAATAGTTTAAGTATAACGACCTCTGTTTTATATGACGTGAATTGTATTGGTCGCAAGCAATCGATAGATAGCTCTGCAGAGCTTTTGATTCTTTAGTGCTGGTGTAAACGGAAGGTTTTATTGTTTAAATTCATAGCTCTTTAGACCCACTCGGTACTCGACCCGCATCGCGCATGTCTGTTCGGGTAGTCTGTTAAAACTACCCGAAATTAGTGGTTGCACGCGGTGCTCATCTGTGAACCAACTGTGGGTCACCCGCTGGTCACTTGTTGTCAACGCAATGAGTGCTCGTTGTAACACTTACACCACCTCTCGACAACGAATGGACGCCGAGTGGAGACACTGCTGGCTAGATGCCTGGTGGGATGGTTATAATATGGCTGTAAAAATGGCTTCACGGCTCATTAGAGCCATATTGCAGCTATTATATGCCTTAAGAGAACAAAATTTTATTACTTTATTTACGCGTCTCAAACAGGCCATATTTATATTATGACTGCCAACCCGCACTAGGCCAGCATGGTGGACTATGGCCTTACACTTCTCATAGTGAGAAGAGGCCCGTGCCCAGTTATAGTGGGTCAGTATAGGCCTTATGATGATGATGAACGATACTTCGATGATCCAACTATCGACGTTTACATTATGCCTTCAATAGATTGAATAATATTTTTGCATCTAAAATGGCGGGACTTGTTTCTGAAATATCCTTACTTAAGTTACAGTCTCACCTGACCTTTTACAGTAGCATATATACGATAATTCTAATATTCGACACATTGTACATAAAAAAAAAGACAAAATGCCAAATATGCTATGCTAGGTTCCCTTGTGAACCCTAACCCAAGAATAGGAGCACTGCGAAGGTTTGTTTTTATTTAAAAATTCGGACATTTACCAACTCATACTGGTAAATCTTAGGTTTTACTGATAAATGTAAAAATTATTTTCAGTACTAGATATATTAAGACTTAGCGTACATTAGAGTTCTATTACTCTGAACATAGATCAATGCTCTGAACTGTATTTAACAATACATTCGGCGCGAAACAAGTCATATAAGTTAAGAAGAAAGTAGTATTCTTGTTTTATTTATATTGTTGTTCACACTTTGTATTACTTATTTCTCTATCAACAAATGCGATGATATTACTTATAATATTTGTATTGAGGCAATACACGTATGGATAAACTTGTATTTGAGGGTATAAATTTCTGGAGCTGTATGAAAAACTAACAGAGGTGTCGTTTGTTGATGCTCTTTTGAAGATTTTCTCATATTACCTCTCTCCAGTAGGAAAGATGGAGGTGAAGTAACATATAGTAAAACGCTGTCGGAAAGCTGAAACTAGAGGGCACTCGCTGAACAAAATGCCTATAAAAAGTAGAGAATTCGCCTTGTTACCGCTAAAATACTACAATTGAATATAAGGCCGAGACAAGGATTGATTTAACATTTTACTTAAATCCTAGTATCAAAGTTGGGAGTCTATCGAAGTAGCCTAATTATGGCCTAACAATTCTTCTCTTAAGATAAGCAGCTTAAGTTACGGATTCTCCTATCCTACAGTCAGGACAGAATGCAAAAAGTAATGTTGCCACATAAATCAGTCATCTATCTCAGACTAATTTCGTAAAGTAAATCCCATTTAAGTAGTACACAGTGCAGGCAAAGTCAAAACAATTTTTTTTAATACTTACCTTCAAGCTTCAAACGTGTTTTCATCGCCATAACGAGAAATGAAGCTTGGTTTTCAAACATGGTGCAGCCTTGTTAAACTCGTGCCATTCGTTTGCGGTTACATCTGCGTCCGCCGAACGTCCATGTTCGATTAGGACGTCAATGGGTAAATGGGAGATTTTCCTATTCGCGAATTTTCTGTAGTAACGTAAATTTTTGTCATGTGCTCCGAAGATGGTAATAGTAATACTCGACAGTCTACCACATACATATAACACCATCTTGTCCCAAACTAAGCTGAGCTTGTACTATGGGTACTAGACATTAGATAAACATATATGTTATACTTGTTTTTTAAATACGTACAAACATACAATCAAAACAATCGGCGATGGACCAGTTTGAAAAAAAAATCCCTTGGCTCGCTCATAGAATCGAGGCACACTAGAAACTAGATTTGTATACGAGTGTCAATGTGTGTGTAAAGTAGCGCTGGAAGCGACGAATGTATTGCTGAGCGATTCTCGCCCTTATGGTGGTCTAGCGGGAAGTTGTTCGATTGTACATCTTATAAGTACATAGAATCACCCAGGCCGAGACAAACATTTATGTTCACGAACACAGATGTTTGACTTGAGCTGGATTCGAACCGGCGACCTTCGGCGTAGTAGTCGGGTTTTCAAAAAGACTCAGCTCCTGTGACGTAAAACATACAGACAAACAAAAAAAATTGTCGTCTCCAACGAAGCCTTTGCCCTATTTCAAATATATGTTATGAACATAACAACTACACATGCGTTAGCACGTCTACTTAGTGGGGGAACAGGGAGAATAGTGTATTGTCTTCGGCAATACTGTCGTCACATACGTCACATGTTGACTAACGATGTTTGCCTGCGGCAATACAGGCGCTGTACTCGTACTGCAATACTTACATTCATCCTTCACGAATGACGTAGACAACTAGAGATAGTCAACTTAATATAATGCGCGGTGATGAAATCACATGCAGACGCCTAAGGCAATCACAGAGTCCCACAGATCAGAATTAATTTCCACGAATGACGTAGACAACTAGACATAGTCAACTTAATATAATGCGCGGTGATGAAATCACATGCAGACGCCTAAGGCAATCACAGAGTCCCACAGATCAGTATTACTTTCCATTAATGACGTAGACAACTAGACATAGTCAACTTAATATAATGCGCCGTGATGAAATCACATGCAGACGCCTAAGGCAATCACAGAGTCCCACAGATCAGAATTGATTTCCACGAATGACGTATACAACTAGACATAATCAACTTAATATAATGCGCGGTGATGAAATCACATGCAGACGCCTAAGGCAATCACAGAGTCCCACAAATCAGAATTAATTTCCACGAATGACGTAGACAACTACACATAGTCAACTTAATATAATGCGCGGTGATGAAATCACATGTAGACGCCTAAGGCAATCACAGAGTCCCACAGATCAGAATTAATTTCCACGAATGACGTAGACAACTACACATAGTCAACTTAATATAATGCGCGGTGATGAAATCACATGCAGACGCCTAAGGCAATCACAGAGTCCCACAGATCAGAATTAATTTCCACGAATGACGTAGACAACTACACATAGTCAACTTAATATAATGCGCGGTGATGAAATCACATGCAGACGCCTAAGGCAATCACAGAGTCCCACAGATCAGAATTACTTTCCATTAATGACGTAGACAACTAGACATAGTCAACTTAATATAATGCGCCGTGATGAAATCACATGCAGACGCCTAAGGCAATCACAGAGTCCCACATATCAGAATTAATTTCCACGAATGACGTAGACAACTAGACATAGTCAACTTAATATAATGCGCGGTGATGAAATCACATGCAGACGCCTAAGGCAATCACAGAGTCCCACATATCAGAATTAATTTCCACGAATGACGTAGACAACTAGACATAGTCAACTTAATATAATGCGCGGTGATGAAATCACATGCAGACGCCTAAGGCAATCACAGAGTCCCACATATCAGAATTAATTTCCACGAATGACGTAGACAACTACACATAGTCAACTTATTATAATGCGCGGTGATGAAATCACATGCAGACGCCTAAGGCAATCACAGAGTCCCACAGATCAGAATTACTTTCCATGAATGACGTAGACAACTAGACATAGTCAACTTAATATAATGCGCCGTGATGAAATCACATGCAGACGCCTAAGGCAATCACAGAGTCCCACAGATCAGAATTAATTTCCACGAATGACGTAGACAACTAGACATAGTCAACTTAATATAATGCGCGGTGATGAAATCACATGCAGACGCCTAAGGCAATCACAGAGTCCCACATATCAGAATTAATTTCCACGAATGACGTAGACAACCAGACATAGTCAACTTAATATAATGCGCGGTGATGAAATCACATGCAGACGCCTAAGGCAATCACAGAGTCCCACATATCAGAATTAACAAACAAAAATTTCATACAATACCAGGCTATTCCTAGTTTATGAACTTCACTCATTTTAATTCTACATGTTTGTTTCATACAAAGAGGACTATTCAGTGGCGTAGCTAGCTTGGGTGGCACCCGGGGCGGATTTACGTGGTGTCACCCCATCGCGGGTGTATTGCGGCTCATTGCCCACTCCAAAGTATCTGAGTCCTCCCATGGCTTTTGAATTATTATCTTCATAAATCCTACAATAACCAGGATCAAGCTAGCTGTCCAGGGTCGAGCCGACCCTAGACAGCGCCTGTGAGCGATATCTATGAAGCGCCTTTTTTGTTCTCCTGTTTCGACAATATTGAAAGATGCCCAATTGTTAAAGAAAAGAAACATAGTTAATTCATCATCATTCTAAATCCTTTTTTAGTCAGATTTGATCCAATCCAATGTGATGTGACACATGTTGTGTATGGGTTCAGTCACATCTTTTTATTTTTGCGAGTGAGAAAGTTAATACTTGTTGTTCTGGCTTCCTCCGGTGAAAAAAACAAAAATATTTGAAAATGTGGGTGTAAGGTTCACCCTAAAATGTCACGGGCAGCAACGTCACTGGTGGAGAAGCTACGCCTGACATATTTTGGGATTATATGAAGTTTTTCGGATCACGGTCTGAAAGAAGATGTCGTGACTAGGATTGAGAAAGGAATGCTGAAGTGGTTTGGACACGTGGAGCGAATGAGTGAAGAAAGAATGACGAATCAGATTTATAAGGCAAATGTGTGTGGGCAAGTCCGTCGCGGCAGACCTCGTCGGACATTCCTCGATCAAATTGGGGACGTCCTAAAAAACGGCAAGGTCCGAAGTACCCGAAACCGGCGAGCATGTATGAAAAGAGTAATGAGTGTAGAGGAAGCGCGTGAGGTTTGTAAGGATAGAAGCAAGTGGCGTTCTGTTGCCTCTGCCTACCCCGACGGGAAAAAGGCGTGAGTATATGTGTATGTGTAAAGTTCGCAGCGAGGCGTAGAATACCATTAAACTAGATTCTAGCCATCCTATGTACTTAGAAAGGGACACCAGCTATCCCAAGGCGGAGCCGGATTCTTGGTATATAAAGTCTTCTCTGGTAACGATATAGCCGTTTCCAGTGTGTCGGCAAGAGTATGAACTTGAAAATTGTCCAAGTATAAGCACCTACTTTGATATACTCGAATGATGAAGTGGAGGAAATGTATTTTGACATTTCTAGAGACTTACAATTTTCAATGTTGTCATGGAGAACTACAACGCCAAAGTGGGAGTGCATATCTACCAATTGTAGTAAGATCGCACGGATTTGGTAGGAGAAGTTGACCACATCTGATGGAAATTCGTCACTTCTAGGTCCGCAATTCTTGAAGTTCAGAGCATTTACAAGAACACGGATGAGTTACCAGAAGTCAGCCAAGAGCTTAAACGTGGAAAATTCCCCTGTAGAAGTCGAAACAATGTGCAGCTCCACTGTATATTTAAATCTAGCCTCTTCTCGTGTAGTGGCGGACAAAACCCTTTTTAAGTGCTGTCACTCTTTTGAGCAACGTATTTAAGCTGTTTTCCAGTGTCATCAGTCACCACCAACAGTTTCGCGTCGCGCTTGACGAGTTTTAGAACTTTTAGACCTCCAAATAGACCGGTTCTCGAGGTTGAGGTGGCACCAAAGATGACATTCACATTACGCCAGATTATACATGAGACAGAAGAGTATAATCATCCCCTGTGCTTATAGCATTTATTGACTATGAAAAAGCCTTTGATTTTATTGAAACCTGGTATATTCTGGAGTCCGTGTAACGGTACCGTTTGCTCAGAGGTATGTCGAATTTCTGCGTCGGGCAAAACTTGAAGTTGGGTAGAGACAATTTCGAGAAGGCTCGCATAAGAATACAGCTTAACTGGGAAGCGTATAGGAAATCACGCCGCTTTTTGTCACTCTTACCGCAAAGACTTAAGACAAAGTGTGTTCTACCCGTGACTTACAGAACGTGGACACTGACGGTAAGATTGGTGCACCAATTTGAGCTCGCTTAACAAACTATGGAGAGGGCTACGCTCGGAGTTTCTCTGAAGAATCGAATTCGAAATGAAGTCATCTGCTAGAGAATCAAAGTAAAATCAAAATAAAATAGAATAAAACGAAGAATTTATCTGATTAGATATCAGTAATGGACTGCGAAAGGCTGAATAAATTATATTTATATTCTGTAGATTAAGACAGTCAGCTATCTTAAATATAGTAAGTAGGTATGAATGTACAAATTTTAATTGTGCTTAATTTTTGCAGTATTTCCCAACTGGTAGCGAACTCACGTAATTAGGTAAATAGCCTAGGTACTAAGTATATAAAATTGGAGAACATAATTATTTCAGACAAATATAATAAAATAGAATGTCAAAATAGAACGACAAAAAGAACTTCATAGGTTTCGCACACAGGCGCGCCGTCTTGAATCTACATACATAATGAAATGAAGTCACCTTTTCGTTCTGTTTGTATGAACCCGATAAACTCAAAAACAATTAAACGGATTTTTGTTCGCTTTTCACCAATAAATAATTTGTGTGATTCCTGAGGAACGTTAAGGTGTAAGTATAATTCACGCGGACGGGACGAAGGCTTATATTTACTAGATACTAGAGGCTACTGCAGCTACGCGCAGCCATTTTATTTTAACTGAACCGTTTCTCCCCGATCCTGTGAGGATTTCTTGAAATCCGTTCAAATCCGTGCAAAATTTCAGCTTCTTGTCCCAAATAGTTTCGGCTGTGCGTTGTCTGTCAGTCAGCCTGTAACGCATTTTTTTTCTATATCCATCTGTAACATTACACATCTGTGTAATGTGCCCGGGTGTCACCCCAAAAATGGTGTCACCCGGGGCGGACCGCCCCCACCGCCCCCCCCCCCCTAGCTACGCCACTGGGACTATTAGTTTTCAAAATATCGAAACTTTTACTCAGCTAACTTCACTTTGAACTATGAATTTAGTCTAAAGTGTCAAAAGAGTTTTGTAAAAATTCTGACTGGCTTTACTCGGATGAAACATTGGTTTCGAGAGTATAGATTTAAAAATGTACAGGGTGTCCCAGAAATCAAACACTTGCCAAAAGAGCGTAGTACATTTTTTTACAAGACAGTCACATAAAGATGGATGATGTAATCTTATTTGCGTTATGGTTATGCAATAAAATGATGTTTTTCTAAAACTGACGCATTTTTGTATCGAGTTTAGATTACAATAAATAAAACGGTTATTCAGGGACCCGTTACACAAAAAAAATAAAAGCATGGTCAAGATTCGTGGTCACAAAGCTTGAAAGACTGTCACAGGCTGTCAATTTCCCGATTTTTTTAAAAGACAAATTATATATAAATACTTTTTACTTATTTTTCTGATAACCACCATTAATTGGCCTATCGCCCATTGTCGGCTTGACGTTGATTTCTGGGACACCCTGTATAATATAATAGACTTCGCCCTGGTTCCACCTGCGTGGGACTACTTTACTATTTCATTTGTAATCTTCCTTAGTGTTCACCTACAATCGAAAAAGAGCATACATGCAGCTTCTTGCGCCCAGTCTGATGTGCATTCAGTTCAGTCAGACAGTAATGGAAAAATAATATTTATACAAATATAGTTATAGATATGTGTATTTTAGATTTATTTTTAATATATACGCTACAAGTTACCCTTACCGGTAGCATCGTATGGATTTTTGCATAAATCGTTATGTATAATATTGTGTGTGCGAGTTTCGTCGTATCCAGTGACCTAATGCACAAAGTAAACGTTGCATTTAACTTAAACTGGGTCAACTAAGTTATGAAGTTTGTTTATGTCTGTATAAATACGAGAGATGGCCATTCTAAATGAAACAACTTAGCTTTTGACTACTGTTTGGAGAATATAACAGAAGAGTTTAAAGTTATTAATAACAAGACATCACCATTTTATTTTTAGGTATTCATTCTACTTTGCTACGTTTCATAGAAAAGTTTCAAGTATTTCGTGATAACTGATAAGGCACTAGTCTGCAGGTTTAGTTAAACATTGTCACACTGGCGATCCCTGTGGGTGGCTTTAGGAGATCATCCAGGGAATCACGTGTGGAAGAAAAGTTAAACTAGATAGCTAATAATACAAGACTTAACATACAGCTCAATTTATAGTGGTGAGGGTGTGTGCGTTCGAGGCTTCGAGCCGTGTGTACAGTGGACCAAATATACGACTCCTTAGCGCCGACACGTTTTATTAGTGCATCGTGAAAATATCACACTATATAAACACAATAACGCCTGGAGTACAGCAGCATTACATTAAAACAATAGTATAAAATTGAAAAAGCTGATTGGTTTAAAAAAATATTTCTGTTGAGTTCATTACAAGTATCTAGTACTCACCAGTAGCCACGTCCATGATTAATTAGGTGTTAGGATAAAATGAAGTGTCGTAGGTATACACTTAGTGCTTGGCCAGTGGAAGGGGAGAGAAAATGAAAAAGACTTTCCCTTTCTTACACATAAGAGACATGACTGAAGTCTGAACACTACAGTAAAATAAACGATACAATAAATACATACCTAATAATACCTATACAAAGTGAGACGTCTACTTATAAACCTTTTTTACGATGAAGCTTACCTATCTCTTCTCGAATAAACCCTTGGAATATTTTTTAAAGAATTATTTACCACGAGATCATTTGTCGAGAAATAAGTAATTTATTTTTAGCTCTGTAAACAAGCGGCGATAATGTTGTAAATATTTGTCTTTTTTTACTCCAAGCCGCGTCGAAATTTACTTCAGAGGGATTTTAATTGAAATCCTGATGTACCGACGGTGAGTCATTTCAGTTTAATGATCCGGTAACTTAGATAAACATTATTAATATCTAAGTTATAGGGGATTTACTGAAAAATAGAACATGCCGATTAGGAGTGAATGTCATTTGGAGGGAGACCATTGACTTAATGATTTATTCTACAAGTAGTATTTGTGGAATTGATGAGTTTCTATAATGGGGTCTCGAATCTACTTAGACTGCTATTCCATCAGCCATATTCTAGACGCCTATTCATCAAGTATTGATTCATTGTAAGGAATCTAGCAGTTATGCGTTTTCTAGTGGAATTTTGGTTCACCACGACATTAACAAGTGGGGACATAATCGTGTAATATGTGTGTGCATAATCTAATTAATACAAGTGTATACCCACATACCCATATCAGTCCTGCAACATAACCATGACCAGCTTGCCAGATCTGTCCAGAGCGTAACAGATAAGAAGAAGAACTTAAATATACGTGATAAATACATTCGACTTTTTTAAGATCTTTTTCTTGAAGCAATATCGATTACGATGTTTTCCTAAGGGTTTTCTCAAGTGGCAACCCTTGCTGATACTAACTTCTGAACTGTTAACCACTGGCACATAATGAAGTCTCATCAACTGAGAGTCTTCAATGTAATGTCTACCTATAAAAGAGTTAAGCTACTTGTCCTCCGAATTGGAGCAGAGCAAAATTGTAACTGAGTGTATAAAATTTGATAGATGCAGTATTATAGACTACAATAAATCATTTCAAGTAAATTAAATAAAATATGCTATAGATATACATATTCGTCTGACCTACAAATAATACACAGCTCATTACTCTTGAAATTCTTAAAGTTCAAAGGGTCTTCCTAATGTACAGTTGTAAAACTGCTGAGAGCTAAATTTTATTAACACTATACCCGCATTTCTCGTGAGTACTTATTGGGAGCGGATAACGAGGCAAGCTTCTTTATTTAAATTGTTACTAGGGGTTCGGAGTAGATAGAGAGTGATTGACCAAAAATGCACGTGTGAACAATATATATTTAAGTTGATAAACAAAATAATTTCTGAGCTTTTTATATCAAAATGAATACACTTGTAACTAAAGAGTAGGTAATATGTTTTAAACACTTTTCGTTTCATTATTCTTCCATTGTTCATTCTTTCAGAGTTCTGATATGTAGATATCCATACGTATATTATACCTACCTATGTATTCTCTTCTTTCTATAGGTGTAGAGAAATCTTTGAACTAGCAACAATTGGGATCAATCTGAATAGATGTTTTTAAGAGAAGAAGTAAAGTATGCACCTACCCATATTGTAGATACCTATCTTTCTTATTTTTTCCTACTTTCTTATTTTAAGGGTGAATACCTACATGAATTTACTTCGGCTACCTATTGAACATTTTAATGGAATTGTCATAAACAAAGAATTTTAAAATCACAAGTTAGTATTCCCATAAATCGCTATTAAACCTAGTTGGAATTTTAAGTGATTATCTTAAATTAATATCATTCTATGGCCTTCAGTTGAAATTTTACGCCATTTTACAGCATTATACGAAGTTGTATAAGAAATAAAACAAAAACGAGATTGAGCTGTGAATAGACAAATTCCTGTTCGCGTGAAAGCGTTGTTTTACCGACCGCAAAATGTTGCCCCACAATATTATTATGACCAACGTAAAACAGCCTTCTGTGCCTTTGTGAGATCATGGTCAGAATTCCTAACGTTTTGTACAAAAACAACAAAGACTGGGTCGTACTGTTTGCACGTAAGTATTTTCTTTGTGTCACTTAGCTATTGAAATGAGGCCTTCATCATATTTGTTATTTTCCAAGATAAACTTAGTATAGAGATGCCAGTTAAGATGTATGGTGGTGATGACCTACAAAGCCAAAAGATTGATGTTGACGTAGCAATCTATGTAGTCGAGACTACCTATATGTTTTGATTGCTACGTCCAGAGCAACGTACGTCCAGAGTAACTTTTATTTAAAAAAAAATATTTTCATATGTATAAAAAATCTGGCACCGTAGATTTTCACGCCGAGTCTATATAAATTGTTCGCTTAGAATATCTATATATAGGTAAAGAGACTTCGCTTACACTTTAATCAGTCTTTTTTACTGCTAAATTAACTTAGTTGTTTCCAATTGTACCGAATAGTTGTTAGTTAGAAACTAAGAAGCAAACAAAGATTAGAAATAACTACTAACCGAATTCAATCCAGCTAATTCCGATCTCCTAGTTTGGATTAGCTTTGAACAAAGTTTGTCAAACTAAGTTAGTATGCACGAATAGAATAATTAGTAACCCAATCGGATGTTGATATGTATAGAATTTTCTAAATCAAAACTAAAGACGGTAGACCAGATAACAGTCATCCATATTATACTAAGATGAATTTAACGTTAAATGTTTAACAACTATTGGCACCAGGCACAACCAACTGTTTCCGAGAATTTTATGATTAAGGTTTATCTATAGACCAACAACGACGACTCATGATGTCAATTCTGCTTATATAGGGTAGACCGAGGCGAACCGGATCACTTTTTATTTGAGGACATAAAAATCTTACTAATGTGTAATACATGTAACTTTAATTGACAAAACGGTAATCTGTATTTATTTAGCTACGCGTTAAGCATTTCGAAACTCGAATTACTCATAAATTGTGCAAAATATTGATCAAAAGGTAAAAAGGAAGAAATTTCCGAATCGCCTCAATTATCGGGGCGAATAGGATCATACATAAAATAAAGTTTTTGTAACGGATGCCAGGAATCGAACCTTTGCTAGTCCGCTACAGTGCGCTGGTAATGTGCTGCTGACGTGTGCCTACGACGATGCGTGTTCTTCTATGTGTGTGGACTGTATGGCTTCGATGTGTAAGGGCTTCAGAAATGAAACATCTTCATACGTTGAGAGCGATGCTGTTCAGGTGTTCGGTGCTTGATGGTTATAAGATGGTGGTTGAGACGCCAACAACTGGCCGAATACATGGTCGCTTAAGTACCTCGAAACTTTACCTTATCGACGACCATCGCACCGAACACGTGCACAGAAAATCTTTCGTTTATTTTTATTTCAAATATAGTACAAATGTTACGTATGATTCGATCCTACTATACATACATATATGTTCTATACATCGTTAGATAGGTCTCATTAAGTTCTATCTATTGGTATACAATACCTAAACCTAACTATTAGCGTCACTAAGTTATTCCATAAAAACTCCCAAAAAATGCTGCCACACAAGGGCCCGCCCACTATATTTTCTATTGAAAAACTATCGTATACTAAATTTATATATATAATTTTGGTAGGCCGTTGTGTGCAACTATATGGCGCATCTATTAAAACAAACACCATGAAAATATCTTTATTCAATTCGAACCTATTACATGATAACTTTGAATCATAAAAAAATTACAGAATTTCTTAAGTAAATACTATCGTAAGTAAACAAATTTTATGATAAACATACGAATGTTTGTTATTATGCTTATTTTAACTATATAAGGTAATAACTAGCAATAAAAAGGTATCTAGACATGATTTCAAGTCTATATGAAGCTAAAAAACACTTATAAAACTATAAAACTAATATGTAAACAAACAGCTGTTTTATGAAGCATTAACTCTTATCTGTCACTACTGATAACGCTATTTATGATTCGATATCTAAGGTCCCTACAGTTAGCACAAGTTTAAGACTAATGTTCATGTATTACATAGTTGTTGTATATTAACAATCTAACCATTTACACTATTTTAGCTATTTTTTTACGTTTTGACACGTCCGGGAACCGAACCCGGTGTACCGCACGATTAGATAACACTGATTTTATTCGATTTTCACTCGCGGTTTCGAATACACTATTCACTGTCATAGTTTTAATGTCTGTCGCGAACATCTCTCCCGCCGTGCAGCAACGCGCGTGACCCGTCGTGTGGCGGTGCTGCAGAGCACCCGGTGAGCGACGCCTCGTCACTTGGGCAGGGGGACCAGCTTCTTAGCCGGCCGTTTGAGGACGCCCGCTGCTGTGCGCACCTCGACAGTGCGTATGGCGCCGTCGGCGCCCGGGTAGACAGCCACAACTCGACCGCGCGGCCAGGTATTGCGCGGGAGTTGGCCGTCGGCGATCAGGACGGGGTCGCCGACCTCGAGGTTGAGCCCAGACCCATGGGGCTCCCGCCGGTGTTGCAGCTCGGGTAGGTACTCGCGCACCCAACGGCGCCAGAACATGTCGGCGAGGATTTGGGCGCGCCGCCAGTGCTTGCTGCTGTTGAGGTCAGCCTCGCTGAACTCGCCCAGTGGAGGGAGGAGAGCAGAACCACCGAACAGGATGTGGTTCGGGGTGATGGCCTCGCTGTCTGCTGCGTTGACGGAGACGTGTGTGAGGGGTCGACTGTTTACTGTGTACTCGACCTCACACAGTAGTGTAGCTAGGCCTTCTTCGTGTGGATGGCGCTCGTGAAGGACCGTATAGATAGAATGGCGCCGAGGGGGTGCTGAAGCGCCATATGATGCCACGGCGACTCGCTTCCTCGGCGACGGCGTCTCTCATCTCTCGGTCGGCACCGTGCATGTTGGTGCCGTTGTCCGAGTAGATCTCTGCGGGGCAACCTCGGCGCGCTGCGAACCTGCGCAGCGCCAAGATTGCGGAGTCGGCGCTCAGGCTGGCGGCGACCTCCAGATGTACTGCCCTGGAAGTGAGACATGTAAACAGTGCCACATAACGTTTGTGACGCTGTCTACCGACGGTTACGGAGAGCGGCCCGAAATAATCAAGACCCGTGTAGGTGAAGGGCCTCTGGTGGTGAGCAAGGCGCGTCTTCGGATGGTCCCCTGTGGCTGGCTCAGGCGGCTGCGTTTTTCTAATGCGGCATGGTAGACATCTATGTACTATTTTCTTTGTAGTCGGCCGCAGACGAAGAATCCAATAGTGTTGGCGTATTTCATTGATTACCAACTCTGTACCGCTGTGATGTAATTTTCTATGCGTCCAATCTATGTATAGCTGTGTAATACGATGATCGCCGTCTAAGATCGGCGGTCTCTTTGTTTGTTCGGAGATTTCTTCTGTAGCTATTATACGACTGCGTAGAGTGACCATTCCGTTGTTCATCTCCACGGTTAACGAATACAGGCGGCTGTCTCTGGCGACACCTCCTCCGCGCCGCAGCTCCCGGAGGTCGGCGCCGAAGGAGTCCTCTTGTACCGCCTTCACAAGAAGGTCCTCGGCGCCGCGAAGTTTCGGGAGTCGGCGGCTGGACGAGGTGCCGCTCTGCCCGACTTGATGTTGTGCTTCGTCTTCGTCACGTGACGCCAATCTGGATCCTTCTGTCTATTTTTCTGCGTTCTTTTATATAGAACCTTCTCTGCGGTTTTATTACATAATGCTATAAATTGTAGAACTCTTGCTGTTGCTCGTAAGAGCCTTTCCCATTTGGAAAATCTATACGGGTCCGGTACGGCTTCTATATGTTTGACGTTTCTCTACAGCTGTCAGTGTGCGCTCTTCGCCTGTCGCGTCAGGGGCGATGTGCTTCTCTACGGGCCATAGTGACGGGTCTTCGTAGAGGAACGACGGTCCGGTGTACCACTCGTGTTCGGAGTTAAAGCTGTTTGGCACGTCGCGTGTAGCCGCATCCGCCGCGTTCATCTTCGTAGGTAACCAGCGCCAATCTTCAACTTTACTATGCTCTTCTATGGCGGCTAGGCGGTGTGCGACGAATGGTTTGTACGCCCGTGCTCCTTTTCTGATCCACGTTAGTACGGTCTTGCTGTCCGTCCAGTACACGACGGCCTCGGGTTTGACGCGATGTTCTTCTATTACCGCTTGAGCGACTCGCGTACCCATGACGGCGGCTTGCAGTTCGAGTCTCGGGATTGACACCACCTTAAGCGGTGCCACTCTCGCTTTCGCCATAACGAGCGTCACGTGCACACGCCCATCTGGTGTAGTCGCTCGCCAGTACACCGCTGTTGCGTAGGCCGCTTCACTGGCGTCCGTAAAGACATGTACTTGGAGTGTACAGGCGTCACTATACCCGGGGTAACACCGCGGGATGCGTATCGACTTCAACTGTTCTAAGTGCTGTATCCACGATGCCCATTGCACTCTGAGGCTTTCGTCAAACTTCTCGTCCCAATTTGTACCGAGTCGCCAGGCTTCCTGCAGTATCTGTTTGGCTCGAACAGTCACGGGCGATGCGAGGCCGAGTGGGTCGTATAGCGACATAACTATTTTCAACGCTTCTCGTTTGGTAGGCGCTTCGGTGCCGATGAGGCCGTCTGGAAGCCGTGCGAGTGTAAGGTTGAAGCTCAGCTCGTCCGCGCTCGTTTTCCACATCAAGCCGAGAATTTTCTCTTCTTGCCCCTTGCTGGCGAGGCCGACTGTCTCCTGGCGATGTTGACTTGGTTCTATTGCTTCGATGACGTTTCTAGAGTTCGACACCCATTTCGTGAGGTGAAAGTGCGCTTGTCTGTGTATGTCTCGCACCCGTGACGCTATACTCGTAGCTTCCTGTTCGTCCCTGAAGCTGTCCAGATAGACATCCATGTAATGGTTATCTATGATGGCTTCTGCTGCTTCAGGGTACTCTTCTGCGTGCTTGCGAGCGTTCCAATTCTTCGCGAATATAGCTGTACACGGTGAGCTTGCCGCGCCGAAGATAATGGACTTCATACGGTATTCCTGGGGCGGTCCCTCCCGCCGGTCGCCTCTCCACAGGTAGCGCAGCGCGTCTCGGTCTTCTGGGCGTACTCTCACCTGCATAAACATCTCCGTTATATCAGCTGCTCATGCTCATCAACACCCCTGGCAACGATTGTAGCAAGTCCGGTCCCGTGAGCAGGTAATCGTTGAGTGACATACCTCTGGTCTTCGCGGCGGCGTCGTGAACTATACGAATCTTCTCAGGCTTCATGGGGTTGTGTACATCGAAGTGAGACAAGTACCAAGTCTTCCCTGGCGTACTATTCATGGGAGCTTCTTCTGCGTATCCTTTTTCTATCAGCGAGTTCATCTGTTCTGTATATCTTGTTTTCAACTCTATGTTTCTATCTAATTTTTTCTCTATGTGTGCGAGCCTCCTTGCCGCGTTCTCGTAACTATCTGGCATGACGATGTCTTCTTGTTTCCACAGAAGAGCCGTCTCTATATGTCTATCTTCTAATTGTTTCGTATGTTTTTCTAACATATCTGTAGCCCGCTTCTCGGGGTCCGAGTTCGGTCGACGTGGGTTCACTATGAGCGATTCCAGTGCGAAATATTCTTTCAGTTGCGCTTCTATGTTTTCATCTATAGCGGAGAGATCGTTGACGAAGTGTACGGTGTTTCCCAAGGTGCGTGAGCGTGCGCCGTGCAGCACCCATCCCAGCGTCGTAAGCGACGCCACCGGTTGATCGTTGGGTCCTCTTCGTACTGCGTTCGCTATGAGCAGGTGCCAGTTGTCTTGTCCTATTAGCACCTTCTGCACGCCTATGTCGTACACCAGCTTCTTCTTGATGCCTTCGAGGTGTTTGCAGTCTATCAGGTCCTCTTCGGCGATCTTCTGCGGCGACAGGTGTAGGCTGGCTACGGTGCGCGCATACAAAGGCACTTGTTTGCTGTCGGCGCCGGCTCCTCGTATTTGTATGTCTACGCGTCGCGACGTTGGCATGTCGATCGACGTATCGCCTATGGCACGGATCGTAAACGGGTCCAGGTTCCCTTCCGCGCCGACTTCCTTGGCTATGTCTTCGTCTATGAGCGATACGGTGCTTCCGTCGTCGAGTAGGGCGAACGTAGACGCCTCTCCCGCCGGTCCGACTATCTGCACGGGCACTATCTTTAAGTATGCTTGAGCCTTTGCACGTATGCACGAACTGGCGACCGTTTCTTGCTTTTCTATGTTCACGTCTTCGGTCCTATGGGCTCCTCTATCGTAGTGAAGCAACTGGTTGTGTGTAGCGCGGCATCCCTCTACACCGCACTTCTTGGGCTTGCACGAGTGTTCTAAGCAGCGAAAACACAATCCATGCTGCTTAGCTAGCTGCCATCTCTTCTCTGCGTTGGCGTTACGAAACGTGCTGCAGGCCGACGAGTAGTGTCCTTCGCGTTCACATATCCTGCACTTCGCGTTAGACGTGTCCGTATGCGTTCGCTTCTCCGTCGCCGTCGCCGTGTACGTCCTCTGCACGGTACGTCTGCTTGGCGGCCCATCGGTGATGTTCTCAGCCGGCGCGAACGCACTACAGTAACGCGCGTACTCTGTCACGAAGTCACTGAATCGGCTGAGGTCCGGCTTCGACTGGCACTTCTCGGTGTACGTCTTGTACCACTGCACACGTAGCGAGTTCGGTAGCTTCTCGGTCAACACACGCACTAGCTCCGCATTGATGAGGTAGTGTTCTTTTTTCAACGCACGAAGTGTGACGACGCCGCTTCTAATCTTGCTCGCGAACGCGCATATGTCCTTAGGTGCTTCGCTACAGCGTGGCAGGGTCCTCAGCTTGTCAGTCTCTGCCTGTGCGATCGAGTCTGGTCGTCCGAACTGCAGCTCCAACTCCTTCATAATTTCATCTGGTCGCGCATGCCCAATCAGTTCAGAGCTAACTGTTTCTAACGCTCTTCCCTTGAGACTTCTTCTCAGTCTCGCTGTATTCTCCACGTCGTTGAAGAAATTCTTGGTGGTGTCGTATATCGCCTTGAACGACAGCCACTCGGTGTGCGCGCCGCCGAACGTCGGTAGCGTCATGATGACTTTCGAAACCGCCGGGTGTGGTGCAATTATCGATGTGTCCGGTGGCTTCCTATCGGCGAGCGCGACGATCGCGGAGGTGAGATCCGTGATGAACGGCTTCAGCGAATCACCTCCCTGTTGATGAACGTCAATCTTCTGTGAGGGCGGTCCATCTTCTATCTTCTGTGCCCCGTCGACGTCCCTCTTCTTAGTGGGCGCCGATATCACTTCTATATCTTCGGGGCCGGGCTGGGGTTCCGGAGCCTCTTCCAACCACGAACGTACGTAGTCTTGTTTCGACTGTCCATCCTCGTCGTAGTCATCGGAGTCCGCCTCTTCTTCAGCCTTCTGTAGTGCTAACTGTGCTAACTGTAGTTTTATCTTCAAAACTTCTTCTCGAGCCAACATCACATTTCTATTGGAGCGTCCCGTAGCTGCTGAGCGTTGGTCGCGTTCCCTCGTTGGCTTCTTTCTATCTCTATTTTCTATTATACTATGTTGCGCTGTACAAACGCTCGATCTATCGGATGGTTGCAACGTCCTTTCCTTGCTATCTTCATATTTCGACTGCACCTCTGCTCGCTCCCTTGCATGTTGAGTGATGTTTCGTTCGTCCCTCCCCGCGGGGCCGGGGGGGGGCCGGCGGCGGCGCGTCGCTCCCGACTGTTGTCGACGGCGATTGCGGTGGCCCGTCGTGACGGACGACCGCGGCGGCTGGGTTGCGGGCAGCGGCGGCGCGGGCAGGGGTACTGGAACTAGGCCCGGCGCCGGCCGCTCCCCCGGCGACCTCGGGAGCACGACCTCTTGAACGCGTCGTAGGCATTCTTCAATCCGGCTCGAAGCGACCAACAAATGTAACGGATGCCAGGAATCGAACCTTTGCTAGTCCGCTACAGTGCGCTGGTAGTGTGCTGCTGACGTGTGCCTACGACGATGCGTGTTTTAAAGTAAAAAGTAAAAGTAAAAATATTTTTATTCTGAACACGCACAATAAAAAGCACAATAAGAAAAAAAAATAAAACAACTAAATTAATACACAAAATAATAATTAAAACTAAAGAAAATAAGAATACAGTAACAGACAAAAGTGTGACGTGTTAGAACAGGGCACAGTTCAGCATTTGTCAGGCAAATGCCTGACGCTGATTTTCAACTGTGCCCCTATTATTGAGTGAGTCACGCACGTAAAAACAAACATTACAAAATAATACAATAAAATAAATAATATATTACCTAGATAGGATACGTAAACGAAGAATATATAAATAAATAGCATGCATACCTAACTAAAACAAATCAATAAATATAACTTATAATACATTTTATATATTACTGTAAACTGTACGTATGTATACACTAAATAAATGCATCGACGGGGAACCGAACGGCAGCGCAGGCAACACCGACCGCGGCTGCGCGTCTCTCGCCCAGTGACTAAGTCGGCATCGACGCGACTACACGCTGCCGAGTGCAAAGCGCACGACACACACACAGCGGGCGCATGTCATAATAATAAGCCCCGCGCCGCGCATTGCGAGTACACATAAACGTTCTCAAGCGAACAAGTTAATAAAATAAAATAATACATATTTACATCGGACGAAACAGGTTAGTACGTAAAATGTGTATACCCTACAAAAAAAAACTATCATCTCTAACATACTTTAGCCTGGATATTGTGATGATGTTTTTGTTGTTGTGTTTTAGGATGCTAACTACACATCAAATAAAAGCAGAAAGCCGCCTGCTAACCATCCTAGACTATTTGGTTGGTATTTGTAGCAACAAGCACAAATGAATACCTAGTTAATCCGCACGAAAACTACAAAACAAAAGGTACTTATATCTAACAATTAAACTACATAATTATTAGGTACATAATCTATAATGCAAAGATATTTAGACCGCATTTTTATCAACGAGAATAACAGTTTGTCTAATAGTAAACCGTTATTTCCTTTAAGGTTTTCTACGTGGAGTGCCCGTGAAATATTACAACAAAACAAGCAGGAGAGCAGACAAGTTAAGCCGCCGCGACAGAAATATTGTGAAAGAATATAGGTACACAGGCATACATAGCAGTGAAACGGCGCAGACACGACAGCTTCAATAATAACAAGAAATGCGGAGGTAAACAACCATAGATATAGTAAATTATTTTTCTATGTAAACAACAGTCAACGCGAATGTACACGCACACACACACACACACACATACACACGTACACACACAACGCACACACACAACAAACACACAAACGTGCCCTAGGTCGTATGGGATGAACATAAGCACATCTTTGTTACTGTTATAACTATAACAAAGATGTGTTTATGTTCGTCATACCTAGCTTCCGCTGCGCCTCAATAAGATATTGCCGTACGTGTTTTCTGAAAGTACTTACTGTTTTGAGTAATCTTAAAGGCGGTGGTAAGTTATTCCATATCTTAGAGGCGGCGTAGCGGAAGCTGCCCCTAAAAGCGTTCGTCTTATGAGGCAGTATCGACATCTGTAGGGAGCACTGCCTTCTCGCGTATTCTCACCCACGAGCCACCCACCTTAGTTTGTCGTACAAATAAATAGGCTCTTTAAACTTAAGTACGGTAAACATAAGTGTGGCCAGATGTAGTTTGCGTCTTGACTTCATTTTAAGGATGTTGTTTTTATTTAGGTATGGCGTAACATGGCATCTACGTGGTATATTATAACAGTACCTGGCACAGGCGTTCTGAACTCTCTGTATAAGACGGTCAGTACGTGAGAGCAGACGCGGCCCGTATACTGTATCTGCGTAATTTAATTTAGATAAGACCAGTGTCTCGATCAGTCTCACACGAAGATCTTCCGATATGTAGGGACGCACTTTGTACAGAGTCTTCAGTCTGTAAAAGCAATTTTGTACGAGTTCAGCGACGTGCTTTTCGTACCTGAGATTGGCATCAAATTTAACACCAAGGTTGCGAGCTTCCAGCTTTAAATTAGGAAGATTCAGAGAGTCTTTGTGTCTTTTGGTACCAAAAACCATATATTTTGTTTTTGATGGATTGAGTACCAGGCAGTTGTGCTCAGCCCATTCCACAATACGTTGTAGGTCGTCGTTAATCTCTGCCATAGCTTTCGAAGAGATGTATAATTGGATATCATCCGCGTAAATATGGTACCTTGAAAATCTTATACAATTTGTTATGTCCGCGCAATACAGAATAAACAAGATAGTGTTCAAGGTGTGTTCTTCTATGTGTGTGGACTGTATGGCTTCGATGTGTAAGGGCTTCAGAAATGAAACATCTTCATACGTTGAGAGCGATGCTGTTCAGGTGTTCGGTGCTTGATGGTTACAAGATGGTGGTTGAGACGCCAACAACTGGCCGAATACATGGTCGCTTAAGTACCTCGAAACTTTACCTTATCGACGACCATCGCACCGAACACGTGCACAGAAAATCTTTCGTTTATTTTTATTTCAAATATAGTACAAATGTTACGTATGATTCGATCCTACTATACATACATACATGTTCTATACATCGTTAGATAGGTCTCATTAAGTTCTATCTATTGGTATACAATACCTAAACCTAACTATTAGCGTCACTAAGTTATTCTATAAAAACTCCCAAAAAATGCTGCCACACAAGGGCCCGCCCACTATATTTTCTATTGAAAAACTATCGTATACTAAATTTATATATATAATTTAGGTAGGCCGTTGTGTGCAACTATATGGCGCATCTATTAAAACAAACACCATGAAAATATCTTTATTCAATTCGAACCTATTACATGATAACTTTGAATCGTAAAAAAATTACAGTATTTCTTAAGTAAATACTATCGTAAGTAAACAAATTTTATGATAAACATACGAATGTTTGTTATTATGCTTATTTTAACTATATAAGGTAATAACTAGCAATAAAAAGGTATCTAGACATGATTTCAAGTCTATATGAAGCTAAAAAACACTTATAAAACTATAAAACGAATATGTAAACAAACAGCTGTTTTATGAAGCATTAACTCTTATCTGTCACTACTGATAACGCTATTTATGATTCGATATCTAAGGTCCCTACAGTTAGCACAAGTTTAAGACTAATGTTCATGTATTACATAGTTGTTGTATATTAACAATCTAACCATTTACACTATTTTAGCTATTTTTTAACGTTTTGACACGTCCGGGAACCGAACCCGGTGTACCGCACGATTAGATAACACTGATTTTATTCGATTTTCACTCGCGGTTTCGAATACACTATTCACTGTCATAGTTTTAATGTCTGTCGCGAACAGTTTTTCTCAACATCATGCGCGTTTGTATCAAAAGAAATATTAAAATAATAAATAGTCACAACAATATTAATGACTAAAACATAAATCATATGAATACGGGCCCTTCTTTTCCACCTAGACCAGCACTTTTTTTGGAGCAACGTTCCTCACATGATGGTGGATGAATGATTTTTTTTATCAGTTAATACAAACCTAATCTTTTGCTTATCACATGTTTTTAATTCAAGGTGTTCTTTTATTATTCTTGTTCTCCATATTTTCTTTGATATCAGTCAGTTTCTCTTTTTTTCACAGCTTTTTGGGCAGTTTTAAGTTTCTTCTTAGCATCTCTTTCGTAAAGATTAATCTTACACTGAGGTGGTGTCAAATGCAATATTGGTATTATTGTCTACCACGTGCTTTAATTACATTCCTGGAGAGAGAAACTATCCTTTGTAAATTTGTGTAACGCAATTTTTAAATCTCAGCAGCCCGACCTTAGATTAATTCTTAGACCAGTATTTTGTTTGGGGCTATAATTTTTTTTTGGGGAGTATTCTCCTGCTCGTTATCTTTATTGTTAATCTTTTAACTGTGCGAACTATCTATAATTGAGTAAAAATGCTTAATTATTCTCAAATGTAGAATAAAACCTTTTTAAAAAGTGATCCAATTCGCCCCTGATTACGCGATCCGAATCACCCCATATTGAAGACTTTTAAAATAAATGTTTTACACATTAACCTATAATACTATGTTTAAAAACGTAAATGTTTTCTAAAATAGATCTATTCCGAAGCCGTTGAAGCTATATAATTCAAAGTTTTAACATAAATTCTTAAATTTACACCAAGAAATTTATAAGCATGTGCTTTAGATGAGCCCCAATTTTAGCGACGCACACAAAAAGCGACTCAATGGCGAGCGGCGCTGACGCTGATGTATCTACTGGTCGAATCAAAACGCTACCGATGACAGCAGGTGCGGTGTGTATGTGGCTCGTGAGCCACCAGTAGCTTGCCTTTCCTGTCAACGCCTAATTACAAATATTCTCAAATGTCTTATTTTGATCCGATTCGCCCCCTTATCCGATACGCCTCGGTCTACCCTATAAGTAACTAACGCTAAACTACCCAGAAATAATCGCATACACGGTTCGTTTCGATTAAACTTTAAGATCAAAGAAAACAAACCGTTTGAAGGAATTAATTTGGGCGTCAAGGAATGGTGGCGACCCTGGAATTAGGCCCAGTCTCATTTCCGAGGGAAACGTAAATAAGTGCGTAAGGGACATAAAACACATTTAACGAACTGAGGGAACTTTGTAGCTACCAACTCACGTTTTAAAATGGTTCACTGTAATTTTACTACTGTATGTGTAATGAGAATTTTGAATATAGACACCGCCGCAGTGATAAATCTCAACAGTGTGTAGACGTCATTAGTGTAGTGTGTCGGAGTACCGACATTGCGAACTTAAATAAAGACCAAGTGAGGGTAGGTGCCGAAACCCGCACTTCCACAAGACGGCGCTGAGCTCTCATTACTTTAAGTGCTTTGAAGCATACGAAGAAAAGTTAATTAGTCCTCGCTTTAACGATCTTGAACATAAAACGACTAATATCAGAATATATATTATAGACTGTAGAGACTATAAAGAATTTTAAAATTAAATAACGTCTCATACGTAGCCTACTGACATACAGGACATTAATTTGCGAGCATTTTATTAAAACCTACATAAGTACCTAATGGAGAGACTAACAGACTGCTTCGCAAGGGGTTTCTTAATATGAATCTACTGGAACATCCGCAACTAGTATGAGGCAACGGCTACTGCAAGTATCTTAAAGTTGTAAATTCACACAAAACCTTTACACATAAATCGCATAAAGATATTTGATTAATCGTGTAATGAAACTATCATTCCTAAAGCTAGCCACATTATTCCAAGTGGGATCGCCGCGTTAAATAGTGAGTCCTTTACGTGCTTTATTCAATTATTGAATTGCGGCCTTCTTGAGGACAAATACTGCCTACGTCGAGTAAGAAAACCTGCATTTCAGGCTTTATACACGGAGTTTAATATTTGTCCCGTTGTTTTGTTTGTCTTGTCGTGTTGTTAGAGACATATGGTGTACCTACGACGTACGATTTACCGATGGCTGTTCCACTGCCGGCCACGGCCGCTTTAGGTAAAGGTTAGGTCATAGTCCACCGCGCTGGCCAAGTGCGGATTGACAGACTTGACATGTCTATCAAGAATATTATGGAGATGGAGATTTCCATATTATTCTTGAAAGCAATCTCCGAACATAAAAGTTGCCTGATGACGTTTTCCTTGGTACATGGCTTTTAATAAACTGACTTAATGCTTTCTAATGAAAAAGTCGATGTGTTTCGCAACAAGCACTTCAATGGCGTATCAAACTTGACCACCATGAACTTTTATTACGTACCCAATTCCATAAAACATAAGTGTGGTATATGGTTATCAAAATTTAATTGCCAAACTCATATCAAAGCCCTTTGTTTCAATACTTCTTAATAAATAACTTATTCTTAAAAGTTCAAACTGAAATGAAATTCCACAAACATTTTCAATATTGACGAAAACTTAAGACCTTAATAAGAGTTTTTTTTTATTAAATAGAACCTATCAAATTAGAACCTATCAATAAAGACTTGAAATTAAAAAGGAACCTATTTATATATTGTAGACTTGGTAACTATTTAGTAATTACACAGAAGAAAGGTTTATTTAAACTTTAAATTAATTTGACGTGATGAGGGCTGGTTTATTTGTGTTTTAGATTAATATTTTAAGGGCCTGTTTCACCACTGTCCAATAAGTTCTTGTTAAACTACTTGTACTACTACTACTACTTCTAATTTTGAATTTACCTGGAAGGCAACGCCTACTTAGAGGTGGTGAAACAGGGCCTTACTCGTATAGATTACTGGGAAAATTTCCTAGTAACTTATCTATACACAAATAATCAATTTATTCATTTGCGATCTGTGGCTTATTAATAGAAATTTCAAATCAATTTATTTTGATCGTATAAATGCATGCGAATTTTCCGGGTATGCCCTTGTATCTACTTATGACACTGAACTTAAATGACTACCTTCGTAAACACCCACCGATCGACTACCACGGTTGGCGTAGTGTTTACTGCCTTGCCGGGTTCCATCCACACACGAGTTAACACACGTAGTGTGATCTATAATTGGTTTTTCGAGTCCTGGCGTTGATTGTAACACAGGATTCATTCCTAGCGCTTACTAAAAAGATAAATTATCTCCCCGTTGTTAAAGTTTACCATACATTCAAGTCCTATAATAGTGCTATATAAAGAAACTAGCTGTCGCCCGCGGCTCCGCCCGCGTGGATGTCGGTTATCGCAATAAAAAGTATCCTTTGTCCTTCCTCGGTTATTTGATTGATCGAAGAATTAGTCATTCAACAGGAAATGCTCATTAGACTAAACAACTTTTGAAAAGCCGTCAGGTCAGTTAATTTTATAGCGTAGATGAGCTCTTATGGTCCCACATCAAATGTTTCAGATCTTCGATTTTTATAAGTCAACAGAAAATGCTTATCAGACTGAACAACTTTTGTTAAAACGTCAATTCTATATATGATATACCTCGTGTAGATGGGCTCTTAGAGTTCAACATCGTATGTTCGAGATCTTCGAATTTTAATTTCGCAACTGAAAATGCTTATCAGGCGTAATGTTTTTTGCTAAGCCGCATTTTTTTATGTCTTATAGTATTGCTGGGCTGTTGTGGTCCTGCATCAGGTGTTCTACTATCCAAAATAAATTATAGCCTATATGTTGACCAAACCTAATAGCAATATAACCAAAAAAGTTTCACTCAAATCCGTCCAGTAACTTCGGAGATTAGCGTGTACAAACAGATAAACAGACAAACAGAGAGATTTTTTTTAGATTCTTGCTCCTTTAATGTTTCTTAGCCTCCCTGTATATTTGTTTTTGTAAAATATTCAATTTACAGTAATACTTTGTTTACTGTCTTCTTCTATGTTTTCCTGTTATACATGATTGCGCAGTCGCTTGTGATGTCTCACAACTCCGACTTGCGGTGGATTCGATTATTTTATGGGACAACACATTTTATATGATCTATAAATTGTTGTTTCGAGCCTTGGTGCCTTTTATACCTGTTGACCCCCGCGATACAGGATTGTACTTGAAGCTTGAGACACGTAGTACAGTCTGATTATTATAGCTAAATCTTATAGATATAACAGAAGTACTATAGTGGTACCAGCTTGGAAGGAAATGGGTAGCCTCTGACCGCAAATTAGGCATTTTTGTAACTGAACATATTTAGATATGTTCCGTTACACTACTGAGTCACGTTCTGTGAATTTTGCTCAACAAAATAAATAAAACATCGCTTTAGTTTGTAGAAAATTTATAATTTGTTCTTTTCGTAAGTGAACACATTTAATCTGGATACTTAAAACTATTCTAACAACAGTTTTAATTGTCAGTACTCTTGTATAATTATAAAATGTAATTACAACAGTGATACGACTTGTAATAATCATAAGAAATTCTAAATATGAAATTCTAAAGATTAATTAAATGCTATTTATTTAAAATATAAATCTTAAAGTTACTATAACGACTAGTCATAAATCAATATTATGAACAAATGTAAGATTAAAATTAGCTGAATTATTATTAAACTTACTACGAGTTGCCACCTCACCTTTTATTGGTGTTTCTTACAATGATTATCCTTTATTATCATTATACAACCAAATTATTAAAAAAATACCTGCATTCGAGGATATAGGCGTGAGACTATCACGCCTATATCCCCGAAGAGGAAGGCAGAGGTATATTGCTACACCCACTTTTCGCCAGAATTATTTTAGTCCCACGTAATAGGGGGCGAGCCTATTGCAGTAACGGGCACATTACTAGACTCCGTGCTGCTACTAAGAATTTCCTAACGGAAATACCCAATTACACTTTGCCTGACCCGGGGATCGAACCCGAGACCTCCCAATCCCACGCGCACATCTATGCCGCGAGACCAACGAGGCAGTCTTAAAAAAATGAAGGCGATTGATATAAAAATTGCAACATCTTTTATGATAGATCAGGTTTCCGGATTCACAATGGTATACGATTTAAAAAAAATAGTATTAATTAAGACTTCTAATATTCAAAAAATAAAAATATGAACAACATTAATGTCTAATGAAAAATTTGAATAATCACGTTAAAATCTTTTTAATGTAGAAAGTGTTCAAAAGTATATAATATCAAGAACATGCGAACTTTTGAGTTCATTTTTCATTTAAATACTTATGTACTAAATAAGTATAGTTCATACCTATTTAATTATAGTTTGCCTGCATTATTTTAATAGGTACTACTAAATATTATTAAAAGATCATTGAATTACATAATTATACCTAAAACGCCGCATATTTTCAACATTTACATTATTATGTATAGTATAATTACCTATTTGTTATATTATTTTCGATATATCTTATTTACGCTTACTAAAAATACTAGTCGACGCCAGCGGCTTCGCATGCACATATTTTCGAACTGCCCGTTTTACCCGGTCCTGTTGGAATTTCGGGAAATCCTGTCTTAGTGCACCTCTACGGTCTCCGAGGAACATACATGCTAAATTTTAGCTTTTTGCGCCGAGTAGTTTCGGCTGTAGCGTGTCTGTCAGTCAGTAAGTAACGCAAGGATTTTATATATTAAGATTATAAATATTTATATATTTTCTAATTTCAAATATTTAGAGCAAAAATTTAAACATTAATCGACAATTTCGAATGCAGTGCAGTAAGTGCATACAGTGACTGTGCTGAATAGAGCCTTTTCAAAATTTGAAAAGGCTCCATTCAGCACACGTTCAGCGGAATGCTTATACATACAGTTTATATCTAATATAAGTATATTTGGACTTGTTTAAACAACAGGTATGCTGCTTGACACATCCAGCTGTCATTTCCATAAAAAGACAGTCAATATATTGAGGCAGTCCAGCTTATCCTAGCAATAGGCACATTGCCTAATGTGCCACAGTGCAAAATAGAGTTTAAATTTTGAAGTTAAGAATTATCAATTTATTCAACGACTATTCGGAAATTTACCAATAATAGGTAAGCTTATAATTTTTTATTAATTCGCAGCAGCTCATTGTTCACAACGAAATGCATAACTTCTTATTTTTAACTTAAATTCTAGCATATCTTAATACTTAACCAACGAAATCACAAAAGATGCTTACGAATGTCGTGCACTAAAAGATTCTTTAAATAGTTATCGTCGTTTGAGAAACATTCGACCACACTGAAGTGATCGAGGCCGTCTTTTATCTCTAAGTACATGTTCTGCATCAAACAAGTGTTGTGTAGTATCTCATAGTACTCCCTGGATTGCTTCTTGAAGGTGGGACTGTCGTTCTGACCGGCTAAGATGTATAACCGTACTCTCCTGCCTTGAAGATGCGTGTAGTCGTCAAACTGTGGGGAAAGTGGAACTGCCCATTCATGTGGTAGTTGGACGACTTCGTTGACGTATGTGTGGACGACTTCTCGAAGGTCGTATACGCCAGAGATGAGGAAGGCTCCTTGTAGCCGGTGGGCTCCAGGGGTTGTTTCGAAGAACTCTGCGCTGGCAAGAAGTTTGGCGACAAGGTGCGCGCCTGCTGAGTGACCCGCGAAGTATACTCCTCTGAATAAGATGAAGAAAGAGCATTTAGTTGAAGAATAAGTAGCTTAAGCATGAGTAGCCTATTTTTGGGTAAATAAACTTTATTCCACTAATGACACACACAAACCCGTCCAGCACAGTTTTAGCTAGTGAGTTCGAGTTAAAGGACGTTCAAAATTGAACATACAGTATATTTTTATAGTGTGGGTTGTGGCTAAATTGTAAAATTCACAAATAGATCCACAAATCACTATGATGGAAGCACTTTATATCTAAATATATCGTGTAAAGTAATTTATAAGGTTACGACCATTAGCGTAATATAGCGTAACGTACTCGTATATTTATGTATGTATAGTAAACTGAGAAAATGTCGCGATTTTATAAAAGAATTTTGTGTGTAATGCGGTACATTTTATCCAAATGTAGCGTGTCTAAATCTCGCGGACTTAACAAACGGTACATTAATAGACAAAAGGAACACTTAACTCGGTACACCTATTTAGATAATATCCTGGATCCTTGAAATGACCTGGAATAACTAACACATTGTCATCTAATCCCAAGCTAGAATACCAGTTTAAATACCTCCGAATGGGCCCTATCTGCCAGATCAATTCAAAATTGGGCCATAGCTCTCATACGAGTTATTTAACTAATTAACACAGCTTTACATTCGTAGAGTCAAACATAATTATCATAAATATTTCACATCCAGGTACAGAAAGAATAAGAGTGCTCATGGTACAAAGATGAGTCCCAGGCGGCAATCGAACTCATGATCCTAAGCTTAGCAATCTTAAACCATAAATGCATAACAATAAATAACAAATTTTAATGTTAAACACACAATTACGATCTGGCTGGTAATGTCAACAATATGATTAATCCGTATCGACGTAAAACCAATATTCGACGGAACAAAAATGGAAAGTGACCATTTGATCTATTGCGCGCGCAAGTTGTTATCTTTAAACTTTGTTATTTATTGTCCAACATTTTATCTGTAACGTCTCATCATTATTCTGAGAGTGTGCACAGTGAGTTATTTGTCTGCTCAGCTTTTATTTTCATATCATTACGTTTATTATCAAAAAGGGTTATCTTACTTTGAGCCCATTTTTTCAGCGTACTCAAAGACGAATCCGGCAGCACTTCTTATTTGGCTCACGATTTCAGCGAGGGTCGCGGCGGGGCAGAGGTCGTAGCCGACGACTATCGTCTTCACCTTGGCTTTGTAGAGAGGCTGTGCTGGGTACCGGGATATTTCACGGGACAACTGCTGCCAGTACCCGCCGTGAACGTACACCAAGATGGGAGCATCTGAAAATGTCATAAATACTGTAAGATAAAAGTTCAAAGGTTCGTGATTCATGAAATAAATATTTTTGTTTTGTTACGTGTTGTTGGTAAAGGAAATGGTAAATTTTTCATGCTAAGTTCAGTTGCTCTTTCATTTATTATGAACGTTTAATGTTTTAAAGGCAGCGATAGCCTAGTGGAGATACCAACGGACTTCCATGCAGGATGCAAGGTATCGGGTTCGAATCCACGGCAGGCACTAAAGACTTTTCGAAGTTAAGTGCGTATTAAATTGTTAATTATTTATCGCTTGCCCCGTGCCTCGGAGGGCACGTTAAACCGTCGGTCGGTCCCGGCTGTCATGAAGATCTTTGACAGTCGTTACGGGGAGTCAGTACCATGAAATAAACTGATACTGGTCTAAACCATGGAATATCGCTATCCCTTTGGGTTGCGGTGGTCAGACGGCAGTCGTTCTGTGGAAAAGTTGATATTCTGTCATATCTGGATAGAACAATTTCAGATCTCTGGCTCCAAGGCGTGTAGTCTTGGATGCCACCAGGATAACGCTAGGGCGACGATGATGAAGTTAAAGGCTTTAATGCTTGCCTGAAATTTTGATCAAGATTTGAAGAAACATATTAATTAAGAAGTAATTTTTTTATTTGTTTATAACAAAGTATAGCTTTACTTTTATGCAAGATTTTAATCGTTTCAGAAACACGATTAACAGACAGACCAAGGTACATAAGCTGAAGTTACTAGATTCACGTAGTGTTTACACAGTGAAAATATTAATTGATAATAATAATTAGGTCTTAGTTGAATCTCATTCAGCTGGTAAAAACCAGTTTTATAGATAGATGAAGACATGGTCAAACGACATGCGCTAGTTTATTTACTTGCCCTTTGATGACTACTGATTTATGAATATTCTGGAAATAATGAAAGTAATCAATTATTTTGCTTTAGTCTCGGACGGTTTGTGTATTTATATTTATCATATAAGATTATCATGAAGAGCAGTTAGAATTACAGGGACGCGTTCTTAGTTAGAAACATATTTGTTCTATATTCGAGTTTTATTTATTATGGGTACCAGCTGAGAGGCACTGGCAATGTATGTGTTATTAAATTTTATCCTCTTGAATACGTTTCCAGAGATATTTACAGACGTGGTGCTGTACACCTAATTTTAATTATATTACTAGTTGTCCTAAGCGTTTTCATCTATATCTCAATAGCGCTACCTACAAAATCAAAGTATCTAAAGCTTCTAAACTATATTGGATCCTGCTAAAACACACATAAAAAGAAATGGACGGTCTTGTTCTACTTGTTAGGCCCACTTGCGTAACGTTTGATTTAAGTCACTCCTTAATTTAAATTGGTTGAACAGAATTAACAGCATAAAATAAAGTTAAAAGTATTTAGCGTCCTCTTGCACAACGACAACAACGCTTAGATTTAGTTAAACATTTTATGAGGTCGGTAAAGTAGTTTCTACGTTTTGTTTCATGGAATGAAGCCTTTTTGTTACAATTTTAACGATGTTATGCGTATGGTTTCGCATAAAACCTTAGACTATATATACTTTGAGCATAAAACAAAACGCATTGTCGTCGCCTAGCAATGAAATGACAATTGACAAATAATAACTAGAAACTTTTGAGCATTAACCCTAGAACCCTACATGGGGTGCAGGTGCACCCCACACCGATTTGTTTTCTAAATATCTCAATTTCTGTAATATCCACGAATTCGCGCGTCGCAGTATTTTAGTTTGATGTCAACCGCTCGCGTTACGTCAATACAGTGACGTGGGACCGCGTTGTGTGGTCGCCTGTATAAGTGCTGTGGGGTACGCCAGTACCCCAGTGTAGTAAAATCGTAAGATTATTTATTTATTACGATTGATGCATTTATATGTAATAAGTTATTAAATTTGATTATTTATTAAAACAATAGTCTTATATGAATTAAATACAGATATTTTTAGATATTATGAAGGTAAAATTCAATGAAGTTTATTTATTTTGTTTCGGATTGCTGTCAGAGGTTTGAATTACGAAGAAATAAGCTCTATTCTAGACCACAAATCTGGCTAGGAAGAAATAGAAGTTGGGACCAATTGTAATTCCTGGGTTCTTTACAAGTGTTCAAGATCAAATAATAAGCCAAATATAAAGTTTCAGCAGACAGTTTTGAAATAAAGTTTGGAACTGATACATGAAAATTTGGAGGACCGTCACCGGATGCCAACTTAGTCCATTGCAGTGATCCTCAAAAAAGTACCAAATCCTACAAGCTCTGTTGCTCAAACTACATTTAACTTTGTGTAATAAGGCTGATTTGTGATCTCAAGTTACCGATTATGTTTAATAAAACGTATTTTCATGAATTATTTTTTATTTTATTTTAAGGATTACAGTCATTTTAGTATGGGGTGTTCCAGCACCCCAGTGTAGGAATAACATGTGCGCCAAATAGTGTAGGATTCTAGGGTTAACAATAACACAAGTAGGTACATTGTTATCAGTTATATCATCATCATCATCATGTCAGCCTAGGGACGTCCACTGCTGGACATAGGCGCCCCCCTGCTCCGTCGTCCGGTCCAGTTATATAATTATTGATAATTTTTGTCGCTAATGACAAGATGCCAACATCAGTGTGACAGTTCTTAAATGAAATTAGCCATTAAACAGCCGATTTTCGGTAATTAATTTTGACAGTTCTTAAATCATATTACTCGACAAATTTTTCGTTGTGCAAGACGCTATGTAGTGGTGTTTAATTTTTTTTTTCTCGTTAAATACATCTTAATTCAATTTAAGAATCGTTGTGCAAGTGGGCCTAAAAGAGTGCAGTTTTCTTAAACTTGGTTCTATTGTATATATAGAGGTGTAAAAGTAGGCTACAGACATAAAGAGGTTCGTATCCCTCATCTGCAGCTACATATGAATCGTGTCATCTTATTTCAATTTATTTCGGATGAGATATACTTGACGCGGGTCTCCGTTTGAAGCAATACGTAAGAATATCTATATGTGCAGGCATACATCCTAACATACGGTTGATATTTCGTTTTCTTATTGTTTATTTTTATGGGTTCGCTCGTATACCACACCACATATGGTGCACCTATATAAACTTTTTATACCTGCGGTTACACTGAACGTTACGGGTAATATGAGAAATTCTTCATAAGTTTATAAATTAGACTAGCTGTGTTTTACTTTTTATCGACATTTTTCAGTTTATAGCATTGTTTAAACTTACCTACTGTACTGAGAGGCTCAGTCCGCCTGCAGTGGATTGCAAAAAGCTGTAAAGCAGCTGACTCGATAAATTATGTTTTGCCTTATGACGCAGATACACTTGAGCATTCACCTGTAATGATCATGCTCGCGAAAACAAATGAGTGTGCTTGTGGAGCATTCTCGCGAACATTCGGGCGAGCCTTAGAATATAGATAATACATAGAATTCGCGCTACAATGGCAGTTAAACCCAATATATTTACTTCACTTTGAGTTATGATTTTAATCTAAGAAAGAATCTTCGTAGTTTGTCACTAATTTTAACTTGAATAGTGATGGGCTTACTTAGAATAAATATTGATAAAATATCGATAATGTTTACAATAGATCCTTAGATTTGGTTTACTCTGAATTAATTTCAAAAGAATGTTGATAAACTCTCGATATTGATAAATAAATTTTAACGTAGGATCAGACACTTGTGTGATTTATTAAACCTGTTCAAATTAAAATCTGCATTTTATTATTTAGAAACGTCATTTGTTTATGTATCTTACTCTTACTCTAGAAATAATTCATAAGTGAAACTGAAGTAAACATATTGGGTAAAACTGCTGTTGTAGTGCGATTTCTATACTTTTTCTATATTCTTCGGACTATTTGAATTTAGAATGTTCGTGAAAATGTTCGGTTCGACAAAACAGAAAACGGCGAATGTTCGCTGTTCTGTTACAAGTGAATGCTCAGGTGTATCAGCGCCATTATAGTATTGTTTGATGCCAAATACAAAAATGACTAAAAATGACTAAACTAAACTTTAAATTGCCTAAAAACTATACTCACATCCACACAATAGGCATACACGCAAAAAATCATACAATTGTTCAAGTCGTTTCGAAAAAGTTTATTAACAAACACAGTGGCACAAGATTTTATAAACTAGATATACATAATCTGTTTATTTAGTACCTATCTAGCATTGCAGTGATGAATAAACTAACTTTAATAAAATAAAGACCTACTTTGTATTAATTAGCAAGCAATCAATTATGTACCTAAGCCTCAAGCTCACTTAAACTAAGTCCTAGCTTAGCCAAGGAGTAATTGTGTTAATTAACTGTTATTCCATAATACGTTTCTAAGCTAAGTATTAATTTTATAGGTGATATACCTAATTGTACAGTTTTCACCAATAGATAGAGTGTCATTGAAGAAGGTTTAGGTGTATAATTTAGTCAGGCGGGGCCGCGAACGAAGTCTAGTTGGGTGTAAATTCGGTTCTGTTTTAAGCCAAAAGACAATATTTATTTTGTTGTTTATTTTCATGCACGTCCATCATCGCACAGACACAAATTTAATGTCCGTTCTGTAATTTAAATATTTATTGAGGAATGCAAATACAGTTCCAATGTTGTATGATCTCGAAAATTTCCAATTTACTGTTCCATATTTGCAATTTAAACATTTCACGTTGACGTAATGTGTATGGATGTAATTATAATAATTATCAATGTGGACGTTGAACCCGCCTTAAATAAGTATTTTAATTACTTGAGTTACACAAATGTGCAATTTATTGATGTATAGTTCAATTTATAAATACAATTTGCACGCGTCATTTGGTGAACTTCACGCGCCGTTATTGAATAAATCATTTAGCGGCTCATTACAATTAGAAGCTCTATTGGTTAAGGTTTTATATGTATACTATTTAGTACAACTTATATACTGTATATATTTGATCGGCTATCTGATAAGACATGATAAATTCATAACAAATATAATAAAAAGAAAATTGGAAGCCCGAAGAAACAGAGGAAGACCAAAAAGGAAATGTACAGACCAATTAAAGGAACAGGCCAGTGTCAGTACATATAAGGAACTAAAGGACATAACACTTGATAGAGAGAAATGGAAATTGCTACACCGACAACTGCCTAGCATTTGAATGAGAGAATGAATCTATTTAGAGTTTCGGTTATTTTAAACGCGCTAATGTAAGGCACCGATAACCAGATTTCAAAATCTATTTTAGTCGACAGCAGACACAGTAACTTAACGATGCTATTTTCGTTTTGCGTCTATTACATGTATTTTACTGTATAATTTAAAACGAGTTAACAATTAAATAGTTCAATTACATTACATTTTTAAACATTGATGTACTTAAATCAACCTTAGTCTGCGATAACAGTGAATGCTTGCCGTAAACCTCAATAATGCACCTACAGAATCACTATTTCGCGAAGAATAAAACCAGAGGAATTGCTCCATTTATTTGAATAGTTTTCTCGGTTGGCGTGCTATTCATTACTTTGTGAAGGGTCATCACGTACCCTGAAAATGTAGTCAGGGGACAAAACAGGTACCCACTATATTAATAGTGTACCCGCGGCATAGAGGGAATGCCGAGTGTAATGCGGTACACAAAAGTACGTCCTCCCTTCGAAATTATACGAATACGCGAGAAGCGCAGTAAACCCCAAGGAAATTTGCCGATTTTATGTGTCGATTGGGTACCTACCTATGTCTTTAGTATTTTTTTTTTATTTCACAATATTGCGTGAGCATTTTCGTTGATATTTTACTTATATGCCTTTTTTATTTACACAAAACGTATAAAGGCCGATTCACACATATCAGTGCAGCCACAGTTCCGGCACAGTACCGCCACCGTGATAATTAAGGCCGATTCACACATATCAGTGAAGTCTCAGTTCCGGCAACGTGTCCGCACAAGTCAGTATTAGTGATACAGTGGTGCGGCAGTGCTTCAATTCACACATGTATCAGTGCGCGGATAGTTCTGTTGGTGATGATTTTTGCAATGGGTCTATTCAACGACACTGAACTAGCAATGATAGCCATTGCTTTAGACGAACAAGAAGAAGAGCAGCATCAAGAAAAAAAAGAAAATCGGTGCATGAAGCATGGCAATTAAGAGAAACAGAAGGAGAGTTCATGACATTATACAAAGTATTGATTAAAGTCGAAAGGAAATATTTTAAATATTTAAGAATGTCGGATTCTATCAGTCACTCGTCCTCCATTTTGTTTTACAGACACCGGCATCCGTGATCTGACAAAAAATATCGTCGCCACCGATTACGTCCGTGATCGCCGGCGCTGGCACTGTCACTGAGAGTACTGTGTCGTCACTGACACTGACAGTTGTGGATGCGTTCATAGGAAATGTATGAAAGAATAATTATCATGGTGGCGCATGGCGGTACTGTACCGGAAATGTGACTGCACGGAGATGTGTGAATCGGCCTCAATTCTTTCTTACATTTTCTATGAACGCATCCACACCTGTCAGTGTCAGTGACGACACAGTACTCTCAGTGACAGTGCCGGCGCCGGCGATCACGGACGTAATCGGTGGCGACGATATTTTTTGTCGGATCATGGATGCTGGTGTCAGTAAAACAGAAAGAAGGACGAGCTACTGATAGAATTAGTTCGTGAAAATAATGTTTTGTATGATTTGTCTCATTCAAAGTATATGTACTTCAAAGGTATTATAAAAAATTAATTGCGAAATCTGTTCAACTGCTCTGAAGATTTGCGCTTAGACACACATTCAGCTATTCACTCATAAGAGTTTGATGCTGCTCTTCTTCTTTTTCGTCTTAAGCAATGGCTATCATTGCTAGTTCCGTATCGTTCAATAGACCCATAGCAAAAATCATCACCAACTATCGTTGCACCGTTTTCAGTGCGTCCGATCCGCGCACTGATACATGTGTGAATTGAAGCACTGCCGCGTTACTGTAGCACTGATACTGACCTGTGCGGACACGTTGCCGGCACTGAGACTTCACTGATATGTGTGAATCGGCCTTAAACCGAATCTGAGTTTTGATTGAATTTAATTGAATTTGATTGTAATATAATATGATTTTCTGTTTCCACGACTTGTTTGTATTAATATTTACTAGTGGTTCACAATCGCGTGATCACGCTCAAATATCTTTCCTTGTTTCGTATTTTTATATTAGTCAAGTATCCGATGCTTTTTGGAGCAATAAATGGAGTATTTTCTTGGGTATACACGAATGTTACATATTGATTTAAATAAATAAATACATATATTGGTAGACAAATATAAACGTTGTTATAGCACTTATTTATGGAAATAAATAAATAATAAAAGTAAATTAAAACATACCGTTTGGTAGATCTGTCCCAAGAATATCCAGTTTCTGTCCCGGTGTTGATCCATATTCTATCTCCAACTTGTGCGGAATATTGTTGGTTGCCTCGTCGCTAGCTGCAAGGAAAATATTATTTATGTTTAGAGTTATAATGCGATATATTTTGGCGGAAACATTTTAGCACCCGGCGCCCAAACTTAGTCATTTAGACAGCAGACTTAATTAAACTTGGGACATATTTTAGGTATGCAGGTATGTATTCCAGAAGGTGAGCTTTATTTATATTTGTAGTAGCTGTATAATATTGTAAAATTACAATTTCATACCTATTTTGTATAGAAACACTTTAAGAATTTTGTTTATCTTTGTTGCGTAAAAACAAGAATTATGAAATAAAATGAGTTTATAACTATAACGTCATAATAATAATTTGATGATGTTGCGAAAGATAAATTTATCATGTGTATAAAGATTGCAACGATGTTGAAATATGACTCAACGGGGTTGAAAAACAAGATAATCAAACACTCAGAAAGATTTTACTTTTGTGATAAAACATGCTTCTCAGTGTCTCTTTTGTGATGATATAAATATTTGCCATTTTGGTCCCATGATGTTATTTATATCTTTATAGGTATGTATTACTGTAGTATGCGTTGAAGTTTTAGATCAGGGGTAGTTTAGAAGGTAGTAGAAATTGCGTAGGGTCACCTTTTGTTTTTTAATTTTATTGAAACATTGTTTGATGTTGGACCCAGTGATAATAGGTCCATTAAGTAAAAAATAAGCCCTTTCCAAATCTTTAGTCTGGTGATCTTTAAAGCGTAACCCTTTCTTTTTCAATAAGTAGTGAATAATATTGTGACTTCAATTATTTCTATATTCGCTATAGAGAGAACATCATATCATCATTAGCCCTGTATAAAAAAAAATCCACGCAAAGCAAGTTCATCCAGGTACTTTATACTTATGGGAATAAAGGTAGATTTGTAATTACCTGCGGTAACATGCTTCACGTGGTTATGTATGACCTCGTTAGCCGTGGGGAACCGTGGCGACCACTGGCTGGGCGAGTACTCCCGGTCCAGGTCGATAGCGTCCAGGATCATCGACATCTTGCGGTGCGGCTGCTCCTGCTGGTAAAAAGAATATAATGATAAGATATGTTATGTAAGTCTGTTTATATAAGGATCGAATGGTCTACAAGGAGGACAACGCTTTACCACATCATTAAATGAGAATGTATACACAGAAATGGATCGGAGAAATATTTAAAAAAAATATTAAGAAGTGCGGCTGAAAATCCTGCGGATGCACGCAAATACGTGCATTACACGCGTTTTAGTGCACGCGTACCTTCATACGTATAGTTGTATTATGCTTTTATTTGTTTAACCGTTGACGTAGTAAGTAGGTATCTCAAACATAGCATGATATTTGGATAATTCAATATTACACACAAAATGGCCTAATTTACAGCAAATATTTTAATAGAGCAGCATAAATGTTTTCTTATTCATACGGTAATTTTCATACAATAATATAACGAGTAGCAATCGTGCTCACGAACTGATTTAAAGTAGAAACACCTTCGATTTTCCGATGTTTCGACTGCCTTGCGATGTTCGTGGTTGCGAATCATCATCCGAGACCACAACCCACGAAAATTTAAACTTAAATTAAGTATTGAACGTGATTAAAAATAAACTTGTTGGTCGTAAGACTATCGTCGAAAAAGCGGCCGGCGATTGCCGTGAAAACAAAAGAATAAAGACGGCAAAAATATTCTCATGTTACCGAGGCTTTCCTGTACCTCCTGTAATTCCATTTATATAAATGTATAGTATAAACATTATTCGCGAATGTAATAAAGTGTGCTTACCAGCAGGCATGTAGTATGCTTCTTCACAAACATTGTGCTAGTCAAATATAACTTAAATATATTAAGGTGTAGACTGACATAAAGCAATCACTGACACTCGCAACTGATCCTATACTGACACTACTTGAACCGGCAATGTTTTAAAATGTTGCAGACGATCAACTCTGTTAATCTGTTTACAAACACCTCGTTATCGCTTTGTTATCGTCACTAAAAGTAATTAATTAATGGCTATGTCGTACTAATAGCAACTGAAGTGCATCTATATAAACACATTAGCCCTGATACAGAACGTGGATTTAACATTTTTAATCTAAATCCTTCAGTCTTAACACCAAATGCATGTAATTTTCGTCCTTTAAAAATTGTTATCATAAGAACTCATAATAAGATTTTTTTAACGTGCAGCCCCTATCTTTATCCCGGTTACAACCCGGGCTTCGCTTACTAACATAAACGTCATATGCGAGTCTATAGGTATGTAAATTTATACAAAGCGGTACTGACTCTACTGTCATAAAGATCTTCATGACAGGCGGGAGCGACAGTACAATAACTATAAAATCAAATACGCACATAACTCCGAAAAGTCAGTGATGTGCGTCATGGATTCGAACCCTGTACCCTCTGCAAGGCCGTCTGTTGGTATCTCAACTAGGCTATAGCTGCCTTGGACTTTTTCTGCATTTGCTACAAAGGTAACGTGTGAGATTACAATGTATTTGTTCGCGTCAATGTCAGAACAATTGTCGTTCTCCTTAAGCTTTTGGTGTACAATGTTGTTGTTTAGTATAATAGACATTGGCTATGTTGTAGCAGTTGTTTGTTCGGGAACACCATCTATATTGTGCATTAGGTGACCTATAGTATATGAAGTAGCAGCGATAGTCTAGTAGTGAGACCGACAGACTGCTACGCAGACTCTACGGCGAATCTACGGCGCGCACTAATGACTTTTCGAAGTTAAATGCGTATTAAAAATTGTTAATTATCGCTTGCTAAACGGTGAAGGAAAATTATGAGGAAACCTGCATGTCTGAGAGTTCGCTATAATGTTCTTGAAAGACATGTGAAGTCTGCCAACCCGCACTTGGCCAGCGTTGACTATGGCCTTACCCTTATCATAGTGAGAAGAGGTCCGTGCCCAGCAGTGGGACAGAATATAAATGGTCTGATGATGAGATATATGAAGTTGCGCATCGCCGTCTTTTTTAAGATTTTTTAAAGAAAGTATCTATTTCAATTCAGCATGTTTAAGATCTATTAGCGATGCAAAGATTATCCGCGCGCCTCTAGCGGCGAATTTGGAAGTTGTCCGGTTACGACACTTTTGACAGCTTTCAATACAACTTTGCTTCGAGGTTATAGTGGTAATTATTTTGTATTGAGCTGTCAAAAGTGTCGTACCCGGACAACTTCCAAATTAGCTGCTAGAGTCGCTAGTTAGAATCTTAGCATCGCCAATAAACAGATGATTACCAAAAAAATTATGTCACTCCACATATAATAGCTTTTACTCTGATTATGCTAGGAATAAACATCGGACTATAATTATAGCACAGCCGAGGGTCTCTTATGAGCCTAGGACGTTCAATTTATGGAATATCGTTTGGCCATTTGTCCCTTAAATGCTTAACGACAAACTAATAAGACTTTTCTCTGGCTAACCGCATTCCTTCATTAATATAACATACCAAGTCTTATTGATATACTTATAATAGAGATATTTCTATCTTCTATAATATATTTTATGTTCGTAGACACGTCGGCGTCGGCAATTGTACGTATTGTAGCCTGTCGTAGGTATTAGAGTTTTTTGATAAAACTATTTCGCTATCTCTATAACTCTATAATATTTGTTGTTATTAAGTTATTAACGATACTGGTTTTACGGTTATTTTATTAATAATAGTTCAAATCAGATAAAAAGAGAATGTTAAAAAACATGATACATAAATCGGTTGATATTCTTCATTTTGTTCTTCAGCATATTATTGAAAAACATCACTCGACAAAATAATTACATACTATTGTATTGAGTTAATAATGTTTTGTTTGTTCTTGATAATTACACTATTAGATGAAATATAAAAGGCTAGCATATTCTACTTTTACATAACGATATTATCGTATCTTCGTATCATTAAAAATTACCTGTTTCTCTTCCTTCGCCTTCGGTTTAGAAAATCGACAAAGAATCACTTCGAACAATTTCCCGCACACCACTCTTACTCGTCCAACTGTTGTTATGCACTTCATCACTATTCACTTCGTAACTGCAAAAACCTTATCACTGTATCTATTTCTAGCAAATAGAACGCTGGATTATAAACATCAACAATGTTGAAAATATAACAGTATACACCGAGGACGTATTTATCAAGTAATAACATTACAGCACACATGTTTAATACGCGGCGTATCTAATCTTTGCGCTAAATAAATATCAGTGTCTTGGTGCTAAGACTCTTACCACCTTATTACAAAACATGGACTCAATATAAATTGAGGTTTAGCCCTTAGCTTACTTGCTTAAAATTGATTTTACGTGCACTATAAACACATTTTTCTAAAACTATTGTTACTAAAATTCTTTGGAACAAATTTCGAATAAAAATCAGTAACTATCTGCCTCAAAAAGTCCTTTTAAAAATTCTCCATTAAGGTCTAAATCTAGTATTATTTTTAAACCATGTTTTGTAATAAGGCCCTTAGTGTGTGTCGCTGGGCACCGAACCGTGTAGCCTCGGTACTGCACTCATTACTTGCGCATACACTTGAATGGTTATAGCAATTGTACCAAATGTTCACGGATGTATTTCTATATTATTTTCTACTAGCTAGGTACTAAGTACTTCATTGGCACCTTGCATTTTGCAAACGATGTTGACACGTGCGTGAATAATTGCGTAGTTCCTCTGTTGGATAGCATCGCAACACGGAGTCAAACTTATGACACAGGGAGAAATGGTCAAAAATGGGTTTAATTGGCCGAAGAAGCCCGTTTCTTAATATAATTCTTGACAAAATTTAACGAAGATATATTAAAAATGCGCTTCAAGTAACGCACGCAGTTAATATTAAAGGGGATATAGTTTAATTTAGTACTATACATATACTATACATATGTTGCAGGAATCCCGAGGAGTGTGTATTTATATTTAAAACAGCATAGCTCTAACTCCCTAGCATAAATAATAAATTAAAATCAGAAGAAATCTTATACCGGCGAGCATGTATGAAAAGAGTAATGAGTGTAGAGGAAGCGCGTGAGGTCTGTAAGGATAGAAGCAAGTGGCGTTCCGTTGTCTCTGCATACCCCGACGGGAAAAAGGCGTGAGTATATGTATGTATGTATGTATGAAATCTTATAATTTTATTTTAAGGTTGTCTGTCATACTTATGTCCAAACATTTTTTGATTCCATTCATTTTATCTTACATTTCCCTTCATTAATAATAGGTATAGAATTGCAAATGAGATTCTATATATATTTGACTTATTTTTTTTTTTAAACAGTGTCGATCCTTTTATAGATGGATACGCACGTCAAGATGAAGTTATTTAGTGCGGTTTTAGATTAGCGTTTTATACGCGCGTATAAGCTCGTTTTTGGAAGCGCATGTAGGCGCGTATAGGCTCGCCTTTTGGCACACGCGCAACTCGTACGAGCGTTGACGCGCTTCTAAGCTCGTATAACCACGAGCCGTCAAAATCCATGTTGACACTGACAAGACGTCACTACCGTTTCGAGCGAACACGCCCGTGTACGTGAGCCTGGTTTTTTGAAGCGCGTATTGTAACGCGCGTGTAAGCGCGTATGCTAAAACGACCGTATACGCGCAGAAAAATACGCTAATCTGAAACCACCCTTAGGGTGCAATGATGTAAGGTTTTTATATTATCTTGTGTCCATATTCTAAATTTATCCAATTCATGAAATAATTAAAGGTTTCATAAAATAGTCGCGTTGAATTGTTCAAAAGTTATAGGCAACACCCGCTCTAGGATTCAGTCATGTGTTGCGAGAGATTTTAAAATAATTTAATCAAAGGACACTTAGTATATCGGTATATGAAAGTACTTCTTGTGTTCCGTAAAACAGTGGACCCTTTGCCAAAAACTCAAGTATACGAGGCGTCCACCTCTAATTTTAAGGAACATAAAGGCACCGAAGGCAAATAAAAACGGCGGTGCTTAGGTACGCGTACGTCCATACAAATTTTGTCATAAACCTAAAACATTTAAGTGACCTACATAAGCAAATTTTAAGACAATGCCTACAATAATAAACTATCTGTGAGTTCTATTTAAATTTCTTTTTTTTTTACTTTCACCTTTGTTTCTATATTCAATATCCGCATTGCCAGAGTAAATTGGACAGTTTCTGATTTAAATAGGAACCTAATGTTTAAATTTTTCCATAACAATTACTAAAATCGGTCTGCGAATCAACATCTTTCTCGTAATTGTTAATAAAAGGTCATATTTTTGTTGTTTATTTTAAACCTCTGCATGCAGAACCTACTAAAATGTATTTAATAATATCATACCAGAAACATATTATAATTGGCCTTGTCGTTTAATGTAACATGTAAATAATGCATGCGTGATTGAAAACGTAATTTTTATTAGCCGTCACAAAAAATTAAACCTTGGTCATCGAAAATTATCGTCACGAATATTTCAGTCATTTAAGGTTTGTACTATGTTGTTTTACCATTAGCATTTTTTCGTTGCAATTCTAGCTAGTCTTGGAGCCCAGGGATCACTATCTATGGATATAACGAAATTTAATAGAATAGCATAGTTATATCAGCTATGGGCAGCGATAGCCGTCTGTCTGCCTATATCAATTCTAAAACAGCGTATTCGTTTATTTGTATGTTGCTTACTGCAGTTAAAACTATGTAGTTATTTACAAATTAGCTTTTGCCAGCTGCTTCGCTCGCGTTCCTAATCGGACAAGAGGTAACCTAGGTTTTTTGACAAAATCCGTTAGGTAAGCAGTTTTAGCCAAACATTCATACATCTATCCATACATCTTCATAAAGATTTGTACATTATTTATACATATGTTAGACATTATGAGGTTTCGAAGTAGGCATATTTATTACGAAATAATTATTTTACCAAACAGGCTTCAAATACAGGGAAAAGTGATAATAATTACATACACGTGTAATAATTATTATCATTTTCCCTGTACTAAATATATGTAAGTCTATATCACTTTTCCGGTACCTAGTAGGTAGACATTTATTTACCTATCTTACATTAATTACGTAGTAACACTAATGAGTGCAGTTATCTGACAATTTGAGCCTCAAGCTAACAAAAAAATTGTTATCACATTACCATAACGAGTTGCTAAGCCTGTTTGGTAATGATAAACATTATAAGCCTTGTAATGTCTTTGTTTGTTTGTTTTGCAATTAGAGAGCAGTAATTGAAGGTAGATATACATTGTTCGAGATATGCATATCATTTATTGAAATATAATCACATTTAATTATTTTTATACAAAACTAGAAGATGCCCGCAGCTACGCTCGCACAAAGGTATATTTATTTTAATTTAACTGATTCTCAGGAATAACGGAAAACCACTTCTGGAACAATTTAAACCACCGGTACCAGCTGCCATGAAGTTCTTTGAATGTGGTTACGGCAAGTCAGTAGGTACCCTCAAATAAACTGACACTAGTCTGAACTATGGAATATCGCTATCCTATTGGGTTACGGTGGTCAGACAGGTCGTCGCTGGAAAAGCCGATGTTCTGTCACCGTAGAACCTCTACACATACCTACTTGTCATAAGATGTTAAACTTACATGACAAAGTATGCTCTGTATGAGCAATGTGTTGGTGGGCCATAAGCCAAATTTTTGTTGCATATAAAAGTATTGTTTAATGAATATATTTATCATTATTTACTCTACAACATACATACATACATACAAAGACTCGCTCCTGTTTCCCGGAGGGGTAGGCAGAGACTACGGAACGACATTTGCAACGATCCTGACATACCTCTCTTGCTTCATCCACTCCCATCAAGTTTCTCACGCATGCTCTTCTGTTTAGGGTACTTCTGACCTGTCCTTTTTTTAGAATGTCTCCAATCTGGTCAGAGAACGTCCGCCTAGGTCTTCCCCTTCGTTACTCTACAAATGATTATTAATTATCTACTTATTCTCAAGCTGCTGTTGTGTGACACCAAACACCTTTTGAATAACACGTGAAGATAGATTTAGGAATAAGTTTATTACTGCTAAGGTTTTAAAGCTAAGCACAAACCTATACCCCAGTCAAATTAGACCTAAAACAGGGGTGAAATTACAGTATCTCGCACCCAGCTGAAAATTTGTAGGATCGTTTGAAACGCCATTATAAATTAGGTCTAAATAGTGCTCATTGATCCGACTCCTGAAAAAAAAAATTACACGAGGTCAAAAGTCACCAAAACGGGTAACGCGTAAACGCGATTTTCAGCCAAACGGTAAATTTTATTGTAAAATTAGCCGAGACAAAAATTGTAGATCACATAATTATTTATAACAGTTTACAGAATGCATCAACCTACCAATTTTCAAACGTGTGTGAACCCTAAAAAAACGCGTTAAATACAATACCTACTTTACCTCAAATGTGGCGTGGAAACGTGTGCACTATTATGACGAATAGATATAACTCTTTTAACTTTTTTGGTTCGTTTTATCTCAACAAGGCCTTTTTAAGATAAAAGTATAGAGAATTTTTTAAAGATTATTATCTAATCTATAATTTTTGTTTAGCAAGTTTTTTGATAAAAATTACCATTTTGCTGAAAATCGCGCAAATCCCATTTTTGTGGCTTTTGACCGCGTGTATTTTTTTTCAGGTATCTGTTCAATGAGGACTTTTTAGATTTCATTTATAATTATGTTTTGTCCAATCCTACAAATTTTCAGCTGGGTGCGAATTATTGTAACCTCAGATGTCTAAATTGACTGGACTATGGAAAATGGTAAATGATAGATTGATTGTAATATACACGCGACGCGGTTGATAGCCAGTAATAAACTGTATGTATAATAAATTATTATACAAATCTAATGAATTGGCAATGGAATGCGCGACGCGAAATGCTGACATGATATAGGTTTATTATTTCGCAACCACGTTGCGGTTGCACCGTACAGTCGTTTTGAACTTATACACGTAGGTATAATCTTTTACTTTTTGCTTATGTTCAGTTGAATGTAATAATAAGACATCACATGAGTGAACATTTCATACTCTACTACAATTACATATATGTAGATAGGGTTTGCTTTGAACTTAGCTAACCTCTACTTATTTTGAGTGTTAATTTTAAGTGCACGATGAAAATAAATTGGTTTTGAATTATTTGGCTGATAGTTTAAACATAGGTAGGTAGAATACGACTGCCTCGTTGGTCTCGCGGCATAAATGTGCGCGTGAGATTGGAAGGTCTCGGGTTCGATTCTCGGGTCGGGCAAAGTGTTATTGGGTTTTTCCGTTAGGAAATTCTCAGTAGCAGCACGAAGTCTGGTAATGTGCCCGGTACGGCAATAGGCTCGCCCCCTATTAGACGGGGCCTAAAAATTCATGGCGAAATGTGGGTGTCATATTATACCTCTGCCTACCCCTTCGGAGATACAGGCGTCAGTCTATAAAAAAAGGTAGAATAAGAGTAGCGGTGGTGTTTTATTGAAATATTAATACGACATTATTAGATACGGCTAGGTTAGGTTGGATCGGAAGTCTCTGATCGCATATTTGGCTCTACCCATCAATTGTGAGAGCGTAGGTGACCAAACCTTAAGTGGAACATCCTACTTATATGTTATGCGACGTGTTATAAAAATTTGAATTATCTCTTTAAAGATACTATAACAACTACTATACTTTTGTAGAACTGTTATAAAAAGTAACAAATAAGATATAAGACTTTTACTAAGTGACGTAGCGTAGTGATTAAATTATAATCAACAAAAATACATTCTGCATTCGCAAGTGTACTATTATCGATGTAACTGCTCCAAATATATAATACTATTATACTGACACGCACAAACAAAAGAGACATTCTAAACTAAAATACTAAAATTTAAAACGATTTTTATGGAAAGTCTAAATATCTGTTAAACGTTTCTAATAACGAAACTATTTCTTTTCCGGTAGGCACTTTATATCGCGTTAGACAAATAATTTATTTTAAATGACTGAAACCTCAACTACTCTTTGATAATTTATTGTGTTTATGTAATGATGATTCTAACAGCAATAGTAGATATAGATTTAATTGAAGACATAGCTTGATAGTAAATGCTGCCTTATACTTTAAAGGAACTTTAATTAGTATTACCAATATAATACATTTTGAACACTCTTATAATACCTGTGCTAGAAATGCCGGTGTCAATATATCCTAGGGAAAAGCATGAAGGTAATACGGGGATACCAATGAAATGCTTCAAAATACAAATCGTGTAATATACTCGGACTAGAATTAGGTAAGAGATTTTACGCATTATTATCTCAAGTAAGTATATTAAATAGAGATCTTATATTCTTCTTCAAAAAATATTCTGTCCAAGGATGAACTTTGACTATATTTAGATTTTGGTATGTGCAGTATTCCCCGATTTTCATTGTTATCAATATTTTCAACATACTTAATCAAAAGTTTTATTTTTATTCTTGATTATGCATAAGTTTTGACGAGACTAAAATGTATGTAAACGAGCTATATGTGCAGTAATCCTTATTACTCACAATATTTCACTATTTTCAATACACTACTTGGAGAAAAGCTGTGTTATTTTTTAACTTTGGTCCAAGTATTTTGACAACGTACACTTATTTTCCAACACATTTTCACCACTGTACCAAGTCTTATGTGTCTCTCAATAACTTGCACTAATTGAACTAAATATCATTGGTAACGATATGAGCGACCTCGTGTGACCGTTATTCGACTCACGGTTGGACTGATTAAGAGCCATGCTTGTACGGAAAACCACGTATGTTGCGTAATAGGTATTCCTCAATGGTTGTTTATTAGACACCATTAGAACCAAACCTGTTTGTAGCCTCAGAAATGTTGCTTTCCAACCATTTGATTGTTTTATCATTCATTTATTTTTATTTAAACTTTGATAACAGGAAGGGCTTTAACATTTTTATCATTCTTCTGAATACTGCTGTATTTAGAATTTTAATATGCGTAGCTTTCGTTTGATATTTGTTATAATGAGTTACAAATGATAAATTAGGTAGCGATCCTGGTGTCACGGAGTTTTTTACCAAGATAGAAATTACAGTCACCAAGTTGGTTCATGTACTGTGATCTACTTCTACTCGATCATTAGTGGATCACCAAACGAAAACGCAACATTATAGTTTCCTGTCGCTTACACTGGCGCTGTACTACTCGTGACGTCAGAGAAAGAAGTGTCCTTCTCCTTAGGTCCTACTACGTACACCATCGCTGCCGAACCATAATATTAGAACCACACCATAGGCTAACGTGTGATTGATAATTTTATTCAATTTTTATTACACTATTTTATTAAATAGTAAAATCTAGTCCAACTGAAGGTAATGAAAAATAGATTGCCCACATCCACCATCATAAAATTCTATAATTATCTTACAATGAGAACATTAAATTGTTAACTATCGCTTGCTTAGCGGTAAAGGAAAACAAAGTGAGGAAACTGTAATTTTTTTTTAAATCTTTATTTATAGGAACTTCGTCAATTTTGACGATGTCGTCCAATATAAACAAAATGTTACAATGTGTTAATTAATACTAAGAGAATGTACAGTAATAATTATAATAAGTATAGCAAACTTATTCTATCGTCAAGCCATTCTCGCGCGATACCTTGGCGTCCTCCGAAAATGGTGCTGCCAAGATACTGTTGCATAGCCCAATGTTGCAGGTAGGATTTATCGTCTGTCGTCGAAGAGACTCGTTCCGGACACACTCACAGAGAACTTGTTTGATGTCGTCAATCACGTTACAGTCTGGACAATTAGGTGTAATAAACTTTCCCATTAGATGTATAAATTTATTAGTTGGGATGTGCCTCGAACGAAGTCTTAACAACGTTACAATGAATTCCCTATGTGAATCCATCTCTAGGAACCAAGGTTGACGAAGGGTTTCCGGTTGAATGGTCTTATACCATATTCCCTTAGTTAATGAACGCTCATCAAAGTATTCCTGCCACAAAGTTTGGCGTCTTTCCTTAACAGTGTGTATAAGATCCGTATACAGTGGTAAACACATGTAAGAACAACCTTCACTGCAAACCAACTTTACCGCCTCATCTGCTCTCTCATTGCCCACAAGACCAATATGTGATGGTATCCACTGAATAACCATTTTTTGTTTATTTTACTTATCTCGTGAATAGTGTTGAGAACAACACAGGCTATCGGGGAACCTCGAAGCCTCGAGGGTAGCCGAGCCAAATGCATTAGGGCACTTTTTGAGTCGCAAAAAATCACCACACGGTCGCTTTTAACAGATAACGAATAGGAGAGAGCTTCTGAGATGGCTATCAACTCACAATACATAATCGATAAATTTATGTCAAGTTTGAATTTTTCAGTACTGTTTGTATGCGGATCATAAACAGCTGCCCCCCAATAATTTGTTTCTTTTGACGCGTCTGTAAACAAGTGGTAGAAGTTGCTGTATTTGTTATTAATATATCTGTCACAGTGATCTCTTAAATTAGCTACCCCAATGACCCTCTTTGTCAATTTTTTTTTTTTTTTGACAACTCCCGCACTAGGAAGAAATTCCTGTGTCGCGGGGGACTTTACAAACATTCAATCAACGGACACAAAGAACACCCAGACTCGAGACAACAATTTGCGGATCTCACAAAGTGTTGTCTCGTGTGGGAATCGAACCCACGACACGCGGCGCAGTACCAAGCGGCGAGGCGACCGCTTAAACCACTGCGCCAACCGTGCAGTCAATTAATTCCATCAATCTCATAAGTTACACATTTTGTTAAGTCGATGTTACTTATATAATAATAAGGAGAAACCATGCAGACTGCATGTCTGAAAGTTTTCCTTATTATTCTGCAAAGGCATGTGAAGTCAGCACTGCCGTTTTTAGACCTTCATAAGAAGGGGCCGTTGCACAGCAGTGGGACAGTTTATAAAGGGCTGGTGATGAGTAATAACAGATAAATTAACAATTGATACCTATATCAAATCATAGTTAAGCGGAAAATACAAAGCTATGGAGAGAAAATTGCAATAAATTTAAGGTATCTATTGGTAGAAAAACATCTATAGGTACCTACTAAGTAGATTTAATACCTAAGTTCAGAAGTCGCCTTGATCACAGGTTTGTAAGTATTTGCAAAATGAGAATATAAGTTTTTACAGTAGATTTTACATATCAAATAAATTAATACGTTTTCGTACAAATAAGAGACCAATTTATGTTACAAAGTACAGTCCAACGCCACAATATACCCCGACTGTGGCTTAATTTTTAATCAGGGATGTCAAATTAAATTAGCGAGAAAACGAAGCAACAACAAAAAATCAATTAATGTCTTTTAATCAGTTGCTTTGCCTTTTTTAATTAGCTTTTTTAGCAAAATTGTTACAAAAAAAAACCCGTGTTTTAATTATTAGCGATGTTTATTACTAAGATGTATCTATTTGAATCATGTATATAAAAAAAACAATGTTATTCTGCCAGGCCTGAAGGAAAATTGTGACTAAGAACCACTAGCTTATATTACTATGACAACCAAACGATATCGATATTAGCAATGTGCCATGTTAACATAATACATAAGCAACTCGTTCTTCTTTGACCACATGTCATATCGAGAGCCCATGTCAGTTTGATATTTTTTTTACTTGTCGAATAGCCGATAGCGATTGGTAATGCTATGCTAAGATTCTAACTAGCGACTCAAGCGGTGAAATTTAGAAGTTGTCTTAGATCGTCACTTACACAGATCACTACTACTTTCGACACTTTTGACAGCTCTCAATACAGTTACGATGGTTACCACCCTAAGACCAAGAATCAAATGGACTCGACATTTACGTACACCCGTAAAGGACGGACATAGAGTACATTCTGAGTTGGTGTTACCAGATGTTGTAAATGTTTACCCTACAATTCTACGAAGTACATATTAACTTTTAAGTAACATTGTATCAAACCTGAATTATAATAATAATATTCTACCACATTCACACAACACCATCTAGTCCCAAACTAAGCAGAGCTTGTACTATGGGTACTAGATAATGGACAAACATACTTATATACTTTTTTTTTTGTAAATACATACATATTATACCTACATTGAAACACCCAGACCAAGACAAACATCCATGTTCATGCACACAAATGTTTGACTTGAGTGGGAATCGAACCCGCGACCTTCGGCGTAGCAGTCGTTTACACTCCCGCTGCGCCAACCGGTCGTTCCGGAATTGAATACCTTACCAGACATCTGAGACCGCGTTCTCCTATAATTTTTAATCAATTTGGTAATTTGATGAATTTATGAGCTAACTCGAGAAGTTCCATCAAAATCCGTTTAGGTACTTTTGCAACACGTACAATAATAACATCTATATAATATAATTGACAGCCCAATAAAAAAATAAAAATATAGCTAACCTTACAAGGAGGTTTAAATCCATCCATAAGGTGTGCGATAAGTATTTTTTATACTTAATATTATTATGTATAACAAAAGTGTCGAATATGTGGGACTGCTTCACTCGCCAAATAAACACGAGGCTCAGAGTTATATATCTTTTATTATATTATTTGACACTCAACTTTACTGTCCTTTGAACAAAATTAATTTTGTATACAAATTTCTTATTTTCTCTTCATCATTCGAGAATGATTCCAAATAAGTACCTATTGTGGGGAGTTTTCCTAAAACACTTTTGTTCAAAGTGTTTAGAGCATACTCTTGCATATTTATTCGGATCCCAGTTTTCTCCTCCTGTTGCACGTATCCACAATTATTTTTGGATCGTGCAGTCCTTTGGGAATCTATAAACAAATAATTTCATTACTACAAAGAATCGGAAAACAAATTAAATAATTAATCTTAGGTTCATATGAAACCAAGTAACGGCAAAGTACCCAAAATTTGGGTAATTTCCCAAACGCTTCAGTGGTATCCCTAAAAAACATTTAACGCTGTAAAATTAAAAAGTATCGATGACTTTTGGCTAGCTCAACATTCAACGACCTATTGAATTTGATTGTGTAATACTAAAATCGCGGTGATAATAAAATAGCATTTTTTGGTTTATTGATGTAATTTAGAAATTATTTCCTCATGTAATGATACGCTATTTGTATCATTCTAATATTTTCATATATAAATAGATATTATAACTAAAATATCGTACTTACGAATAAATGGTTATATTCTCACATTTCCGCTCACTATGGCTTTTACAGCCTAAAATGTAACAAATCACCATAATAAATCTGAACCAATGATATTTTCACTAAGCATTCACAATTAATATCAATAATAACACAATTTTTCGCGGAAATTATCGAGAGCTCAAACGTTTGTTGGTCACAATATTCAGTTGTGACCAACAAAAAAACGAAAACTCTGACAAAGACAAAAAATGCTATCTTTGTCTCTTTTACTCTTGTGTATTTCTGTATGTCATTATCTCGGTCTGCCACGGTATTATTATTTGCTTGTCAAATCCATAGAGATACATCATCCTAGTTACCACCATATTCTCAAACCAAAGTTGCATTGAAAGCTGTCAAAAGTGTCGGTCTTAGACAAGTTCTAATTTCGCCGCTAGAGGCGCGCGTATAATCTTTGCATCGCCAATATCGCCAGTCCAATGCCGCTTGTCTACCGGGCCCTGATTTCTAATATCGTTATTGTTTGGTTGCCATAATAACATAGGCTTTAAGTTCTTCGTCGACCACGTGCCATATCGAAGGCTAAGGCCATTTCCATACAAGTTCGCTCTTAGCGAATAACATTACAGCAGCTTGTTCGAATGCTACTTGTGTCTATCCTTGATCAGATTTGTATACATAGATATGAATGTAAATGAATGCACAGGTAAATTAATAAGTCAATAAAACGTGTTCGTTCATCAACCACGCATTAAATTGAATATTCCACCTTAATTAGCTATGTGACCACGTGGAATATGATACGATTATGACCTCAGTATTTTTTGGAATTATAGGTTAAGCCTACACGCAGCGAAACTTAAAGCTATAGATTCTTTAACGGTAGTTAAAGACTGACGTAGTCATGAAAAAAAAAATTAAGGGAATATAATACCTTCCTAAAATTTTTTTGGAACTATGTATATATAAAGTTTTTCAATAAACCCTAACATAAATCCTGAACTGTACTTATTATAAATGTAAAAGTAATTTTGGCTATTTATATGTTTAGCTAAACACCTATATGAACGGCAAACTTAAGTTAATAAGGTTTCATTACTCTTATTTTATAATTTAGAATTCGAGAGTGCATACTGATGCTATGCCAAATTTTCCAAATTCCTTTTGGGACTTCTTCGTCGTTGAACTCATTTTAGGAAGCCTATAGATACTATGCAACATTTTCCCAATTTCCTTTTGAGACTCTTTCGTGATTGAGCTCACCTTAGGAAGCCGCAATAGGAACTACATGTTATGGCCATTCTAAAACGTGTACATGTATCCGCGTATCTATGAGTACAATGGTGAGATCATTTTTCACGCGTGTACTCACTTATATTAGATCTATACATTCTTTCAAGTTGCAACAGTTAATAAGGATACTAGTAATATTAAATTCAAATTGATTAAGTATACCCACCTACACGCCTACGAGCCGTTGTAGATATACATAAGACGGTTTATTTAGTAGCGTACCTATTTATGGTGATATAAGTTTATTCAATAGTTTTCAAAAACATTATCTAACAAACAGCATATTTGTATCCCAAAACTTACGCCTTTCTAGTCTCAGCCAGATTGGACCGAATATTATCATTTCTGCAGAGCAATATCCTATGGCTCAGACCAGCACGTTGTGGTATTTTCAAGTATAGTAACTATCCATAACGACTGTATAAAATCTACTGGAACCGACGATTTAACAAGATTTTACGTTGAACTGCTTGAGGACTGTGCTAAAACCGGTGGAATGATTGAGCAATTGAGCACCCAGAGTAGCAACGTCACATCCATATATACCAATCCACCTGTCATTGCGCTTTGGCCATGGGTCATCGCCACATATCTTCTTGGCCTTGTTTCTGCAGTGTTATATGTATATACAACTACTACACTTGATTAATTTCTCTTTGTTTGTTTATATGCTTACTCACTGTCGTGTTGATAATGGGTTGTCGACGCGAGATTAATGTTCAAGGACAGCATACAATGATAGACGACGGTCGGACAATGTAGAGGTATCTCTATATTGTATACCTGTCTCATTAAAAACTAGCAGCTAAACCTTCCATATGAAACTTTTCGTCCACCGGTGATAACAGCATGACAATCTTGGAGAACTTAGTTTTATAATATACTATGAAGGGGAACTTTTCTTAATAATATACTATCTATGTAAATAAATGCCACACAGATCGCATTCCCCTTACCATAGTTTTGATAATATGTAACTACCTACATTTCTTATTTGCTTATTTCAAAGTGAAGACTCTTTTCTCGCCTAAAAATAGAAACATTATTTTGGGACGAGTCTACAGAATAACGCGCGGTGGAGACATTACTTATGTACACTAACTCATCGCGGTAACCGATTGTTCTTAAAACTGCCGCCTGTGGGCATGGTTGCGGCAAAGTATGCTAACTGTGATTTGCTAACACCGCCACTACGGAATCTCAAAGTTGTAGGGGAGAGTCCCACACGCTTACCTCGCCACTCCTCCCAACTCGATTCACGCAATAACAAAAATTAAACATTGACTATCGCTTAGTTAGTAGTACCAAATGCCGCTGGTAACAAGCTGGTAGGTAAGACATTTACTAAAAGACTACAACTGGTGTTTTTAAATCAATAAAACCTTTTCCTTTTTGCACTAATGTATATCATCATTATCGTCCTAGTGCTATGCTGGTTGCATCTAAGATTCACTTTGGACCCCGCGGTCCGTTTTCTGTATAAAAGTAGGTACAGTTACTTACTAACAGACAACCCACTGCCAAAATTATGCGGCGCAGGCATTGATGTATATTTATACATCAATGGGCGCAGGCAGCTGAAATTTGGCATGTATGTTCCTAGGGAACCGTAGGTACACTAAGAAGGTATTTCACGAAAGGAGATCATCCAGCCTCCATAAAAATTTGGGCTTATTCTAAAAGTAACCAAAGCCAACAAGAATAAACTTGAAATTATAGTAGAATAGACCGGAATAAACACTTTTATTATTACAGTAAAGCTCTAAGTGTAGTCTGTGAGATAATATTCGAGCTCAAATAATCTTTTCTGTTAGTGAAATAAATCCAAAATATTGTTGTATTTTGCCTAAAATAAGGTGCAAGTTACAATTTAAATGGCAGTCAGTTAATAGCAGGTAGCACGCCAAGAGCGAGCGATAGCATTAGACCATAGTAAAAAAAAGAATAGTAGGTTAGCTAAGGCCGTTCGGCGAGTTATATGCCTACTCTTGCGTCCTGCCTACACGCGGCGCATCCCGTACTGAGGCCGCGGGCGCGCCGCGCCGGGCCGCGCTCGTCTATTGCTCGGGCTACACTACCGGGATATGCCAATAATTATTGCCATAATTTCAACAACGCCTAGGTGTAACCGCGATTTATGGCCATAATTTTACAATGCCAATCAATATGGCATATGCCGGTAGGCAATAGCTCCGGCGGCGGTCTTTTTTCGCACATCAAAGAAGATTACCGCGGTAATTAATGCGTTTGTGGCCACACTACCGTTTGTTCAGTGTGCAACACGAGTTCGACGACGACGCACGTTTATCTACTACACTACCGATATGGAGTGGTCAAATGAAAAAGCGCTCGAATTTTTGGAATTATTCCAATCCGAACCGTCTCTTTGGGATACCCGATAGAAAGCAAAAAAATTAAAAGATTCATGTTTAAATAATTGGCACTCATAAAATACCAAACAGCTGCAGCTTCATCCGCCATCTTGAAAAATGATATTTTTACCGCCTAGTTTATTGGCATATCTCGGTAAACTCTAGTGTAACCACAAGACTTCACGCAGTAATTTAACGGTAATTTATTGCCATAATTATGGCGGTAACAGCCCGGTAGACGGTAAGGTAGTGTGGCCCGAGCATATGAGAATGTGCGTGAAAAGTCCGTGCGTACACGATGCCGGCGACTCACGCGTACCTACATTCAAACCGGCGCGGCGGCCGGTTTGTATGAAGCTATCCTACTATTCTTTTTGTCCTATGATTAGACGCAGCATCTATCTGGGGGCACGGTAGTGCCCCCAGATAGATGCTGCGTCTAATCTATCTGAGGGCACGGTATCGGATCGGATCTATCTGGGGGCACGGTAGTGCCCCCACCAAGTCGAGCAAAAAAGCGGCACGGACGTACCATCCTTTTCTCGAAGCAATTCAGGCCATTTTCGACCCCCTATAACTTCGTTGTGGATAAAACTAGAAGGCCGTTTTTTTAGGAACCATGCACACATTGTAAAAACATGGTGCATTTCAAATTTCATTCAATTTGAACCAGTAGTTTAAGAATTATAACGAGTCAAAAATCTTAATTTTGTCACTCACTGACCGATCATCAAAAGTCTAAGGCACTTCTAGCAGACATAGAAGCTTCAAATTTAGAATACGATTAATGTTTAGTATATGAATCAAGGAAAAATTAAAATATTTTTCAATTTCTGTGAAATTTTTCGAGACACATCAACTGCATAAATAACTTTGTAATCCCATATAAATATAAAGGATTACAAAATTACATTTGCAGTTAGAACTTTAATTAACAAAATTTGTTGTTGGTGTACAAGAAGTAGAATGTACCGGAAAGGACAATAGTAAGACTATCTACAAAAAGAAATGAGATCCCATAAAAACAATACTTGTCAAAAATACCAAGTCTCGCGACCGTAAAAAGTTGTGAGATCCATGTAATATCAAGTCGGTTAATTAAAAATCTTTAATGTTTTAACTAAATATATTGACTTGGCAATCGCATTAAACAATCTAATTTATATATGTATTACTTATGAGATATATTGTGTTTGCATGCGATGGCCGAGTCAATCTATTTATTTAAAACATTAAAGATTTTTAATTAACCGACTTGGTATTACATGGATCTCACAACTTTTTACGGTCGCAAGACTTGGTATTTTTGACAAGTATTGTTTTTATGGGTTCAAGCTGTCTCGCTCTAATTCGCACTGCGCTCACTGTGTGCGCTACTTGCTTTCTGTTGTTCTTTCAGTATGCTTCAATGGCCGAAGAACTATCCGCAGCAGGTCCTATATTATGTGCATTGGGTAGTACATTAGATATGCAAGCCGCCTTTTTTTCGGTGCGTGGTTGGATCTACTCACTATAACCACCACTGAGTCCCTTGATGGCGGGGAAAAACGAAATGCGGTTAGCATCGCGTCGTGCACCACGACCCTGCCAGAGTTCGGCTCGCCGTTGGATGCTGGCGGGCCACATCATATTTGGTAATCATCATTTCTGGAGGAGCGCGTGGTCACGGCACCGCCGCCTCAGCCTGCTGACAGATGGGTAGCGGCCCCTAGGGCTACCATCATCTCCCTCTCTCGCTTCACCGTTTCCTTGATCAGCATTACTGCCTCACAGAAGGAGACAGTGACGTTCCAAGCCACCACGCACCGAACCATGGACAGGGCAGGGACGGAGGGTACGACTGTAATAATTGCCGTGAGCAGTTCACGGCCAATTGGAAACATGACCAATGAATACTCCAGTGGAATAACAATTGTATCGCATTGGAATTCGTCAATAAATATCAATGCTTAGGGCAAGAGATAAAGATGGGTAAAGCAAAATCAGGTAAACGAGATTGGCAGACGTATCCGGATGGGTTGGGCTGCTTTCGACAAATATTTCGAAGCAACAAAAAGCAAGAATATTCAACCAGTGCGGAGCCGAAACTTGGGATACTACAAAAGCAGCTCTGCAGAAAGTTGAAGGAGCTCAAAGGACAATGGAGAGAAAACTGGTAAGGGGGACACGAAGAGACAGAAAGACGAATAAATGGCTGCGAAAAGAAAGTCGAGTATCAGACGTTGTCAAAAGTGTAGCAAAGCTAAAGTGGCAGTGGGCCGGATATGTAGCCAGAATAAACGAAACATGGTGCAAGCAAATATTGGAATGGAGACCGTAATCGACCAGCTGGAAGACCGCAAATGACATGGAAAGATGAAATCGTAAAGATAGCGGGCAGTAATTGGTTGAAGACTGCCCAAAACAAAACGGAATGGAAGTTGCTAAAGGAGGCCTACACTAAAATGGTCGAGAATGGCTTAAGATGATGATAAGTTCACAGTGCTGGGATGCCTAGGCGGGGTATTCCGCCAACGTTTGCAGCGCCGTATCATCGACAGGGTCGGGGCAGCTGTCACAATTGTGACATCTGGGCGTTTCCTCCTGGCCTTTCTTCCACAAGTACCGGCTAAGTTAACCCGGAAATTGAGAACCAGACCATAAACGACAACTAACAGGATTGTTGAGGTTCAAATTTAGGCGGGTCAAATTTCAAATTTCGTTGTTGGTGGGACCTCAGAATGAAGACGAGGTGAAGGACTGTCGTGTCGATCCTAAGGTAGTTTTAGTCATTATCCAGTAAGGTATCGTTTCAATCGCAAAACCTCCGGGAGCCAATACTAAAGGCTCATATACGCGATTTATCCACTCGAAAATGACCGAATGTGCTCTGTGACAACACGGCTTCGACACACGTCATAATGACGTTAATAAACTTTGAAATGTGTCAAGTGGGAACGTAATTAGGTGTGAGAAGTTGAGTACACTTATAGCGCAAGCCTTGTGCGGTTTGCTCCATATCTGGTTACAGTTGATTAAAGGAACTACTCGTCTTGCTAGTATTTTTGCATGTCACATCTTTAGTACATTGTTTTCATGGCTTCTTATGTGGTGTGTTTCCGATTTTCAGTTCCAAGTGTTGTAATAGTCGTATCTTTTGATATTGCCATCGTAATTCTTTTTTATTTAAGTTATAAAAAGCATAATTTATTAAGGGATGCAGTGTGAAATTCTAGGAAAAAAAACTGCTCCAATAAAGGCGCCCATAGGCTATCGTAATGGATAAGATCATTTTCGCTACGAACTTTCACAGATGGCGTAAATTTCGCTTACATGCACCCGCATAGCGCTTAGTAAACGCAGGTACTTTATTTGTGGTGCGAATGCAACTATCTTCGGAGGTTATAAATCGACTCGAAAATTGGAAACTTTCAGTAAAGTCAGCAGAAATCACCTGCAACTTCAAGACTGTCTTACGTTCAATATTGCAAATCTCATTTGACACCTACACAAATAACATTCCGACGGATTTTTTATATCTGTACATTTTTCTTGTTTGTTCAACATCATTATTTTAAGGCACGTATACTGATAATGCGTGCCAATGCATTCAGCGTTTAAGCAAATACTTAAAAAGTATATTTATGACTTGAATAAAGCAAATATGAAAATGCTTGTTCATGAATAAGTAGGTATCGAAAATTCTAGAAGATCTGATTGAGTGCAATACATTATATTTTTGATATTGTTTTGACTACTGCCTTTTTTGAAGCGTGTATTTAATATACTCTTCACATTTGTTTTCTGATTTATAAAATAGGCTTAATTTGACGTTGATTCATTTTAAGAATATCGAATATAGCGGCATCAACCACTTGTCCTGTTTTTGTTTTCACCTTGTTTGACATACTAACGCAGACCCAAAGCTGCTTAAGCTAGGAACATGAAATTTAAGCAACTGTTTTATAATGTAGGCACCTATTTTGGGACAATTTAACGCTCTGAAACTTGACGTAAATCAATTCCAATTAAAAATCAAGTTGAGTTTTCAAGACCATAAACGACAACTAACAGGATTGTTGAGGTTCAAATTTAGGCGGGTCAAATTTCAAATTTCGTTGTTGGTGGGACCTCAGAATGAAGACGAGGTGAAGGACTGTCGTGTCGATCCTAAGGTAGTTTTAGTCATTATCCAGTAAGGTATCGTTTCAATCGCAAAACCTCCGGGAGCCAATACTAAAGGCTCATATACGCGATTTGATCCACTCGAAAATGACCGAATGTGCTCTGTGACAACACGGCTTCGACACACGTCATAATGACGTTAATAAACTTTGAAATGTGTCAAGTGGGAACGTAATTATGTGTGAGAAGTTGAGTACACTTAAAGCGCAAGCTTGCTCCATATCTGGTTGTACAAACGTATTTACAGTTGATTAAAGGAACTACTCGTCTTGCTAGTATTTTTGCATGTCACATCTTTAGTACATTGTTTTCATGGCTTTTTATGTGGTGTGTTTTCGATTTTCAGTTTCAAGTGTTGTAATAGTCGTATCTTTTGATATTGCAATCGTAATTCTTTTGAATTTAAGTCATAAAAAGCATAATTTATTAAGGGTTGCAATATGGCATTCTAGGAAAAAAAACTGCTCCAATAAAGGCGCCCATAGGCTATCGTAATGGATAAGATCATTTTCGCTACGAACTTTCACAGATGGCGTAAATTTCGCTTACGTGCACCCGCATAGCGCTTAGTAAACGCAGGTACTTTATTTGTGGTGCAAATGCAACTATCTTCGGAGGTTATAAATCGACACAATGGAAGCTAACTTTTTATCGTGCTGCTAAGGAGAAAGAAGTGCGAGGCAGTAATTGGAACTTCACCGAACGGTAGGCAGCAACGACCTTGTGAGCCAAACCCAAAGAAAATGTAATATGTTTCCTTTTTTATAATGAACTAGAGGACGCCAGCAGCTACGCCCGCAATTTTTTTTAATTTACCCGTTTTGGCCGATCCCGTGGGAATTTCGGGAAATCCCTTCTTAGTGCACCCCTACGGTCCCCAAGGAACATACATGTCAAATTTCAGCTTCCTGCGCCCAATGGTTTCGGCTGTAGCGTGTCTGTCAGTCAGTCAGTAACGCAAGGATTTTATATATTAAGATAACACCACACGCACACTGATATAACAAGAGGACCACACAAAATGCTATCCCGTGGGGATGGCATTCACAACACTCAACTCTACAAGCGTTTTAAACTCTATAAGTCTACACTATCCATGCAGTCAAATGCTGTGTTACTAACTTACGTATCACTATTATAAATACTTAGTTCACCACAAAACTTATCATTCGATACGTGTAATGTGGTTTTTGTAAGGAACCGATACCCGTATTAGGTACGAATCTATATTATTGAGTGTGACGTACTGTAATCGAATCCAATTTGCTGACGCTGGGTGTAAGCAACGGAATTAATTTAAATCTAAGGAGTACAAGAGACCAATCATGGTTCAATAAATGATTTTATTATTGATATCTGAATACTGCCTACATATCTCTATGTTATTATCTATTTCATGCAGAGTTTCTGTTCTTACATACGTTATACCTACTACAGTATCTATACACCTATGTTGTAAATCGTTGTATTTTGTTATTCTGTGATATACTTATTAAGTTATAACATAAGCAACTAGTTATTATCCGCATTTTCATAGTGCTACCTTCAAAATCAACGGATTTTGGACGAACTCTCTACTTTTATTTTCCCCAGAAGAATATAAGAGGAACATAAAAAAATAGTTCTTTAGTGGATGCCTACAAAAAAGGAGGTTAACTAAGCATCCACTTAGTACTAAATTGGCGGTAATTGGTCATCCAGAAGTACCGATGACTTGAGGAGGGCAAGAGAAAACGAAAGAGCGGGTCCTGAAGAGTGACTGGAAAGTATTGTTCTATAAAGGGCTGATTATGATGGTGTTTGCAATTGGTCAGTGAAATCTTTGTAAGTGATATTGATTGTCAACACAGACCGTATTTTGACTGACGCTACTTTAAGCTATAGAGCATAGCTATCTTTCTGGGTTACGGAGGTCCGACTGTAAGTATATAAAAGTAAGTACCTAACGTAAAATATGTATCTAAAATTCTGCCAAATTCGGAGACTTAAGAGCGGACCTACAACACGAAATTCTAGCTTGCAATTGAGATAACACTAAGACGAACATATTATGACATCGGATGTTAGACAAAATGCTTTAAGGCGTTTTCTTTTTAGAAATTCTAAAATTCTAAATAAAATGTAATCTATTAAATACGATTACATGAACCTGACATACCAGTGCATGTTATAGCTACCAAAATACCTCTGCATATCCCTTTGGAAATGTAGAGGAGTGAGGCTACGTGTGATGTTCGTGTTTAATTACAAAAACACTGTAATCAGTTGTTCAATGAACCAATGCAACGTAACCCTTACTAATTGGCATCGGATGGCCATTATAGGATTCTACTGCCTGTTTCATCAGATCCTTGACAACATAGTAGGTGTATCTATAATTATGAGCTATCGAACGACCACCAATTATTTACTGCAGCAATTGTTTGCTCGGTATTAGTATGCATGAGATAATTACAGTTTTAACTGTATTTTCTTTGTTTTCAGCTAATTGGTGTATAATTTTGTAGTAAGCTAAGCCTTCGTGATAACTCTGTGACACGAAGTTAGGCTGTACTTTTTGTCCGTTGGTTCTATGTCTGTCACAGCGACACGGTATTTATGCCTAGTGCGGGTGATGTCTCCTAAAAAGGAATCAGAATATTTGCTTTTCCACAGAGCAACTGGCGAAGATCAGAATCTTCGTGACTCAAATGGATAGCAATATTCCTTGACTTAGAGTCAAAATATTTATATATTCATCGCTCAAGCAAGTCAGATGGACAAATATATTATGTTTTTTTTATTTGCGTTATTTTATCACTTAAATACATGACATCAAAAAACTTCGAATAAATTTGCAGGACTTGCATAAGTATTTAGCGTCTTACAATTTTATGGAAACGGGTCTTATTCGCGATATTTGGAATAAGACCCGTTTCCATAAAATTGTATGATGTGTACAAATCTCGAAAGCGTGTTATGTTAAAGAATTTTAGATTTCATAAAGAGTATAGTTACGTGCATAATAATATTGTGATTTACTACTACGTCTACACTATCAAGGATCTGGTTATTTAAAACATATTATTATTTATGTGATTTTTATATAAAAAAGCACGAGATCTGACGCAGACAGCAAACATGCTTAGGTACATGACGAGATATTAAAATCGTGATAAAAACTTGTTATTAGAACTGATTGTAGATACCGAATGATAACATCAAGCTAAAATATATGGCCATGTTTATGCAGACACTTTGAGATTGTTATCAGTTTTGTACAAAATGTAAATACGTAGATCCATATTAAGTATATCAATTTTCACAGAAGCATTTGATGTATTTTTTTTTATTTTTGGTTAGAGCTCTGGATAGGCATTAACGTACAGAACCTCAAAAGAATAAGATAAATTGGATGTCTATCTGCTAAATAACTAAACAAGTACTTATCAAGGATGGTGAAGCTGGCTTATTGCATACGGTTATGCATAGTCTATCTATCTATCTATCTATAACGTCACGCCTGTCTCCCATTGGAGTAGGCAGAGACTATGCATAGTCCTTTTAACATAACGCATTATCTAACACTGCTCGTTGGCCTCGCGGCATAAATGTGCGCGTGGGATTGGGAGGTCTCGGGTTCGATTCCTAGATCGGGCAAAGTGTTATTGGATTTTTCCGTTAGGAAATTCTCAGTAGCGGCACGGAGTCTGGTCCGGCAATAGGCTCGCCCCCTATTACGTGGGATCTAAAAATTCATGGCGAAATGTGATTGTAATATTACACCTCTGCCTACCCCTTCGGGGATACAGGCGTGAGGCCATAAAAACAATATCTAACAATTTTGTCTCATACTTACTATTATCTGGTATTCTAAAGGAAACTCAAATAACTAATTTATGTAAATACAGAAAAGACATCAAGCTCTAAAACGACGATCTTGCATCGCAACCGGGATAAGACTAGGATGAAAATGATGAGTAAAGATAAAGAAATATTTTATATTAAATACGCGTGGTTTCATGAATTAAAACAATTAACAACCAAACCAACAGATAGACAACTCAACGCAACAAACGCAAGTTTCCAAACGTTTGACCGACCACAGAACATTTAAATTGATCAAACAAATTACAACAAATGCCACAACAATCCTTATAAGCCTTAAAAAGCCTCCCGCAGTCCTTTAACTAAAAGCACGGATACTTAGCGAAGCGTTTGAAACAATAAGGCTCACGACAAACTGAGTAGATCCGAGGAAATTGTGTGAATTTTACGATAATTTATTAGATTTAATTTACTTAGTCTGCTTAGAGATTTATATCCACATAATTCTAGTAGCTTCCTAGATTAAATCAATAAACTTACTCATCATCGTCCGAATTTTCTCCCGGTTGCTACCAAGATTTACGCCTTGGAGTCCCAAATCCGTTTACTGGTCTAACCAGATTTGACAAAATATTAGTTTTTCAACTTACTTTCGATTGGTTTTTGTATATAATTCACCATAAAAATTAGGTGCTTGGAAGAAGAAGATCATTTGGTGCAGGTACGGCTCTTTGTGCTAGGTAGGCTCGGCTTTAATACATGTTTATTTGGTGCCTAGCTTCCATAACACATGCTCTGGTTAGTTTGTGATGCGGTCATAGTGTATGAGTCACAGAAATTAATCTAGCTTAATTTCTAGGGTTTGAGTTGTAAGTATGAGTTGAAACGAGATTGAGATACAGATAGACGTACAAGAAGTACGGACGGACAACAAAGTGATCATGCAAGACATTGATCTTTGATGTTACCTCGATGATGCAAGAGATCAGTTTCAACTTTTAAGTACGATAGGTATATACATGATATTGTGTGTATTTCTGTGGCAAATTTTCAAATTAGAAACATAACAATAAAAAAAGCAAACTACCTATATCAAGAAATTCGCCGTATTCATCTGTCATCGAATCTTTAACCTACACTTAAACGAAACTGTGTCTGAGTAACTGGTAAGCTGAAAAAGCTGTATAACTGGTAAGACATTGTTAGCACTTACAATACCTACACATAATTAATTTAGTTAAAAAGATAATTACGTAGGATTTATCTTTAAAAAGTCAATGACCGCTCTATCACACTTTAAGCATGCACCGTGGGAAAACAGGTTTTTAAATTAAAATTGAGATAACTGCAACAAAGTATCCAAGCATATGTATACACACACAACATATTATACAAATTTTATGGACCAGAACCATCATCACAATCACGTTGTTCCACAATCACGCAAAGATCTCTTGTTTTATTCATTTTTTTAAGTATTTTAAAAAAGTTAAAACAGTCAAATGTGAGTCGGACTTGTACAGAAAAGAGTTCCGAACTATCGTATAATTGCAGTTATGGCTTTTATAGAAATTCACACTATGAAAATGACAATAAAATTAAAGGGCCTGTTCACGAGATCGGTCTAAGCGGCGCGCGTCGCGGCGGGCGGCGCGGCAGAGCGTCGTGCACGCCACGACCCTACAGCAGCGGTAAACGCAGCGGCAAATGTGGACGTATTTGGGCCGACGGAGTTACCCATAAATATGGCGATAACCAAAATATCTTTGTGTAACTATACGGTATACCTACAAAATTGTCGACATTGGATCTTCATTTCTTACAAGTATTTTATATCAAAGGAATAATACATAGGTATTCGCAATTAATGAGGCATTGAATAGGTACCTACACAACGTAGATTACGTTAAGTAGGTAGATAAATCACCTTTTAACTTTCATAGTAGCTGTGTCTGTACCTAAATAGGTACCTACATATGTACATTACACAATGTTTTAATGTTTGCGATTTATATTAAAACCTACCATTACATTCTGTAAAACATTGTTTCATTACATCTCGCAACGTTTTATTAACATTTTGTATTTATACAGCGGATGTGTTGCTATCCATACACGCGACCGTTTTAAAATTTCGACTTTAAATGTCTCCGTATTCATTACCGCCACAAAATATTTAACAAATAGTTTAACCGCCTAGTTCGTCCCTTGCGAAACGCTGTCCGTGCCGCTCGGAGTCGTGGCGTCGGACTCGGTCGCAGTACATTTGTTCCCGCCGCTCGCCGCACCGCCCGCCGCGCCGCACGCCGCGCAGCCATTCGCGCCAAAAAAAAACGCGCGCGTTATCGCTGTGCGCGGCGGCTCGTGGCGTGCTTCGAACGTCTTCATACATTTGATCTTAACGCTCGCCGCCCCGCGCTAAGCCGCCGCTCAGAGCGGCAAGGTCGTGACAGGGCCGTTACGCTTTAACGGCCCTGTCACGACCTTGCCGCTCTGAGCGGCGGCTTAGCGCGGGGCGTCTAGCGGCAAGATCAAATGTATGAAGACGTTCGAAGCAAGCCACGAGCCGCCGCGCACAGCGATAACGCGCGCGTTTTTTTTGGCGCGATTGGCTGCGCGGCGTGCGGCGCGGCGGGCGGTGCGGCGAGCGGCGGGAACAAATGTACTGCGACCGAGTCCGACGCCACGACTCCGAGCGGCACAGACAGCGTTACGCGAGGGACGAACTAGGCGGTTAAACTATTTGTTAAATATTTTGTGGCGGTAATGAATACGGAGACATTTAAAGTCGAAATTTTTAAACGGTCGCGTGTGTGGATAGCAACACATCCGCTGTATAAATACAAAAATGTTAATAAAACGTTGCGAGATGTAATGAAACAATGTTTTACAGAATGTAATGGTAGGTTTTAATATAAATCGCAAACATTAAAACATTGAGTAATGTACATATGTACCTATTTAGGTACAGACACAGCTACTATGAAAGTTAAAAGGTGATTTACCTACCTACTTAACGTAATCTACGTTGTGTAGGTACCTATTCAACGCCTCATTAATTGCGAATATGTATTATTCCTTTGATATAAAATACTTGTAAGAAATGAAGATCCAATGTCGACAATTTTGTAGGTATACCGTATAGTTACACAAAGATATTTTGGGTATCGCCATATTTATGGGTAACTCCGTCGGCCCAAATACGTCCACATTTGCCGCTGCGTTTACCGCTGCTGTAGGGTCGTGGCGTGCACGACGCTCTGCCGCGCCGCCCGCCGCGACGCGCGCCGCTTAGACCGATCTCGTGAACAGGCCCTAAGAGATAGAGCTCGCTGATACACAAAGTTATAATGGTAATGTTCTTTAATCAGGGCGTTACGTTTATAAGTTCTTAAGCTCCAAATATTATACATTAAAATTTATCGACTAATAATTTTATTGTTTTCAATAAAACTATTAGTCAATATGGGATTCCGAATGAAAATTCCTAATCAGAATAATTCGAAGACAAACATGTTTATTTAAAAATGTTAAAATTTGTTTTGCACACGTCAAAGGGTAAAAAATATTATTAATAAAAGAACTAAAGAACCTATACATATCATTTATTTTAATTATACTTTCATCATCATCATCATTATCAGCCTTTAACAGTCCACTGCTGGACTAGGCCTCTCCTTTAAAAGGAGGAATTGGCCTACTCTACCACGCTGGCCAAACTGGTTGGTATAGGGTTTGTATCAAGTTTTCCTTCTCTTACAGTGCTGTTCTCTGCATAATATGCTCCCTCTGTCGGCTCATACGACACCCATGGGATGATATGGGGATGGTGACATTCTGTATTCTTAATCCGTCACCACACGGACACAGTCTTTTATAGTCTGCTGCTGGACTAGGCCAGTCCCATGAAAGGAAGATTTGGCCTCCTATAGCACGCTGGCCAAACGGGATGGTAAGTATAGCGTTTGTATAAAGTTTTCTTCTCTTACAGTGCTGTTATCTGCATAATATGCTCCTTATCTCTGCTGTTACGACACCCGCGGGATGATATGAGGTGATGACATTCTGTATTCATTATCCGTCACCACACACACAATAGGTATACATAATTATACCTAACTTATTACATATAATGATAATCGGACCGCATACTCACTTACAACTTCAACAACAAAATGCCGTGCTATATTCAAATTTAAACGTAGTAAACTTCAACGAGCTTATCATCGGTTCTAATTCATCAGTTAACCTTGACAGATTACATCATCCGATGCAGTAGGTCGTAACACATTAGTGTAGGTCATCTCGACGCGACGTGTGTGCCACGCTGATAACTCATTAGAATAATATCTGTAAATAGCAGGTCCATGCGGCTTCACGCTAATAATCATTCTGTGAATCATGTCAACAACTTTTTCTTTTTGCCTTTTAAACTACACGCGCATTAGGAATAAATCCTGCATCGCGGGGACTATATAGTATCATCATCATCAGCCTTTAATAGTCCACTGCTGGACTAGACCTCTCCTTTGAAAGGAGGAATTGGCCTACTATACCACGCTGGCCAAACCGGTTGGTATAGGGTTTGTTTCAAGTTTTCCTTCTCTTACAGTGGTGTTCTCTGCATAATATGGTCCCTCTGTCGGCTCTTACGACACCCATGGGATGATATGCGGTGGTGACATTGCGTATTCTTAATCCGTCACCACACGGACTTTATAGTAACGGATACAAAAAACACCCAGGATTGAAACTAAAATTTGTAGACCACACAGTGTTTGTCCTATGTGTGTTGTGTCCGATTCAATGGGACACAATTGAATTGGACACAAAACAACACCCGGCCAGGCAACCGCTTAAAACGTTAAGCTAGCCATAGAATTGAACCAAATCTTACAAGTTGGAAGAAACCATGCACATTCACAACATTGCACTTAAATTATTCGGCAGTTTGAAATGGTGGGCACTGTCTGAAAAGTCTACCTTGCAGGAGTTAATAGTAGCTTAAGTTCACAAACGCCGTATAGAATTGCGTTCTACTTAGGTTTTGGATTAGATTGCTGGACATGACAACACTTTATGCGATCCATTTTGGGTCCATTATTTGAGTGGACCTAGAAGCGGATTTATGGCACGCACCGAATGTCACAGCAGAGATAGGCCTCTCGCAAGAAGGACCGACAATCTTATTGGGATCAGTCTGTGTGGAAAGGCTTGTGGGACGCCAACGTCCAGGAGTGGACGTCTTTCATCTGAGATAATGATGCGGGTTCATCTCACGATGTGTTCCTCTAGCGCTGATTAGCGTAGTGCAAACTCCATACGCAGTTAACACCCTTGCATGCTAGTAACACGCACCATGTGTGTGACCCGAAGGCTCTTTGTTTTCGTGCCCTCTGCCTAGCAGTTTATTAGTCTGCCCGTTCCGCTATCGTTTTATAGATACAATACATTATATTAAAAGCATCAAAGTCATACGGGAACCACACAAAGTAACTCGATAAAAGAAACAATAGCGCAGTAACAATGTTGGCGGTTTTGTGAAACCATTCGTTTGTTTAAACGTGATAATAAAACATGTGAAACAGTGCGTATCTACAATACTGTGTAAATATAATATTATGTTGAATTTTTTTATGAATTAACAACCACAGTCTGTAATGCTCCGTACTTACACGCGGTTTTTCTCAAAAACGAGTCAAAATCAACGTGAGGAATCAAAATTATAACTAGGTACAATATATTTTAACTTATAATAGTTAAAATATATTGTACCTAGTTTCCGTTTGAACGAATTAACCAAATAAGCTAGAGCAGAAAAATATCAAATCTTAAAAGCAAATTCTATGACATTTACAGATTCTTAAATCTTGGCAAGTGTTCTGTGATTCAGTATAATGATGTATATGATGACGAAATGCCAACTCCACATTATAATGCCTGATAAACATTATTTTGTGTTATGCAAGAAAAACTATACACTACAATATAGGAATGTTTATACATAAAATGTGTCAACTCTGATATTAAACAAACACAAAGTTCAAGTTACATATTTTATTATGTAATAATAAAATAACTACGTAATAATAAGTAATTTTAGCCTGAAAATACATTATGCAGAATGAAAATTCTTACTTACTCTACCTCTATGATGCACTTATAGGCGCATGACAGTTTCTGGTAGAGTAAATCCTTTATTATTTTGGTGATGCATAATCGCTAGATAGCTACCTAACAGGTTTTTCTTCAAATTACTCATAATCATGATCATATGGTTGAAAAGCATTCACGAGTTATAAATCATCGTGAATAAAACTCAATCTTAACCTTCTCTGCTCTTTGTGTCACAGAAAACTCTTCAATACGCACAAACTTAGAACATTAACAAGGTGACCCGCGAAAATTTCTAATGAGGGCTGACTATCACAATTGAACTCAATGACAGCGACTAAGGAGATGCCATGGGTAGGCATATTTATAATTGTGTAGATATTATACAAGGACAATGACAAGGACGATGAACATGGACAAGACGGAAATCATGTCGAACGTCCATGTTGTACCTGCTCCTATTCAGGTTGGGAACTCTACGCTCGAAGTTGTCGACCATTATATCTACCTGAGACAAGTAGTCCAATTAGGTAGGTCCAACTTCGAGAAGTAAGTCAATCGTCGACTACGTTTATTGTGTTATTTGTAAAGGTTTCCTTGAGGCTGTCTATTTACATAAGCGTACGATAAGATGACGATAAGAATCCGTGTGGTCGGATTGAGAATAAGGAATGTCACCACCCCATATCATCCCATGGGTGTCATAAGAGCCGACAGATTGAGCACATTATGCAGAGAACAGCACTGTAAGAGGTGCAAAAATTGATGCAAACCCTATACCAACCCGTTTGGCCAGCGTGGATTAGTAGGCCAATTCCTCTTTTCAAAGGAGAGGCCTAGTCCAGGAGTGGACTGTTAATGGCTGATGATTAGATGACGATAACATGTAAATATAATAAAGTGCGTTATGTTTTCTAAACAAACGTATGAAGTTGTATAGTAACCGCTTGCCATACAATGCTGCAGTGCTATTTTAGAAATGAGAACAGCTACGCTCAGTGTCTGCTAAATATAATCTATCCCAATTGCTATTCGATCTGCTTTCTTCTTACAACTTGCATTATTTCAAACATGTTTTAAGATTCTTGACTTGCTAGGGACGAGGCTAGGGAGGATCGGAAGCCAAATTTCAGCCCTTATGTATTGACCTACACTATTCTGATGCTTGAATCCAAAAGAGTTATAAAGTCTGTTAGATATTATAACGGGTCCTTAGATAGTATTAGATTCTGCACTTGTTATTTAGCAGTAGAAAACATATATAAGTGATAATTGCAGCGAAAATTTCAATGTAGGTATGTGTAAAGACAATTGTATACACACAAATGCACAGCATACGTTTTCCAGAATTGTGTTCATGACAAAATGAATCCTACAACTTGTATAGTATTTATTTATAATGATAAGAGCGATGTTACTGTTATCTCAACAGTTATAACACATTATAGAATGAATTTATTCAGTGACAAGAGAAAATGTCTAAATTTCCATTATCTGGCTACAATTTTATTGTACTCTATGCTAGCTTGAGACGCTGTGTTGCCTGTGTTCCTTGGACGCTGCCAAAATTGATGTGTGATAAACTGTCTACCTCTACATTCTTCGCTTAAAAATTATGTAAGTTTTCGAATTAATAGTAATTTGAAAACGAAGTGTCAAGGCCTACGTCTAGCCCACAGGTTGTCCAATTTTTTTCAGTTCTTTACTGGGAGACGAACCAACAGCGCACCATCATGTACGCCTAGACTGCCTAGAGACGTCCACTGCTGGACATAGGCCTCCCCCAAGGTTCTCCACACAGACCGATTTTGAGCCGCCCGCAACCAACCGCTTCCCGCGGTCTTAACCAGATCGTCGGTCCACCTTACGGGAGGCCTACCCTTTCTGCGTCGTCCGGTACGTGGTCGCCGCTCCAGAAACCGCCTGCCCTAACGGCCATCGGTTCTTCGTAACTGGTAATCCCAGGATCCAGAAAGCGAATCCTGGGTTTCAAGGCAAAAGTCTTGGTGTAACCGGGATGACGTTAGGACGATGATTATGAGAAGGGCATTCAATGCACTCAGGTACTTGACGAAACACAAAGTCAAGTTACTACCGCTGCAAGACAACATTCTCAGGGATTATCAAACATGATCTTATTTTGAATAACGTCATCGCTAGACATATACTAATTGAATAGTTATTTAACGGCTATCAGACTAGTAGTACCTAATTGCCACGATTGGCAAAACTTATAGCGAAAATTTGGGTCTAAGAAATTTTACCTTTATTTTAAACTAGACGTTCGCCAGCGGCTTCGCCTCCTCTCGCGTCCTCTTGAATCATTCTATCTATTAAAAAAACGCATTAAAATCCGTTGCGTAGTTATAAAGATTTAAGCGTACATAGGGACAGACAGACAGAAGACAGACATTGTTTTATACTATGTAATGATAGATAGCTACTACCTACTTTAAAATATTTCTGATCTATTTTAACTTCTACACTTCGAAAATGTGCTAAGTTTAAAAAATATACCTACATACATTATGCAGCTACCTACACTTAGTTTCTTAATAAAAAAAATTGATTACTTATCTACTAAACTAGTAGCACAGTCAAATAATCCATACAGTCGTTCGACGAACGCGTCTAGACGGGTCAATCGTGCGGGGGGCAAGAGGTGAGACGCGGGAAGAGCGGTACCTAGTTACGTATATCGCCTTAGTTCCTAACTAGGTACATATTTTTGGGGGCTGGCGCGTGCTTGTTTTTTGTTCGTTACTTATTTATTTGCGTATGAAAATAAATTAAGATGGTGCATGCGAATTGTGCTGTGAGATATTGAAATTCTTTATGCTGTTTAAAGATATAAATAAATAAGGATTCAAAAAATCTTAGATTTCATAAATTTAAAAAGAATGTGCACGTACCTAGTAATCTACTTACTTTTTACAATATCTCATGTCTAGCCAAATTAGAGAATAAAGTACTAAATCATTGTACGTAAGCAACCTGGCAGACGTAAGAAAATATGCGTTTTAAGGTAATATTCGATTCAAGTGTGATTTTAATTTCATGCAATAAGTAGGTACATACCTAGCACCTTCGTATTAGTTAAGTACCTATCACATATTATTATGTATCTTGGTAACGGCGCATCCTAGCTCGAAAATAACCATATTTTTGGTCCCAACGTAGTTTGCACGAAAAAAATCTGCAAAATACTTCATATCTATAACATAGGCTCTGCAAGCTGATCCCATGGTTACCCGTCCATTAAACCACCGCTATGTCAATCGCTTTATTTTAACATGGTTTGTCCGATAACGATATCTGAAATATGCTTTATATTCTTAACCGCCTCCCACGACACCTGCGGGATGAAATATGTGCTGACTGACACTTTGTATGCAAATCTGTCACCGCACGAAAAATGCAAACTGTTTTATAATAATTATTTATCGTTAATTATTGAAATATAATAAACTAGCTCTACCCACGGTTTCACCCACGTCCTGAGGGAACTGATTCGCGTACCCGGTTGATTTGTAGCCTAAGTTACTCCTTGGTACATCAGCTATCCGCCAGTCAACGTCTCGTCAAAATCGGTTTAAAAGAGATTAGTGAAAACAAACAGACAGACAGACAAAATGGTAAAAAATGACATTTCGGTATATGTACCGAGTATACATCCATAATATACATTTAGTAAAAAGCGGTTATGTTAATATTACAAACAGACTGGAGTGTCTGTAATATTAAAATTATGTGTATAGATGTATTTAAACGTATAGACAAGTGATTTACACTGTAATATTCATGTAGCGTAGTAATTGTTATATTTTTCTAAAATAAATAGACGGTGTTTGAATAAGTAGGTATTTTTTACATGTGGCAGCCCTAGCCTCCTTACCTTTGTCTAGACGTTGTCGGCTTTTTCTACGAGATCAAAGGCGTCAAACTACTGTATGTCTTTATACTGTGCTAGTAGGGTACAATTTATGCGCGTAATTTTGTTTGAACCATAGTGTTATTTTAAAATGCCAATTTAACATCCGTTTTATGCATTTCTTTGCTCGAACAATCGTCGTATACGTCATTGTGTTCGACATCTGCTTCTATTTTTAAACAGGTTTAGCAAAAATAGACGATAGTGCTTACCGAAGTTTCTGTTTACATATTTGTACAAATATTTTGTTCAATATTTTTTCAAGCATACCTACGCCGCACGATAACTTACATATTTATGTAACATCACGTCTGTCTTGTCGAACGGTCAAAGGGTTATCTAAAGTTCACATCCAAACTTCGTAGATTTTAGTTCAACTTAGAAAATGTGTAATGTATAGTCAAACAATTTCCCGCTAGACCACCATAAGGGCGACAATCGCTCAGCAAGACATCGTCGCTTCCAGTGCTACTTTACACACACATTGACACTCGTATACAAAACCAGTTTTTAGTGTGCCTCGACTCTAGGAGCAAGCCACGGGATTTTTTTTTAACTGGTCCACCGCCGACTTTTTTTTGTGTTCCTATTGTCTTCTATCTACTCAATACCTCCTTTACTACTGCTGCAGTTTTCTGAAAGATCATCTCTAATTCTGCCGATCCGTAAATAGAAATGGACATGACAAATGACAACGAATATCAAAAAAGGCAAAAGTATAAGCCACGAGATACAACAAGAAACACCTGACAAGCCTTGTTTATTTGCATATTTCTATACGAAGAATTTCGACCATTTTTTTCGAATATGGAAAGGATTCCTCGCAAAAACAAATCCCGAAAAGTTAGACTACTGGTACAATAAGTCTTTTTAAATAGCCAGCAATAAAATATATTTTATGCATGTCATTATTTTTTGTACTTACATATAACATGTGTTACAAAACGGTGATGTAAGACCTCGCTATTATGGTTTTTCAAGGCTAACTGGTTATTTCTAGATTAACGGGAACTATCTTAGCGCTATAATTTTATTAATTAACTAGCTGCCCCTCGCGGCTTCACCTGTGTTATTTTCGGTGTCTCGATAACAAAGAGCGTCACCTATCGGGACAAATTATAGTTTGTATGTGTCTCTACAATCTTCAAGTGAAAGTTCCAATAAAAAGCTTCAGCCTTACCAGAGATTACCCCGAAAAAACAATTTTTTTTAAAAGGTATCATTCATCGCGGTACAGATGAGCATCATCATATCAGCCGAAAGACGTCCACTGCTAGACATAGGCCTCCCCCAAGGCTCTCCACACAGACTGATCCTGAGTCACCCACATCCATCCGCTGCCTGCGACCCCAACAAGATCGTCAGTCCACCTTGCGGGAGGCGTACCTACCTCTGCTACGACGTCCTGTGCGTAGATGAGCATAATGAGATGTTAATCTTTATAAGAATAGGTACGTCAAGTGATTACTATCATCTTATTCGAATCAATCATGAGCTTAAAAACCCGAGATTCGTTACTAGTCTAACTATATTTCACATAATTTTAGATTTATCCACAGAGCGACTGCTGCGCCTCAGCAGCCCAAAGGGGTGACATTTTTTCATTGCTTAGAGCAGTGTACGGATATTCAAAGGTAGTGACAACCCATATTGACTGTCAGAGATCTTTATACAACTCGGGCCACACGAAAGCACGAGGTAAGTAAGTAATAATAAATTAACAATTCAATACGCACATAGCTCCATAGAGTCGGTGGTCTGGCTCCATAGGTCTCCCAAATATGTAACGATACAATGTTGTAATAGATACCCTGTGTGCAGTATTGATTTCTTACTCAATTACGTAAGTGACACTTTGATAAGGCTTCATGTTATTGCTAAGCTGCTACCTTTTTTGATGATCCACAACTGAATTAAATAACTTACTTATTCACTACGAGCTCGATGAACTCACACTACTCATATTAACTAGTGCGAGTTCATCGAGTTTAATTTACATGAAAAAATCTAACCAAATGTTTTTCATTACTGTTTTTAAATTATACACGCTTGCAGATGTATGGATATTATGAATGTTGATAATAAGAGCATGTGCATGAAAATTAAAATGTAGATAAATAGTGCTAGATTATAAATAGGCAGCATACACAATTGGTTACAGACGAGCGATAAACACAAACCGAAATAGATTTAACGAACCAATTATCTGTGATCACACGTCAAAATTATACAAATCATGTTAAAAATATACCTTTCTAGTATATTATAACCTAGGTATACAAAACAAGTAAGCAGGATAGCTGTATAAATTATGTCAAAGCGAACGGTCATTCAGTATTTTCCTATTTTATTCACTTGTCATTTGGGGAATGACTAAATGACTAAAATCGACTTAGTGAATGACTAAAATCGAAATCCCCAATACCACAAGTAGAGTCAACATCTCATCCTTCTAGCGTCACCCCAGTCTAACCGGATTTGACTTACTATTATATTTTCCACAAGGTGACTGCCTGTCTGAAAATGGCATTGCTATCAAAATAAACAAATATTGAGAGTGAAATCCCTAGTAACTAGTCGGGTGGGCTATATTCTACCATCTAGTTCTTTTTTCATAGATTTGTACTATATGCCTCCAAATCTCTATTTATTATAACTTTATGTCAAATAAGAAATGCGAGTCAAACGTACTCCTCCACATCACGTAGAGCTAATTTAAGGTGTTACACTTTGTTTGTCGAAGTGTCGAATTCGACAAAAAAAAGCCTTTCTTTTTCGTGAACTTATTGGTTAAAGTGGCAAATAGCGTACCTGTGAATTGGTTTTATATCTGTTAGATTTGTAGGCTTCGTCGAACGAAATGAAGTAAATAATAAAAAAACAAAAAGAATCTGTGTAAACTTAGCTCGAATACAGGTGATAACACCTGCGCGTACCCGCCATCGTATATTACATGTTTTAGTTCAAGGTATAAACCTTGAACTAAAACCAAAATAGGAAGACGCGCATACAGGCACGCAATTACCAATTAATAACTACAAATTACTTTGTCATAACAGTTAGTCATATACTCATGCAAAGTTCAAAGCGGTCAAATCACCGCACTATGGTTCGTCTAGAACAAGCTAGCTAGACAAAAACAACTCTTAAATTCCTGGAAGTTAATTACTATTACGAACTCATTACCCCTATACATTGAGGATTACACCTATTAATTATCAATACTACCCTCATTAAGAGCGTCATTAAGGTAAGTTTATAAGATGTTGACTATTTAAAGGGCATTCATTTGCATTTTTACATCATATTTGATAGCATTGTTTATGTCACTAAAAGAAATTTGTGAAAGTGTTTTTGTGATGGATTGTATACGTAAGGGTAAGTAGTTATATTTTATTTCATTTTCAACATGGGAACTTCATTCTTTAGTCTTATAAAATGAAATGTTTGAATTTTCACCCACTTTTTTACTCATTTTTTCAAATTCATCGGTCAAATAATAACATGTCCCCACTTGTCCCCACCGTAGAACCTATCATATACGATTCTCATAAGTGTCTAGTAGTTATACGTAAAAAAATTCATTGCGATATATTTGCACAACTAATTTTTATTTATTTTTTTCTTTCAACAGTTTTTACCGTCTCAAGAATGGATTTTTTCGAAGAATGGCTGAAACACCCGAAGGAAACGCGGAATGAGGAGCTCTTTCGGTTTATATCTTTGAGATATAATTTTGATGGTGTTACGGAGCAGTCTCTGCGAGATATTAAAGTACTAATCTCAAGATATTCAACGAAATTTGCTGAAAAGTGGAGCAGCTGTGGAAGAAATCGAGAGCGATTCCTACAAAAGTATTCGACGTGGCTGGAGGGTCTTGACATATCTTTCGATGTGTCCGTTTATTTATCTCTGCCAACTACATCTGGAGAACCGGGACCCGGAAGACCTACTAAAGATTTTGAACATTCTAGTCTCAAAACGAAGAGACGACGTGTAGACGATCTGTTACAGTCCAGAAGTGCTAGTGAATTAATTTACGCCGCTGAAGTGTCAGCTCAAATCTCGGGTCAGAGAAGTGTAGCACGTCAAATTAAAGATGTGACTAGTGATCCTTCAATAACCAAGACCACGAGTGAAGAAAGTGCCCCCAGGAGTTTAACAAGTGAGGAAGCTTTAGCGTACTACGTTGATAGTAAATCAAGTAGCCATAGCTATAAGCAGACTCGGAAGTGGAGTATTAAAGCTGGACATAAGGTGTTTCCGTCAATGTACAGTGTTAGAAAGGCTAAAATAGCCTGCTACCCGTCAGGTGAACAAATTACAGTCAATGAAACGCATGCTGAAATCAAAGTTCAGGCAATTCTTGATAAGACTGCCGAACGTTTAGTTTCAGCACAACAAGAAGTTGTTCATAGTCTGTTACCTTGCACGTCATTCACATTAATCAGTAAATGGGGTTGTGATGGAAGTTCCGGTCATAGTATGTACAAACAAAAATTCACTAATTGTGACGATAGTGACGAGTTTTTATTTGTATTTTCTTTCGTTCCTCTTCAATTGAAAGATGAAAGTGGTAATATTGTGTGGCAGAATCCTCGGCCCTGTTCTACAATGTATTGTCGGCCAATAAAGTTTATCTTTTCTAAGGAAACGAAAGATTTTACGATTTCGGAAACCAATAAGGTTTTAGAAGAGATAAACGCTTTATTGCCGACAACCTGCAAGGTGATGGAGACCGAAGTATCTGTCACACATGTTATGCTTTTAACAATGATTGACGGAAAAGTTTGCAATGCTCTGACCGAAACTTCTTCCTCACAAAAATGTTTTATTTGTGGGGCAACTCCAACAATGATGAATGATCTGTCAAAAGAGTTTGCTGCGGACAAAGATAATCTTGGTTTTGGTTTGTCTACGTTGCACGCTTGGATAAGGTGCTTTGAATGCTTGCTTTACATTAGCTATCGACTAAATATAAAAAAAATGGCAGTTAAGAACAGCCGAAGACAAAGCTAGTGTGAAACAACGTTCAGATGACATTAAAAAACGATTTAATAGCGAAATGGGCTTGATTGTAGACAAACATAAACCAGGGTTCGGTAACACTAATGACGGGAACACCGCGCGAAGATTTTTTGGAAATCCCGAGGCTAGTGCCGATATTACAGGGTTAGATGTTTCACTAATACAAAAATTTGGCATACTACTTCGCACTTTATCATCGGGATATGATATAAATATTGAAAAAATCGTTAACTTAGCTCAAGAAACTAGACAACTTTATGTAAATCTCTATTCATGGTATTACATGCCCGCTACTGTCCACAAAATACTTTTGCACAGTGGCGAAGTAATTAGATCGTCCCTTCTACCTATAGGCCAGCTTTCCGAGGAAGCACAGGAAGCTCGGAATAAGGACTGCAGAAGATTTCGTGAGCACAACACACGAAAGCGATCACGGGAGGCTACGAATAGAGATTTACTTAATATGTTATTGATAACATCTGACCCTGTAATAAACGGTTTACGAGAAGTTCCTCGGAAGAAAATAGGTACGCTTCCAACTGAAGTATTAGATTTAATTGTCCCACCTAGCTGTAAGGAACAAAATGTTAATATGATTTCTACTTTTCATAGTTCTGCCCCTCACGATCATGACTATTCAATGGATGATTCATCTGATGATAGTGATGATAATGAGTAATAGATTTAGTTCTTAGATATTTTATGCATCTGTTATTAGATTTTATAGCGACGTCGAGGGATAAATCACTTTATAAAATGTTCAAAAAATATATTATACACATATGCCCGATAAATGTTTTTTTTTTCATGATACCAGCTCAAATGACAAACTGCCTTGAAAAAAGTACCAAAAACCTTATATCTTTGCTTATTAACCGCATCTAGACATAAAAATCAAATAAAATAATTTTGTCTAGCTAGCTTGTTCTAGACGAACCATAGTGCACCGGTGACATTTAACAGCAGCACTCATACCTAATTCGTGTCTGAACTTTATTGAGTCATATTAACGAAAAAATAATAGTTTTTATAAATCTATGTACCTATATAGAGTCAGATTTATTTTAAATCACGTTCCGCCTTATTACAAAACCTGGACTAAAAATAAATCGAGGTTTAGCCGTAAGCTTACCTGCGTAAAATTTATTGTACGTGCACCATAAACACATTTTTGTAAAACTATTGCCACTAAAATTTGTTGTAACGAATGTCGAGTAAAAATTAATAACTACCTTCGTCAATAAAAGTCCTTTTAAAAATTCTCCATCGATAACTAATCCTGGTTTTATATTTAAGCCATGTTTTGTAATAAAGCCCGTTGTGTTTTCATTTTTCGTGCAATCATACCAACAAGGGCAAATCTTTAAAAACATATGCAAACATGCTCGCACAGTACTTCCATTAAATAAATAAAAAACATCGGTTAGCCACAACCGGTGCAATTTAGTCTCGTTAATGCAAACTGCGTTATTTTTGTGACCAAAATTTGCCATTTTCTTTTTGTTCCTGCCATGGAAATATTTTGCAGCCGACTTCTTCACCGCCAGCAGCCAGAGGTGTGTAAGACTCTTCGTAACAAGCGTTGGGGACTTATTCACGAAAACCGCTGCGGTGACCTACGACACCCCGTTGCGGTCATACAAATAGTGGTTAGCATATATTATCGCGATATCAAGCTTTAGTATGCAGACAGGTTTGAGTTAAACAGCCTGCATAATAATATACATTATATACACCATACACATAAAATACACCTACAGATTATTTTTTATATCTTTATACATACCTAGTAGGCGCTTTGATATGCAGACGTGCAGCTATATTTAGACCGTTCGCAACAGTTTCCTTCGTAAATGGAGTAGGTAAGAACGTAATGTCAGAACTATCTCAAGGTTAAACAGATATTCGATATAAAGAAACAAGACCTTCACTTAGATTGTTGGACTAATAAAATACGTTACCTACAGATTTTTTATATAGAATACTGTATTTATTACTTTTTTGTAGGCGTTAGAGCCAGCAGCCTAAATTATTGTAAACAACAATGACGGCTCATATTTCATGACTGAATCGAATGAGTCCGATTCGGCGCAAAATTTAAACAACGGTCAGATCAAAATACCTACTAGCACTCAAACCACTACACCATATGTGCAAAGTGAACTCTTAGGTGTATCTAAGAATTCACGGATTGCGTAGTTATATGCAACCCCATCAAAATATGCATATCGGCATAAAGAAAAAGTTAACAGAATCAGGTAGACGCGCAGGTAGAGCTATAGGGCTTGTGGTATTATGTTATGCTTTCTTACAAACGAAACGCAGCGATAGAAAGAAAGTAAGTACACCTCCGGTCGTGTTGTAGGTTGAATATGGCAACCATATGGCGAAAAGTGGGCGTTTAATATGCCTCTGCCTACCCCTTCGGGGAAACAGGCGTGAGTCTATGTATGTATGTATGTATCAGTGCAAAATATCAATATTTGGCACATTTCATTTTGTATTGACAAGTGAGCATATAGAGGCACAAGCACCGGGCCTTGTGCCTCTACCACGTATTTAGTCACCGCACGTGTCTCGTCGATTCAAAAGGCGTTTGAGGCTCTGTTTGCCCAGCCGCATGCTCATATCATCTCAGAACTTGACACCAGTCAAGCAGTGCGCCGTAAACTAAATCGAGATATCACTCGTGGTGGTGGAGGCGCTATTCGCTCTTTGCTCTCTCCTGCAGTGTCCCTTCTGATCCGCCCCTGTAGCCAAATAGCACTCGTAAAGCAATATCGCTAATCGCTGAGTGCAAAAATGTATGGGATTCACGCCTTTCTTATGTTGCCATGGTAACCAAGCGTTAGCGAAAGTAGAAATCAGAATCAGAAGCGAATGCCATTTGGCTCGGACCTCTTTTCTCTACGTTCTCTCTCTCCCTCTCTCTCTCTTGTCGGAAAGGAACATATTTACCTAGTTGTCGTGTTTTAGTCACTGAAACTGTGTACTCAATTTAATTTTAAAAAGATAAGTCTTATAGTTTTGAAGAATACTATAGTTCAATTTTAGATTTAATGTGCAACTCATATTACAAAATCTATTCTTAGACATAATAATTAACTATTAACAAAGATTTTTTGTGGCTTGCTCATTGTAAATTCCTACTATCTTGTCAACTCTATTACAATATTCTAAACGTTGGGTTATAAAAAAAAATTGTCTGTCTGGTTTAAGACACACCTACGACAACTTTTTATGGCTTGGTTTTTGTGCGAAACGTAGGAATGCTAATAAAAACATCGCTTAAAACTACTACAAACATTTTTACTACCTATATACATAAGAGACAACCCTCACACAAGGAACAAATCAATGACTTCTTTACTATAATTAATTAATAATATAGTAAAGAAGAAATTATTATATTTAGAATATTATTTATTATCCTATTTGGACAATCCTGCAAAGGTTCTCTGATAGAAATTGGCAGTACCTTTATGATAGAATTATATTCTAAAATACAAGCATATTGTTGATACACTACGCAGAAAAAATCCTGGTGTTCCTTTTACAAAAATTTGCTATCGTTGGAAATCGAACCTTGAACTCACCGTCACTGTGATAGGTAAGTATGTATGTGATATGCCAATAAGCTAAAATAATCGATGGCGATGAAAGTTCAACTTCTTTCTCTTAGCGTTATCCCAGTTTTAATCTGGGGTCCGCTTACTAGTCTAACCGGCAGGTCGATTCAGAATGTCACGATAACTCAGTTTTCGTACGATTCGGTTTCATATCGTACGATTACTTCAGTTTGTTATTCAGAACAACCGTTTCGAATGTTAAAATCACGTCAAAGATATCGAATCGAATGTGACGTCATAACGCCCGGTAACTAGATACTTATCGGAAGTCAATGCTATTCAGAATGCTTCGATAACGCAGGTTGACAGCAAAATTCGATAATTGTTGTGGAAACATAATCGACAGCTACATAGCATCAGATTGTTATTCGAACTATTTTTTTTTACCTATAATTATATTTATAAATGAATTGAATGAAAATCAAATAGGTAGTTACTTATTTTCCCGCCATTTTAGAATGAGTGGTATCGTGGTATATAGAAAATTATCCTTTTTCGGTATCAACCCCAATATTTATTATACCCAGGACTTAGTCCGAACTTTGATATCGGACACTAAAAATTATTTAAGTGGGGGCAGTAAATGTACTAGCATACCTGCAGAAATAAAGGTACCTAAGCTCAAATACCTATACTTTTAATTAATTGGGCCTATTTCACCAACCATAAGTACCTACTGTCGAGTAGGCTACTCGCCATGTAATGTAAAGATTGTAAAGGCACCAAAGTTTGAAAGGCACCCGTAACTTCACGTGTTTATTTCACGACATTCGCGTTCCAGTAGCACTACTTAGGTACCTACTTACTTACCAAGACATCTGCCAAATTTAAAGCCAAATTACCTAGTGTGTTTACAAGTTTACTTCTATACCTACCTAGTTGAGAAAGTTGACCGTTGTCATTTTGATAGATGGACTGTCATTTTGTGTAGCTAGTAGCTTCGTCAAATAACATAAACTTATTACGATTACTCTATATAATTTATCAATAAAAATGTTGACTTGATTGAAGATGTTGTAATCTTATGACGCAGCGATAACCTAACTTGCCTACCTAGAATTCGTGAAAGTATTACTTACCTACATTCCGTGTTGATTATTAGGTTTTATTTTACTGACCTAGGTGAAAGACATTCTTTTTCTGCCAGATTTCGTGTAGGTAGGTACCTATCGAAATAAGTGCTTAACTTTATAAAACATAAAATAAGCCCTAAATCGCAAAGACGAGTGGTATTTTTTTCGTATTCAAGTGATTTTACTAATACAACCTATTAAATCTACTGAACATCTAAACAAGAGGTTACACCGATTCATTAGTAGGTACCTAACTGTAACGACAATACTGAAGTACTTCATTATTGTAGTTCACCTAAAGGCCTTGCCACACGGCACAATTTTACCACTGATCAAATTTTCAATCGAATTGGCTTTGCCCGTCTACACGACACAATCAAATCACTGATTTTCATTCCGTCCACCCGATTGGTTAAAATCTGTTGGTACCGCCCACCCGATGAACTTGAGTTGGACGACTGGCGTCTACACGTCACGATTTAATCAAGTGATTTAGTCAAGTTGGACGTAAAATTGTGCCGTGTGGCAAGGCCTTAATAAAAATATTTATTTTAGGTAGGTACCTATCAAGCAGTTTCCACAGTAACAAGTTTAGTAGTTACGCTTAGGTATCTCGCTAAGTAGGTACTGCATCCCACTTAAGTGCGGCTGATTTATGTGGTGACAGTCCACCAATGGCATGCTGTATTGTTATGAAAGTTACTACGGCTATTGCTCAACTACACTTAGTTATAATTCCCCGACGTCTGAAGTAGCTACACTACAAGATTGCTTTTATGAAATGTCATAGAAGCTCTAGATTGTACCCATGTTACAATATAGTCACCTGGTGCATGGTATTTCTAAACATTATCTTGACAAGGACACAACATGTTAATTTACTTATATGTATACCTACCTGCTTAGTAGGTTCAATATTAAAATGAAAGTAAAACTTAATTATTTCAGGTGATTCAGGTGAAGTTATAGAAACAGAAAGGAAAATTTGTTTATTAATGTTCAAGTGGTTTTGCATTAGCCTATTAAAATGCTTGGATATTGTAACAAAATAGCCAGGATCTGTCCATGATCAGATAATATTCAATAATTCACTTTTGAAACAATGACTTGGAACTGGTCAATTTAGAGATGGCTTACTTCTTGGTGATAGCGGATATGAGTGAAGCAATATCTTTTAACACCCTTTCTGAACCCATCATCCCTCACAGAAAACTTAATGAGACACATAATAGGAATAGGGAATATAGTTGAAAGATGATTTGCTGTGTGCAAGAATAGATTACCTGTACTTAGACAACAGGTGACATTAAAATTAACTTGTGTGCAAGCTATAATAGTTGCCTGCATTGTCCTACATTACATATTGCAGTCAATGACAATGACAGAAACAAAATAAACATTTATTCATTTAATATTATTTTTTTATTTTGTATTATGTTCCTCTTTCTTCCACTTGCACTCATTTTAACTCTGCCTCTTTCTCGCATTAATTTTCTTCAAACTCCCATACCTTGTAGTGATTCACTTGGTACATTAGCTGCAAAGAAAACAAAAGTGAAATTAATTTGAAAAATTGTACACTTGGGACCCTAAGTTCTTGGTGGAAACCCTATGCACCTTGCAGGTGAGGTTGGCTTGGGACCCTAAGTTCTTGGAGTATGCTGCCGTGCTAACAAAAAAGGGCACAACTAACATTTTTTTCAAGATTGAGTTTATACATATTCGGAATCAGGAAAATAAGGTCTATTTGCCTATTTTTTTTCTATTTTAGCAACAAAATTAACAGAGATACCATAAGCTTAAAAGGCACAACTGCGCGATTGTTTAAGACTTTTTATAGAAAAAGGTCACATCGTGAGATATGACTATATATTAGCAGTGTTGTTTCTTAGCTGTACTGCTTTATTTAACTATTTAAATCATTTTAACATAATGAGCTAGAATGGAAAGGCACAATTGCATAAATAAGGCTTTTCATTGCAATATTTAACTTCTTTTCCCCCAAAATGTTAGAATGGAAAGTCACATTTGGTTAATTATGCCTTTTATACGTAATATTAATGTTTTACTAGGTATATTTTTTAAGTTAGGTTGAAAGGGAAAATGTAGATTATTGAATAAATACAGTTATAATATTTAAAAAAATAAGTAAATCATCTTATAGAATTCATGTAGAGATGTTACTATTTCCATTCATACATTTTCAATAACTACAATACTGTAATTTATTTTGGACAAAAACTAAGAAATATTTTAAACTCGATTTTCTCCTGATTTGCAAAATGTTAGTAGTGCCATTATGGCGGCAGTATGGTTCTGCAATAAAGGTTTGTGTCCTAGTATGGGTCTCTTTTATATAATTATGTATAAATCATTAAACTTACCTTGACTTTCTTGGGCTGGCAGTTCATCAGAGTCAACAACACTTTCCAAGCTCACATTATCTAGTGGAGGCGCTGTTTTGATACTGACCATACAGCTCCTAAGGTATTGCAGTCTTGGTCGACCTGAATGTTCCTCCAGATCGATCATTAATTATAATAAAAATGCTTTCCCAAGCGGCTTCTGTCTTCTTCCACGTCATATCATCACTTTGTTTTCTAAACACGTTTTGTAACTGTCATAATGGAGACGTTTGCACTTCAATCCTTTTATCCATATTAGTTTATAGGTAAATAAAGTAACTACTTAAAAATTAGACGCTTTCCGAATCAAATACAAAAAAATTCAATTTGACAAAAAGTCCAAAAACTTCTTCCCTCATTTTATTGGTTAGTGTTTACGAAGTAAGTATTGTTCATAGGTTGCATTCAATTACATAAATAGGTACATAGTTGTGTGTGTTTATTTTTAATTTATATAAATATATTTTTTTATATAATATTGATGTCATAATTTGCTTTAATTTTTAATCTAGATTATCAAAATAGTCCTTTACAAAGCTATATTTGAATAATTTGTACTTTCGTGTGTACATTTATCTATGCAAGCATACTCAGTAAACGCACCATAATGTGTTATCGAAATCAAACTGACTTATCGAAAATCCAACCGAATCCGAAGTCGAATGATTCTGAATAACATTGACAAAGCGCATTAGATTGGATTACGGTACCGATGACATACGATTCGATTAGTTGTCGTGAGATTCTGAATAGGCCTGCGGATTTGGCTGAATATTAGCTTTTCCACAGAGCGACTGCCTGTCTGACCTCCGCAACCCGAAGGGATAGGGATATTCCATGGTTTAGACTAGTGTCAGTGTATTTAGAAGGTACTGACGCCCTGTAACGACTGTCAAAGATCTTCATGACAACCTGCTCTCCGAGGCACGGGACAAGCGATAATTAACAATTCAATACGCACATAACTCCGAAAAGTCATTGGTGCGCACGGTGGATTCGAACCCGATACCCTCTGCATGGCAGTCTGTTGGTATATCCACTCGGCTATCGCTGCCTGCTGCCTGCCTGCTGGGGATGAAAGTTCAACAACCTAGGTATTCAATATTACGATAGTAAACGACGACATGACAATGATAAAAACGATGTGCAAAATAGCAAAAAATATTTGAACACAAATTAATTGCCACTTTAATTAATGTTCAATTATACACAATTTGTTAAGTCCACATAACTCTAACGGTAAGTGGGTTGTCATTGAATAAAGCGGTAATTTATTTATAATTACCATGAAACAATTTTAAACTATTTTTTACTATTTAATAATACGTAATAAGGCATTATCTATTCATATTATTAAAAGAGGTCCCCTTTTCATTCTGTCTATCTGTATGTGCGCGGTAAACTCAAAAACTTTCGATCGGATTCTTGTACGTTTTACACCAATAATAGATAGTGTGATTTTGGAGAAAGGAATAAATAAAAGTAGAAGACTGAAGATTTTAATCTTACAAAGTGTTCATACATAATTGAGTAAAATCTTCTTCAAATTCTTAAATAAATTAGAAGACCTACACTATAGAGGTGGGCTATAAAAATAATAAAACCTCATCAATGGCTAGTAAATAAAGCACTTGGACCGGCAAACATTAATTTTCAATTTGCTAAATAAGTAATTTAGTATTTTATAATTACAAATCGCAGAATACTTATATATAGCTTAAACTAAGAAATACTAAAACGATGATCAAGACAATACACAAATAAAAAACGTCCTAGATACGCTACAATCGAAGGTAAACAAAACATTCATCCAATTAACGCTAATAAGGTAACCGATTAAGCAGATAGATTAAAATCAAAGTCTTTAAATAAATATCTTGCTTGTTAACATAAATAAAAAATATGTTTGGAATTATTTGAACTAAAAACCTGACACATCCAAATCATCCGATAAGACTTATCGTAAAACCGGCATTACTGTACTATACACAACTGGATCCATGACATAATTGTCTTAAAACGTCACTATTCTATTTTTATCCGCCCACTAATCACTGCAGTAATATATTTTATAAAAGACTTACCTGTTATTCAGTCAAAATATAACGTCACAGTAAACTCGAAATAAACGTTTTGTTTGTAAACAATGTGGCACAGACGCGCACGCGCACACACTACTGGATTTCGGAACGAATTGACGACGCAACAGCCACACCCGCGCACACTGCCCGGACAAACCCGTCTAATTATAAAACGACAAGTATAGCCTGCTTGACCGTAAGTTCTTCGATAACAAAGTTATTGACGTCGCAATCGTACCCTACGTATTTATATTTTAGGACCGCGGATTGCAATAAATACGGAGATAAGTTGGGTGAGCGAACTCATTATTGTGAGTCAGTCTTTGTTAGCGTGCGGAAGTGTTGCCAAGGATTTTTGACACCTGCATCGCCGGACTGTGCTATTACGCAGCTCAGTGAAGAAGGTTGTTTCAAACCATACGTACTACATTTAAACAGCCTGCGCTTAGTCTGCTGCATTCAAGCGAATACCAATATTATCAAATCAAATAAATCTTTATTGCAAACCAAGTGTACAAATACTGTATATCATAAGGTATATTACATTAGTGTCAACTTAGTTGCCTTTTACAGGCATTGCACATGGTACTTATCTCTAAACATACAAAATAAAAATATAAATAACAAACATTTTAGACATCTTACATAGTTTCACTAAAACATACATGAAATAAAAAAAATAAAAAAAATTAAGATTAACATAGTATTGTTTCAAAATATTAGGCAGGCAGTAAGCAATAGAATTATTAATAGTCAATAATAAGTATTATTAATAACATTAATACTATATTATAGGTCGATTATTAAAATTTATTTTCAAAAAATTCTTTAGGTGAATAAAAGCATTTCTGGATTAAGAATTCTTTAAATTTTTTATAGAATGCTGGCAATTTGCTCTCTTTTTTAATGTTTTTTGGTAAATTATTAAATACTTTGACTGTCATATAATAAGGGCTCCGGTTCAGCATTTTAATTCTAGATGGTGGTAAATATAATCTATATTATGCAATTAGCTAATTAATTAGTTTGATAAGTCATCTCGTGTTGTTTCTGTTTGATTGCACGAATAGCGTAGTTGTTTAAGCTGTCACTTTGCCACTGTAGTCAGTTCGATCACAGTGTATGACAACATGTATTCCTCTCAAATATTTGTTCGTCTTTTGATTGTTTGTAGAGCTCGCCAGACACAATGACCTTAACTAAAACTTTAGTTGTTTTAAAAAAATATATATGTAGCTTCAACACCCACACTTTAAATATGACGAAAAACATTTAAATCTGCAGTCAGATTTTGCGCAACGGTTTGTGAGCCATACTTTTCCAAGCATGCTGTTATGGTCAATAACTCATACATATATAAAAACACAGGCATGTCGTTTATATCACACTGTTTGTATGGTTATAATTGTTTTGTTTTGTTTTTCGTGTGAGTGTGTGGCCAACTCTAGTGTCGGAGTTTTGCAGACCGCCCGAAGGCCTCCGACGTGGCCTAACGACTCTTATCCTAAGACAAGAACCGGGACCGACAGCGTATGGTTATGATTAAATATATCGATTACGTTCCCAACGTCATATTCCCTAAAATAACGTTTCAAGCATCATCCTATAAAATTACTCATTTTGTCAACTTTACTGTATAGTTAACGGCTACGTGACTGTCGACTCGTAGCCGTAAACTATACAGTTCGTCGTTTCGTCAGTAACTATTTGCTTTGCCATAATAATTGGTTTAGATCTGTTATACCTATATGATATTCGCCCTGGTTTTAGATATTGGCTTAGAGGCTTAGACAATATATCAGGCATCTTTCTATTATTTATTTTAATACGGATAGACATTTGAAAACCCTTTTACCTGCAGTACCTATTATAACTAAAAATGACGCCGAGTTAACTCCGCCTTAAGGACGCGTTTACAAAATTAGTAGGTACAAAATCGCGTCACTACAGCGACACGGCGGCAACAGTACGTACTACGTACGGTAACTTGCGGAAATGTAGTTCAACTAAATAACTTTGAGACTTAGAATTTTTTGTGATATGTATCTATGTGTTATAGGCCTGGCTGTGCGAATTACGTACAAATAAGTTTCTTATTTTTATATACCTAAATGGTCATTATTACTTTATTTTTTCCATTATGTTGATTCAGGATATATTTCGGTATTTAGATATTATTTTGTTTCTTGCGTTGAAATCTGGTAAGATTATGTGGACTGATGGTATACCATCCCATTCAAGTGTTGCGACTGGAACTCATAAAAGAGTAGACCTAGTTATGCCAGGTTGGGGCTCATTTTATTTGTTTTAGTGAGACCCTACCACTGGTACTAGTGAAGTAACCTTCCAAGGTTATTCGATGAGCCTTACTGGTACTCTTATGTGAGTAGAGCTAGGCATGCCGAGTTTGGGCTCATTTTGTTTGTACATAAGAGACCCTACCACAGGAACTTATGAAGTAACCTACCAGGGTTATTCAATGACTCTTACTGGTACTCATATGTCAGTACAGCTAGGCATGCCGAGTTTGGGTTCATTTTGTTTGTACATAAGTGACCCTACCACTGGAACTTATAAAGTAACCTTCCAGGGTTATTCGATGACTCTTGCTGGTACTCATATGTGAGTAGAGCTAGGCATGCCGAGTTTGGGCTCATTTTGTTTGTACATAAGAGACCCTACCACTGGAACTTATGAAGTAACCTTCCAGGGTTATTCAATTACTCTTACTGGTACTCATATGTCAGTACAGCTAGGCATGCCGAGTTTGGGCATATTTTGTTTGTACATAAGAGACCCTACCACTGGAACTTATGAAGTAACCTTCCAGGGATATTCAATGACTCTTGCTGGTTCTCATATGTGAGTAGAGCTAGGCATGCCGAGTTTGGCCTCATTTTGTTTGTACATAAGAGACCCTACCACTGGAACTTATAAAGTAACCTTCGAGAGAAGAGTCATCTAATAACCCTGGAAGATTACTTCATAAGTTTCAGTGGTAGGGTCTCTTATGTACAAACAAAATGAGTCCAAACTCGGCATGCCTAGCTCTACTCACATATGAGTACCAGCAAGAGTCATCGAATAACCCTGGAAGGTTACTTTATAAGTTCCAGTGGTAGGGTCACTTATGTACAAACAAAATGAACCCAAACTCGGCATGCCTAGCTGTACTGACATATGAGTACCAGTAAGAGTCATTGAATAACCCTGGAAGGTTACTTCATAAGTTCCAGTGGTAGGATCTCTTATGTACAAACAAAATGAGCCCAAACTCGTTATGCCTAGCTCTACTCACATATGAGTACCAGCAAGAGTCATCGAATAACCCTGGAAGGTTACTTTATAAGTTCCAGTGGTAGGGTCACTTATGTACAAACAAAATGAACCCAAACTCGGTATGCCTAGCTGTACTGACATATGAGTACCAGTAAGAGTCATTGAATAACCCTGGAAGGTTACTTCATAAATTCCAGTGGTAGGGTCACTTATGTACAAAAAAAATGAACCCAAACTCGGCATGCCTAGCTGTACTGACATATGAGTACCAGTAAGAGTCATTGAATAACCCTGGAAGGTTACTTCATAAAATGCAGTGGTAGGGTCTCTTATGTACAAACAAAATGAGCCCAAACTCGGCATGCCTAGCTCTACTCACACATGAGTACCAGCAAGAGTCATTGAATAACCCTGGAAGGTTACTTCATAAGTTCCAGTCGTAGGGTCTCTTATGTACAAACAAAATGAGCCCAAACTCGGCATGCCTAGCTCTACTCACATATGAGTACCAGTAAGAGTCATCGAATAACCCTGGAAGGTTACTTCATAAGTTGCAGTGGTGGGGTCTCTTATGTACAAACAAAATGAGCCCAAACTCGGCATGCGTAGCTTTACTCACATATGAGTACCAGCAAGACTCATCGAATAACCTTGGAAGGTTACTTCACTAGTACCAGTGGTAGGGTCTCACCAAAACAAATAAAATGAGCCCCAACCTGGCATAACTAGGTCTACTCTTTTATGAGTTCCAGTCGCAACACTTGAACGGGATGGTATACCATCAGTCCAGATAATCTTACCAGATTTCAACGCAAGAAACAAAATAATATCTAAATACCGAAATATATCCTGACTCAACATAACGGAGAAAATAAAGTAATAATGTCCATTTATACAAAAGAAATTTACTTGTACGTAATTCGCACAGAATACGAGAAGTATCAAATTGATTTTAGCGAATATTTTGTATTCGTATATTGCTTTTTTCGTCTTCGGGCTGCAGCGACGAGCGACATAGAGTCCACTCCCGACGGCGCGCAAGCGCAGACTGAGATCTCATTGCAGAATTTGGATATATAAATCAAGAAAGTGGCTAAATAAAACGAACCTTATTGCCACATATTAAGACACACGTATGCGAGCAGAATAGAAGAAAAATGTAAGATGGTTTTTTGCTTTTTTTGAGTCAATTTACAATATTTTGAAAAAAAATTATCTAATTGTTTTTGAGTTGACTATATTTACTACCCTATTCTATCTTTGAAAATCTAAATAAATGTTAAAATAGAGAGAAAATTGTACCCAAAAATAGCAGTATATGCCTATTTTTGATTTAAGAGGCCGTTTCGAATCGATTTTACATTAATATTAATTAAATATTTTTTATTTATTTTCAAATTGATGTATAGATAAAAAAGTAATCAATTTATCGTAATCATTAGTTTTATTAGTTATTATCTAAAATTGTCGTAAAATGTACCGGAAATATGTGGTTTTTTGATACAAGCGTAAACGCGTCCTTAATTAAACTGTATGCATTTAGCTTGAACTATGTCAAATGATAAATATTTATGGAGCCACAATGTAGAGTTCCATACTTGACCTAAGAAGGGATCAAGAATATCATTCGTTTTATTGCAAACCATCAGCTTGAGCCGCTTTCGTCTGGGTAGCGTATGCATGCGTGGTGTTTTAACTGTTCTGTGGGTGTATGCATGTGATGGATAAAATGAAATAAATCTTCTTTTACGGTATGATCAATTGATCATAATGTATATCCAAGAACATTTTTAGGTCATGTCGAAAGCCTTCGGAAGCAAGAAACTCCGACACCACTCTGCGTTGGCCACGCTCTCCTAACACGAAAATTGAGTCCGTAACCTGGTTTGCCAACGTGAACACAATAAACATACAGTTTTCAAATCTGCATATCTCATCGCGCTCAACTAAAACTTAGATATTATAGTTAAACAATTCTTGCAGTAAAATACAAATATTGTTTAGAATAGAAAAGAATTGCAGGTAGTTCCGAAACTGCCGACGACTGCACCAAATTAGGGAACTCTTTTGAATTTGTTATTGCCAAATAAAAAATGTCTTTAACGTGTTTATTGGAAGTCATAAAAACAAAATCTTTTTACGTCTTATTTTATATCTTTATTGGCGCTTTTTGCTGGCGTTAGTTTCTTCAAGTTTGATTTTAAACAAAAAAATACACATATTAAGTTTCCTTATTACGGTGCATTCAGCTGATTGCTATAGCTTGGCTCTACATGAGATCTGATAACTTTTTGACAGTGCAAGGTATAATATGGTCTCACTCTGGTAAAATTTAAAAATGATTTTGGTGGGTTAGTTGATGTTGTTAGAATAATCTTGTTAAATACCGACATAAATAGTGAATACAGGATCGTTATCCAAACTTAATTCACGAACTAATGGCAAAAACATAAAGACCCCTTTAAATACCATTTATAAATCATCAAAGATTTCTTTGTTATAATTGTTATTTTGCTCCCAAGCGTAACACATTGATAACCCTCTAGTTAAAAAGTTATCTTTGGTCACAAGTTATCGCCCAAGTGTTTTGTAATATTCAGTTTTATAGTAACCGAAATTTAATTTATCTGACCGCTTGCCAGCTGCGTTTTCAATAACGTTTAAAATATGATATCCCTATAGGGGACAGAGTTCAGTAGCCATCTCCATAAACTGTACATCTAATCTAATACTAATATATAAAGCTGAAGAGTTTGTTTGTTTCTTTGGTTGAACGCGCTAATCTCAGGAACAACTGGTCCGTTTTGAAAAATTATTTCAATGTTAGATAGCTCATTTATCGAGGAAGGCTATTGGCTATACAATATCACGCTATGAGCCACTGGAGCGGAGCAGTAGCCTTAAATAACGCGGGTGTAACCGCGGGCTCATCTAGTACAATATAAAAATACCACGTGCATGGACCACGTGTATTTTGCGAGCCAACGGTTTACTGAGTGGTTTTTATGCGCGCGGTGGTAGATAGTTCGCCATACTTAATAAAAAAGTTAAATCTAGATTTACAACAAACAAAAGCAAAAATATACAGCCACTGTCAGCGGATGAAGCAGCAAAGTGGCAAGAACAAAAAAGGTAGGAGAGCTGGCATTCATTTTGGGTAGGTATTAGAAGCAAGCTGAAAGTTGTTCCATGCCTCTAATATATAAAATACCTACTCAAAACTGATGCCAGCTCTCGGACTAAGCCTTCTGAAAAGATATTCAATGAGAATTTAAGCGTTGATATTTAAACACAGAACTTCTCATTCACGAACGGACGACAGACACTAACGAAGTTCTACTTCTCTTTAATGAGCATCGTATTAAAATATTGCATTAATTCCATATGTTTTTAGGATGCAGGTCACGTGCAATATTGAAATTTAACACGGGTTAAATAATATGCGGTGTGACTATGCGAAATTTGACACGATGCGACAAGCGCAGCCGACGTCAAAGAGCATAAATAATATGCTTATTAACTATGTTATATACTTGTCAACACGTAAGCAATATAAGTATGTACACAACATGCACTTATACCTTTTGATAGTGCTAATAGTAGAGAAGCAGCGAAAGCCTAGTAGATAGATATTATCAGACTGCAACACAGAGGGTCTCTGGTTTCAACACATTGCGCGCGCCACTGACTTAGCAAAGTTATGTGTGTATTAGATTATTAAAGGCCTATTCAAACCTGAGCGATATTCGCTGCCGCTGTGGGTAGAGGTACATACCGCGCGGGTTTCGCTCAGGTATTTAGTATCAAGTACCGCGGCTAGAGCGACCTGAGCGATATTCGCTGCCGCTGTGGGTAGAGGTACATACCGCGCGGGTTTCGCTCAGGTATTTGGTATCAAGTACCGCGGCTAGTTCTTACCTATCTGAGCGAAACTCGACTACCGCGCGTTATTCTACCCAGAAGGATAGCGAATACCGCTTAGGTCTGAACAGTAATATTACCGCATACCCAATGGGTTTTCTCTGCCGCAGACGGCAGCGAATACCGCGTAGGTCTGAACAGGCCTTAATGTCGCTTGCTGAACGGTGAAGGCAGCCATCGTTAGGAAATCTGCATGTCTAAAAATAGACTAGTTGACGAAAAAAAAATTATAAGTCCGTCCTTTAGATTATTCAAAAATAAGCGATACGTATTTTTTTATTTGTAAATTAAACCAAAAATGACCAAGATATCGCTCATTAAAGTTACGTATAACGTCACGCCGTGCTGCATTTTTTCGCACGGAGTGACGTCACACGTAACTTTAATGGGCTAAATCTTTGTTATTTTTTATTTAATCGAAAAAAGAAAAAATACGTGTCCAATATTTTATTATAGTCTAAAATACGGACTAAATAAAATGTAATTATTTTGACCCTGGAAAACCCTATTCTCTCGTTCTTGGAAGACGTAAAATCTGCCAACCCCCACTTCACCAGCGCAGTGGACTATTTCCTTACCTTTCAAATAGTGCCAAGAGGCTCGTGCCCATAATGCAGTGGGACACATCATAAAACACGAAACTAAAGTTAGTTTCACTTTATACAAGACATCGGTATTATCGTGGACGCAAAACATGAATGGGTCTTTCCTCAAAACTTTTAGAAATTGACCGTTGCGCTTTACCCCTATTACATTTAACCTGATAGAGTAAAACTATTTCATAGAGTACAATTGCGTCAATTTGACATAATATAAGTACATATAGTTATTCTGTGGTAACTTCCAAGATGCAAGGTTATGTTGTCTGGTTATGACTCAACCTCCACATCAAGCCAAAGGTATATTAAAGCACACTGTACCTAACGCTGGCCTTCAGAACGATGAGATTATTAAACCGCAATTCAACTCACAGGATAATCAAGATGCGGATATCACTAAAAGAAATCGTTTATCTAGGTACAGCGCCTGTTCATTTTATTAGACTAGAAGTATGAAAGATACTGGGAAATAAAAGCATAAAACGAGCATGCTGTGTTCACAATGGTTTGTAAGTAGTGGCTGTGCATAATCTTTTTCTAAAATTAACTCGTTGTGGCAGATATTGGATTCATCATTGACTGTTCAGTGGTCAGGTAAAATTTATTATTATCGTCTGGTGTTTGTATGCCACACAAAAATGTTCATAAAAATGCGATGTAGCTGACTGCTGCAGCTGCAATGCTTTCAAATATGTACCTGATATTCTGTTCTTGCAGTCACTGTCCTAGCCCTTGCAGCCTGTTGTTTGAAAGGCGTTGATAGTACCTATAATTATTTACCTATACATAAAGTGGTTTTTGAATACCGAGGGTCCTGTCTAAGTAAAACATGTAGTCGGTATAAGTATCTACAAATTAGCGTGATTACAATTTTTACATACAGTTTTTCTTATGACAGGTCGGCTGAAAGTGAGCATCACTTCGACTTATTGGACTGTATACTACAACCCAGGACGTGCTATATAGTCACATTGTGTCTCTGTATAAGTGTTGTGGTTCTAATAATACTCGCAGCTGTCAGTAAGTCTTATTATACAATTGGTTTTATTTCTAACTAGACTCTGCCCGTGAATTATACCTACTCAAAAAATCAGGAATAAAAAGAGAAGTTAAAATCCTTTCGGCAGTTATTAATTTATCGCGATCAAACAGACAGACAGGAGGGCCAGAGGACTTCATTTTATAATATTAGGAGAGGCTTATGTCCAGGATCAAATTGCGTAAGGGTGTATGATTAAACTATCTTTAGTCTAGTAATATTTAGCTTTTCATTAAGCTTTTAATTGATCGCCGTGAAAATAGTGTTCCTGGCTTCTCAGCATACGATAAGTGACTATTTTGTCATGTTATTTTTTTCAGGGTTAGGGTTAGTTAATCGCTTCCAAAGTGATAAAATGTGCATCTTCCACTATAACTTTTAAAGAAAGAGAGTGACGAGTCTGAAAAAAATATATCATGTAGATCGTAATAGAAACTTGCAACGAAAATTGGTTGGAACGAGATGTAGTCAGCAGTTTTTGAGTATAGCACATTATCAAAACCGCAAATATATCTTTGTAGTTTATACAAACATGGAAAAACAAACGAAAAACTGATACCTAGTGTAGTAAGGACTATAGGTGCCGAGGTAACATGAAGATAATGGGTTTTATAAGCGGATACCGCTAGTAGGTACCCTTCATTAACAAGTCCGACTCGCATTTGATTTAATTATTTATTTTTCATTTCAGACGTAATACCTAGCAGCTATATGATAGGTTCCGTGAATAACACTTGGGCTACAGGGAAGACGTCAGTTTATCCGATGATTTTGGAGAATATTAGTTCATTTTATGACTACTTACAATTTTTTAACATAACGAATGACTGATTATTTTAGAGCATTCCTTTGTTTATGTGCAAAATGCTTCTTAACAAACTAGTGGTCCCTATTAGTCCTTAATAAATAAATTAATACTTTGTAAACATGTATTTTAAATGTACCTAATTTATTAGCGCTGATTTATTTTTTGTAATAAGTGTTATTTTCTTCATTAAAGCAGTGATTGTGATTGTCCCAGTGGAAATATCAACAGACTGCTGTGCAGAGGGTACCGGTGATAAAACCCCGGCATGTGCGTATTAAATAGTTAATATTGGCTTGCCCCGTGCCTTGGTTAACACGGTAAACCGTCGCGCGTCGGTCCCGGCTGTCATGAAGATCTTTAACAGTCGTTACTAGTCGGTGTTAGTACCTAAGTTATTTTACCCTTGAATTTACTGACTCGCTCTGTGGAAAAGCTTATATTCTATCAAATTTGTGTAGAACGAAAAGTCTTACATTCAACCAGAAAAACGCTAGGGGTATGATAATCTCTGCAAACGTTGCTTTACCTACTTTGCTGATCGCTTTCGAACTGGGCGTTATGACAGACACAAACTAGTTACCAATTTTATTAAATTGATAAATCAAAAATATTCTATGTAAAAAGTTATTATTCTAAGTCTAGAAAAATATGTATAAATGTCCGGTACATATTTATGATCTGCCTATAGTCTAACTAAAGAAGGTACATGAAGATTTATGGTAGTGATGGTAGTGTCAGGTGTCAATGTAGAAAACAAACATTACTGTTTTGTATAATATATAAGTGCAATCATTTTTAAGTAAAAACTTCCCGTAAAGTTCTCTCGTCGTATAATTTTGTATAATAAGCTTTCGTGTCTCGATGAAATTTCGTGGTTTGGCCATCGTACGGAAAATACGTGATTTACGAAAACTTTGTACGCAGTAAAAAACTATTGTCGATATTGGATAGAGAGTAGGTAAGTATTTTGAATATGTTGTTAATATTATGAAGTAATGTTCCATTTCGTATCCTGTTACCTAGAGGACAAAATGCTGAAAGATCTCTGAGGTGAGTTATGGAAAGTGCCAAGAGCGCGCTCGCAGTATCCAAAAGAAACTAAACTATGCACCTTACGAAGATATTCTGATAAAGAATAACACTTACCCACACTTACAAACACTGTTTTGGATGGATATATTATTTTATAGAAACAGAACACAGAACACGTGAGAGGTAGTCTGAAAGTGGCTCCTATAGACAAGAAAATTAAAGGAAGTCGTTTGGCTTGGTATGGACATAGGTATTATGCGAAGAGATGATATGTATATAATACATATATTTTTTTTTAGGTAAGCAAGTGATGAATATGAAGGTAGAGGGATGGAAAGGGAGAGGGAGGCCAAGGAAAAGATGGACTGTGTAAGGACGGATATGAAAGAGAAAGGGGTAAATGATCAGATGACGGGCGACAGAAAATAATAGAAACGAAGGACGTACTGCGCCGACCCCAAATAAATTGGGACCAGGGTAAGAAGATGATGAGAAACAGAACACAGAAAACAGAACATGTTTCTTTTTTTCATTTAATAATTATGTTATGAATAATCACGTGAGGTTTGTAAGGATAGAAACTAGTGGCGTTCTGTTGTCACTTGCTACCCCGACGGGAAAAGGCGTGAGTATATCTATGAATGTAAGTTCTTTTGTAAAAAGTTGTTCTGTACCACAGGAGGTCTTCAGAAGATGGCTGCCAAACCTTAGTAATGGATCGTATGCTCACGCCATTAACTTACTGCCTAGTCGCCCTTTTCCTGAGTACATGCATCGCCATTTTAATGTTGCTTGCAGCTTTCAGTGAGTCTTCTCATACGTTTTTAATTATTTCTAGTAGTTATTTGGAATTGGATATGGTCTAGTATGGGTTTATTTATAGCCACGATAGTATCGACACTGATGGAGGTAGAGCTGGGTGGTTGTAAATCGCGGCACCGAATAATAGAGTTCGTCTTAAGGTACCCTTGATGACAATGTTGGCGTAAAGGTAATTTCTACTAGCCAAAATGTACTATGAAACGAATAACTGAAATATTTTTATAGCATTCTTCACGAATCCTAACAAACAAAATGCTTTGAAATATTGTTACAAGGGTGAACAGCATTTTAATACAATGCGACTATGCTATCTGGTCAGTTGAATAAATTGATTAAGATAACTGAAAATATTACTGGATATCATTTCATTACGCAGTGTAGTTGATTAGATAAAAGTAGGTAAAAGCTTGCGTTGATGTGTCAGTCAAATTAAGTGCCGTCTATACAACCTACTCTCTGTGACCGAACTCTAGCTCAACACGGAACCCAAAATTGTGACTGTGACATAAATATGTGTACAGTTTTTTTCATATTCGTAGCGGTGGTGACTGCAGGTATATATTTATATCTATAATATTACAACTTTTATCTAAAGCTCAAAGCTAGTGCTAACACTGCAGACTAAAAGAACGCACCACACACTACCTCTGGCTTAGCAGCCATGGTCACTTACCAGAATACCATCATCCTCCTTGCGTTAGAGCCCGGGATCCGTAGTCTAACCGAATTTGACTGAATATCAGCTTTTCCTCTGCAACCCAAAGGGATAGCGATATTCGTAAGGCGATATAAGTAGGTGCTCCAAATCATCATCATCATCCTCCTAGCGTTATCTTTTTTAGAAGTCGGGGTCCGCTTACTAGTCTTACCAGATTTAACTGAATATTAGCTTTTCCACAAAGCGACTGCCTGTCTGACCTCCGCAACCCAAAGGGAAAGCTATGTTCCATGGTTTAGACATTTCAGTTTATTTAGAGGTCCTGAACCTAATTTTCTACTGTAAAAAAAATATAGTCGCTACCGATGGTTTAGCGAGCTCTCCGAGGCTCGGGACAAGCGACATTTAATAATCAAATACATACATAACTCCGAAAAGTCAGTGATGCGCGCTATGGATTCGAACCAGAAAGCCTCTGCATGGCAGTCTTTGGTATCTCCACTAAGCAATAGCCGCCCTTTCACCATAGACCTGTAATTGTCACAAGGTTAAGCATTGCGTGACAATTTCGTCTTCATTCCATTCGAAGAGGTGCATTGTAGTCGGTCTTCAACAGAGAACTAACCATTTCCATTATTTATTTTTCAGATGTTATTCCCAGTCACAGCATGTTCGGGCACGTAAACTCTACGTGGGCTACGGGCAAGAGCGGAGCGCCGCCATACTCCGGCATTCTAAAAGACATCTTTAACATGTCTATAATGACCGCAGTTGTATGCGCCACTATAGTAGTGACTTTCGCATTTCTAGTAAAAATACATTAAATCATATTTATGTTTCTTTCATTTCGATAAATACTTACACAACGTTATAAACAGGGCCGAACCTTCCCTATGTGCAATGTGCGCGGCGCACACAGGCGCCATGGCCTCGGCGCGCGGCGCCCCTGTCACCCTGGTGCGCCAGGGTGACAGGGGCGCCGCGCGCCGAGACATGCGTTAATTATAACAGTTATTTTCGAAAAAGGGTGCCAAAAAAGGCGCTTCACAGATTTCGCACACAGGCGCCGTTAAAAACGACATCGACAGTTAGCCCGGAATTGTTAGACATCGACTAAAAAAAAAAAAGGTCATCCGCCAACTTCCGGGGGTGCCCAAGCTAGCCTACGCCACTGCACAGGCGCTTCATCGATTTCGCACACAGGCGCTGGATTGGGTCGGAACGGCCCTGGTTATAAAAGCATGTCCATGGAGCCTAATAGTCTTCAGATTTGTAATGTGGGTCCAAATAAATACATAAATATATTTACTACTAAGTAGTTGAATTGTTAATTATCGCTTGTCCCGTGCCTCGGAGACCACGTCGGTCCCGGTTGTCATGAAGATCTTTGACAATCGTTACAGGGCGTCAGTACCTTCTAAAATAAACTGACACTAGTCTAAACCATGGAATATCGCTTTCCCTTCGGGTTGTGGAGGTCAGACAGGCAGTCGCTCCGTGGAAAAACTAATATTCAGCCAAAGCCGGTTAGACTAGTAAGCGGACCCCAGATTGAAACTGGGACAACGCTAAGAGGATGATGGCTTACTACTAAGTAGATACGTGCTTTTAAATAGGCAAAGCGTGGCGTGGATAAGCACTCAAAGAGACAATCAGGCTACTTTCTGAAGATGACATACATTTTACGATAACCGACTGCAACGTGGGCGGTGCTGCGAACGAAGTATAGTCCCGACCTGCTAAATTGCCAACTAGCAGAACTGCGTGATGAAGCCATCAGCACGCCTCTTATTGATAGCTTTACAAAACATTACTGAATAATTCCAAAAGCTGCCCTTGGTTCAATGCGATGGCGGCAGTTTAGCCTTGACCTTAGAAAAAAGTAAATACCATATAGGCACATGATATAGGTAAGTAGGTACCTACTTAGATAACGTATTTTGATCAAATGGTTCCGAATGAAAGAAGGTAATAAAACTTTTTATAGCCTTACATTGCCTATCGTTTTATACGTAGGTAACGAAAAGTGAATTTTGTTTCATGTCATCATCATCATCGTCCTGGCTCCTGGCGTTACTCCAGTTTCATCTAATCTAACCAGATTTGACAGAATATTAGCTTTTTGATTGCCGTCTCCTCTCCGTAACCTCTTTGGGTTATGTCTTTGCATAGCGATATTTCATTTACCACGTGTACCTATTTCCGTGTACCATTCCATGGCTTAACCAGAGTTAATAGGTTTCGATTCAAGGATAGGTACCGACTGACCTCATAAAGACTTTTAAAGATATTTATGACAGCCGAGACCGGCAACCTAATAGTCTGAGATCAGTAGAAGAGCGATATAAAATAAGTACTTTTCATCCAATAACCAGATCGGTGAACGTCGCTCTTCTACAGATCTTCACTACATAGGTAGTGAAGATCTGGGTAAAACAATGTGTGTCTTCTGCCTGCATGTCCCTATGTATGCTTAAATCTTTAAAACTACGCAAATTTTTTTTTTTATGGCAATAGGCGGCAAACGAGCAGACGGATCGCCTGATGGTAAGCAATTACCGTCGCCCATGGACACAAGCAACACCACAGGAGTCACAAGTGCGTTGCCGCCCCTTCGGGTTGGGAAGAGGGATAGGATGAGGAGTGGGATGAGGAAGAAGGAATAGGGGATTGAGCCTCCGGTACTCTCACTCACCGAACGAAACGCAACAGTTTAGATACTGTTACTTCTCCGGTCGAACCGGCCCATTCATGCTGAAATCAGCAAGGCTCTACTACCTTGAAAATATTAATATTAAATAAATAGTTTAATGCGGTTTATTTAAGATAGATTTATTCAAGAAGAAGGTTTATATGTAGGTATACCTAATACATGCACATTGCACCCGTGCGAAGCTAGTGCACTAGGTATAAAGTGCTCTCCGAGGCAAGAGGCAGATTACAATAAACAATATAAAATGCACATAACTTCGAGAAGTCAGCGGCTGCATCGTGGATTTGAACCCGATACCCTCTGCGTGGTAGTCTGTTGGTATCTTTACTAGTAACCATTGCGTTTACATACTCTTAATATATAAAATCCTTGCGTTACTGACTGACTGACAGATACGCTACAGCCGAAACTTTTGGGCGCAGGAAGCTGAAATTTGGCATATATGTTCCTTGGGGACCGTAAGGGTGCACTAAGTAGGGATTTCCCGAAATTCCCTCGGTATCGGCCAAAACGGGTAAATTAAAAAAAAATGCAGGCGTAGCTGCTGGCGTCCTCTAGTGAGTCATACCAACAAAAGCTTAGTAATGAAATAATTATGTAATTCTAAGCTGCAAGTATTTGTTATTTTAGTGCTTTACTAACTACCTAGGTGTGTGCTACTTCGTTTGCCCAAATCTGGTTTATAGCATGATACGTAACTTTACCTTACCGCTATGAAATAATAAGTGACCTCATTATATTGTTGAATTTAGTAAGTCATTACTACTTAGTTCTTACATTACAATTTATTATTAGGTTCTTTTTAAATATTAAAATGTATGGTTCTCAGATTCTAATGGATTCTACGTCCGGAGTAAAGCAGCGATCAGACGGCACGATTCATCGGACCGATGAGTAGGGCTCGATAGATTGGGCTTTCTGATCACACTACACGATATCGCCACCCAAACCTGTGCCCTAACTCACTTGGCAGCCGAACGCCGAACAGTGAAGATGGTGGCAAAGTATCAAAAACTTGGAATCGCTCTTGCAGTAACAGCGGGTGTACTTAGTTACACAAAAAAAGAAAAGAAGATGTTGGGTGAAGGAATATTTACTCTGGAGAAATAAATTGTGTAACATGAACATTTTGTGTGTGTTAGAGCCGGAGGACTTTAGAAATTACGTCCGAATGGATTCTGGACAATTTAATCATCTTTTTATAAACTTCCAGTACGTTGAGTATTAACTCTTTTTGGCATTCCGTAGCCATTTTCACTCCACACGTCCTTTCACGTCGAACGCCGCGCCGGCACTGAGGGTGAGGGCCCTAACCGCGATCAGACGGCACGATTCATCGGGACTTAGGGACTTAAGGCGGTCGGGCACCCTCGATCGCCCGATTTAGGGACACTAACAGCCTAACAGCAATCACACCACCCAATCCATCGGGACTTAAGGACTTAGGGCACGATGAATCGGGCCGTCTGATCGCTGCTTAAAAACTATTTCCCTAGATTTTAAGGCCCACTTGCACAACGATTCTTAAATTGAATTAAGATGTATTTAACGAGAAAAAAAATATTAAACACCACTAGCGTCTTGCACAACGAAAAATTTGTCGAGTAATATGATTTAAGAACTGTCAAAATTAATCACCGAAAATCGGCTGTTTAGTGGCTAATTTTATTTAAGAACTGTCACACTGATGTTGGCATCTTGTCATTAGTGACGAAAATTATCAATAATTATATAACTGGACCGGACGACGCAGCAGGGGGAGGCCTATGTCCAGCAGTGGGCGTCCCTAGGCTGACATGATGATGATGATGATATAACTGATAACAATGTACCTACTTGTGTTATTGTTAACCCTAGAATTCTACACTATTTGGCGCACATGTTATTCCTACACTGGGGTGCTGGAACACCCCATACTAAAATGACTGTAATCCTTAAAATAAAAAAAAACAATTCATGAAAATACGTTTTACTAAACAGAATCGGTAACTTGAGATCACAAATCAGCCTTATTACACAAAGTTAAATGTAGTTTGAGCAACAGCGCTTGTAGGATTTGGTCCTTTTTTGACGATCACTGCAATGGACTAAGTTGGCATCCGGTGACGGTCCTCCAAATGTTCATGAATCAGTTCCAAACCTAATTTCAAAACTGTGTGCTGAAACTTTATATTTGGCTTATTATTTGATTTTGAACACTTGTAAAGAACCCAGGAATTACAACTGGTCCCAACTTCTATTTCTTCCTCGCCAGATTTATGGTCTAGAATAGAGCTTATTTCTTCGTAGTTCAAACCTCTGACAGCCATCCGAAACAAAATTAATAAATTTCATTGAATTTTACCTTCATAATATCTAAAAATATCTGTATTTAATTCATATAAGACTATTGTTTTAATAAATAATCAAATTTAATAACTTATTACATATAAATGCATCAATCGTAATAAATAAATAATCTTACGATTTTACTACACTGGGGTACTGGCGTACCCCACAGCACTTATACAGACGACCACACAACGCGGTCCCTCGTCACGGTATTGACGTAACGCGAGCGGTTGACACCAAACTAAAATACTCCGACGCGCGAATTCGTGGATATTAAAGAAATTGAGATATTTAGAAAACAAATCGGTGTGGGGTGCACCTTCGCCCCATGTAGGGTTGTACGGTTAATGCTTAAAAGTTTCTAGTTATTATTTGTCAATTGTCATTTCGTTGCTAGGCGACGACAATGCGTTTTGTTTTATGCTCAAAGTATATATAGTCTAAGGTTTTATGCGAAACCATACGCATAACATCGTTAAAATCGTAACAAAAAGGCTTCATGCCATGAAACAAAACGTAGAAACTACTTTACCGACCTCATAAAATGTTTAACTAAATCTTAGCGTTGTTGTCGTTGTGCAAGAGGACGCTAAATACTTTTAAGTTAAATTATTTTATGCTGTTAATTCTGTTCAAAAAATTTAAATTAAGGAGTGACTTAAATCAAACGTTACGCAAGTGGGCCTAAATCTGTGAACTCACTTGTCAATTTCTGTGTCTGTGACAATTTCAGAGTCTTGTTCAGACAAAGAAATATAACCTATATAAACGTAGTCCAACCTCTCTGTGTTCAGAGTAAACTATAGTCAAATAGTGCATACCTAATGTCATAAGTACCTACTCAATAGGTAATTCTTAGACATTTTAAAGCAACAAATAACTGCTACTGTTATCAGCAAGAAATGTTGAAGAGATAAATAGTTAATTGAGTATTTGGATAATAATGCCAACTTGAAAATGCCGATACATGTGCAGCAAGAGAGGGTTAGAAGGTAAGAACTCATTAAGACGAATACATTTTAAGCCCTATTTCATTGAGCAAGAGGAACTATAAATATGCAGACACTGCAAATACCTACATATAATTATACACTGCAAGAATATCTGTATGTCTTCATTGGGCAGACGTTGGCTTATCTTATTCAAATGATTTAGGTAGGTAGGTATTTATAAATTGTAATTCCTGACATGCTAGTCACTCAAAAAACCATCAAGGATGTTTGTTTACCGCATAACCGCACAAGGATGCTAACTCTGCGCTAGTCAAAGTTCTTAATCTTTATATATACCTACTTAGGTATATTTCTATTGCGCGAGTGTATGTCACTGAACTCCTCCTAAACAACTGGAGCGATTTTGATGAAAGTTTATGTGTGTGTTCAAGGGGACTTGAGAATGGTTTAGATTCACAAAAAAAAATGCGAATATTAAAAAAATATATATGACGGTACGAAGTTCGCCTGGTCAGCTAGTATAATAATAAATAATGTAATAGGTAATTTCATTGCTGATTTCATTGTCAGGCAATGTTAGCAACATTGCCTGACAATGAAATCAACTGATGAAAATAGCTTTTCCATACACCTCCCTATTTAGGTAGATCCGGTTAGAGAGCAATTTCATAAAAATATGGAAGGAACTAGTTCGTCTACATTAAAACTTACACCGTTGTAGTGGTAAAAACCTGCTAGTTAAAAACCTGCAAGTTTCAACACATGCGAAAGACGACATTTATAGCGAGACTAAAATCACTGCAGTAGATACACGCATGCACCTAGGCTGTACCTATGCACTGAAGCATTTCGTCCCGATAAGCCGTTGATGACACTATCATATTTATTTAGTTAATCTACATAATTATTATGTGCCTTCTTTATAGCATATATATGAAGCCGAAATGAGTTTCTCTGTAAGATAGGTAAGGTTCACAACCCACTGTAACTTTGAATCAAATTCTATTCCAATAAACAACGTAGGGTCATTTCGCCTGTTCGCGTCCATCCCCCGATTCGCGTCCATTTTGCGGATCTCCCTTTAAAAATGCTCGGAAATAAGAATACTAACACACTAATAAAATGAAAAGTCAGTATCGCCAATACCTCGACGTATAAGAGACACGCACAAATAGACAAAAGTTCCGTGCGCCCAGCTAATCCTGTTTAAAAAAAATTGTTAATCTCGGTTGTTCAACAAAAGAGTGCAGATGCGCGGGATATAAATAAAAAAATAGTGTGCAGCGGCGTGTTTGACGGTAAGTATTTTATTGTTTTATGTGAATTTTAGGATACATAGCTGTTTCTAGACATTAATAATGAAAAGACGAAAAGTATGAATTATGAATTAGCTTGTTTTTTTATAGTTAACAATTAAAATAAGGTGGACGCGAATTACAACACCGAATTTATAAAACTTCCACTTTGCGTCCACAATGGACGCGAACTCGTCTATTTATGATTTCTTTAGTTGTTTATTTTTATGTGATTAAAATATGAGAGAGAAATTGGGATTTTGTTTATTTTAACATTAATAGTATGCAATTGTAATGACCAATTTGCGTCCACATTATTATGATTGTAATAAAAGATACAATCGATATAATAATCGATCACAAGTGGACGCAAACTATACCTGCAAGGGATAATATTAAAGCAAATTGCGTCCATATTTTCATGAAATAGAAATGATCGCATAAATACATTCTATATATATTTTTTTTATAATTTAAAATGCATTTTTGATTAAGACTGAGTTTAAAATTGAATTATTACATTTAATTTCTTTTATTCCATATTTTTTCTATTCAAGATGAGTTCTTAGGAGACAAGAAAGAAGAAGGAAAAAAAAATACAAAAGATGATTAATTATAGAAAGCGTTTTGTGATATTCGTGAGAAGAAGAAATCGATAAGACAAATATGTACATAATTATGTAAAAATTATGCTATTCCGAAGACTACAATATTGGACAACATGTATCGTTATTTTTTTATCTTTGATTTTAAGTTCCATCGATGTTGAGAACAATAAATAGTTATTTATAGTTTCTATAAAGTGATTTAATAATGATAATAATTTAGACTTTTTATAACTTTAATCTTAAATGTAGAAATTGTTAAAAGCCAATCTTTCTTTAGATTGTCTTAACAATATGACCCTTATATGAAGGATTATAAGGCTGATATTGTTAAGACTAGACTAAGTAAAATGCCATATTTTGAAGTTTGTCTATTTAAAAAAAAACACAACAAGTTTCGAACAAAACTGAAAGTTATTATTAAAATAGACTATATAATGAACGCATTACATAAATTTTTCATTGAATCAATTTGCTGCAACATTTTTATTTTCTCCTTCAAACTTGCCAACTGCACTAAATGGACGCGAACAGGCGAAATGATCCTAGGTAGATTATTTTAGAGTCCAGGATACTGCCCTGCGGCATTCCTAATTACACACGTAAGCCAGTCGAGTTTGAGCTGTTCATTTCATTTTATTGAAATCTGTTACATAAGTATGACTTAATGATATCAAATGCTATAAGTCTGAACGCCGTAATGTCTGAGTTTGGATAAGAGCGTATCGTGGTAGATACAATCGCATGCTTTCTATAGGTCGCAAACCGCACGAATAGCATTCTGAGAGACCTTTCATTCTCCTCTTACCTCTTTCTTCGAGTGACTCTTGGTAAAAGAATATCTATCTACTGCTCAGCATGAAAGAGGCTCATATACATAAAAGTATCTACTCTTACTTATGAATTTTCGTATGATTTCCATTACCTAATGTCAAATTATTTTTCAGTGCGGTTACCTATTCGCTCCGAACGTACATTCTTCTAGTGATCAATCTAGTCGGCGTACTGGTGTGTTTTTTAATCTACATATTACTGGCGTTGACAGCAATGGGTAGGTAATTATTTCTATCCGTATTTGATAAGACTAGAATAGGTAAATTAATAGCGCTTCACTTTTACCTTCAGCTGTCAGCTGTGTAGGTACTTACCTACTGTGATTCCCATGCCCGAAAGAAACAGGTAGGTAACCTACCTACCTAAGAGTATAAACATGCATGCATAGTCTCACGCCTATATCCCCGAAGAGGTAGGCAGAGGTAAGTATATTGCTACACCCACTTTTCGCCAGATTTATTTTAGTCCCACGTAATAAGGGGCGAGCCTATTGCCGTACCGGGCACATTACCAGACTCCGAGCTGCTACTGAGAATTACCTAACGGAAAAACCCAATAACATTTTGCCCGACCCGGGGATCGAACCCGAGACCTCCTAGTCCCACGCGCACGTTTATGCCGCGAGACCAACGTATGAAGTGATACACAAGGATTTATTAGAAGTGCTCGACTTTCTTACATATTTTTGTTATTTATTCATAAAATTCATATACACAAATCGTATAAATACTTATCTCCGTCTATCTTGGAGAGGTGCAGAGGATATAACTAAGGGTTTTGTTACTAATTTTGGACTTTATTAAGTACTGAGTACCTATTTCAATCATTATGTAATAAGTACTTCTCCGTTGTCCAATGGATAGCCCTACGAGGTTGAGTGAATCGCTTTCGTGGTCCTGTGGATAAATCAAATCAAATCAAATCAAATCATCTTTATTGTACACCAAAGTACTACAATTTGTTATACTTATTTGTAAAAGTTAATGTACAAATGGCGGCCTTATCACTTATAAGCAATATCTTCCAGGCAACCTTTGGATGGACTAAAAAGCAAGGAGCCTGGAAAAGGGCAGTTTGGCGATACTGATGATTTATTCAAATTTTTTAGGTACAGTAAACACGATAAAAAAAAATAAAAAATAAACAAATTAAGAAATAAAACTAATATTTACATATAAGTGCTAAAAATACACACATAAAATACTGAAAAATATACTACATAAACATACATAAATAATTATAAATATATAATACATACATAAAAGTGTAGGAAATGGAAGATAGAAAAAAGTATGAGTTTGACAATAGATAGAAAATATTAAATAGATAAATAGTAGTCTTTTAATAACTTTTTAAAGGAAGTTATAGTTTGAGCCTGCTTTACGGATATAGGCAAAGCATTCCACAAGCGAACGGCTTGTACCGTGAATGACTTGTCATAGAAAGAAGTGGAATGCATTGGACTTGCTAATATTAAATTCACAGATGACCTCAGCGATCTTGAATGTGTGTCACATAGAAAATTGAAACGTTCCTTTAAATAAGGCGGAGATGAGGGATTAAAAAGAATGTTATAAAGTAAAGAAAGAATGTGAGTATTCCGTCGAAGGCGAATTGGGAGCCACTTGAGCAATTTGCGGAAATCAGAAACGTGATCGTATTTGCGTAATCCAAATATAAATCTAATACAAAAGTTTTGAAGGCGCTCAAGCTTATCAAGTTGCTCCTCAGTGAGATCTAGATAGCTGACATCAGCATAGTCAAGGATAGGTAAGAGAAGAGAATTTGCGAGCGCAATCTTCGTGGCAGTCGGCAGAAAGTTCCGCAATCTTCGCAACGTCCCAGACGCAGCGAATAATTTGCGACTGACTTGACCAATTTGTGGGCCCCAGGATAACGTTTTATCTATATAAACCCCCAGATTCTTCACGCAGTCACTAATGGGTATGGGGATACCACTAAAGTTAATTTGAGGTAGACGATTCACGTCCACACGTGATATCATCTTGGGACTGCCTACAACAATAACCTGCGTTTTTGCAGGGTTGATTTGTAGACCAAATCTGAGACTCCATGCAGCTATCCGGTCTAAATCTGTATTAATGATGCGGAATGCTTCAAACAATTCGTGTACAGGTGCTTGAGTGTAAATTTGAAGATCATCTGCATATAGGTGGTAGGATGACTGAAGCTGATAAGAGATAGAATTTATAAAAATTGAGAAAAGTAAGGGAGATAGAACGCCACCCTGTGGAACGCCGACTGTGGTATTGCACCACGAAGAGAAAGAGTCTTCGATCCATATACGTTGTCGGCGGCCAAACAGGTAACTGTGAAACCAATCAATCACTTGTGGAGATATGTTAATAGAGCGTAGTATGCCAAGCAGAATATGGAAATCAACGGTGTTGAAGGCGTTACTAAAATCAAGTAAGGTAAGTACAGTCAGATTTCCATTCTCCATACCAAGCCTTATGTCGTCGGTAATGTTGATCAGTGCCGTAACGGTGCTGTGACCAGGTCGGAATCCGGATTGGAGAGGATTGAGGAGTAGGTTCTTGTTAAGGAATGTGCTAAGTTGGATATGGACAAGTCGCTCAAGCACTTTAGAGAGGAAAGGTAGCACGGAGATAGGACGAAACTCGGAAAAGGACGAGGGTTTGGATTTTTTAGGTAAAGGAATAATTTGAGCGTCTTTCCATGCAGATGGAAATACGCCCCGGGATAAGGAATAATTTAGAATATGACACAGGATATGAAGGATTTCATCTAAGATGGGAAGGATCATCTTTCGACTGACACAATCATTACCGACGGCATTGGAAGAAATAGATAGTACGCTCTTTTTAACATCACACTCAGATAATTGATTAAAAACGAAAGATGGGTATACTGGGGTTGGAAGCGATGAAAGATCGTGTAAAGTATTAGCTTTAGTAGTCCTATCAAATTGGGACGAAGCAGTGAAATGTCGATTTAATAAATCAATATCAATTTTATTAGTAGTGAGGTCATGTGTAGACTTCCCAACCCCCAGAGTTCTTAGAAATTTCCAGACCTTAGCTGGATCCTCATTCTCAACAGAGTTATGGATGTATTGGCGTTGTGCTTTCCTACACACCTTTCTGCAGTGATTTCTAATCGCAATATAGTTATCCCAATTACCAGGAGTCGCTCGACATTTATATTTTGTTTTAGCCATTGCCTTCTTCGTCAGTAACTGTTTGATTTCCTTAGTGAGCCAAGGTGAAGGTAATTGCTTGACTCTGATAGCACGGACCGGTGCATGAACATCGTACAACCGAGTAATCGTGTTTGTGAATGTTTCTACTTTTTCGTCAATGGATTGCGCACTCAGTAAGGAATTCCAGTCAATCCCGCTGGCGTCACTTCGAAGATTTTCAAGTCTCATGCCACCAAAATTGCGCTGCAGAAGAATTTTGGATTTTGTCTTAGGAAGACGAAGTTTATAAGAGAGAAAAATTAGGTCGTGGTAAGAGAAAGCGTCAGCTGCAACCTGACCATGTTTGGCGACAAGACTAGGTGAAGAGACAAACATAAGATCAAGAAGAGAAGGAGTAGAATTTGGAAAGTTATGTGTAGCACTTAAAGGAAGGATGGATAGATTACAAGATTCGACAATACTACACAAGGAAGAAGAGCGAGAATCATTTTTTAACAAGCAAGTGTTAAAATCGCCCATGACTATGGTGTGACTGTAAGAAGGGACTAAATTTTCCAAGATGCGTTCGAAAGAAGTGAAGTAATTTACGCGACAGTTAGGAGAGTAATATACACCAAGTAGAACCTTGGTATAAGACAGATCCAGTTCCAGAAAGAGATGCTCGCCGGCATTAAGCGGTGGTGGCTGTGTAGACATATCAACAACATTAAAAGGAATATGGTTACGGAGATAAATGGCTACACCACCACCACCACTCCCGGTACGATCATTTCTTACTAGTCGATAATTAGGAAGAGAGTAGGTCACAGAAGATAGACACGGTTTTAACCATGACTCGGAAATTAGAATGGCATGGATATTCTTACAGTCAAAAGTGGTCAGCATATCCTGGAAATGGGCTGGAATACTCTGAGCGTTTATGTGGACAACATTCAAGTTACCGGGTACGTCGGCAAACTCGCACTCAAGTGTCTCAGCAAGTGAAGGGATGCTTGCAAAGCTGTTGTTATGGCTACTTATAGAGAAGAAACTGTCATTATCACTACTTTGTAATTGATCAGACATAACATAAAATATATAGATAGGTATATAATAAATATAATAACTTAAAAAAATAAAATAGTAAGATAAACTTATATACTTCTAAAGCACGCTATCAAAATAAGACGTCCACCTGCCAGTTGAGTGTTAACAACCAACAATATTGAATCATTCATATTGCAATAACAATTACACAAGAAAATAAAAATCAATCACCTACTACAAAAGAAAAAAGACAGTTGCAACATCCGCGCGTTTTCTACAAATAGGAGAATATAATACATTATAATTATTATCTAAATAAATAATCCAGAAGTAAAATGCTTTAAAAAAAAAAAATCTATGGAAATAGTTCTCGAATCGGTTTCCGAACGTACCATCTCAGTCGAATAAAAAAAACGAAACGTAATATTGACAACTTAGTTGTCCAAATGTCCAAATGTCATATAGTCACGTTATAAAATGCTGATTGTTATGCGTTGATTTTATGCAAGTAAATGGAAGGTATGAATTAAGTATATTACGGAAATCGGAAAGAAGCCAAGTGAATTCAAAAGTTACGAAGAAGGGGGTATAAGTAAAGTTTTGAGCATTAAAGATAGGGTATAGTGATACAATACGTACATAAAAAGTAAACAAACCCGCGGATGCTGCAATCACTATGAAAGCTGTGGTACAAATTACTTTTTCGTGGCTGCGGCGCGTTTCGACTTCGGAACCATGGGTTTCTCAGTAATAGGTTTCCTCTGAGTGCCAGACTTGATACGGTGCAGGTCGCCGAGCGACGAAATACGATGTTGTTTCCCTTCGGCGTCCACGACGAAAATTTGGCCCTCCCGTGTCCAACTACTTGTGACTCCAAACTGGTCTCGTGCAGCCATAAAGACGTCGTGCCGAGCCTTGGTCAGAAATTCAGACAACGTTTTGCCGCTTCCTTTCAATTTCGTCTTGGAGAACCAGACCTTGTCACGCACCGCAACGTGCCGAAACTTGACCAATATGGGTCTAGGTTTGTGACCGCTTGAAGCTCGACCCATTCTGTGACAGCGTTTGATGTCATCGATCACAATATCAGACAACTGGAGATCCTTCAAGATGCCTAAGACAGACTGACCAGGGTCTTCGTTCTTCTGTTCTGCTACGCCATGGATCAACAACATTTTGCGACGGCTGCGCATCTCGATGCTGTCCACCTCGCGCGCCAGCAACTCCATTTGCCTCTGGAAGGCCCCCATTGTCTCAATTGCAAACGCACCGAAAGATGCAAAATCAGCTGCAAGATTAGTCAAACTGGGTGCACTGTTTGGACTTTTGGTACTTTTCTGCAGCTCTGCCTCGAAATTTGTCATGCGCTCCTCGATACCAGCCATTATTTTGGTGAAAGATGCCTTCATGTCTTGAGCACTGTCCATGATGTTAAGTGTTGTGCAATATGGATTCTTCAGCAGGAATCAACACTAAACTGGTTGGTATTTTAGGTTACCATATGTATAAAGGCATTTAAATAATAAAATAATATGTTTTACTATTTTTAAATAATTAATAAAAGGGAGTGAAAATTTGTTGTACTTGCTAAGCTAACTACCCACCTGATACCGGATAACGTATGCGTCTGCTCGTTGGGAGGTACCGGATTCAATTCCTAGGTCGGGCAAAAGTGCTAATGAGATTTTCTGAATTCTCGGTAGCAGCACGGGAGTTTGACAACGTGCCCAGTAACTTCAGTAGGTACATAGTCTCGCCTACTATTACGTGGGACCTAAAATGCATAAGATGGCGAAATGTGGGTCTAATAGGTATGATACCTCTGTCTATACCCTTCAGGGATACAGGCGTGGATCTATATAAAAAAGTAAAGTATACCGCGTTCCTCAGAACTTACTACTAATACAATGCAGAACAAGATTTCTTCGAAAAAAAATCTAAGCTTGGAATACCTAAACGTTCTAGGACTCTACAGTTCATTGGGCACGTGCATGAAGCAAACTGACTTCGATAGTCTCGATTGTTGCGATACGATAACGATACACCTAAGATGCAAGAATAGATATTAATAGGTCATTCATACTAATATAAGAAAGGGGAATGTTTAAAGGTTTGTCCTTATTGCATGTCACAACGATGATATAGTAGATACCTATGATGTTTGTGTGTGCAGACAATTGTATGAGGCTGGAGTGAACGGGCTTAATTTTTCAAGATAGGTAACTGTCTACCACGCGGGCGCAGCTGCGGGCCAAATCAGTTATTTTTATATATCAATTAAATATGCTTTCATACATGCTCGCCGGTTTCGGGTACTTCGGACCTCTTGCCGTTTTTTGCCCCAATTTGCTCGAGGTATGTCCGAAAAGAGTAATGAGCAAGGATCGCAATTAAGGGAGCTAACACTGTCAAAAGTATGGATAGGTATGCTTAATTTTTAAATGTGTTTCCGGAACTAAATTCCAGAAAATTTTGGATTTTTAATAAAGGTTTTTTCAACAGTTTAAAACACCTTTATTAAAAATCCGAAATTTTCCAGAATCTAGTTCCGGAAACACATTTAAAAATTAGGCATATCCATACTTTTTGACAATGTTAGCTCCCTGATTACGATCTTTGGTAATGAGTGTAGAGGAAGCGCGTGAGGTTTGTACGGATAGAAGCAAGTGGCGTTCTGTTGTCTCTGCCTACCCCGACGGGAAAAAGGCGTGAATATTTGTATGTAAATATGCTTTCACATAAGACTCGTATCTTACTTTTACAGGTGTAATTTTCAAGGAGCCTGCGGTAACATATGTGGTGAAGAGCTATCTCAGAGAGTTTGCGAACACAACGCACGTCATCGCCCAGCAAGACTTCTACCAATGTGATGGGAATATGTGTCCTATTCTTAAGTACGTTACATTATAATCTTCTACAAATATTAGGGACAAACAACAATGACTGAGTGCAGATAGAGCCTCGAAGAAAAATTGCGGCCTAGAGTTGACAGCAGGTTCGACCCCGCCATCTGAGGAAAATGTGCAGTAGGGTAAAAGTATTATTTTATAAATAAACGTTAAATATGCGAATGTTTATAATCCGATAATTAAGTTCAATAAGCTATTCCTTTGGTCTGCGATTGTCAGAGGTCAGTCAAAAGTTGTGCCGTAGAAAAGCTTGTAGGTAATAAAATACCTACCTATTTTCTCAGTGTTTGTTTTCTTTAACAGTAGATAGGTACCTACTAATACGACTCTAATTTTATTCTGTAGAACCATAGAGACGAAAATAGTATATATACATATCGTTTAAGAATATTATATTTAGGTGTACAACCATAGATACATAAATAAGTACCTAAGAGGAGAAGTGCCAAGGGGGCATGTCGGTGTCCGCGCGAGATGCCCGAAGTGGTCATATCGCAAGCAAATGGCCGTTATGTTATTATTGTTTCCAAATATCACAACGACTGTACCTATTATTTTTAACACGCTTTTATTAGGTCGTCGTGTATGTAACTAACTATGTAATGGAATCTAAGCTAACTAATTTAACCATCTTCCAAGGGTCGTAGCGTAATGAAAATTGGCAGCTGTATGTAGTTCTGATGACAATACAATAATGTGGTACTGTTGAACTGATCTGATGATGGAGCCGGAAGATATGAACTCGAACTCGACATGTATGTAACTATGTAATGGAATCTAAGGTAACTAATTTAACCATCTTCCAAGGGTCGTAGCGTAATGAAAATTGGCAGCTGTATGTACTGCTGTAATTACAAGCTCTCATACTTTTCTTCTATGTATAACTGCCGTGTCGAAACTTTCAACGATCTTCTTTGCACCGACATCAAAACACATGAATATGCCTATCTCGTAGACTCAAACAAAAATCTGTCATGCGACTATGACATGTTCAGTCGTATTACTAGATCAGTCAATAACTACGGCATGCAGACAATATTTAGAGACATCGCAAAGTACATCATTAGCACAGATGTAACTACAGAATTGGAACAATTACAGACGACCGAATTGAATGAACAAACCAAGACTCAGTTTTTTCTTGAATAATTACATAAATATACGGCACCAAAACATCGCTGGCCTTCTAAATAAGTCTGACGAGCTCACTGTCTGTCTGGAAGAACTACGAGAAAAAACCAACGATATCGATGTCGTCTGCATATCGGAACATTTCATGTCGGAAGGACACGAACAATTGTTAACAATACCAAACTATATATTAGCAGCTAGATTCAGTAGAATTAAGAGTAAAAGGGGGGGAACATGTATACTTGTAAGAAAAGGTCACAATTGTAAAGAAATTTCAGATATTGCTAAATGTTCTATAAGTGGGGTTTTCGAATGCTGTGGTATAGAATTAGTTAATTACAAAGCAATAGTTATTTGTATATACAGAGTACCAAAGTCTAATAACTTAAATATTTTCTTTGAACAACTTGATAAAATGTTACATATTTTACTAGCATTGAAACAGAAACGAAGTGTCATAATTGCAGGCGACTTTAACATAGACTGTCTTAAACATAATATTACATTACTTGAACTAGAGTGTTTGCTTTTAAATTATAATCTATAACTGAAATTAAAACAACCGACCAGACTCGCTAGCGGAACTTGCATAGACAATTTTGCACACGATATTGGGAAAAAATGTAAGTCTGAAGTTATTGAATTCAGTTTATCAGATCACACAGCACAATTACTCAAATTTCCCGTAAATAAAATTTATTTAATAAATAAGTGGAAAATCACACGTAGAGACTTTAACACAGAAAACATAGAAAAATTTAGAAACAAAAACAAAAAAAAAATTCTCGGAAATGTACGAATCAAATGATGCAAATAAAGCCTATAATTCATTTATGGACGACTTCATGTTGTTGTACAAACTATGTTTTCCACACATTAAAATAAATATTCAAGTCTTCAAAAAACCAAAATGGCTATCCCGAGGAATAAAAAAGTGCAGTAAGAAGAAAAGAGAACTTTTATGGAATTATAGGTTAAACAATAATGACGTAAACAAATGTAAATTTAAAAAATACAATAAACTCTACAAAAAAATTATTAAGCTTACACAACGCGCACAAAATTGGTACAAAATTAAAACATCCACTAATAAATAAAAAACGACTTGGGATATTATAAACAAAAATAAAATAAATCTCCCAAAGGACATTATTGATTCCTTAAAAATTGATAGCGAGTATGTAAATAATCCACAAGAAATAGCAAACTCATTCAATAATTATTTTGTTGATAAAATACAACCTATAAATAGTTCTACTAACAACACAAATATTAAAATTAATAAATGTAATAATTCAATATTTATGGCACCGTGCACCCCACATGATGTGTTAAAAATCATCAAAGCCTTAAGAAATACCAACAGTGTCGGCCATGACGAAGTATTAAATAAAAATTGTTAAATATGTTGCTGATATTATCTGTGTACACTTGAGTTTTATTATAAATCTGTGTATCTCAACAGGTACTTATCCAGATAAGTTAAAAATTTCCATCATTAAACCTTTATTTAAAAAAGACGACAAGGAATCAATGAACTGCTATAGACCAATAATTGCCCTTCTCTCAATATTTTCTAAAATTTTTGAAAAATATATTTATGAACAAATTTATAATTTTCTAGAACGACATAATATATTAACGCATGAGCAAAAAGGTTTTCGTAAAAATAAAACTATTAACATGGCCATTTTTGATTTTTTAAAGAATATTTATACTTAACAAAGTTGATATAAAAGTACCTATATGTGCGATCTACTGTGACATGACTCAGGCCTTTGATTATGTGAGTCATGACATATTACTTAATAAACTAGAGGCTTACGGTATTAGGGGCAATGTACTCAAATTAATGGAATCCTATTTGAAAAATAGAACACAATACACCGAAATTACCAGAATAAATATAAACAAAAAATGTGAGGAAACTTTCAACTCCTATAACCGTAAAATCATGTTTGGCGTACCACAGGGCAGCGTATTAGGACCGCTACTTTTTATTATATATATTAATGATTTACCACTAGTGACCAAATATCCAATAACGCTATTTGCCGATGATAGTACAGTTACCGTAGACTCTAAAGGAAACGCCTCACATGAGGACGAAATTAATAATACCATCCAATCATTAATACAATGGATGAATAATAATAACCTGAAGATTAACATAGCCAAAACAAAAATAATGTATTTCAGTCAACGTATAGCGACTCCAAATTTTAAAATCAGTTATCAAGGCACATTACTAGATACAGTTGCTACAGCGAAATTTTTAGGTATTATCATTGACAAAAATATGAATTGGAAGACACATACAGAGGAACTCACAAAAAGAGTTAGTTCCTCCGCATACGCTCTATACAGACTCTCAGCCATCATAGACACTGACGCCATCATTACAGCATATCATGGCATAGTTGACTCCGTCTTGAGATTCGGAGTAATATTTTGGGGCAACTCAACCAACAAAGAAATAGTCTTTAAATCTCAAAAACGATGCATCAGGGCAATGTTTGGTCTTCAAAGCACTGATAGCTGTAAGCAATATTTCATTAAATATAAAATACTAACTCTATCCTCCCTATTTATATATGAGGTCGCTATATTTGTAAAAGCCAACCCAAAGCTATTTAGTCGCCTTGCCGATGTAAGCAATCGTAGCCGTAGGGATGGTGACAAACTAAGTATTGTGCCATGCAACACTGCACTAATGCACAAAAGTGTATTCTGCCTAGCGCCTGTCATTTATAATAAAATACCCAAATCCATTCAGCAGCTTCCCTTAAATAAATTTAAATTACAATTAAAGAAATTTCTTATTAGCAAATGTTTTTATAATCTGAAGGAATACTTAATTGATGCCTAACATTATGACGTTTCGGTTCAAATACAACAAAATTTTGTACGCCTATCCTAGGCAAAACATGTAAGGGTCTGATTATTATTATTTTACACCTTATGTTGCAATCATTTGCTTTGTACACATACACCCATGTTTTACAAAAATAAATTATCTTTTATCTTATGTAGTTCTGATGACAATACAATAATATGGTACTGTCAAACTGATCTGATGATGGAGCCGGAAGATATGAACTCTAACTCGACATGTATGTAACTATGTAATGGAATCTAAGGTAACTAATTTAACCATCTTCCAAGGGTCGTAGCGTAATGAAAATTGGCAGCTGTTTGTAGTTCTGATGACAATACAATAATATGTTACTGTCAAACTGATCTGATGATGGAGCTGGAAGACATGAACCGGAACTTCATGATGGAAAATCGTATCATAGCTGTTTTGGATTTCTTAGATAAGTCTTGTAATGAACTTTGGCCACCACTAGCTTTCAAGGTCTGATGATGAAGCCGGAAGATAGGCAATGGCATTCCATGATGGAATATCGCATCATAGTCGTGTTTGCACTTGTGAGAAAGGTCATGCAATGGACTTTGGACAAGATCAGGTTTCAAGGTTATAACAAACCAGTTATACTACAGACCATGCAGTGGTGTAGTTAGGGTTCGTACTTTTGCGGCTGGACAGGCGTATGTGGCCCTGAGTGGAGTAAAATCACTTATTGGTCTCCTGATTGAAGAGCTAGATTGTTATAAGCTGACAGATAAAACACCATGTAATACAGACGCACAGGCGGATATAGAGAGTGGATGCGGGCTCATTCGCCTCCTTAAAATAAATGTATAAATGTTAAAAATATTTCGTTATCAAAGACCAAAAAGTATAAAATAAATTAATAGTTTAAAAAACACTAGAAAAACACACTTTTATAAATACACGTAAAAACAAAAACAAATTATTATGGATCGTTCAAGCATAGGTTCAAGTTGTCTCTATTTTTAGGCTGAAGTGTAAACTATGTGTTTTTAATTATAATATTTGATTGTAAAAGCGTGAGGGGCTGGAACAGGAAATACTTTATTGTTGACAAATACTAATACTACCTTCCTGGCGGAAGCTGCATGAGGTCTCACAAGAGCATAGCATTTATGCCGCCAAAGGGATAACAAAGGGAACCAAAGATATCTCGTCCACGCACAAGAACTCTACATTTTGCCACTGTTGCTGCATTACCCTTACATACTTAATTTCCTGAAAGAAGAGGCGTTAAAAATGTCGGTGAATGTCGTCTTCCTCGTTGATGGCGCATGTTTTGTCTGAGTTCGACAAACTGGTACTTTGAACAGACTGTTTAATGTAGAGCCACTTACTACTCGTGCTGCAACTCCAGTAAGGGCGTCAATCTGTGGAACCTACTTCCCGTAACATCTGTTCACTTGATTTTTGAACAAGTTAAACAAGAACGTCTTTCCTGTTTCAGCGCCCCACGCTTTTACAATCAAATATTATAATTAAAAGCACATAGTTTACACTTCAGCCAAGATATAGAGACAACTTGAACGATCCATAATATTTTTTTTGTTTTTACGTGCATTTACAAAAGCGTGTTTTTCTAGTGTTTTTTAAACTATTAATTTATTCAATAAATACATTGCTCTTTAACTACTACCTAAATTTGTCGCTAAGTAGCTGGACAAGCAATGTAATTATGACCAAACGATAATTTATTAACTCAAACTCAAATATGTTTATTTCCATAAAAATGTTTAAATTTTTTGGACACGTCAGAAGGTCATACAAATAAAAATAAAAAAGTAACTTAAAATGCATATTAACATAATTGAGCATTACAAAAATGCCTGTTCAGAAAGTAGAGCCTCGTGAGAAGAACAAAGATATATAACCTTATTAAGTCATAGAAGTAACACTAAATAACAACAGCGGTTGCTATGATTGATATCTTCTTTCTAATGACACATGCAGTATGATAGAAAGAGCTATCGATAGGTATAGCAGCACGATCTTATAGCAGTCTTGTGGTAGCTAGACAGTAGACAAAACATAGAGTTAGGAAACCGAGTGTTGTTCGTAACAGTGAGGACTTATCGATAAATATTTTTGGTCAAATGTCTTACTTTAGTATGTGTCGATATATTTAAGCCGTAGAAGTAAACAACTAAAATATTGAAATTGTAGTTTTTGCTGTCGACACCTGACAGTGCTTTGCAAAGACTTGCCAGACAGACAGTACTAAAAAATTCACGTGTTTAATTGTTCGTTTTAGCCATAAAATCTATTGACAAAAAGTATCCATAAACTAATGAGCGATGTGTTGCGAAGCGATGCTAAGAAACTGTCACTTAGATCATGTATTGTTCGAATTTTATTATACCAGATTGTCTAATGCCCAAAGAGATTGGATAATATACATAGAGACCGTCCTAGCAATCCCAAATTGAACACAGTCAACTGACGTGTAAGATACAATTTAGACAATATTAAGCCATCAAATTATATAACCTTAGTGATTTTTTCTTTTATAACAGTTCTATCATGATTTTGAATTTAGTCGTATAATATTTATATCGACTTTTCAAGTGTTGTAAAAAGTCTTATCGATGTGTCTATCCACCGTATATTTTTACCTCGTTATTTTTTAGATTATATGTGCACGTCATAAAGATTTATAAAATAAGTGGATTGCTGCAGTATGTCGTGGAGAAAATTGGGTGCCTAGAAAGCACCATAGAATTTGTTCCAAGCATTTTACTGCGGAATGTTTTTATAGTAATGACAGATGGCTCCTCCCTTCTAAACATATCAGTGTGAGTGCTTAAATAATTACTTGCTATTATTTAAACTATCAGCAACAGTAATGAATTCCGAAGCTTGTTAGAATCCATCATATTACAAAAAAAAATAATGCACCTATAGAAAAAATCTGATCTTTCTTTACAAAGACAGTAATATTTAAAGGACAGTAATTTGAAGGTTTGATAAGAATTGTCTGCTTTCATAGTCACGACTACTGAGTGGATATGCATCAAAATAATAGAATCTTCATTTGAAAGAAATTTTGTTAAATGTCATCTACCCAGAGACCAAAACTTGGTTGTTCTTGTTCGACTAGTGGACTAATAATGTGCCGATCCCAAGATAAAATCGAAGGGCTAGTCTAGCCACAATTTTTTTCTCTCTAAATATTCTGTGTCACATGTATGATCGAAAAGTGTCCGATCCCGCACATACATTTTTTACACATAGATTTGTATTACCTACACTATGTAATGAGAAAATTTCAATAAAGTGATTATTGTTAATAACAAACCTTTGGGCACTATTCAAGGTTTTGTCTGATTTATCTATTTTAAGTAAATTTTTATGTTTTTTGCTTGATAAAATCCATGTCGACTATCTCCTATCCTTGTAAAGAATTAATTTGGATATGCCATTCTCAGTTATCATAATGCTTAAGCTATGAGTTTTGCTTTTATCTTAATTATTTGCTTTCTCTAATAAAAATATGTTATTGAGATTAGAGAGAGAGTAGGGGGTGATGATTTATTTATTTAATATTTATTAATCCCACTTACAGCTTTCATTACAGAAAAACTAACTATAAATGAGTATAAATAAACATTTATGTCGAGGGTGTCGTATGAGGCGACTAAGAGAAACAAGAGAAGGAAATCTCGAAATAAAACCCTATACGAATACGTCTGGCTAGTGTGGTATTATAGTAGGCCAAACCTCCACCACGGAAGGTTAGAGACTAGCAGTGGACTTGAAAAGGCTGTTGATGCGTAAAGAAAAATACCATGAAAACTTAGAAAATAACGCCTCGAAAGATTATATGCTACTGAGTACCCATTTGAAACAAAAATATATAAGTTCAGTTTAAAAATGCAAGTTTGTGTAATAATTATTTAAAGACTGTCCATCAACTAGCGTTCTGACTGCTGTGGACATAAAGTTACGGAATTTAAAATGTATAACATATAAATAATATACTTTACAAGTCCGTTTGATTTTGAACCTATATTGAAACTAGGGAATGCAATCTCGAGATCTCGATCTCGCGAGATCGAGATCTCGCGAGATCTAGGCCTTTTTTAGCGAGATTAATCTCGGTCGAAAAATGGGCGAGATCTCGCGAGATTTACGAGATTGCACTCGAGCCTAAAAACGTCTTATTCGAAGCGCGAACTGACACGGTCGGATCGCAATCTGTCGGTATCGGCATTAATAAAAAATGAAATGAATTTATACGAGTCCGGGGGGTCAAAAGGCAAAATTTAGCAGTTCGTGGATGTTTGCCTGAGAACTGCGGTTTCAATTCGCGTTGAATCCGAAAGGGCCTTCTCAGCGGCTGGTTATCTGGCCAACAGAAAAGGAAGCTGTTAGCAGACGATTCTTTGGACATTTTGTGCTTCTTAAGGAGCTCCTTTGAAAATAATTCGTAATAATGGCTTGTGATTTGAATTGAACCAATCGTCCCTTTGATTGGTATATTTTGTTAATTAGGTTCTGTAATTTCTAATAGTCTGCCTTATTGGTATATTTTGTTAATTAATCTGTAATATCTAAAAAGTCTACAGAGTAGATATAGTTTTATTTACCTAATATACCTCAGTTTAGCAACATAGATGATAAGTAAATTATTTTTGACCTCTCGTTGTTTTGTTTATTATAAAAGAAATGATTTATTACTAAATGATTTTTGTTTGATATCAGAAGCGAAGACTGGTTGTTTCTTTCATTTCTTATTTGACAGATCCGTCCGTAAAAGTTTATTTCATAAAAGTTAAATAAAAAAATATAGACAGGTAGGTACGTCAAACAATTTTTGAGCATAAAAGTCTATTGAAAAGTTCGTGAAAAGTAATGTTTATCTTATAATACTTAAAATGGTAATTATTTATGTCCTAATTTATTATTTATTAATTTATTCAAATATTGCGATTATTTACAAAACAACATACAAAACTGTCAATCTCGCGAGATTTGCATTCCCTAATTGAAACTTTAATCGATATCGATAGCGGATTTGCTCAGTCACTATTAAATTAAAAAGTTACGATATTTGTGTTCAAATTGTCTTTAGCCCTAACTGACAAACATAGTGCCATCTTCTTCTGGCAACTCTAATTTATCATATGAGTGAAGAGTGTAGCTACATTCAATTTGTTCTTAAAAATATCGTTCCTTCCATGCTTCAGTTATTCTCCTGTGCTAATGCCGCAGGCTTTGGCAGTTCGTTTGGGTCGCATCATATTATCACAGTCAAATAATCACAGTGGCGTAGCATGGGGGGGGCGGTGGGGGCGGTCCGCCCCGGGTGACACCATTTTTGGGGTGACACCCGGGCACATTACACAGAAGTGTAATGTTACAGATGAATATAAAAAAAAATGCGGCACTGGCTGATGGACAGACAACGCACAGCCAAAACCATTTGGGACAAGAAGCTGAAATTTTGCACGTCCCTTGAGGACCGTAGGGGTGCACTAAGAACAGATTTCAAGAAATTCTCACGGGATAAACGATTCAGTTAAAATAAAATCGCTGGACGTAGCTGTAGTAGCTGTAGTATCTAGTAAATATAAGCGTTCGTCCCGTCCGCGTGAATTATACGTACACCTTAACGTTCTTTAGGAATCACACTAATTATTTATTGGTGAGAAGCGTACAAAAATCCGTTTTGTTGTTTATGAGTTACAGAACGAAAAGGGCACTTCATTTCATTATAATAAGTAAAATCAGAGCAGCGCCGATTCAAGACAGCGCCTGTGTGCGAAACCTATGAAGCGCTTTTTGTCGTTCTATTTTGACATTATATTTTATTATATTTGTCTGAAATAATTATGTTCTCCAGTTTTATATACTTAGTTTCTAGGCTATTTACCTAATTACGTGAAGTTCGCTACCAGTTGAGAATTACTGCAAAAATTAAGCACAATTAAAATTTGTACATACTTACCTACTATATTTAACATAGCTAACTTTCTTATTCTATGCCATTTTGTACAAAAATCATCAATTGTTAAAGAATATAAATATAATTTATCATCATCTTCAGCCTTTCGCAGTCCACTACTGATATCTAATCAGATAATTTCTTCGTTTTATTCTGTTTTATTTTGATTTTAGGGACGATTACTTTGATTCTCTGGCAGATGACTTCATTTAGAATTCGATTCTTCAGAGAAACTCCAAGCGTAGCCTTCTCCATAGCTTGTTAAGCGAGCTCAAATTGGTGGACCAGTCTTACCGTCAGTGTCCACGTTCTGTAAGTCACGGGTAGAACACACTTTGTCTTAAGTCTTTTCGGTAAGCGTGACGAAAAGCGACGTGATTTCCTATACGCTGCCCAGTTAAGCTGTATTCTTTTGCGAGCCTTCTCGAAATTGTCTCTACCCAACTGCAAGTTTTGCCCGACGCAGAAATTGGACATACCTACCTCTGAGCAAACGGTACCGTTACACGGACTCCAGAATAGACTAGGTTGCAAAAAAGTCAAAGGCTTTTTCAAAGTCCATAAATGCTTTAAGCAAAGGGGATGATTATACTCTTGTCTCATATATAATCTGCAGTAATGTTAATGTCATCTTTGGTGCCACCTCAACCTCGAGAACCGGACTATTTGGAGGTCTAAAACTCGTCAACCGAGACGCGAAACGGTTGGTGGTGACTGATGATACTGGAAAACAGCTTAAATACGTTGCTCAAGAGTTACGTGTCGATAGCACTTAAAAAGGGTTTTGTCCACCACTCCATGAGAAGAGGCTAGATTTAAATATTCATTAGAGCCGCACATTGTTTCGACTTCTACAGGGGATTTTCCACGTTTAAGCTCTTGGCTGACTTCTGGTAACTCGTCCGTGAAGTTCCGTTAAGGTAGTTCGGGGATCCTCATAGTAGAGATGAGGACAGCACGCTGGCGACATATAGAGATCACTGTAAATGCTCTGAACTTCATGAATTCCGGACCTAGAAGTGACGAATTTCCATCAAATGTGGTCAACTTCTGCTACCAAATCCGTGCGATCCCACTAAAATTGGTAGATAAGCACTCCCACTTTGGCGTTGTAGTTCTCCATGACAACATTGAAGTGGGCCTTTTGGGTGTTATGTAAGACTCTAGAAATGTCAAAATAAATTTCCTCCACTTCATCATTCGAGTATATCAAAGTAGGTGCATATATTTGGACAATTTTCAAGTTCATACTATTGCTGAAACACTGGAAACTGCTATATCGTTGCCAGAGAAGACTTTATATACCAAGAATCCGGCTCCGCCTTGGGATAGCTGGTGTCCCTCTCTAAGTACATAGGATGGCTAGAATCTAGGGTAATGGTATTCTACGCCTCGCTGCGAACTTCACATAATACCAAAATATGTCAGGCGTAGCTTTCGCACCAGTGACGTTGCTGCTCGTCACCGATATTTGGCATTTTAGGGTGAACCTTACACCCACATTTTTAAATGCTTTATTTTGTTCCCCCGAGGAAGCCAAAACAACAAATATTAACTTTCTCACTCACAAAAATAAAAAAAATGGGACTTAACCCATACACAACGTGTGTCACATTACATCGGGTTGCATCAAAACTGACTAAAAAGGATTTAGGATGATGATGAATTACTTAACTATGTTTCTTTTCTTTAACAATTGGGCATCTTTTTTTATTAGTCGTGATTGCTAATCGCAAGCGGATTATTTCTACTTAATTAGGAAATAAGGTACTATATAAAGCTGAGGAATATTTTCAGTCAACAGTTTAATACCTAAAAAAATTTTGTCAAAAAAGCGCTTCATAGATTTCGCTCACAAGCATTGTCTAGGGTCGGCTTGACCCTGGAACGCTAGCTTGACCCTGATTACCGTAGGATTTATAAAGATAATTATTCAAAAGCCATGGGAGGACTCAGATGCTTTGGAGAGGGCAATGAACCGAAATACACCCGCGATGGGGTGACACCACTAAAATCCGCCCCGGGTGCCACCCAAGCTAGCTACGCCACTGAATAATCATCATGTTGCTTGCTATCGCTTACGTTGGACACTGCTTGTTTTTTTTAGAGTTGTAGGTAATCCGATTTGTGATACGCCAGCACAAATGATTCGCCACGCCGAAGCTTGCGGGTTCGATTCCCGCTCAAGTCAAACATTTGTGTGCATGAATTTGGATGTTTGTTTTGGTCTGGGTGGTACTAAGTATGTATAATATGTAATATATTTACAAAAAGTATACCTATGTATGTTTGGGACCAGATGGTTTTGTGTGAATATGGAAGAATATTATATTCTATGGTAGAATATTATAAAGCAGACTACAAGGCAAGACGTCTTTGATCAGTCAGGATGGCACTAATATGATAAATAACATACCTAGAAGTAGGTAGATTAATTAAAATCGTTGCAATGATTATATTTTATTAATACCTACCTATCTCCAAACTAAAATTACACTCTTTTTGTTTTTATTTAGTTACATAATATACCTACATTCATTAGAAACAAGATAACTATTAAGACAGTAAATATAAACATTAGAGTAAATTTTTGTATCATCTCCTTTGCTGCGTGATGAATGCGATTTAATGATGCAGGCCAAAGCGATTCAAAGCCGGATAAGTGAAACTGTAATTTCCATAAGTAATTTGAGTATCTGCACAACGCCACAACCAGTATCAGTATTCTAAATATTTAAAGTGGAACCAAATTATCAGACACCACTGGTGCATGCTTTTATACTGTAACTGTAGCAAAGCGTAGTATTCGATCATAATCCTGTACGCGTAGTCAACATACCTAGATTACGCGTACACTGGAACGCTTGGTCCGTACACGGCTTTAGGTTAATAGACGCTACTTTTAAGGTAGGTATCTAAGTAAATTATGTAATTAAACTGCGCATACTATCTAACACGTGATAGAAAACTAGACCGCTGGTCGTCTTTGTTTATTGCGAACTTAAGGTGAACGCAGACTTGGCCGCACCGCATGCGCCGCAGTATTCGCAGTCATCGCTTTTTGTTAATGGCCTCGCACATCTATCCGCACCGCAGTCACTGCAGTCGTTCCCGTCGCCGCACGCATCGCACTTGATTTATTTTATTCAGTTTGTAATATAAATTAAGAGTGGGCGTCATCCGCGCCGCGCTAGCCGCAGCGTGCGGGCCGGCGTTGGTGACGTCATCAGCTGCGGCTTGGGGAGTTCGGTCGTTTCAGGGACTGCGGCGACTGCGACGCGTGTGGGTGTGCGAGGTTGCATAGAATTTCATATAAAGAATTCGAATGCGAATACTGAGGCGCATGCGGTGCGGCCAAGTCTGCGTTCACCTTTAGCAACCGCGGCGCGCTGTCGCTTCCAGCTACAGTTTTACATTAATGTCCGATAGTTTGTTTCCGTATTTATTTGAATTATTAATTATCGCTTGTCCCATGCTTCGGAGAGCACGTTAAGCCGTCGGTCCCGGTTGCATGAAGATCTTTGACAGTCGTTACAGGGCGTCAGTACCTTCTAAAAATAAACTGACACTAGTCTATGGAATATCGCTATCCATTTGGGTTGCGGAGGTCGGCCTGGTTAGACCTCCTGGTCTCGTGCTTCGCCCCAGTTTGAAACTGGGATAACGCTAATATGATGATGAGTTTGTTTCCGTATTTATCCCTCATTCAAAAAACCTCGATATCTCCTTTCACTGTCAAATCCCATCACTCCTTAATGATGGGGTTTGACAGCACGGCTATTTAGAGAATGCAGTCAAAGATATGAGTCTGTAAAGAATCTATGCCTCTTTTAAATGAGACGTGTAATTTGACGTTATGATTAACCAACTAAGACCAACTGACATTACAAGCTGCACGTTCGGTATAAGGAAAAATAGCGACCATGTTCTCTCTAGTCTAAACGTAGTCTAACCTCTCTGGAGAAGAATCAGGCAAGAAACTCCGGGCCACTCTTTTCTTCGTCTTGATTCTATACAATTTAAAAACTTACCTAGTAACTACATTGAATTTTTCATAGGTATATGAGCTGGTGTGTCTACAATGTTGCTGTCAATTAATAAGGGTTTTTTATTATAATATAAAAGTACTAAACTAGCATAATATAGACACAATAACTCACACTCACATGAAACTTAAGACTAATCAAACATAAGTAGCCTGTGGGACCGAGAAAATTAATCCCAAGCATTTTTGTCTGCAATATAATCTAACACCGAATATTACCCTTTTTGACAAAGTTTACGTTTTATAACCTTTTTGAATTTATTAAAACTTAAATTTTGTATATTGCTTGGCACTTTATTGTAAAAGCGCACACATTGGCCTTGAAAAGAATTTTTTATTTTCTCTAGCCGAGTAGCCGGCACTACTAGTTTGCTCTTATTTCTAGTATTCAAATTGTGGATATCACTTTTCTTTGACGCCTTGTTTTGGAATAAATATATTAGGTTGGAATAAATGTACTGGCTTGCAACTGTTAAAAGGTTAATTTCCTTGAATTTATTCCTTAACGAAGCCCCATAATCCAAATTATAAATTGCTCAAACAGCTCGTTTCTGCAGAATAAAGATGGTCTGAATGTCGGCAGCATTTCCCCACAAGAGAATACTGTATGACATTATACTATGAAAATAGCTATGATATAGATACAAGCCTGGCTGTGTCAATGTCAGTTAACTGGCGAATTTTCCTGACTGCGTATGCTGCAGAGCTGAGTCTATTCGACAATTTATTAATATGTGGTCCCCATTGCAGCTTAGAATCTAGTGTAATGCCTAAAAATTTGGTGTTATCCACAAGATCCAACACATCATCCTTAACCTTTGCTTAGGTGTTCACTTGTTTGACGTTAGGCATCAAAAATCGTGAAATAAGGGAATGCAACGCGTAGTACGGCCGCTGCTTCTTAAATTGCAACGAATAGCACAACGATAGTGGCCGATGCTATAGTGTAGTTGAACGTTGCTTGGTAAATACACGCTATGTTCGATTTGTCCTAGGACAAGGTTTATAGGGTAAACTCGCGCAAATACGTGATAATCCTAATTTCGTGATAGTATGTTTCGAAGCTCATACTTAGTTAAATGAGACAAATACACATATTTAATATGCAACTTAGCGTAGAGTAATAAGTCTTAATTTGCTCTGAAAATTTTCGTTCGAATCGTGCGAAAGAGACAGTAACACGTGACAGATTAGTCCGCGCGCGCTTAGTTTTCGGCGTTACGCGGCCATTATACATTTGTGTTCACGTAAATAATTAAAAATAAATACTAAATGTGCATAGATTGCCACAAAACTTACACAGTTTAGAGTTACACTAGTGCAAATTGTAACTTGTGGCTTAGTTTTTGCAACAGGTGAGTTTTTGTATAATGTCTTATTTCATGAACCCATAAAATTAACGAATTTTTAAGTTTTGAATTGGTACTGTGTCACGGATTTAACGGAGGTTAAAGTGATAAACGTAAAAAACTGGGTAAAAAACGATTTAAATACGTGGTTTATTACGTTCGCGTTAGTGTGAATGTTTACGCCAAGTAAAACCAAATACGAAAACGGGATTCATCTATAAAATACTTTTCTAAATTATTGTCACGGAATTATATGAGTTGAAGATTTATATTGCTACCCGATTTTTTGCAGATATAATGGAAATACAAGAAGGTAATAAGAAGAATAGAAAATACAACGAAGCGACGTTGAGAACCGCAGTCGAAAATGTATTAGAAAATAATATGACAGTTTACCGCGCATCTAAGGAATTCGGCATTCCATGGACTACATTAAGGGGCGGAACATATCTGACGGAAGATCCGTCGCGTTTTATCCGTCGCGTAACGCCAATACATACAAATGTATAGAAAAACGTTCAACCTTTCACACCTGACCGAAGATCCGTTAGTACGTCGAGCGTACTGACGGATTATCTGTCGACGTCGCGCGCACCACGCACCACGTGAATTTTGACCACTGAGTAAGGAATATACATGGAGAGGGCAAATAGTAGGTACATATAGAAAAATTACATTATATTTATTTATTTATTTATTTATTTATTTACGCTTTATTGTACACCAGAAATATTACATAAGACATCATACAATATAAGCGAAGTACAATGGGCGGCCTTATCGCTTATAGCGATCTCTACCAGGCAACCTTTGGATGGAAATATTATTGGTCGGAAAATAGTGGTAGTTGTAGGTGTAACAGTCATAATACTTAGAATACATAGATATCTCTAAACACATACATATATACTTATTCATATACTCTACTCTATATACCTACATACAAATACATATATACATAAGCATACAAAACATAAATATATAAAGGACATAATTATACACACATGAACTATAGCAATGCCTCAATTATAGAATATTTTAGAATGGACTGTAAACTACAATGAAAGATAATATTCCTTCACTAAGGATTTAAATTTAGCTACCGTCTTAGCTTGCCTAATGTGCAGCGGTAATTTATTCCACAAGCGAACGGCAGTTACGGTGAAGGAATTGTCATAAAAAGCCGTGGAATGTACCGGCATTTTAAGCCTCAAATTTTCTGATGACCTTAAATATCTATTATGTGTATCATGAAGGAACTCAAATCTTCCTTTAAGATAGGAGGGGGTTGAAGGGTTAAACAGTATATTGTACAGTAAAGTGAGAATGTGAGCATTCCGGCGATGTCGAATTGGTAACCACTTGAGCTGCGTTCGAAATTGTGAAACATGGTCGTATTTGCGCAAACCAAATACGAATCGTATACAGACATTTTGAATTCGCTCAAGTTTATCTAGCTGGTTTTCGGCGAGGTCTAGATAGCTGACATCTGCATAATCAATAATGGGTAACAGAAGAGACTTAGCGAGCGCAATTTTAGTAGCAGTGGGCAGAAAGTTTCTTAGTCGCCTCAGTGAACCAACTGAAGCAAACACCTTACGACTCACTTCTTGTATCTGCGGTCCCCAAGTAAGAGTCGAGTCGATAGTGAGACCCAGATTTTTTACTTTGTCTTGTATAGGGATAATCGTGCCATCAAACATTATATGAGGGAGTAGTGACCAGTCAATTTTACTTTTCATTCTAGAGCTACCAATAACAATGATTTGAGTTTTGGTGGGATTAAGTTTAAGCCCATCTTGCTCCACTTGCTGATTAGTGCCAAATCACTGTTAATGATATCTAAAGATTGTGACATCTGCGACAGTGTTGACTGCGTGTATATCTGGAGATCATCTGCATAAAGGTGATAGGAACAGCGAAGGTTATTACAGATAGAATTTATGAATATTGAGAAGAGTAAAGGAGACAATACGCCACCCTGGGGCACACCGGCATTTGTATTACACCAAGAAGAAAGTGAATTCTCGATATGTATACGTTGTCGGCGGCCACACAGGTAACTACGAAACCAATCAATCACCGTAGGAGATATGTTAAGAGAACAAAGGCGTCCAAGAAGAATATCAAAATCTACCGTATTAAAGGCGTTATTAAAATCAAGAAGACATAAAATTGTGAGCTGTCCGCCTTCCATACCAGCCCTGATGTCGTCCGTAACATTGACTAAGGATGTGACTGTGCTATGTCCCGAACGGAAACCGGATTGAAAGGGATTTAGAAGATTATTCTTACAGAGGAAGGAGTTAATTTGGTGGTACACGAGACGTTCGAGGACTTTAGAGAGGAATGGCAGGATAGAAATGGGCCGATAATCGGAATAGGATGAAGGATGAGAAATTTTTGGTATAGGAGTAATTTGGGTGTCCTTCCATATCGATGGAAATAAACCACTGGACAAGGAAAAATTGAAGATGTGGGTGGTTGGGATGATGGGTAGGATTGCGTCAAGGACAGGAATGATCATGTTACGGCTGACACAGTCACTACCAACTGCGTTGGACGTGATTGATACTATGCTCTTCTTAACATCACTATCAGTGAACTGATTAAAGACAAATGGTGAATAACTAGGGGTAGGCAATGATGAAAGATAATTAATAGTGCTTGTCTTAGTAGTCCTATCGATGAAGGACGAAGCAGAGAAATGTTGATTGAGCAAGTCAATATTGAAGTCAGTAGGATTAATGTGTTGACGTGCTTTGCCGACCCCCAGGGTTTTAAGAAATTTCCAGACCTTTGCTGGATCTCCGTTTTGTACAGAGCTGTGGATATGTTGGCGTTGTGCGTCCCTACACACCCTATTGCAGTGATTTCTGATAGCGATATACTTTTGGAGATGCAAAGCATCAGGTCTAATTTTGTACTTAAATTTAGCTGCAGCTTTCTTACGTATCAGCTGCTTGATGTTTTCTGTGAGCCACGGCGATGGAGGATGTTTTATTTTAACGGGTCGAATAGGTGCATGTTTGTCATACAATTTTGTGATTTGACTTGTAAAGATGGCAACTTTTTCATCAACAGAGTTCGAATTAATAAGTCGATTCCAGTCAATATCACTAGCATCTTTACAGAGATTATTTATATTGATGTTACGGAAATTGCGCTGCATTAATATTTTAGGCTTAGCCTTTGGAGGGCGGATTTGGTAAGATAGAAAAAGTAAGTCATGATAGGAGAACATGTCTGCCGGGTATTGCCCGTGCGTGGCGACATGTTCCCTTGAGGAAACTAAGATAAGATCTAGAAGAGAAGGTGAAGAATTTGGAAAATGATGAGTTGCATTTAAAGGGAGAATTGACAAGTTACAACTTAAAGATGTTGAAAGGAGAGAAGAAGAGCGGGAATCATTTTTAAGGAGACAGGTATTAAAGTCACCCATTATGATAATGTGATTGTAAGAGGGCACAAGATTGACCAGCATGGTTTCAAAAGAAGAAAAGAAATCTATACGTAATGAAGGACAATAATAAACGCCGAGTAGGACTTTAGTGCGGTTTAATACAACTTCCAGAAACAAATGTTCCCCAGCATCTTGTGGCGGTGGTTGTGCTGACATATCAACAATTGTATAAGGGATATATGAGCGGAGGTAAATGGCAATAAGGTTATACATATATATTAATATATTTTTTATTTTTATAGACTCACGCCTGTATTCCTGGAGGTGTAGGCAGAGGTGTAACACCCACATTTCAACATGATTTTTTTTATACACATATATACGAAATCGAAGCGATAGCCAAGTGGATATACCAACAGACTGCCATGCAGAGAGTATCAGGTTCGAATCCACGGCGCGCACCAATGACTTTTCGGAGTTATGTGCGTATTGAATTGTTAATTATCGCTTGTCCCGTGCCTCGGAGAGCACGTTAAGCCGTCGGTCCCGGTTGTCATGAATATCTTTGACAGTCGTTACAGGGCGTCAGTACCTTCTAAAATAATCTAACACTAGTCTAAACCATGGAATATCGCTATCCCTTCGGGTTGCGGAGGTCAGACAGGCAGTCGCTCTGTGGAAAAGCTAATATTCAGCCAAATCCGGTTAGACTAGTAAGCGGACCCCAGATTGAAACTGGGATAACGCTAAGAGAAAGAAGAAGATACGAAATCGACATAAAGCCACCAAACATAGTGTTGTCTCGTTTTGTCTTAGGGATATCTATCTCTGTCAGAAAAAAAGAGATAGCCCTAGTTTACTGATTTTATTAGAAATGTCATTCGTGCCACTATCGCCATATTTTTTGCCAAGGTTTGTGGTACATCTGCTGTGAAATCTAATAATAATTTTGTTTTTGTGCATAAATATGTCTAAAAACCAGATGAATCAGTGCTTCAGGCTGTGTGTTTCATTACCGTATGTATGGTGCCATTCATGTCCGGTACTTTCTCAGCGACACAGTATCGATATTGGCTCTCAGAGAATATTTTGTTACATGTTCATGAACGACCCTTGTATCAAGGGTCGTTCTTCGCTTTGCCATGTTCGCCCACATTTGCATTATGAAATAAACTAATCTGGCAAAAGATTTAAACTAACTAAAGTAACTTACTACAAAAATGTATAGGTTTCCTCTGACCGGCTCCATATCGATATCGATTATATTCTGGAGTACAACCTTAATCACAGCCATTTTAAATTGCCCAACATTTCGTAGGTATGCACGCTAATTTCGTAGGTAGGCACGCTAAATTCGTAGGTATTGGACATGCCATATCCATGTCATTCCCAGATCGGTGATTTTGAGTGACGCGTGGTAGAGTAAGATTCCAGGGCCGCCAGACCTTACTTATTTTTTCAGAAACGAAATGTGTAGAATAATATAGTGTTAGTATGTGCTATGACTGTACGCATACTTGCTAGCCTGGATCGTGGGCCAATTTTTAGGTATGAGGTTCTAAAGGTCTACGGGAATTACTGCTGTCGTAATGAGTCTGGCAGAATTATATATGATTTTAATAACATTTTCTAAAAAATACCTAAAAACCAGCACTGAGAATTTGTCTGAGTCTGAGTGTTTATTGTGTCCGTTAGTTGTATGTTTGTAAAGTCCCCCGCGACACAGGATTTATTCCTAGTGCGGGAGTTGTCTTATTAAACAAAAAAATATAGAATAATAATAATTAATAATAATAATTTTATTTATTTTTCTCTTCACAAAGATTACACATAAAAACCAAAATTACATATATTCTTATATTGCCACAACTTTGTGTGAGAGACTGGTGCCCATGATAGGTAATGGAATTACCTGTGTTACGGGTCACCAGGCCCCACCTTATACATTAAGATAAACAAGACAGTCGTACACCTGTAATATAAACATTGCAAAAGAGAAAACAAAAAAATTATAAAAGTGAAAAAAAAAAAGACAATTAAAAATTAATGATTGTAGAAAATATACAGAGCAATGTTGGATTTTAAAATATGTGTGGTGAATGCATGTTATGGGTATGGAGTTTGTGAGCGGACATGAAATATTAGTGTTTTGCTAAAGTCAGTGAGTGTATGTAGATGCAGAACTTAGCCAATGTTAATTATTTTATATATTTTGGTGTAACAGTGACTCAGTTTCGTCATAATCCAATTGTTTTAACCAACATGACACATTTGTTTTACAAGTTGATTTATTTTGCGGATAAATAAAAAGTTTACTGTCGGCTATTTTATAGAGATATCCACCCAAGAAGCAGTAGAATCTGTGTGAAAGACTAGTACGGAGAGTTTGCGGCTGGCAGAGCTGGCTTGTATTCTTTCTACGATTCTTTTTATTGAAGTTAGGATTATAGGACAGTTCGCTGTGTTTCTTGAGAATAGTATTAAGTATGAACGTCTGCCGAACTGTCAGAGTATTCCATATCTTATGGAGATCTATGGTGGGATAGCGGAACGGTAACGCGGCAGCAACTTTAAGTATAGCTCGCTGTGCCCTTTCTACTTCAATAAGGTGGGTCTTAGCAGCTCCACCCCATGAGGTAATGCAGTATGTAATCAGTGGATAGCAGAGCGCATAATAAACCATCCTAATGATAGAAATATCTGCCGCATGCCGAAGGTTCTTGAATATATAAATGAGTTTACGCATTCTTGTGACAAGAGTATTAATATGGGGTTTAAAGGTAAGAGTTTGGTCTATTTCTACTCCAAGGTATTTTATAGTTTCAGTGCGTTGCAAGACCGGACACGAGCAGGTAGACAAAGTTTTGTCACAGGTGTGAGCATAAAGTGTATAATTTACGGAGGACACTAGATGAGCCCTAGGTGCGAAGGTAATATACTTGGTCTTGGCAGTATTAAGGGTCAGAAGATTACACTGAAGCCACTTACATACTAGATTAAGACCCAACTGGGCACTTCTGAAGACTGCGTCCCAATTATCGCCACTAAATAAAAGTGCAGTATCATCAGCGAACGTCAACACTTTACCGTTCTGCAACTGGAGATGACACAGGTCGTTAATGTAGACCAAGAATAAGGTTGGTCCGAGGATACTTCCCTGGGGAACACCATAATTTACTGGGACCTCATCACTGACCAACCTATCTATTCTAACTCGCTGTGTTCTATCACTCAAGTAACTTTCGAAAAGATCCAAAGGCACCCCTCTTACACCAAATTTCTCCAACTTCCATATCAGGTGGGGCACAGAGACCGTGTCAAACGCTTTTGTAAGATCAAGAAAAACGGTTATACATTTTCTCCTACTATCCAAGTTTAAGGCAGTCGAGTTGACAAGTTCAAGAACCGCCATATCTGTTGATTTGCCAAGAATATAAAACATGAAGAACACAATTTGTAACCAAAATCCTCTTTTACCAAAGATTCTACATTTACAGTTAATGCGACGTAGAGGCGTAGAAGTTAGAACCATGAGAAAGAACAGGCAAAAAATCTCACGGCTACGCCTTTTAATTTCCAAACTTTATATATTAAAATACCTACATAGAAAACATTTTGTGTCATGCGCTGCAACTGTAACCCCTTCTATATCATTTGTATAAATTTTCTTAAAAACCGTAACCAAATCGTATCATCGTCTTTTAATTTTGAACCTTCATACCTATATAGGAAATATATTCAAATAACGCTTGTTGGCTACTATAAAAATCTCTTAAGTCCGACATATTTTTAATAGTCAAACTCGAATTACAATATAAATAACTACCGGTCTTCAGTGACTACATAACATCACGGAACACGAAAAATGATTAGGTAAAAGAATATGACAGTAAAATATTGAGCTGCCCTGAGTACGGCCCTGCACGAACAAACTTGTATGTGTGCATAATAGCCACGCTTTTAGCAAATGTGTGCAGATAGGCTCGACGCATTTTCCGTCAGGTGTGTACCGACTCATTTGACGGAATATACGCGACCGAAGATACGTTCGACGGATCTTCCGTTAGATATGTTCCGCCCCTAAAAGACAATGTGCGTCGTGCGAAACAAGATAAAGATAAGGGAATCAATACTCATTTTATTATGTCGAAAATTGGCAGACCGTTTTCACTAGGTACCAGTTGAACTAGAGCAAAAATTGGTTTCTTATATTATAGAAATGCAGGAGCTCGGGTTTGGCCTCACAGTGAATCAAATTCGTAAAGTTGCCTTTTCGTTAGTAGAGGCAAAAAATATTCAACATTGCTTAAGCTCCGATAAAGGATTCGCTGGTTGGAATTGGTGGGTGAGTTTTAAACAGCGTTATGGATTATCATTGCGAACTCCGGAGAATTTGTCTGCTTGTCGAGCTAGTTGTTCAAATCCTGCTAAGTATTCTTGCAGACTTTTATGAAAAGTTGGAGAAAATCCTGATTGAGCACAATTTATTAGAGTCCCCTGATAAAATATGGAATTGTGACGAGACCGGCTTGATGTTCGTTAACAAACCTTCAAAAATAGTATCAAAAATAGGAAAACAGTATGTTTACAATCGTAGATACGCCGACAAAGGTACTACCACTACTGTACTAGCTGCCATTAATGCTTCTGGATGTTTTCTTCCACCGATGACGATTTTTAAAGTACGAAATATACCAGAACTAAGTTCTGGTTCTCTTCGTTATAAATAGTTTGACACGGCTTTCTCCAAAAGGTTGTTTTTTTCCAAAAACATACCTCCAGCAAGGCCGGTTTTGCTTATAATGGATTCACATGCCAGTCACGTTTCACCGAATGTTTTGGCTTATGCTCAATCAAACAAGATCATATTATTCACAATGCCTGCACATACTAGTCACATCCTACAGCCACTTGATGTCGGGGTCTTTCGGCCGCTTAAAACAGCTTGGCGTGCTGAATTACAAAAATATAAAATGGAAAAACCTAGTTCAGTACCGACACGTTTTGACTTCCATAAATTTTTGACCATATGGCATATGAAAGAAGTTTTACTCCAACAAATATAAGGGCAGGCTTTGAAAAGACAGGTATCTATCCTCTAAACAAAGCTGCAGTATGTCCAGAAGCAATCGCACCCAGCCGACTTACAGACAAAGCCCTTCCTATGGAGTCAATAGAAAAAATCATGATCGAAGAAGATCTAGAAGATTCTATCCCTATCACCAAAATAGAAACAAATAACTGTGACCCCTTAAATAATCCGGCACCACAAGATTCAGAGCAAGAATTGACCACCATAAGCAATACAGGCTCCTGCGTAACAAAGACAGACTCGAGTGTAGCAAATTCTTCGCCGCCTAAACCAAAGAAAATTGAAATTCATGATATACTGATACTGCCTAAATGGATACCTAAAGTGAAGAAGCAGAATTCTAAAAGAACTGTTCCTCAAGCTATATGCTTAACACCTATTCAGCCATCGACTTCCAAAATGCCAGCTAACCCCACCCCACAAGAACTAAAGCAAAAGGCTTCAAGAAAAATGTCAGTATCTGTAAAATTCAAAGGAAAATCTAAATTAGGTACTCAAAAGAAGCCAAAACTCTCTCCACCAGAAGACGATTGGACATGTCACACGTGTGATGGACTATATTCTAACGACGTATCGTCGAAAAACGGAGCTGAATGGATAACTTGCTCTTATTGCAAGTTACCTTATCATGTGCATTGCCAAAGTCAAGATATACCAAAAGGAAGCCAAAAACTAATTTTTATGTGTGATGCTTGCAGTGTGACAGACAGTGATGATAATGATTAGCTTTAAAGCTTTAAATGTACCTACATAGTAAGACTGATTATTCCTTGTGCTTTTAAATTGATTATTCCTTGTGTTGTAATTTTTAAAAATTAATCTACGTAACGAAATTAATATCGTACTATATTAAATTCTATTGTCAGAATATTTTTCTAATTTCGTGATATAAAAAATTAAAAGCTGATACAATTCCGTGATAACGTAATTGGCTGAGTATGTACCACGGACTTAAAGAGATTATCACGAAATTGACAAAAAATACGAGGTTTCATTAATTAGCTATAAGTCTGAAAATAGTAGTCCTAAATAAGTTAACTATGCTAATTATAGTAGAAGAAAGACTGATTTATGTACCTAAATAAAATAAAGACAAAGATTTTAGTATACCTAATATGGGAGTTTTATTACATATTTTGTTTTATAACGAAATTGGATGAGTTCACCCTAATTGAGTTTTTGGAAGGTTTGATTTAAAAAATGCGAGTGTGTGCGCGACTGCGTTTCATATTGCTTTTAGTGAACTGCATGTGTAGTAGGTAGTAGCTGCGTGGTAGGGGCAAACTGGCGACACAGGTATCCGATACATTTTCGTCTACAGGACATAATTATCTTCTTGTTTATTATATCTAATGTGTAGGTACAACTGAATTGTGTTAACTTTTAAGGTCTCAGCTTATTATAGCCACCCGGCACCCACTCCGCACCGCCTCGCCTCGTGCGGTTAGTATTCTTTATATGGATTTGTATGAGTATGCGCTCACTACATCAACTCCGTAGCGTCACCGGATCGCCTCTGTCGTAAGCCGTCCACGCGCGGACGGCGGGTGGTCCACCCGCTGTCCGCGCGTGGACGGCTCGGTGACAACTCCCTGCTCGCATGCTTGCCTTGCGTTGACTGCGCTGCCCGCGAATGATTCGTCGACGTCCAACGTCCACTCGTTGAACACGCGGCGTTCACTCGTTGACCGCGCGGGGTCCGCTCGTTGACCGCGCGACGTCCACCCGAGGACCACCTGTCGACAACGAGTGGACGCCGTGCGGAGTGGTCGCCGGGTGGCTCTAATGAGCTGTGACCTTTAAAAGTGACCATCTAGTATTGTTGTCTGATGAGTAAATGTTAAGTACCGTAAAATGCCCTAATTTGGCCTACCTAGCCATTCTTTGCCTAAACAGGTTATTTGAATTTTAATAGTAAATTATCCTAGCTACAGAATTTTGTCTACGGTACGACTTTTTACGCATGGCAGCACTTATTTTTGAAATGTCAGTGAACGTCAGAATTTTTCAAATGGTGACACGCCACAGACTATATTGTACTAACATACTGATCGCTGATTTTTAGCCTGGATTTCGAAATTTCACTGACTGAGTATTTTAAGCTATTTTTGTGGATTTTATGGACCATATTAATAGAAAAATGTCCGTATTTATGCAAAAAGGAACCACACGACAAAGAACAATGGCAGAATTCGGTCTGGGTTTGTTGTGGCGACCTTAAACTTCATATGAACAAAACAAATTGTTTTTTTTTTATACGATTTTTAATATTTTCACTTTGTATCGTTAAAGCTGGAGTATTTTATGATGATAAGAAGCATTCCAATTGATTACGAACTAGGTACAGTCAGCATCAAAAGTCGATGACCACATTCAGATTTTCAAAATCAATGAACATAATATCACCCATAAATCGCTCAACAAGAAGGGCGCCAGTATTGAATGAACATCATTAAAGTTCAAAACTAACTGAACACTACTTGTCAAAGGTCACTGAACACCATTTTGTCAAAAATTGCTGATCGTTATAATATCCGAAAACATTTAGAATCATCAGTTTGAATTTATACCATCGACGTAATTATAGATTTTTTAGTTCGATTGAATTGTAACCTTATTCGTAAAGCAATAAGACTTATTTTCAAAAATCACGCAGATTCCGTTCAAATTCATACCGTCGACTTAGTTTATGATTTTTATAGTTACGATTGAATTAGAACCCAATCCGAGGGTCTAGTACGAAATTTACACGGTGATGATAGGCTAGTCGACGGGAACAATTTTCATCATCATTCTCTTAGCGTTATCCCAGTTTCAATCTGGGGTCCGCTTACTAGTCTAACCGGATTTGGCTGAATATTGGCTTTTCCACAGAGCGACTGCCTGTCTGACCTCCGCAACCCGAAGGGATAGCGATATTCCATGGTTTAGACCAGTGTCAGTTTATTTAGAAGGTACTGACGCCCTGTAACGGCTGTCAAAGATCTTCATGACAACCGGGACCGACGGCTTAACGTGCTTTCCGAGGCACGGGACAAGCGATAATTAACAATTCAATACGCACATAACTCCGAAAAGTCATTGATGCGCGCCGTGGATTCGAACCCGAAACCCTCTGCATGGTAGTTGACGGGAACCATTTTCATACATTTCCTTAATGCGCCCTCTATCGATCGCTACTATCCGATAAGAGCGCTTTTAGAAAATCTATGGGAAATATGGTTGTTTCCAACTAGTCAAATCAAGCACTTTTAATTAAATGTCAAAAACGACCTTTGTCAAGGGTTTTGTATGAAATATGATATAGTGACGTCATAGTGTTTTGCTGTCAAGTAGAATACTTATTATCAATAAATTGACGACAAAAAAATGTTAAATTTAGTTTTAACATTAATTGATGTATGAAACTACTATTATTTTGACATGTTTCACTAGATAAAAATACTTGTATAATTTATTTCACATGCAGGAAACTTCCGTGACGATCGCGTGCAAAACTCGTGGTTTATTTGAAAAACAAACTCTTGGTATATAACTACATATAAGACTCATTTTCAAAATTCACACAAATTCTGTTTTAATTCAATTCTTTGTAAAACTGTTTACCCTTGAATGTAAAATAATATTTCTACTTAATTATCACTTTGTATCGAATGTAGACCATTGCGGTTGCAATTATTTATCATCTATAAAATATTGTATTAGCTTATAAGACTATAGTATTATATAAAATTATTTACTTCATAATACTTTAATAATAATTTATTTAATCACATTCGTTTATCAAATGTAACGACCTCCTTTATTTAGTTCTCGGACGTCACTGGCCGTACTGGCCGAATGACTGGTGACGTGGTGTTATGCTTTTTTTACCATAACTTTGTTTAGCTACTTTTGAAAAGTCATGGTCACCTACTTATGCCCTTTTAAGATAATCATTCATTTCTGGCGCTTGTCATGTTGAGCAATTTGGGTGTATTATGGTGTACAGCGATATTGAAAACCTAAATGTGGTCATCAACTTTTGATGCTGACTGTACCTACTTTATTATTTGATTGTTGCCATAGACAATCGTGTGACAGAAATAGACGCGAGTGCTCTTGATCCGTATCGATTATTAAAATATAATTATTAAAATGCAGTTATTTAATGTTTAATTAACATTATATCAATAAGCTAATAATTTTTGAAGCGAAACAACTTTTAAATCAAATAAAAACGTCACAGCATCGTTTTAATGTTGTATCGATTTCACATAAAATCGATTTAAAATGTGCAGCTCGGCAGCTCTGCTTTTGTCTTTGGCTGTGACAGTTAGATGCTACAGAATACACTTCTGCTTTTTGATGTCAATCTGACACAATTTAATTTGATAATTCAAACGTACCTACCATGGAAGAATATTATATATCCAATCTCTTTGGTACCTACAGTCCGTTCACAGTTATTTTACCTCTAGCTGTTAGATTGGCCAAACTGGGCGTTGTGTTGCTATATTTTGTATATAATACCTACTCCCATTTTAAATATACATTATTTCTACAAATTTACTTATTGTTTTTTATTGCCGACGCGAACGTATTAAAAATATTTGGAAGTAATGTTTGTAACAAAACCTCTTGCTATTGGCATGGCTATATGCATGTAGGTACATTTATTTTCTTACGAAATAACTAATTTCCTATGAAGATAAGTAGTTATAATAAAAATGTTGTCTATGTAATATACAAAGGTAAACGCATCATAATTACGTCAACATGAGGTTCGAATTATCAAATACAAAAACTGCAAATATAATTTTCATATTTATTTTGAATAAGAATGATGTGGGTGTAATATTACATATCTGCCTACCCCTTCATGGAAACAGGCGTGAGTCTATAAAAATGATCCATGTGGACTGCCAATGTTATGATGATTCGTAACTGCTGTCAGATGTTCGGACTGCCCATGATGATTCGTAACTGCTGTCAAATTCTGTATCAGACTCAGAATTTAATTCTATTATGAACCCGTCCATTTCAGCATCCGTAGACCCATCTGTTTCACGAAGCTTGTCTTCAATGTGGCGCACATGTTTGCATTGTTTTTGTCAGTCTTCTGCAGTGATAGATTGAAAAGCTTCTTCAGCTAAATTCACAATGTTGGTTGCCTCTTGTCCTAAATGTTTACTTGTGACTCGCCTTTTAATGAGACTCCACATAAATTCAATTGCGTTTAGCTCGCAGTGGTATGGCGGTATTCTAACCACTTTGCGGCCATGAGCTTCAAGCATTTGAATTTTTGAAGCATTTCCACTAATATTGGGTAAAATGTTATGCACGGGTAACCCTATTTTACAAACACCGATATCTTGTTTTTCCGGGTTTCCCGAGTGAAAATAGAATCATTTATAGACTCTGTAACTTACGCCGAATTTTTGAAATATTTTTTATTACTGTGCGCTTCAATTTAATTTCAGACATTTCGATTTATGGAGATCTGCCATTGTCCTTTCGATTTTTGCTGTTTTTGAAGAATACTAATCTAAAAGTGGTTTATTTTCTTATTCAAAAAAGATCCACATGATTTTTCCCTTGGAAACAAGTTATACAAAAAGCAGAAAGGAACCAACAGCCAAAACACACATTATACATATTGCAAAACCGAAGAATAGTACCGTGGGACTCGTTTCATCAAACAAATAAACCATATAAATTCCATGTCATTTTATACAAAACAGATCCACAGATACTTGGTACCATTATACATTAAAAATATTTATTTTATTAAAAATAATTATAATACACCAAATGGAACCAAGTTTCTGTGGTACCTACCATTTTGCGTAAAATAAATTCATATTTTAATGACTAATTTTATTTTTGCAAAATGGAACCACAAGCATTCGGTTCTATCATGTATAAATAAATATTATAAACAGCAGAACCATAATTACGTGATTTTATTGTACTGCGGTAGGCGTAAACTTAAATTTCGAAATTCTAGCTGAAATTGAGAGTTTCTACAAAGACCTGTACGCATCATGGAAGTCTAAACTCTTGAAACCAGGCAATGATGACTATAGAGCCCAACTCCCGCGCTAATATACGGAGAACATCCCTGATGTTAACCAAGGCCAGGTAAGAGAAGGTCTCGAGCAACTTAAGAACAACAAGTCTCCATAAGATGACGAAATCACCACAAAGCTCTTAAAAGCAGTAGGGACTGTAGTCCTGAAAGAGCTGGCGAGCCTCTTTAATTCCTTTATCCATCAGGGCCTTACAGCTCAAGCGTGGAGCGGGAGTGCGGTTGTCCTATTCTTCAAAAAAAAGGTGACAATATCTCGCTGAAAACATATAGACCCATTTCACTCTTCAGCCACCTCTACAATTTGTTCTCGAGAGTGCTAACAAACAGCCTCGCCAAAAACTTGACGATTTCCAGCCACAGGAACTAGACCACATCCATACAGTTTGGCAGAATAAACAAGAGACCAATGAGTACAATAAGCCGCTGTGTATGGCTATCGTGGACTACGAGAAAGCCTTCGACTCCATCGAAACCTGGGTGGTTCTGGTTGCTCTGCAGCGGTCTCATATCGATTGGCACTACATCGAGGCGTTGATATGTTTGTATGTTATCGCCACTAAGACCATCCAACTCCAGCCTCGTCAACGCGATTGCGACGAGGTGTGAGGCAGTGAGACTTAATATTTTAATCAGCTCTTCACCAGCGCACTCAAAGACATCTTTAAGATGCTGGACTGGCTTGGACTAGGCATAAACATTAACTGCGAATACATCTCACTCCTTCTGATTGCTGACAATATCGTCATCGTTGCGGAGTCCCTAGATGAGTTGATCGGGATGCTCCACAGCCTAAACGGAGCCTCTCGACGTGAACTTGTCTCGGCATGAACTGAACAAAACCAAGATTATGTTAGACGAATTCATCATGTCGGGATCGGTTTATGTCCACGGATGGATGCTTGAATGTGTTCAAAAGTATGTCTACCATGAGCAACAGCTTGTTGTCCAGCTTGGTAGCAATAACTTCGAGCAAAAAATCGACCGTAGTGTCCAGTTGGGTTGGGCAACGTTGGCAAACTACGTCAAGTTTTCTCTTCGCCCCTACCACAATGCCTGAAGACCAAAGTCTACAACCAATGCGTCCTACCTGTTATGACGTACGGTGCCGAGACGTGGACACTCACAGTGGGACTAGTCCCCAAACTTAAATTCACGCAGCGAGTATATAATCCGCAACGAAGTTATTCGACAAAGAACCAGAATTACCGACATAGCTCACAGAATAAGTAAGCAGCTTCTGAGGCAGTGGACTGGTCATATATCTGCAGAAGCACTGATGGCCGATAGACCAAGCTTGTCCTAGAGTGGAGACCATGACTCGGGAAGCGTAAGGTACGGTGGCACCCAGTTAGGTGGACTGACGACCTGAAATCGAGGCTGGGACGAAATGGATGCGAAAGGTTAAGAACCTTGCACTGTGGCGCGTGTTGGGAGAGGCCTATGTCCAGCAGTGGATTGCTATAGGCTGCATATCAATGGATTATTACGATAATAAATCCATGGCTTTACCGATATACATGAAACCCATGGGTTGTGGTTCTTTTTTGCATATGAGGAAAGTTATTTGTTAGTAAATATTAAAAGGAACCAAATGCACATTTTCTTCATTATCTAGAAAAATTAAGAGTATCCAGAGCAAATTTACATAAGCATACTTAAATGAGTAATTTATCAATACAATTATATAAAAAAGTAATATTTTACTTAATCTAACAGAGCTGCACATGTTTTTGTAAATCTATTGATATCTCAGAAGTGCGTTTTTGCTGGGTGGTTCCTTTTTGCATAAATACGGACAATTTATCAATACAATTATATAAAAAAAGTAATATTTTACGTAATCTAACAGAGCTGCATATGTTTTTGTAAATCTATTGATATCTCAGAAGTCGTTTTTGCTGGGTGGTTCCTTTTTGCATAAATACGGACAAATAGTCTTCTGTCTTCCTATCTATGTTTTGCACTTATACAGAGAGTTTTAGTTGGTAAAATCAAGAAGAACGAACGTTTGACACTTTTTATGACAAATCGACAAAACTTTGCATAGGGGTATTTATTTTATTATTATTGCATGAATACAATTAGTTGTTACCTAGGTGCGTAATAAAACCAATTAAACGTGTTGATTTTATAAATATATGTTGTTTTATTTTCTACGGTGATAGCACTGAATAAAACCTCTTTTTAGTACAATGTTCAAAAAGTGTTCCTAACTTTACCTACCTTCTAAAAATCGAAAAAAACGTTTTAGACTTAATGCCGTGGTTTTTTATGAATACTAAGAAAATACTTTATAGGTACAAAATCTGTTGATTTGGAAATATATAATATAATATTTTAACTACGATATTATTACCTAGACAATGTAGAGGAAATGCCATCAACTTTGCCTAGACATTTCTAAGCTTATTTCTCAGAAAATATTGTAGGCTTTATATATATAAGTTGTTTTAATAGGAGCATGAAGTTCTGATTTGCATTTTTTCTATACATGACATTATGATATTTCTACACATATCAAAAATATTCACAAAAAACCTCGATTTTCGTGCAAAGTTAGGGCATTTTACGGTACCTACATTTTTGTATTCAAATATTGCCTGGTATTTTAACTGTAATACCAGGTATATGCAGTTATTAGTCCTTTCGATTAATGAGACAAGGAGACAGACAATTCAAATAAAACAACAATTTATTTATTGTAACTTTATTAACTTCAAATAAAGAAGATAATACAATGTTTGCAATAATAACGCCGGCCGTGCTGTTACAATCTACAGATTAAAACTTCAACATTCTTATTCATTCAATCGTAACTCTTATTCTAATAAGGCTACCCTTAAATTCTACCGCTTCCATTCTTAAGTATGGGCCAATTTATGCACTTTTATATTATTGCTTGCATGTCTTAGTGACGCACGATATAAAATAAACAATATAATTATTATTCTGAATCTAAATGGATATAATATTATGCATTGATATAAATTCGCCAGCATCTTTATAAAACCAACTATATTATTATACGTCATCACACATTACAACTATTGACGCATCTAGTCTATGCATTACTATAAGGGTTGAGCTACACCTATCAGCACCGCATCGCACTTTTATATGCTTCTATCCTTTTCTGTCACTAAGGACCGTCATTTACTAGAGCGAGAAAGAGAGAGGGAACACGATCGCCTTTTCAATTCCGCGGCGTGCTGAAGCGTTCCGTCTCTCTTTCTCGCTCTAGTAAATGACGGTCCTAAGTGACAGAAAAGGATAGAAGCATATAAAAGTGCGATGCGGTGCTGATAGGTGTAGCGCAACCCTAAAACAATACTAGTACATCTAACAAAACCGAATAAAAAAATAAATTGTTCTGAAACATCCAAACAACTAAAGACACAACCAAAAATCATCACACGATACATTTAAAAAACATAAGCACGATATAAATATACGTAGGTATATATTTTGTCACAAGTGTGATTTATAAGCAAACTTGTCATGAATAAACGTTTTATAATAAGTGTATACCTTATGATATGCTAATGATATGATAAAAAATCTACACTGGATCCAGCCAGCCACCAGAACTTCATTTATAAATCATTAATAAGTATGTATAATATTACTAACATGCAATTCAATAATAATACATCTTATCTATATCACTACCAGTATTTCGTTAAGGCATAACTGAATATATTATATTGTCAGATCTATCAGGAAGCATGTTATCTTAATTAGTAATTGATGGCATTTTATTGACATTAGGTGTTTGTAAGCTTCGTTCATTAGGTCGAGTGTGCACCAGCGTCACACCATCAGTTATTCGATGTAGCACTCGCGAACACACGCAGACCTAGCACGGGTGACCAACAAGACAAGAGCCGCGCTTTGACTAAACAAGAGACTCGATTTTATCACCGTCACGTCATGTCACTAGTATCAAAATATATCTTGCTGTCACCCGTGCTACCTCTGCAGCAATTGTTTAATAACTAACTAGTTTAGAGAGACGAATTTAAAATTATATCTTAAGAAAAATTCATTAGTATTTTAATTAAAATACACACCTACCAATATTAGAGTAGGCATGTTCAGTAATGTTTTAAAAGCCATAGCCTACGTTCTAATACAAAAGTAATATCTCCACAAGAACTGCATACAACAAATATTGATGAGAAACATCACTTTGATGAGATCGATCGTCTGATCGCAAAATGGCTACACAACTAAACGTCGGCGGAAGTTATAGAAAACCGAATGTCAAGTTTAACATTATTGATTTAATCAAGTCCTTTAATCCTAATTGTTTACTACCTTATAATCAAGTGCACTTAATGAATTCTCACTACGTTAATTAGTTCCATTTGTTTGAATTATTATTAGCGTACTTATTACCTACAGGAATACTAAGTGTCCCATGTACAATGGTCCACAAATACCGTATATGCAATTCGGTACACTTGCAATGTGCGTAATCGTTCATGGATTTTAAGCGAAAAGCGCTATTAAAACAATTCCTCCAATACTACAGCATGCTTGGATAGTCAAAAATCATTCTAAAATCTATGAGCCACGCTACATGGGCCACTAAGTACCTCGCCATGACGTATACGCTTGTAGGCATTCATAAAGTCCTTACGACAACTGAGCGCAATAATTTGACTTTTGAATTTTAATTATTAATTTATGCAAAGCATAAAACCTCGAGATTGGTCTACCAAATATCTAAAAGCAAATTATTTGTTTCTTTATTCATTTATATTGATATATTTTTTTTTTATCTGTAGGTAGTCTAACTGTATTTTTACGTATTATTGTACGCGAGCATCCGACGGCTTTCTGATGCGTTTGGGGTCGTTTGTCGTGGATCGTATTTTATCTCATGGACGGAGAGTACATTCACTAATTTCAATGTTTCCATATTCTTGTTTACACTACTACAACATGTAACACAACAGAAGAGGTATCGACGTATGTAAACACTCGATATGCCTAATATTATGCAGTTCATACATTGGTGTGTGAAATAATGGATTGTGGAACGTCACTAATTAGTGACGTTCCAACACTTGTATCACAGTAGGCGCGCCGCCTAAAAACCTCAGAGTAATTTATATCTTATCTCATTCATAAAAACCGCAATAATGCCTTATTTACAGTGTCTATGTAGCCAATAGCCAACATTCTAAAATTAAGAGAGCGTGGAATGAAGTATTACAAATACGTGGGGTTGTTTTTTGCCAATAGATATTAGGAGATACATCTTCAAATAAATGAGTATTATTTATGGTTACAGGTACACTGTTAAGATTCACTTTAAATATTGTGTTTTCATTTTACAATGCCACACTGGCAACATTGATAAGTAGTTATTTTGTAGCGTAGCAACCTCACAAAGTGACCGTGACTATATTATTGTTTATACTACTACAACATGTAACACAACAGAAGAGGTATCGACGTATGTAAACACTCACACACACTGTGTTTGAAATAATGGATTGTAGAACGTCCCTAATTAGTGACGTTCCAACACTTGTATCACAGTAGGCGCGCCGCCTAAAAACCTCAGAGTAATTTATATCTTATCTCATTCATAAAAACCGCAATAATGCTTTATTTACAGTGTCTATGTAGCCAATAGCCAACATACTAAAATTAAGAGAGCGTGGAATGAAGTATTACAAATACTTGGGGTTGTTTTTTGTCAATAGATATTAGGAGATAAATCTTCAAATAAATTAGTATTGTTTATGATTACAGGTACACTGGTAAGATCCACTTTAAATATAGATTGTATTCATTTTACAATTCCACACTGGCAACATTGATAAATAGTTATTTTGTAGCGTGGCAACCCCACAAAGTGATCATGACTATGGCTAAATAGAGGAGCACTGTACCCTTACACTTTAATACTTAATAAAAAATAATGCATCTCTAAACTATACGTGTCTATAATGGAAGCATTAACAATCGTCAATTCCATGAGTGCGAAGTTGCCTAAGCTTAGAATTAAATGCAATTTAAATGAATGTCGAGGAAAATTACTTGAGCGTTTGTGAACACGATTCAAGCAATTTTGACCTCTACATCACAAATGGTCCATCTTTTACATTTTGATATAATGACACACCCGCAGTGCTAATACACAACCTGAGTTTACTAATAATAACTACGAAGTACTTTTTCCCATCGGAATATATGTAAAAGCGCAAACATTAGTTGTAAATGTATGGAAGAATCGGATCGATGGAAACGTGATCAGTCTTAAAGAGAAATAAATATTAAGTGAAGCAAATAACAATGATTACATTCGTATTACGTAAGTCAAAATAAACAATATGTAACTATTTGAGAAGAATAAATAATTTCGATGTAAAAATAAAATATAAATTATCTTCTATAATAAAAATTATTTACCTTAACTTAGCAGCAGTTTCAATACATTTTCTTTTAAAATAATCACTGTTGATAACATAAGAAATAATTTCCAATTACATTTATGAGGAGCCTCTCAACTTACGACTTAAATCCAAATGTTGGCTTTAAATAAATTATTCTAGAGCATATGTTAAGTCTTGCAATAGCAATGCCTCTATAAGTATTAGAAAACAGCCAATTTTTTTCTGGAGCAAAAGTCATGGAACATCATCTGAAAAGAAATAAAGCAAATACATATATGGCACCGATTAAAAGGCAATTTTCAATGAAGCAATTCTCAGTAGCAATACGGCCAAGTAAACGCCTGGCGACTTAAACTTCATAAGAAAATGTGATTGTACGTATGTACAATCTCATTAGCTTATTATTATAGCTTATGTCTCTGTGGTAGTCGTATGACTACCACAGAGACATAAGCTCCGTACAAAATATGTCAAATATGTATCTCTAGTCTAGTGGCCAAATCAATGGATAGATCGAATGTGGAAACCGGCCGTTAATGAGTAAGCACCGAATGCCTCTAGGCCTCAGCAGTCCCAACTCTATCGAGCCGGTAGTACGACCGAGTGGTGGAGCCGAGACGGCTTGAAAAGCGTACCATATTATTATCTCAGACCAATAAAAAACTAAAGACGGAGCCGTCTTAAACAATTGCAACGAATTATGTGAGGGCTAACATTGGCTATGTGTGCGTAGTTACACACACACAGCCAACGCTAACACTGTACTATGACGTACGAGTACTAGATAATAATGTTGCACACATTGCGCAGCGACTCCTCAGTATGATGTGATAATTTGGTAAAAGTATTAAGTATAATAATATAATTTTGGTAAGTAAATATATTAAGTTTTTGTTTCCTTGGGGTTTATGCAATAAAAGATATATTAGAATAAAATTTTATTATAATCACAAATTTTAATGACCCTTATGCTGTGTAATTTTGTTATATTTCTGTCGTTTTGAGTCACAGCTTTTCGCTAGTGTGTCTTGTTTTGCATCATGATGAAATCTTATATTATTGTATTTATCAATGATATATCTTATAACTTTGTATACTCTAAGCTCGCTTGATGTTCCACGGCATACATATAATGTTCATACTCGAAATTTGAAAAAATATTTCGAGTACCAATAAATCTCTAAAGTACTTGGTATCTATTTGTGATGAAAATATTTTCATACTAGAACATAGCATTCATTACAACATTTTATCAAACTCGCTCTGTAATATAATCAAAACTCCCCGATTCTTGACAAAACAATAATCTAATTAATTTGCAACACTGATTTAATGGCGTCGAAAATGGCGGTGATAATATGAATTATTTATTTTTGTGTTAAGTATGGATAATCGATGACTTTCTTGTGAAAAGTAATACCAGTTGACTTGTTTTGAAAACAAGAATTGTTTTGCAGCTGTTTATAACACATGAAGGCATAATTTCAAAATTATTATTTTTTTTAAATGTTCGTCAAAGGCTGTCCGATGACTTTCTTGTGAAAAGTAATACCAGTTGACTTGTTTTGAAAACAAGAATTGTTTTTGCAGCTGTTTATAACACATGAAGGCATAATTTCGAAATTATTAATTTTAAAAAATGTTCGTCAAAGGCTTTTGTGTTAAGTATGGATAAAGCCTTTGACGAACGTCAAAGGCTGTCCGATGACTTTCTTGTGAAAAGTAATACCAGTTGACTTGTTCTGAAAAACAAGAATTGTTTTTGCAGCTGTTTATAACACATGGAGGCATAATTTCGAAATTATTAATTATTAAAAATGTTCGTCAAAGGCTGTCACTCACGTCGCGACCCGTGGCAGACTGACAAGCGGCCGTCTTCATATTGCGTGCTTTAGTTTTAGCCCCGATTCACTACGTCTTTAGTTTTTTATTGGTCTGAGATTATTATATACTTTTTTTATATTGTCACGCCTGTATCACGGAAGGGGTAGGCAGAGGTGTAATATTACAACCACATTTCGCCTTATGAATTTTGCGCGACCCTATGGCCGTTACCGGGCACATTGCCAGTCTCCGTGCTGCTACTGAGAATTTACTAAATGTAATACTTACAAAATGTGAATCTATAATCGTATCCGAAGTCAATGTCCCATAGCGTGACGTGAGCGGGTTCATTGCGTGATCGTATAGTTCTCTATAGGATTGAACTCGTCGCTGGCCATGTACGTCGCGTTCGGCGCCAACTTGTAGCCCCATAGCTCCATCGCTCCTTTACACACCATCTGAAATTACAAACAAATATATAAGCTATAGCTATGAAGTCAAGGTTCTTTTTTGTATACAGATTTATGTAGGATTCTGTCAGCACTTTTTTTGCTCTTAGTACAAATGTCAGATATAGTATACCTAATATAGATTTTCTTTGCTATAACTAGGCATCTAAAAGATAATATATGTAAGGTTTTCCAAGGTTACCACCGACATTGATAATACCTAGGAAGTGCCAAACGCTAGTGGCAACCCATTATAGTAAATCTAAAAATTTACTAAATGCAATGTTTATTTTTAGTTCTGAGAGATCCCAAATGTATACTAATGGAAAGAAAATAAGTTTTCTTTCTTTTCATTAGTATACAAAGTTCCGCCAAGTAACGCAACAAGATCCTTGATGGCTTAGTTTGATATAAAATTGCACCTGATAGTTGAGAACCTATAGTTGATATAGATACCGTAAATAAGGGTAGTATTTAAACCAGTGACTATAAATTAAAGTTTTAAGTGACAAAAATAATTAATTTAGGTTATAAAATTACTAAGTGAGCTACTGACTGCGTGCGAGTGATGAGAAATCAACAGAACAGCAACTTACAAACATAAAATTTGAGATACTTAAAATACAAAAAGAGAAGCTTCATAATATTTGAGCGACCTAATATTTGTTTGAGTGACAACGTTACGTCCTGCATTTTTTCAATATTTAGCTAATGATTTATTTATACTGAGTGGCAATTTATCTTAAATTAAGTTTTTCGAATAGAAAAACTTCTCTGAAAAATACTATAATGAGCAGAGTACTATGAGCTCACATTTTTATGAAAAGTTTCTTATGAAATAACTATTTGAAGAAACACTATTAGCCAAGAAAATTCATTATTTAAGGATAGGTAATTAAATGAAACAATAAATAAGACGCTTCAGTCTTTTAAGCTAAGTTTACGGAACCCTGCTTCGCAGGGCTCCTATTTTTGGGTATAGGGTCACAAGAAAGCCTAACATAACCTATTAAGATTATTTTCATAAATAAATAGATCGTGATTTTCGAAATGAAGGCGGGCATCAGTTTCGTCACCTTCGTCAGCTCTACTTATCTGACTGCATCGATTTGTCACCCCGCCCCCATTCGAATTCGCGCGCACAAACAATCTGTAGTTTTCATAGAAAATCATATCAAATCTAATACTATAGTCGTATTTTTAATTAGACGAAGCCAACTGACAGTAGCTAATGTCACTTTGTAAAATAATGTTGTCATATTTAAAGTAATAGTGATGCATTTAGTTCTCGTTCAATCAGATGAACGAACATTGAGTGTGAATAGTTAATCATTTCAAACTATAAAAGAATATTATTTCTATATTACAATAAATGTGCTCTGATATAAGTTACTAAAAGTTATGTAAGTAGTATAAATTGTTATATTTTATACATCTACAGGATGTAAAAAGACCCTTAACGAAAACTGAAATCCCATGTTGTACCAATCACTACGAACATTTTTTACTTCGGCACCATACCTGGGAAATTACTGGTTCAGGAGATATTGAAACTCAAAGTTAGTATGGAATTTTTCTAATTAAGTACAAAATCGATGCATTTACCCCGCCAAGATGTTCGCTAGATGCCCTATGACCCCATGTTTAGGTAGATATTTCGAGCATTGAACGGGCGCGCTTTAAATTGCGGTTTAAAAATGTGAAAACTTAAAAAAAAAATTCGTTTCCCAGGTATTATTTTTGGTTAGTATGACTTGGCATGATGTCCACAACGAGTAAACTTCAGCTTGGTGATGGGTCTTGTGACACCCTGTATAGTTTCAACTACATGATGTATTGAAAATAGAACAGTCTTACAGGTTTCCTCGCAATGTTTTCCTTAATGTTTAAAACACTCGGTATTCAGTATAGGTAAATACTATAGGAACATAGTCTTCGAAAACTCGAACACCGTACCTGATATCGGCCGTTCGGCACACTAACTATTCACTAGACAATCGATGCAATTTCATTCATTCAAGAGATTTTTCAATCACTCACTTTGTCACAACACTATTTTTATTTCATCATAAACTGACAACACAGTAAACGTCAGTTGACTTCGTCTAATAAAAAATACGACTTTAATATATAAAGCTGAAGAGTTTGTTTGTTTGTTTGCTTGAACGCACTAACGCTAATCTCAGGAACTACTGGTCCGATTTGTAAAATTCTTTCAGTGTTAGATAGCCCATTTATCGAGGCAGGCTATAGGCTATATAACATCACGGTGTGAACCACGGGAGCGGAGCAGTAGCCTTGAATAACGCGGGTGTAACCGCAGGCCCATCTAGTTAATAAACATAAGAGCTCAAATAGAATATATATAAATAATCATTAATAAAGTAGCTTACAAAACCAGTGTCATTTTTAGCAGTTCGTTATGTAAAACCTCAATTGGAAAAATAGTCTCTATCTTAATATTGAAGTCGCCTTCTCTGTATTTCTAGTCGCTCACCTAGTGATTGAGTCGCACGGCTGGAATTTTAATTTCTGAAATGGAATAATCACAACCCGCATTCAGTACGCTCGTCCTAGATGTTATTATTAACCGATATTCGTCGATAGTTTAGTTAATTTTTTCCCTTAATTCATGCCGCTCAAGTTATTAAAACTTGTATCTTATCAGCGTATCTTATCACCAGTCGCTTGATTTTTTTTATTCGCTCGTGTCTTCCCTTTAAATAGTTCGAAAACAATGTTATCGAAAATTCCAAACAGTCTCAAGTGAATAAACTGAATAGTATGAGATTGTTGTGAGTGGCAACCAAACTCGTTCTAAACGGTCTACCTTGTAAGTTGCGGAAACCTACCAAATTAATGGAATCGGTAATGCAAATACTTGCTTAATTCGAAGGTAATAAATAGAAAGTAGTTTCAGACTTGGACAAATCATGTTTGAAAATATGAACAGCGAACTATTTGCGTTAAGAGATATCAAACAAATATCAACGAGATTTCATTATTCGTCATTTTCTTAAACGCTATGGAGCAAATACCGCGAAGCATAATTTTCATACTACTATTGTTATATTTATTAATGGATGTACAAAGCATTTACGAAAATGTTGAAGGCGATGGCTGAATCAATCAGTTAATCTGATGGTAAACGGTCTACGAGTGTTCTTAAAATTAGCGTGAAAATAACGTCGCGCTATCTGTTGTTTGAAAACCGAACAAAAATCCATCCGGTAGTTTTTTGAGATTAACCTGTTCATAAAAAATATTGTTCTTCTTCATCGTGTCATTGGTTCAGATTTTCTGTTCCCAAAACTTGGCTACGGTAACGGCATTGTCTGAGGCCACTTTAAGATCCTGTTTACTGCAGGTAGATGGACAAAGAGGGCATGAGAAAGATCATATGATAAAACATACTTCTTTATAAAACTTCTTTGGTGAACAATGTCGAAGACGCGATAAAAACAGGCGCTGGGTTCGACCCGTGTGTGGCCGAAGTGCTGAGTTACATGTTCGATACCTACTCAGCACGGATACAGTGCATATCGGGTACCTGAGTTCGATACCAAGACATGGGAATGTCATTAACCTATTCTATTCTGAATGTGTCGTAAGAATGATGCATGCTTGAGAAACTTGATGGGAGTGAATGAAGCAAGAGAGGTATGTCAGGAACTCAGGATCGTTGCAAATGGCGTTCCGTAGTCTCTGCCTACCCCTCCAGAAAACAAGCGTGAGTCTATATGTGTATGTATGTGTCGTAAGAGGCGACTAAGAAAAATACACGAAGCTACTAGAATCTTTGCAAAGTGACGGATAACTCGAGATCAAACCCACTACCATTACTAACACTACCAACCCATTTAATCAAGATGGTGAAGAAAACCAAATTCTCTTATTGACTCACTGCTGTGAAGCAAATTAAAACAATAATTGAAAACCTGTGAAGGAATTGCAATGAGTATCTAGTATCTAATCTATACACAAATAAAATTGGAGTGTCCGTTTTAATATAAAACTAACCGCTTTTTACTTAATGCATATGGATGTTTGTTCTCACTAATCTCTAGAACGGCTGGACGACTGAACGGATTTTGACGGGACTTTCACTGGCGGATAGCTGATGTACCAAGGAGTAACTAGGGCTATAAATAAACCGGGTACGCGAAATAGTTCGCTCAGGACGCCGGTGAAACCGCGGGAAACAGCTAGTGTTCAATACAAATAAATCTTGGCAGAAAAAATTGCACACCATGTTCCTATAATATCATATTTCTTTGTACCTATCTATTTTCATAGTAATACCTAAATCGTATGTTGCAATGCCTTGTTTTCGCAAATTGTATTTTTGTATAATTTCTTAAAAGATTTCAACTTTGTTATTCGCAGGTGTATATTTCTGCATGAGTAGTAAAATACAGGTAAAATGTAATAAAAGTAGTAAGTCAGTTATCATATCACATTATTTTGTTGATTAGTTAAATATAATAATAGGTACTTATAGAGTGCTAAAATCTGACTAATAATTTAAACCAATTATATAGCATTTTTGCATACATTTTACGATTGAAGTCGTTTTAGTACAAATAACTTACTATTCCAGTGGCTTTATACTTCCTATGTTTCCATCCCCTTCAGGGATTTACTTATAGTCCTAGTGTTATCCCAGTTGCAATCCCAGGTCCGCTTACTAGTCTAACCGGATTTGAAGGAATTTCCTTTTCTACAGACTTTCGTAACCCAAATTAGTTATTTTCCATGGTTTATTCAGTCGTACTATATATACCTAATTCCCTATAACGACTCTCAAAGATCTCCGTGCCAGCCGTGACGGAGAGCTTTTATCATGCTCTCCGAGGCACGGGCCAAACGATAATTTACTATTCAGTTTGAATATTTACATATTTGTATAACATTATTTCAAAGAATACATAAAGAACACAAATAGGTAAACACTAGAGGATGCCCGCGGTTACACCCGCGTTATTTAAGGCTACTGCTCCGCTCCCGTCGCTCATAGCGCGATATTATATAGCCTATGGCCTTCCTCGATAAATGGGCTATCTAACACTGAAAGAATTTTTCAAATCGGTCCAGTAGTTCCTGAAGATTAGCGCGCTCAACCCAACAAACAAACAAACTCTTCAGCTTTTAGTATAAGATTAGAGATTCAATTCAGAATCTAGGCTTAGTAGATCAGTCTGCTATCTTGGTTCATTTGTGGCCTACACAAAATATTCACCAAAATGGTTTCGGATTCAAAATATCCAACAGATGTCTGGTTAATACAGATAATATATTTAAAATTAATATCTTCTGGCGGAAGCCCAGCACAATAACAAAGATCCCTATATTTACCGAACCAAAGCATGTGTAGGTAATGTAGGTATGCAAATAGTTGTTTACAAGACCGCCTATATTTAGGGCAACATATTGAGATGATGCCGATTCAGCTAGTTTTGCTAACACAACGAGAACATGTTTGTGTATCACAGCCGAGTTTCTGTCATCAGTGGCTAGATCAACTGCTTTGGGACGCACCCGGTACGGTTGTGGGTGTCTCCCATTAAGTCACCGAGAGTCACACATTTTTGAGGTGTCATCCAGACTTAACTTCAAGAACAGAATACAAACAATAAAGAAAATACATATTCTTTTAAATCTATTTAGTTCTTATAGTTGAGTACCGCAAAAAGGGTGATGTGATACTCAGCACGGAGCGTGCCTATAGGGGCCCCGGTTCATTCTTTGGTACAAAGTAAATGCCAAGTGCACGCAGAGCACACTCTCGGGGAACGCGTATGCCCAAAGTAAGGAAGGCTTTACTACGCCATTGGACTAACGGGCAGTCGTACAGTGAAGGCTAAAAACATAAAAATATAAATCATACATACCTGTATTTCATCAACATAACTGTAGTCCAATACGGTTTTCCATTTGAAAGGCACGTCGCGGGAGACTCTAAACGTAGAACTGACACCAGCCACCTCGACATTAGTGTGTGACTGCAGGTATTCGTCGATCGACTGCGTGGCATTTAGCCTTAGGAACTTTAAAATTCGATGTGTTGTAGCGTAAGGATCCAGTGCCAACTCTTCGTAACGTAGCACCCTGCAATTTAAAAGTAGAAAAGATAATTTAAAAAGAAGTCATCAACATTTTTCTCATAGTAGTTGGCCACAACTTTGAACATCGTTAGCGTTATCCCGGTCGCAACAAAGACCCCTTGAAGTCCGGGATTCGCGCGCTAGTCTAACCAGATATGACAGAATATCAACTTTCCCTCAGAGCGACTGCCGTCTGACCTGCGCAAGGGATGGATAGCGCGATATTAGCGATATTCCATGGGTTAGACCAGTATCGGTATATTTGAGGGTACTTCGATTGTCAATGATTTTTATGACTGGTGGGGTCAACCGTTCAACGTGGTCGCTGAGGCACGGGACAAGCGATAATTTACTATTTAATAGACACATAACTTCGAAACGTCAGTGGGACGTGCCGTGAATTCGAATCCGATAGGTACCCTCTGCATGGCAATTTGTTGGTAGGTATCTACCACTAGGCTATCACTGCCTTAATGCTGCCAAATACTGCGCAATTCCTGAACAAAATTGACTATTCTTTAGTAAGAGTCAAAGTTCGTAATGTAGAATGCTATCTCTTTTTGTTCTATAATTTTCAGAACTCTAGAAAGAAAGAACGACATCAACCACAAGAGCTCGTCTTTCGAACGGTTCTGGTCGTAATTACTTGTCAGTATTCTAAGGGTTCCTAAGTTTTTATCTACTAGAAACGCCTAGACATGTGCTATGGAAACCTGAGAGCAGTCCTTACCGGTAAGCGGCATTAGTGATGGCAATTAATGCGATTTCGCATTAATTTCATTAGCATGCGAATTCGTGACTCTTAACATGCTAAATGCTATTGCTATGCTATTTGCTAATTATAACGGTGATTAATAATAGTGTTGTATGTGAAGTGTGAAATTTATTAATATGCGAATTAAAAAGCGCGTTCGCTTAAGAAAGACTCTTGCACAGGTATTTTATGTACCTAAGTAAGATAATGGTCACAATAATAATAATATTCTACCACATTCACACAACACCATCTAGTCCCAAACTAAGCAGAGCTTGTACTATGGGTACTAGACAATGGATAAACATACATATATACTTTTTTTTGTAAAGAATTAAAGTAAAAGAATAATATAAACATAACAACATTAACAAAGGACTATGCGTCATTTTGGACCCACTTTTGGACTTTGTTCAACAGTGATGAATTTTATGTCATATGAAAGCTCTTGAAGTGTACTTTATTTTATTCTATGGCAGCTTAGCTCAATTCCAGCGCAAAAATGGTGTTTTGCTGCGTTATTGAAAATCAGTGTTGTTTTAATATTTAATTATAAACCTGCCAATTAGTAGCTAAATACAATAAAAGGACTTTTGACTGTCTCCGTAGCCCAGTGGTAGTGTAAGCGACTGCAGATTATGAGTTCTCGGTTTCGATTCTCGGGTCGAGAAAAAGGGATATTAGGTTTTTCTGTTAAGAATTATCCAATTCAAAGCTCAAAGTCTGGAGGTTGGCGGTGTTACACCTCCGTGCCTTGGAAAAGTTTGTCGTTGGCTCAGATCAAATAAATAACGAGATATGCCCCGGCCGCACTTTTATACGCGCGGCAATGTCACCACTTTTTCGCCGCCTAGAGACGTGTATCTACGTATAGGCTTCACGCACACTACGCACGCTATGCCAATCAATCGCGCAATCGCCACGAACACAAACAATTTAATGTGCGCTTTTAAGCATGTTGCGTTCGCACGCCTTTTTATATCTATTTATTTCTTTGATCTGAGGTACACTTTGATCAGGATCCGAAACAATAGGAGAGAGATTAGGTGCAAGACCAACGGGTCTTGCACCTAGTCTCTCTCCTATTGTTTCGGATATGCCGTCCCATCGGAATATGACAGTGAATAACAGCACTTGTGTTTGCGCACACCAAGGCGCACACACTTGTACACTATGATGAATTATATCTCGCACAAATATCTCTAGTCTCCGTTGTGACTGGGCACCGTGGTCGAAATTCGGCTTGCAGGATACTACAACAAAAAGATCATCACATACCTAGGCCGTATGATATCCTAGAATATGTTATTTTGATTTTGAATGTTTTACTTTATGTTTCTACGTTATTTAATGTTTATTTTGTACATTTTGAAAAGCAATATAGTTATTCTATCAGTATAAATAAAAATAATGGCACAAAATATACGATAAAAATATCTGCTAACGTAAAACATTGTCACTGAGACAGCAAAACAAATTAAATACTACAGAATAATAACCTAATACTCTTAGTTAAATAAATATTATATAGTGTTATCTAATCCCACGTTTTAAATAATTCATCACCATAATTGATTTACTACTACCTAGTTTATAAGTTATGAATATTATGTTTTAAGCTCAAAATACTTATTTTACTGTTACAAATACGTTTAGTTAATTTATTTATATTTAGCGCCCGGTAACGATAATAGGCTCGCCCCCTATGACGTGGGACCTAAAAATTCATGGCGAAATGTGGGTGTAATATTTACACCTCTGCCTATCCCTTCGGGGATACAGGCGTGAGACTATAAATAAAAATATATATATTTACTTTTCATTTAATGTTGGCATCGGGATGTGACTGCCCCACGCCCACTGGAGACCACTTTGACCAATACTGATATCTCCTCCAATACAAATAGTCAACCGAAAGATGTCGGTCAACCAATGCCAAAACTAAATGGGCACCAGCGCCTAGAATCAAACATTCCCGCCCCTGCATTCGCCAATCCGCCTGCCAAGCTACCTACGGAAAAATTCAATTGGGAAAGGCCTATGTCTTGCAGTGGGCGTCTAACAGGCTGAAATTAAATGAAAAAATGTGCATTGCATAATATTTCACGCGCATTCGTAATTTACAAAAAAAAAAGTTTAACGTACCAAAACGCTGTTTTTGCGCTGGATTTGAACTTAGCTGCCATATAATGAATTAAAGAACATGCCAAGAGCTTTCATATGACATACGTTTCATTACTGTTGCACACTTTTGAAAAGTGGGTCCAGAGTTCATACAAAAGTGCCCATGGTCCTTTAAGGACCTTCTGTCATACTTACTAATTACCTACTTTATCTAGATTTGGGACTAACAATAAAATATAGAAACTGGTGTATTATTAAATTTAGTAGGTAGGTACCAATATTATTTACAGGTACTTACTTGTATAATTTGTTCATATTATTATCAATTAAAAGTACAACAATAAATATTAGACGAAAGAAAGTTTATCAAATACGTAAACAAAACTCACTATTATGTGCCAATTCGTAGGTACTAAATTTTGACATAATACGAACACGAAGCGCGCCAAACGCGTGTAAACACAGATAATTATTACCTAAACAAACATTCACACGCATTCACTCAATATACGACCTTAAATACGAGTATATCAAAGATCATAATTGCTTAACTTCATCGTTCGCATTCGCACCATTTGCTAATAATTTCACTTCTCGTGTCAGGTGAAACGGATATATTGAATATTCCCGTGGACGAGACAGAGAACGAGTTTCCCGCGTTAGCAAAAAAATATAAACGAACCGAATCGCGCACGAAAGAAACGATGAATTCACAATTCACGAAATTTCGCAATGATATTTCATATGCTAAATGCTAAATGAAAATTCACATGCTAAAATTAATGTGAATGCTAATATATCCATCACTAAGCGGCATCGTCCTTTACACGCGCGCGAACGTAATTTCAGAGGGCCTAGACGAGTTGCATTCGATATCATTATTCGCTAAGTGCAGAAATGTAAATAGCAAAAAAAAAAAAAAGCTTACTCCTTCGATACGTTACGTGGTCGACGAAGGAAGAATAGCTTAAGTTACTTTGACAACCTAACGATGGCGGGTTAGAAATGAGAAGCGACTAGGTAACACTTGTTTAGGCTCTTTGGTGTCAAACCCCAACCTTATAACATGCGGTTTGCTACTTTTAGATAGATAGATAGATATATTCTTTATTGCACACCAAAGTTAATTACATTTATTCAGTGACTTAAAGCTAAGTTTCATGTACAAACGGCGGCCTTATCGCCAGGGGCGATCTCTGCCAGGCAACCTTGGGATGGACAGGAATGATCAAAGCATTTTTGTGGGTATGGTGTAGCTTTAAAATGAAATTATCAAGAAGATTATCCTAAATAACATACTATAATTACTAAAATATAAATAAATATACATTTTACTTAGATACATAAAATACATACATAATTTATACAAATACAATTAAATATATATCAATAAACTAAATTTTACTACTGGCACACAAACTCAAGTAGGTATACATATAAAAATTAAGAACGAGAGACCTAAACAGGGTGCCTTAGCTTTGACTCTTGTATAAAACCGAAGCAGTCTAGATTACCACTGAAGATTTACAGACGTCTTCATTTTAGATATCATATTTGCACAATTTACAAAATCAATCGATTTTGATTTAGAAGGTCTATGAGTGCATGTTATGTCTTGATTTCTTGATTCAGGCTCAGAATCAATTAAATAGGTAGGTACTTTGCACAATGTGTGAATGTGGCGTTTTATCACAGTCAAATAATCCATACAGTCGTTCGACGAACGCGTCTAGACGGGTGCCAAGAGCAAGAACACCTGCGGAGTGAAATAGGTGCTGACTGACACTTTGTATGCAAATCTGTCACCGCACGAAAAATGCAACGTGTTTTATAATAATTATTTATCGTTAATTATTGTAATATAATAAACTAGCTGTTTCCCACGGTTTCACTCGCTTCGCGTACCCGGTTAATTTTTAGCCTAAGTTACTCCTTGGTACATCAGGTCAATGAGGGTCCCGTCAAAATAGGTCCAGCCGTTCCAGAGATTAGCGAGAACAAACAGACAGACAAAAATTTTAAAAAGTTTCATTTCGGTGTATGTACCGTGTATACATCCACAATATGCATTGAGTAAAAAGCGGTTATTTTAATATTACAAACAGACACTACAATTTTATTTATATGTACCTATAGATAAGTGATTGACACTATATTATTCATGTAGCGTAGCAATTGTAATATTTTTCTAAAATAAATAAACGGTGTTTGAATAAGTAGGTATTGTTTACATGTGGCAGCCCTAGCCTACTTACCCTTGTCTAGACGTTGTCGGCTTTTTCTACGAGATCAAAGGCGTCAAACTACTGTATGTCTTTATACTGTGGTTTTATTATTAGCTCGTAATGCACAAATCATATATTATTGCAAGCAAGGTAGGTATACCTACTACTAATTATAAATATTGTAATGTTTCGCTAACAATGTGTAATTTGTTCAACTGATTGATTCGTTAACAATATCTAATATTGTTTACTGTAGAAGCCTATGATTACCTCTATTGTGTAAAACCATAAGCTACATTATATTATGTTACGTTTACGCGAATGCTGTTATAATATTTGAAGTTTATTTTTGTGTTGGCTTCCTGACTTTAAGGACTGGTTAGTAGGTACTGGTTGCAAACGAAAGTTTCGAAAGGTAAATTAATGTTAATCTTCAATCCATGATGGAAATCATCGCGTTCTATGACACTTATTTGGAGTCGTCTTTTTAGAGACAACTTCACACCAGAAATATATCGGATATGGACCTTGTGTAGACTCTACAAACATTCAATCAATGGACACAAAATGTTCAGCCAATGTTACACACAGGGATTAAACAACAATTCGCGGATAATACAAAGTGTCGTCTTTGTGCAGGAATCTAGCCCACAACACTTGGCGCTGTTCCAAGCCGCGAAACGACCTTTTATACGCCATAAATGCTGTCAAGCCTTTTTAAACAGTGAAGCTTTAGTATACTTAAGAATACTACTACTACATAAAGCACTACTGAATATTAGGTTTTCTTTATCCGGTTAGACTGGTAAGCGGACTCCGGGATGCAACTGGGATAACAGGATGCACACGATCGCCTTTTCGATTCCGCGGCGTGCTGTAGCGGTCCCTCTCTCTTTCTCGCTCTAGTAAATGACGGTCCTAAGTGACAGAAAGGGATAGAAGCATAGAAAAGTGCGATGCGGTGCTGATAGATGTAGCTCAACTTAGTTTAGAAAACTAACCAAAATGTTGATCAATTACTGATCTTTTTTCTTTTTCTTGTGAGTGTGTGGTCAACTCTGGTGTCGGAGTTTATTTAGACCGCGCACAGGCCTCGGGATGACGAATTTACTGATAGACAGCATCTAATAAAAGGATGATTTAACAAAAAAACATGTCGTGACTATTGCTTAAACGCAACATCATCTAAGAGTGTAATAAAAAGATATATTCAAAGTGCATTGTGCATTTGTAATATGACATGTGACCTTCTTTAATAGCATGAAAAACTCGTTATAACTTGTGTTTTGATGTAATCATGGCCATAGACTGCATGGATGGCTGAGTTGTTTAAACGGCCGCGTCTTTGCTTGACACAGCGGCGAGCGCAGTGGTTTCGATTCCCACACGGGACACACTTTATCCCATTGCGTGTGTGTTGGGCCTGGTATGGGTGTGCTTAGAGTGTGTTGGTTGAATGTTTAGACAGTCCCCCATGATGCAGGAATTATTACTAGTGCGGGCTTTGTTATAAAACAATAGGCCATACCGAATAATAAGTAAAAGTGTTTCATATGCTTGAGCAACACGTCCCCTACCTCGAATCGGAAAATCTTCAGCTATAAAGCGCAGGCCACACCGCCAACTGACGGACGGAGCGAGCGAAGCGGACGACATCGTTTCACCTCTTTTCATACTTGGGTGTTAGTTGGCGGTGTGAACCCAAGTATGAAAAGAGGTGAAACGATGTCGTCCGCTTCGCCCGCTCCGTCCGTCAGTTGGCGGTGTGGCCTGCGCTTAAGGCTATAAGCCCTATTTGAACACCGAAAATCGAGGAATAGCTATGAGTTGACTTTTGATGTCATCAGTAACATCGTAGTATTATCCCTGTTTCATCTAAGACTTACTTTAGAGCCCAGGTCCATTTCTTGTTTAACCTGATCTGTGAAACATGACCATGGCCTCGGTAGTAAACCATGGTAAAGAATACTAATACCATGTACCAAACTTATATCATTACTCAATATATTAAATAGGGTCTAGGTCATATGACCCTGAGCCATAGAACTTTTCTATTGCAAGTAAGTATTACACAAAAATTATTGCTAATTACTTATTGAAAGAATTCATACTTTTTGATAAGATTGTATAAGTAAATAATTATAATTGGTGGATATAAATTTGGACATGGCAGACCTCAGGCTACAAGGCTCCTTGGCTCTTAGATTGCAACTGGGATAACACTGAGTTGATAATAATTTGTTGGGACCATGGTACAAAACTTCCTTTTTTTTTAATATTGCATCATTTATTATTTTGTTTTGTAATTGACTTCCACTATACTGTTATTGATGAACTCTACAGATTAAGACATTAGTTTCTAATAAAATAATTCTTATGCATCAACACTTACAAGGCCAAAACAACCAAAATGTTTTCATTAGGTTTGTAATAATCAGAATTTGATTTATTGTTGGCAATACTTGTAACAAGTAACTACCAATTATTTGTTTATTATTGTGTGTAATATATCCATCTGGTTTTGTATATCTGGTAAATATGGTATTTTAGTAAATATGCTATCAATGTCATAATTATCAACATATTATATTACTTGTATTGTAGTGTTTTGTTTTTTAATTCAACTGTTTGCACATAGACCTGTGTATATTTTTAACCTTTTACTGGCATATATAGGGCAGCAATAGCCTACTGGAGAGACCGACAGACTGCTATGGTCCGGGTTCGAATCCATGGCATGTACCAATGACTTTTCGGAGTTATGTGCGTATTCAATTGTTAATTATCGCTTGCTAAACTGTGAAGAAAAACATTGTGAGGAAACCTGCATGTCTGAGAGTTCTCCATAATATTCTCGAAAGACATGTGAAGTCTGCCAACTGCATTAGGACAGCGTGGTGGCCTATGGCCTTACTCTTCTCATAGTGAGAAGAGGCCCGTGCCCAGCAGTGGGACAGATTATATACAGGCCTGATGACCAGACTGGCATATAGCACTGATATTATCATCAACTGGCCTGTCCTCTCAGTAAATCAAATAATAAAGTTTAAGAGTTAGTGCCTTTGTGCCATTTCTTCTTAATACAATTTTGTATCAAGTTGCTCAACAATTAAGGTCAATGTTGGACAATACTATGTACAATAGATGGAACATAATTGAGTTTTATTGTTGAATATCCTTTTCAATTAATTCTATTTAGTATCAAAGCAAATTGCTATCAAAGCATAAAAGTGTTAAATATTTAAACTATACTTAACATTTAGAATAATAATGAGGAAGTGAGTATTCAATTTTGTATGATAAGATTTTCTCTTTTTTCTGCCATTTTATCACTATCCTAAAGTTATTTTATTTGCATTCAAGACTTATATTTTGGAGTTTTGGGTCTGCTATCTAGCCCAGCCAGATTTAACAAAATATTAGCTCACCTTTTTCTGCCTAGAATTATAGAATTTGGTATTATAAAATTACAAAGTTCAAACTTAGCTTTCTTTCTATAACTGTATCAAACGGGCACCCATAGTATTTCCCACTTATAAGTAAAACCTAAATGTAATACTGTCCATCGATGTTCTTTGACATTGTGGGAGAGATATTTGTATAACACATATTTTTATAAAACCCTGTTGGGCTTTTCACAAAGTTGCAAGGAAATCTATTCAATGGGATCACCTTATAGACTATACCAAAAGATTTGCCGATTAGAGGAAAAAAAATAAACAAAAGCAAAACTTACATAAGTCTATTGGGATATAATGGCAGCAGTCTTCCTGCAGCCACATAGTCACTGATCATATCAGCACAAAGAAGAGCAGGCTTCCAACAATCCGGACTTGGCTGACAAAATGAGCGGTGTTGTCTGGACTGCATCACACCGCGGGGATCGCGGATCAACAGTATCACCTTCACATTCAGCCTAAAATAGAAATAAAAGTCTTTAGTTATGTTTAAAATAGTTTCATTATATAATAGTGCTTACTAATCATCAGTTGACTATACAAGGCCCCTATCTAAACATGGTTTACATGGAATTTGCCTGGTTAAAATATCTTTTTAAGTTCTTTGAGATTTGAGATATGTAGTGACGGAGAACAGACAAAATTAAATAAACCATTGTTTTAACATCAATAAAATGAACATTGGGCTAAATAAGCTACTGTAGGTTATCTAATGAACTTTGTTTTAATATAATATAGTATCTATACTCACTCTTTATCATCCAAAAGGTCCTGGATGAGCCGTAATCTTACTCTTACAACCTTCATGCTTTGAAAAGGAAACAGCTTACAAAACTGTGAAGTAAAATCAGCATCATAACACAGGTGCTTCTTATATTTACAATGGTCCCATAGTCTTGTATTATGGCGAAACTGGTTCAAGTGAGTCTTTCCGTATTCAAAGTAATCATCCATACCATAAAAATTACAATTTAACATGTCTCTTATATTGGCCAATGCTGTATTTGATTCTGGTGGCCCTCTGATTTGAACAATGTTTAGTTTTAGAAGGGGTTCATAGTGATAAAAATTACCCGGCATTGCATTCAACACTTCGCCAAGAAATGTAGTACCAGATCTCCATGTCGATATTATGATACTCCGTATTGGTCTTCCTCCTGATTCCATAAGCAAATCATCTAAATCACGAACACTAGAATAAGAGAAGTTGTATGTAGATAACTCCAATTTTATTTTGGCTCGAGTTTTCTCTATTATTTTCTCGATATTTGGGACACCGTCGTAGGAGTTCGACGGTATCGGTTGCGCGAAGTTCTCCTCGCCATCCTCGACTTTTAAAAAAGTCCTGACGTTTCTCCGGCTTTCGATGGACGGACGATAATATGTGTTATCTGCATATCGACTTCCAGCAAGGATCAAAAGAACACTGAGGCCAAATGCGAAACATATTGAGTAAAAGTTAATTCGCCGCAACATCACGTTTTAGGAACACGAACAAAACAATTTCGGAGAATCTGTAAGGATGGAAATATTTTATACAACACCAGCACTACGAATACGCACTCACTATCATTTTTTTAAGTTTTTGGATCCTTCTAAATCATAATCCCATATTTCTCGTTTCCGCGGAAACCCCGCATTGCACCTTCACCGCCATTTTGAATGAATGACGTACAAATTGTCAAAAAACTTTTTAATTTTTACAATGTCAATGAGCCGAGGTTACGTCACAATTAAGCTTATAAGTTTATAATGTCTTTGATTGAACTAATTAAAGTAAATTATACACTATTTTAAATTTAATAGTAGGACACTTACACAATACTTGTTGGATTCTATTACACTGCACAGAATAAATATGACTAACTAATACAGTTGCTCGACTAGTAGTAACTTGTGTACAGCGCGGCGTGCATTTTTATCAAGGTGATGAACTTGATTATCATAACAAGGTACCTGAATTGTCGGAATTGAAATATTGATAAAATATAAGAAGTATTAGATAGATATTCAGGTTTTCTCAACCTTTTTCAATATTCAAAACCTTGTAGTAACTCTGTATTATTAGGGTATTTGATATTTTTGGAAGTTTGGCCAAACAACGTTCTTGTACTTATTTACTTAAGTATTTACTACGGATTAATCAACACGCATTAGGCCACCACGCAGCATATCCACGACCGGTGGCAACAAAGTCCATTAATTGGACTTTGTTGCTACTGGTTATTTACTTATTTACCTTCGCATTATTAGCTACCTACCACTACGGCGAATTTCGTATAACCGAGCGTCTGCATCTTAGATGAAGCTGCTAAAGTTGCAACTGCTATCGTTAGGTACCCAACAATCACGTAGTGCTCAAGGTAGGTAACCAATTCATTATTACACGGTAAACGCTTATCTTAGACAATTAAATCGACTCATCTTTGTAATATAATTTTGTTCTTCCATGCGTGTATTATGACGCAATTTGACTTCTTTGCGCACTTTAAACATTTTTGAATTGTGTGTGTGTACACACGTGTACCTTTCAGTGTGTTATTATTATTACTAGATGGTTAATATTCCTAGTTTAACTTGGAAGGTGGCATATCGATAGAGTTCTAGGATATCCAACGTCCTACACAACTGTCGCTAGTCGCGCTTGTCGAGAAATAGTAATGTGGTCAAGGGCGTCGCCAAGGGAAGGCAGAGGGGGCAGCTGCCTCCCCCTAGAGATTCAAGAACCCCTACAATTTATACTTTTCTCAGTACTTTTCCCATTTACTAGATCAACTTGCCAAGGCCATCGGCTGGCGACTTTGCATCCCCCCTCCCCTTTTCCTAGGCAATCGGCTGGCGACGCCCCTGTTATGTGGTGTTTGCTAGCAGAGGGGGCCTACTCCGTCTTTGCTAAAGCGCCGCGGCAGACATTGCTGACCTTAACTAACCGCCGTAGAGTACCTTCCATTAAGGTGCTTTAGAAAATGTACATACATAGGTACCTACTCATACATAAACTCAAGCCTCTTGCCCTTCGGGGTAGCAGACTGCAGAGACAACTGAACGCCACTTGCTTCTATCCTTACAAACCTCACGCGCGTTGTTATACAGATCAATGTCACGCGCTTCCTCTAGGTACACTCATTAGTCATTACATGGTCATTACCTACTCTTTTCATACATGCTCACCGTTTTTATACATGTTTAGAAATAGAAAATGTATGAAAAATATTTGTTATCGACGCACAAGTCGTATGCGTTAATCGTGTGCAAACTGAGACAGGTCTCTAACTAATGTAGGTATGTAGGTACCTATCTACCTTACGTAAAGCTTTATATCTATGTAATTAAGTGTTTTAGTTAGGTACCGGCGTCGTGCAATCTCTGACGAGCCACCAAAATGTGGACCACGTCATTCAGATTTCACGTGAAAATAATAAATAAAATGTAATGTATCATGTAGGTAGGTTAACCCTACCTAAGGTTTTAAACAAAATCAAAATTCTTCATCGAGGTGCCAGCTATGTAAAATCACAGCCGTGTGAATCGGGCATTACCTATCCCTTCATTATCAATTTAAATTATGTGGCTTAAGCGTATTCGGCAACGTGCTTCGTAGGTATAATAGGTAATACCTACCTATCATTCAGCTCACCGCTGCTTTATGTAAGTAATGCATTACTGTAAAACTGCTTACGCAGCGACATAGGTGCGTGTGGGACGGGAATGTACTTACTTACCTACAGTCACAGTAATAATATCTATATAAAGTGATCCGTGTCTCTGTATGCACTTAGCCCTATTTTTTATGCTATCAGTCGCAGTCAGATGAGGCGGTTTCTTATCTGACGGTAGGGTCATCATATATTTTCATGGAAATATTTTTAAAACACTGCTTGGCGCACTATCATAATAATATTATGGAATATAAAACATCAAGGTTTACGAATTATTTAAATTCATGATACATAGAGCAGGCGATTTTAGGTTCTTCTTGGCTTCGCGAAAAAGGCAAGTTTGCCTATTATTAAATATATAGTATTGGCCCCATCATTCGGCCCTGAATGACATGCGATAATAATTCATTAAAGAATATTTGCCAATTAGCACAGGGAGGTCAAGCACGACACGACTGAATATATTTTTATAATAAGAATCTTGAATCTTATTATAAAAGGACACAGATACCTATGTGTAACCTACATAATTATATTTTTGTAGAATTGATCGAATACCTCCTTCGATCAAATGTATATGGGTAACGAGTAGAGTCATTTCGCCTGTTCGCGTCCATTTTAGTAATTTGGTAAGTTTGAAGGAGAAAATAAAAATGTCCCAGCACTAGTTTAAATGAAAATTTTATGTAATGCGTATTATTATTAGGGTATTTTTCGGGGCGAGCCTGATTCATTAATAAAAAAGAAATGTTAGTATTTAGTGTATTCATAAGTACCTAAATGGAATGTATTGAAGATGTGATAAACTATTAGGAGTACCTTTACTCCTAATAGTTTATCACAATATAAAATTTATTTTGGTGTGTAGTGGCTTAGGTGTCCAGCTTAAAATTTCAAATCGGTAGCCAAAATTCAGGAGTAGCCACTAGACCATACTGGGGTGGGCACAGGCCATCCACCCTCCTGCTATATACGCCTATACAGTGTGAGTCTTAATAAAGTGCACATATCAAAACCAGGGAAACTAAACACAATTTCACTGACGGAGAAATTGCCAAAAAAAATAATTCAATGTATTATATTTTAAAATTTTAAGTAGCAGAGTGCTAACTCTATTTAAATAAATTGTTATAACTTTTAAATTGAATGTCCTATCAAAGTGGAATAAATTTTGAATTTATTTACATTTATTATAATATGTTGATGAAAATGTGGCTTTTTCATCATTTTTATAACAATTTTAAAATTTTTCGAAAAATCGTCCCCTTTATCCTACTATTTTCATATCACAACACAGGTTCGCGCGTAATTAATCGGAATGGCGGCAATTGCCTTCATTTCATTTCAGTTTGCCATTTCAGTGCGCGGGCAACGCATCTATAGTTTTTATGTATCTTTGGATTTACTAGATTTTTTAAAAATAGGGCTAGCTGGGCGCACGGAAATTTTGTCTATTTGTGCGTGTCCCTTATACGTTGAGGTATTAGCGGTAATCACTTTTTATTTTATTAGTGTGTTAGTATACTTATTTTCGAGAATTTTTAAAGGGAGGTCCGTAAAATGGACGCGAATTGGGCGATGGACACGAAAGGGCGAACTTACCTTGTAAATGATACACACGGCACACCTACCTACCAATAAATATGTTATTAAATAATGATAGGATAGGTTTATACAAATTACTTATTGATACTTATTGATAGGTACCTATTGATTATAAGAGTATTGCAAAGCGGCGGCGTTACTTAAGTCTATTACCTATTTATTTATTAGGTATACCTACTTACTTACTCCTTTTATTGTGTGAGTAGTGAATAAGTATGTTTGTAAAAATTATAGTTAATTAAGTAGATACATAATTTATGTAACACATTTAATAACATTTAGATACATATAAAGTGACAAGAAATACCGACTTTGTGGCGCACCATTTTTTTACGGCACTGCGCGCTGTCTTATTATTTTTCATGGATCTATCGATGGTAAAAATGCCGTACAAAAATATATGACTGAAATGTACTCACTCTACCTGCACTTTTGAATTCTCACCAGCACACAGTTGGACAGCTTACAAGTGATGCATGGCATAGTGCTGAATCTTTTTATTTTATGCTCTTATATCGTCCTAAATACGTCACCTGGTGGTTCATATGACCCATCCATGTTTTGACATGGGCCTGTAGTCTATATTACGTGGGACCTAAAAATTCCTGGCGAAATGTGGGTGTAATATTACACCTCTGCCTACCCCTTCGGGGATACAGGCGTGAGTCTATAAATAAATATAAATAAATAAAATAGATAGCTACATAATATGTAATACATATTTTGCATCAGAACATTAATGGTATTATAAGTAAATCAGATCTTTTAGGTATAAATCTACAATGGCTATTAGATCAGAAAATTTCGACTGATGTAAGTCTTACTGAGCACAATATGACAAAAGATGACTTAAAGAAACAAAAAACAAAAACCTACATATTTTAGATTTCTCTCTCGCGACATCTTTTTGCCGTAAAAATCGACGGGGAGGTTCTTGCATACTGGTCCATAAAAACCAAGAGGTTAAAGCTGTTTCTCAAATAGCGTCAACCTGTGGAATTATCGAATTTTGTGCCGTGGAACTTACAATACATAAATTGATAATTATTTGTGTCTATAGGCCACCACGAACCAACTTTCAGCAATTCGAAGAATTTTCCAAAGATTAAATATTATACTGCGTGAATAGGGTAGTTTCCAGGGTCAAAATAATTACATTTTATTTAGTCCGTATTTTAGATTATAAAGAAATATTGGACACGTATTTTTTCTTTTTTCGATTAAATATAAATTAACAAAGATATACCCCATTAAAGTTACGTGTGACGTCATCTAGTGCGAAAAAATGCAGCACGGCGGCGTGACGTTATACGTAACTTTAATGAGCTATATCTTGGTCATTTTTGGTTTAATTTACAAATAAAAAAATACGTATCGCTTATTTTTGAATAATCTAAAAGACGGACTTATACAATTTTTTTCGTCAACTAGCCTAATATGGTATACCAAGAAAAATCATTATGTGCGGTGATTTTAACATAAATACTTAATAAACAAGAAAGCTTGTAGATACTTATAAGAATTAATAAATACTTTAAATCTTAAATTAGCAATAAATGAGCCTACACGCCTTCAAAGTGGTACATGTATTGATAATTTCATGCATAATATCAAAGGACCAAATTATAAACTTTATGAATTTGCTCTATCCGACCATACCGCTCAGATGTTGTCTTGCCCAGTAAAAATAACTTGCCGCTTTTCACACTGGTATATTGAACTATAGCAAAGAAAATATTGACAAATTTAAAAACTACTTACAAGCTATAAGTTTTAACGAAGTATTTGATACGGATAATCCTAATATAGCATTTGACATTTTTATGACATGTTTACACTAATTTATTATTTATGTTTTCCTTTGAAATTGATTAGAAAAGATTCCCGTAGAAAACCTAAATGGATAACGAAAGGTATAAAAACATGCTCAAAGCGTAAGCGTGATCTACTTTGGCGGTATAGAAAAAATCGTAACGCGCATTATAAAAGTATTTTCAAACAATATTCTTCACGCTTGACCAAAATTATTAAGTTGACCCAGAAATCGCAAATTGACTACAATCATGTTTAAAACTGCCTATAATAAATCCAAAGCAACATGGTCAGTGATAAACCACAATAAACAATGCATTCCCATCGAAGAAATAAAACAAATAAATGTAAATGGTAACACTATCCAAAATCCAATTGACATTTCTGAATATTTCAATGCTTTTTTCGTAGGAACGGGGTCAAATATTAATGTTAACGATACAAATTCTACAAAATCGTATACATTCAATAAAACCGTATGACAATCTGTCTTTATGATGCCCATAACGCCTTTTGACATTAATAGAATAATATCTTCCTTAAAAAACATAAATAGCACACCAAAATTCTTAAAGCTGTATCTGATATTATACCACCTATATTAAGCTACATAATAAATGCCTGTATCGTGTCTGGGGTGTTTCCAGACAAACTAAAAGTTACTATTGTTAAACCGTTTTACAAAAAGAACGATAAAATCGACATGAAAAATTATAGACCGATAGCCTTAATACCGACTATGTCGAAGATATTTGAGAAGGTAGTTGGAAACCATTTAAACGCTTTCTTTGAAAAATATAATATATTCGCTGATGAGCAGGTGGGTTTCAGAAAACAGAAATGTATAAATTTAGCAGTATACAAATTTCTGTAAACTGTTATGACTGGCTTAAATAATAAAAGACATGTCACCGCCCTGTACATGGATTTAAAGAAGGCGTTTGATTACGTGATTTTATAGTCCTATCTCTCTAACAGAACTCAGTGTACTCAGTTCACACGTATATGCTCAAAAACTAAAAAAGAAATTGTATTCTCATCTGAATACCGTGTGGTAAATCAAGGTGTGCCGCAAGGGAGTATTTTGGGTCCCTTGCTTTTCATTATATATATCAATGACCTACCTAGAAATATCAAACAAAATATTGTATCATTTGCTGACGATTGGATGAAATTGGATAACAATCCAATAACATGACAAAAAATTCCCAACAGAAAAACCCAATACTAGGTACTTTTTGTTCGACCCGGGAATCGAGACCTCATGATCCGCAGTCGCTAATACTACCGCAGGACCACAGGCAGTCAAATCTTTCAATACAATTACATTTTATACATGGGTACATCGTGGGTATAACCATGGGTATAACAATGCACAAGTTGATGCATGAAACGTAAAACATTGTTCTGCTCATCTCAGCTCAAGCTTACTTAAATCTCAACGTAATAATATGACTTATTTGTACAACACTTCAGGTGGGACTAATAAAACTAGCGAAAAACGTGTTTGTAAATTCACTTCTGTGTAAGTATATTAATGAAGGAAAGCAACTTACAAGTCTACTTGCCGGATAAAATTTCAATAATCGTCCAGTTAACAGCACTAATCACTTGAATACGTTCGGTAGAATGTGTGTAACGTGTGTGAGGAGCGATTGAAAGACAACATAAGTCGAGCAACTTTCACTATCACAGATTAGAATGCACGCTACACTAAAGAGCATAGAGAGAGGACAACACGGTGCATCGACTGGTTGGCAACTTGTGCACAAAATGACTTGCGAATATTATGACGTATTTTTATGAGCAATCATGTATTTACAATCATTATCGTAGGAGAATAAAAACACTAGGTTTCGAATTAGTGCAAGACAGAGGCTATTCGAGGTCCCAACAGCTCGCACTAATTTAGCCAAATATGCGCCAAAACTGATATTTTTAATTGTACACTGGCGGAATTTGTAAAGGTAGCTATTGTAATAGTCACAAAATTGGAATAGACAAATTTTATATTTCATTTCATTTTCATGGTTATTTAGTGTTCTAATTTTGCTTTCTACTTGTACCTACTTATATGTTTGTAACAATGTCAATCGCATTGGGTGAAACCTGGAATGATTGTGTTGCTTTGAATAAATAAATAAATGTTAAGCCACGCGGTCTGTAATTGTATATGAAGGGCGTTCCTACTCAGAGGCTGAACAGTTTGGATTTCTATACCTTTGGATAGAATTACCTACCTACCTACAGCTTCAGTCAGTAGGTAGCTGGTCTGCTGTAGAAAAGGGTCAGGTATTTATAAGAGTCTTACGTTTCGAGTCTTGTTGTATCAAGGCTGGGTGTGGCAATGTGTCTGGTGATTAAATGTTTGTAAAGTTCCCCTTAGCACAAGAGTTAATACTAGTGCTGCGGCTGTCTACAGATAAAATATAAAAATCCCAGATACAATTCAAAGCTTAGTCTCGACTTTTTTAAGTTGTGAAGCTGTATCACTACATAGGGGAGAGGGGGGCAGCTTTGAACAGGGGCACCTTTGAAAATTTGTGTTTAGAAAGCTATTTTAAACGAAATTATGTTAGTTTTTATTTGGCGTAGTGGCAACACTATCCTACACAACTGTCACTTGTCACCGCTGACGTTTGAAAGCCCGCGGTTGAGTTACGAGGAGAGTTTATTTTCGAGTTTGAATTCTAAACATTTTGAAATAAGCGCGTAAGGATTTCAGGGATCCAATTCAAGGTATGTGAATTGTTTTTTTCATCTTTTAGTCAGAATGTTTCATGTATCACGCAATAAACTAGAGATTAATACATTTTTTTTAACTTTTACTTAGTAAAAAGACGTTTTTTATTTTTCAAATACCATTGGGGCAGCTTTGAACAAAATGAAAGGGGCAGTTTTGAATATTGTTCAAAACTGCCCCAATTGCAGCCTTTAATACGGTTATTTTTAATTTAACATTGTTTTTATTTTATTTATTTCTCTCAAATGAATACTAACATAATTACCAAAAGCAATAAATATATGTTTTTTTAAAGACAATATTATAATGGTTCGAAATTACAAAAAAAAGAGAGAGAAAGAAATTGACGAGTAGGACATGAAGACTGCTGTTCTACACTCCGACTCAATGAAACTCAGACAAGCTGCTGACACGTATAATATATAACCGAAAACCTTATATTATCGAATAAAAAAATATAAAGATTTTTTTTATAGACTCACGCCTGTGTCCCCGAAGGGGTAGACAGAGATGTAATATTACACCCACATCTTGCCATGATTTTTTAGGTCCCACGTAATACCAGTAAGCCAGACTCCGTGCTGCTACTGGGAATTCGGAAAAACCCGTCACGTACTGCGTCATTGTTTTCTTTCAAGGTAATAAAGCTGTTAATTAAAGAAAAATGATTTTTGATTTCTTTATTTTGAAAATGTAAGGTTTATGTTATGTTAGATTCTATGATTGATCTACACTAATATTATAAAGAGGATTTTTTTATTTTTGTTTGTTTGTTTGTTTGTAATGGATAAACTCAAAAACTACTGGACCGATTTGAAAACTTTCTTTCACTACAGTATCTGCGAGTAACATAGGCTATATTTTATTTTAGAAAAAATTGGAGTCCGTAAGATATTTGGGTTTTCCGGGTACGCGAAGTACTTCTCTCAGGATGCGGGTAAAACCGCGGGAAACAGCTAGTCTCATAATATAAATTATTTCTACGAAGCCAAAGTTACTTTTCTGTTTGTTTTGTTTTTTATAAATTATTTAAAAGTATGATAAGCCTTTTAATTTCATCGAATTTAATGACAGTTCAAAACTACCCCACATATCTTCAAAGCTACCCCAGGAGCGGGGTAGCTTTGAACATTTGACTACTGCTACTAAAATTGATGTTGCGGCTACAACTTGTATATTCTTCTTCATATGATGCTGCGATTTTATAGCTTAATAGTCGGACTAAGCATTGTGAAATAGTAAAAGGGTTAAGAACAAGAGAATTTTAAGATATGACACAAAGTTTAAAAACTGTTCAAATCTGCCCCCCTCTCTAGTATAAAACAAAGTCTGTCTTTTGTCTGTCTGTCCCTATGTATGCTTAAATCTTAAAAATTGGGCAAGTGCGAGTGCTTTTAAGTTTCTACCTGTTTATTAAAATCGAGAAACAAATTGCTTAAAAATTACGTTTGTTGTATGGAAGCGCCCCTTTATTATTTACTTTTTTTATTTAATTATTTATTTTGAAAGGTATACAACTACACATTCTGTGAAAATTTAAAGCGTCTACCTGTTACAGTTAGTAATTTTGAGCAAAAAATACAAAAAAAACACGTTTTTTGTATGGGACCCCTTAATATTTTTTTTTATTTTTAGTATTTGTTGTTATATCGGCAACCGAAATACATAATTTGTGAAAATTTTAGCTTTCTAGCTATCATGGTTTATGAGATACAGCCTGGTGACAGACAGACAGACGGACAGACAGCGGAGGCTTAGTAATAGGGTTCCGTTTTTTACCTTTTAGGTACGGAATCCTAAAAACTACGCAACGGATTTTAATGCGGTTTTTTTAATAGATAGAATGATTCAAGAGGATGGTTTACGAGTACATATCGAGCCTGTTATGGAAGAATATCGTAAGCGATAAAAATACAATTTTACATGAGAGGTATTTTATTGGTTATTTCTTACTTGCCTATAAGACACTTCCGATTTTTGTAGTATGTGCAAAACACGTTAGGATCTACGTATAATCAATCAAATAATTACAGAAAGAGTTACATAATGAGAACTTTTGTCGCTTAATATAAAGTAGACGGTCGTGATTTCATCATGTTTTTCAAAATTCGTCATTTACGTTATTACTTTTCTTTATTATTAGAGGTAATTATTTCATATCAGGTATATCGATGTCAATTATTGACAGTAAAACAAAAAGACAATATGCATAAATCTATTTATTTAAAAAGTTAGACAATTTTTATTTAAACGATTTTCATTATAATCAATAAATTAATAGAATCAATCATTCGTCCTCTTCGAGAGTCTTTGAACGTATTGACTTCAGGCTCCGCAATGAGTGTACTGTCTCTGACTGTCAGAAGGGCTTTCGCCCAGGACTAGGGACTATGGACCCCATATTCGCTCTAAGAATGCTGGTAGAGAATTACAGAGAAAAAAGGAGTACTCTACGCCAAGCTATCTGGTGGGCCTTCGGTCTCAAAAATGTGTCCAAATTATATATCGATATTATCAGAGATATGTACAATAGTTCCTTATCTGAAGTACGGACCGCTATTGGAGATACTTCTTCATTCCCCGCAACAGCTGGGGTACACTAGGGCTCTGCTTTAAGTCCCTTTCTATTTATAGTGGTTCTGGATACCATAACAACCACCATCCAGGAACAGCCGCCATGGCTGATGATATACGTTGATGACATAGCTCTGATCGACGAGAGTAGGGACAACTTGGAGCGCAGAGTAAATGTATGGAAAAATACTTTGGAAAATGGTGGTCTGAGGTTGAATGTAGCGAAGACTCAATACATGGGCGGCTGTAGTGATGGTCCCTCTACTATCCACGTAGGGACTGAAAATGCTGTAAAAACTACTCAGTTCAGGTACCTAGGATCTGTACTACATGAGTCAGGCAATATTAACCACGATGTCCGAGTTCTTACTAGCGCAGCATGGGCGAAATGGCGCGAAGTGACAGGTGTGGTATGCGACCCTCACATGCCTTCTAAATTCAAAGGACTGATATACAAATGTATAATTCGGCCCGTACTCCTTTATGGCAGTGAGAGCAGCCCTGGACAAACACACTCAGGAGCTTCACGTCACCGTAATGAAGATGCTGCGATGGATGAACGGCGTTACAAGAGCCGACCGTATTCGTAACGTCTACATCCGCGGTAGCCTTGGCGTCCGTGACGTGGCGGATAAACTCCAGGAGAGCTGAGATGGTATGGCCATCTAATGCGCAGACCGGAGGAGTATATAGGTCGAAGATGTCTAGAGTGGGAAGTACCCGAAAATCGGCCTCGAGGACTCCACAGGAAGCGCTGGATCGACATCGTGAGAAGCAACATGAATACCAACGGATTGACTTTGGAGGATGTAAAAGACCGAGCAAAATGCAGAGAATTGAGTAGGAAGGCGGACCCTGGTATAGACCGGGATTAATAATCGCCAGGCAGAAGAAGATTCGTCATCACTTTCTTCCGGTAGTAAGTCTCTTGTATTGTCATACGGTAAGGCAAGATATTCGTGCGCATATTGTGCAGGAATTTATACCCTTGTCACACATTTTTTTCAAATCTTAGGTTTAGCAATGGGTATTCTTGCCGAGTATGCTGCCGTGGGTGCCTGGAGACGCTGACGACTTTGGCCAGACCTAATTAACAAGCTCAGATTCACGCGTTGGATTTCGCAATCAGTACTAAATCCGTAATTAAGTTCAATTATTTTTGGCATCTCTCTTTGAAAGCAAGCTGCTCTTAGCTTTGTAACTGCAATTTTTATGATTTTGGAAATGCAAGTTTTTCCAATCCAAGACGACGTCATTTTCGAGCATTATCTTAATACATAAAATCCATGCGTTACTGACTGACTGACAGACACGCTACAGCCGAAACTATTGGGCGCAGGAAGCTGTAATTTGGCATGTATATTCCTTGGGGACCGTAGGGGTGCACTAAGAAGGAATTTCCCGAAATTCCCACGGGATCGTCCAAAACGGGTAAATTTAAAAAAAATTGCAGGCGTAGCTGCTGGCGTCCTCTAGTAATTCCATAATTCTTTGGATGGGTCCTGGCATTAGAAATTAACGTGGGCCTTTGGGATAGTGCCCAAACTGTCCTTCCTTTTATGAAGATTAAAGGATTAAAAACATTTCAATGTTATAAAAACTCTAAATGAAATATAACTTAATTCAAATAAATATGCAGTCAAACAATTATATTAGAAAACTTCCTGCAAATAAACAAAACGCACAGATTTTGGGTATATCTTAGAAATATGTTTTATCGTAAGTGACAAACGTTACTTACGATATGTGGTTACGATAATTCTGATTGTCTTAGGCCCACTTGCGTAACGTTTGATTTAAGTCACTCCTTAATTTAAATTTTTTGAACAGAATTAACAGCATAAAATAATTTAACTTAAAAGTATTTAGCGCCCTCTTGCACAACGACAACAACGCTTAGATTTAGTTAAACATTTTATGAGGTCGGTAAAGTAGTTCCTACGTTTTGTTTCATGGCATGAAGCCTTTTTGTTACGATTTTAACGATGTTATGCGTATGGTTTCGCATAAAACCTTAGACTATATATACTTTGAGCATAAAACAAAACGCATTGTCGTCGCCTAGCAACGAAATGACAATTGACAAATAATAACTAGAAACTTTTAAGCATTAACCGTAGAACCCTACATGGGGTGCAGGTGCACCCCACACCGATTTGTTTTCTAAATATCTAAATTTATTTAATATCCACGAATTCGCGCGTCGGAGTATTTTAGTTTGGTGTCAACCACTCGCGTTACGTCAATACTGTGACGAGGGACCGCGTTGTGTGGTCGCCTGTAGAAGTGCTGTGGGGTACGTCAGTACCCCAGTGTAGTAAAATCGTAAGATTATTTATTTATTACGATTGATGCATTTATATGTAATAAGTTGATTATTTATTAAAATAATAAAAAATAATAAAATTTGATTATTTATTAAAATAATAGTCTTATATGAATTAAATACAGATATTTTTAGATAATATTATGAAGGTAAAATTCAATGAAGTTTATTTATTTTGTTTCGGATGGCTGTCAGAGGTTTGAATTACGAAGAAATAAGCTCTATTCTAGACCACAAATCTGGCGAGGAAGAAATAGAAGTTGGGACCAGTCGTAATTCCTGGGTTCTTTACAAGTGTTCAAGATCAAATAATAAGCCAAATATAAAGTTTCAGCAGACAGTTTTGAAATTAGGTTTGGAACTGATACATGAACATTTGGAGGACCGTCACCGGATGCCAACTTAGTCCTTTGCAGTAATCCTCAAAAAAGGACCAAATCCTACAAGCGCTGTTGCTCAAACTACATTTAACTTTGTGTAATAAGGCTGATTTGTGATCTCAAGTTACCGATTCTGTTTAGTAAAACGTATTTTCATGAATTGTTTTTTTTTATTTTAAGGATTACAGTAATTTTAGTATGGGGTGTTCCAGCACCCCAGTGTAGGAATAACATGTGCGCCAAATAGTGTAGAATTCTAGGGTTAACAAAAACACAAGTAGGTACATTGTTATCAGTTATATCATCATCATCATCATGTCAGCCTAGGGACGTCCACTGCTGGACATAGGCCTCCCCCTGCTGCGTCGTCCGGTCCAGTTATATAATTATTGATAATTTTCGTCGCTAATGACAAGATGCCAATATCAGTGTGACAGTTCTTAAATGAAATTAGCCACTAAACAGCCGATTTTCGGTGATTAATTTTGACAGTTCTTAAATCATATTACTCGACAAATTTTTCGTTGTGCAAGACGCTAGTGGTGTTTAATATTTTTTTTCTCGTTAAATACATCTTAATTCAATTTAAGAATCGTTGTGCAAGTGGGCCTAAATATTTGAAACTTTAACTTTTGTCGTTTGCGATACTATATATTGTCTGTTGTAATTTTGACACTTATGCAAATATGGACCTAAGAGTCTTTGGGTTAGAGACTAAATCATTTTAGCTGTACGTTACGATAAAAAAGTGAAATACCTATATTCTGTCGGTTACGATGTTTTTCCATAACAGGCTCGATATATGTATAATTGATGCGGGCGAGGCCGCTGGCGCGCGGTGGGCTGAAAAAGTTCGCTAGTGGACTTAGGGATTTCGGAAAAACTAAAGTGGAATATAAATAAACTAATTCCATTTTTGGATTCTATAATCAAATACAACTCAAAATTATAAATACAATTTTTTTTATTAAACGCGTGTTTTTTGAGTTATTTAATTTTAAAGATTTTTTTGTATGGAAGAAAACAATAAAATGGGAATTGCTCGTAATTCTTAAACTATCTTAAGAAAACAATGAAAGTTTATGACAGAAGATATTTTTTGGCTATTTATGCACTATATCGCGAACTGCGCTTTTTTGCGTTTTGGCGGTAATATTTTTTTTTATCTTTTATTCGACACCACCCAGAGAGGTTAAATATTAGGCGCGTTTTTTTTTATGTGGTATCCCCAGTAGGCCTAATCCACTTGCTACACTTGAAAAAATCATCATTAATCATATACCTATCTGAAACTTTAAAAAAATATTAGTTTACCTGATTTTGTCAAAATGCCGAGAAAGCATAATATGTCGTGACCTGTGTGGATATTTATTGTTTCATTTTTGTTGTATTGACTTGTTATCAGTGGTAGTATTAAAAAATCGATTTAGTTTTTTTATTTTCCACTAGTTTCATACAAACTTCCAATAATTTTATCTCGGTAAGTAAGTATGTACTTTATCAAAAAAAGTCAAAGAATAAAAAAAATATTGTTTTCATTAGCATAATCCAAAAACAAGTCTCTTAGCCCCTAAGTCCACATTTTGATTTTTCAGCCCACCGTGTGGCGACGCGCGACGTCTAGTTTACAAATAATTTGAAGCGATATCTGTGTAGAGGTACCCAATTACTCAGCTATGACCGTTTTTATTTTAAGGTCGTGTAACGTTGTTTTGTACCGAAGTTTATTAATGTTGAAATAAATCGGTTCAGCTGCTCTCGAGATTTGCGCTTAGCAACACATTCTGCGATTCATTTTTATTGTACAATAGAAGATAACTATGGGGCCGTTGGGACAAGATCTAATAATGTTGTTCTAACTGCCACCAATGGTGGCAGTTTGGTGGTGGTCGATAGGACAATTATTACAATTTACGTCTCATCGACCCCCACTGGTGGCGGTTGGGAACAAATTTTTATAATTGTCCCAACGACCACCAGTGGTGGCACTTTTGGTGGTGGCCGTTGGGAATAAGCCAGCTCTAATAAACCCACGATCAGTTGCGTCCAGGTCTTCTCAAAACTGATTATCTACATATACCTACCTATCAGCATCCATCACACTTGTTGCAGTAGATAGGTACACCTAGTTTTATAAAGTTCTTCTGAATTGACAAAACGGTTGTTTTCCATCATTAAATTGAATTTTTTCACATCCGTCCAGTGTCACCATCTTTAATAAAATTGCAGTCATTTACAGTTATGTCTACTTACAAAAGATTTGTCATTTCCTTTAGATATTTGTATGTAATTTGTTCGATAATAGATACTTAGTTTTATGCGTAGTATGCAAAATATGCGAAATTATAAATATGTCAAGAAGACATATTTAAGTTACGTCAAATATTTGCTCCTTGATCAAGTCCGCTTGTGCGTGTGGTTTTGCGTACTAACTAACTTTGTTGGCCAACTCGCGGTGTAACTTCAAAGATGCTGCACGCGTACGTCTCCAAAACCACGCACCGTGGAAGCGGGCTTTATGTAGTTAAAGTATGTTATTGTATGTTATGTCTGCTTTCTGCACTCACATTTAAAAATGTACAATCTATTCTTCTACTTCATAATTTAGGGGAACACGGGGGAATCGGAGCCACGGGGTAATGAGAACTTCTTTAGTTTACGTATATCTGAACGAGTTAGATCCTATTTTAATATTACATAACATAGAAGGGCGCGGGAGGGGTACGAGTGACTCGCCATATCGTCACTTATTCGACTTTTAGTGTGTAAGCCGACCGCACATCGCTTTTCTAGCCAATTGATGTAATATTTTACGATTTTCAAGGACAAATTGTGAGTATTCAAATTATTTTATTATAAGTATGGCTTGTTTTTACTTGTAGCTTTATCATTATTAAATTAGATAAAAATATGAATTTACGTAAATAATAAACTGCATTTTGTGAATTAGAATGAAAACTTAAAAATGAGCATTTGCTGTATCTGGTTCTAATTACCCCGTACTCTTGAGTAATGGGAGCTAATGTTATTTTTGTTTTAAATTAGTCTAAGGCCCACTTGCGTAACGTTTGATTTAAGTCACTCCTCAATTTAAATTTGTTGAACAGAATTAACAGCATAAAATAATTTAAGTAAAAAGTATTTAGCGTCCTCTTGCACAACGACAACAACGCTTAGATTTAGTTAAACATTTTATGAGGTCGGTAAAGTAGTTTCTACGTTTTGTTTCATGGCATGAAGCCTTTTTGTTACGATTTTAACGATGTTATGCGTATGGTTTCGCATAAAACCTTAGACTATATCTACTACTTTAGAGCATAAAACAAAACGCATTGCCGTTGCCTAGCAACGAAATGACAATTGACAAATAATAACTAGAAACTTTTGAGCATTAACCCTAGAACCCTACATGGGGTGCAGGTGCACCCCACACCGATTTGTTTTCTAAATATCTCAATTTCTTTAAAATCCACGAATTCGCGCGTCGGAGTATTTTAGTTTGGTGTCAACCGCTCGCGTTACGTCAATACCGTGACGAGGGACCGCGTTGTGTGGTCGCCTGTATAAGTGCTGTGGGGTACGCCAGTACCCCAGTGTAGTAAAATCGTAAGATTATTTATTTATTACGATTCATGCATTTATATGTAATAAGTTATTAAATTTGATTATCTATTAAAATAATAGTCCTATATGAATTAAATACACATATTTTTAGATATTATGAAGGTAAAATTCAATGAAGTTTATTTATTTTGTTTCGGATGGCTGTTAGAGGTTTGAATTACGAAGAAATAAGCTCTATTCTAGACCACAAATCTAGCGAGGAAGAAATAGAAGTACAAGTGTTCAAGATCAAATAATAAGCCAAATATAAAGTTTCAGCAGACAGTTTTGAAATTAGGTTTGGAACTGATACATGAACATTTGGAGGACCGTCACCGGATGCCAACTTAACCCATTGCAGTGATCCTCAAAAAAGGACCAAAACCTACAAGCGCTGTTGCTCAAACTACATTTAACTTTGAGTAATAAGGCTGATTTGTGATCTCAAGTTACCGATTATGTTTAATAAAACGTATTTTCATGATTTTTTTATTTTATTTTATGGATAACAGTCATTTTAGTAGTCCAGCTGGGGTGCTGGAACATTGGGGTGTTCCAGCACCCCAGTGTAGGAATAACATGTGCGCCAAATAGTGTAGGATTCTAGGGTTAACAATATTACAAGTAGGTACATTGTTATCAGTTATATCATCATCATCATCATCATCTCAGCCTGGGGACGTCCACTGCTGGACATAGGCCTCCCTTTGCCTCCCCCTGCTGCGTCGTCCGGTCCAGTTATATAATTATTGATAATTTTCGTCGCTAATGACAAGATGCCAACATCAGTGTGACAGTTCTTAAATGAAATTAGCCACTAAACAGCCGATTTTCGGTAATTAATTTTGACATTTCTTAAATCATATTACTCGACAAATTTTTCGTTGTGCAAGACGCTAGTGGTGTTTAATATTTTTTTCTCGTTAAATACATCTTAATTCAATTTAAGAATCGTTGTGCAAGTGGGCCTAAATGTCTTTGTATCGTTCATTTTTTTATTTTTGTATTGGCAATATAAACCTGATTAGTGGTCCTATAAAAATAACCAAAAACTTTATTAAAAAGTGATGTTTGTTAAAAGTTAAAGCAGTTTTTCCTTATGTGGCTCCAATTCCCCCGTATTCCCCTACTTAGATCAAATTTTGTCTATAAATGGTGTCGCTACCGCTCTAGACCTCGGTTATTTTCGAATTCATTTACGAATAAAATTTAAAGTCAATGATCAAAATATAAATTCGAAATATCTAATAGATAATTGCTTTATCATTCAAAGCATCTAACTAACACCAATAGTATTCCTTTACAAAACCTTGACCATGAAGCCATTGATTGATTTAATTGTTAGCCACAACTTGCTTTTCCAATGCTACAGAAGCGCAATCTGACCAGAAATAGGAAGTATTTACCTGTTTATTACAAAACAATAAACGTGATAAAAAATAGTTACCTTTAAAAGAACAATCGTGTACGATTTTGAAGATTTTTCCCTTTTAAATTACCTATTTATTTTCAATCTGTCACACGGCTGGACTCAGGACTCTTCTCATTCTCAGGCCATTCTCTTTACTGCAGACTTCGCGTTTCAAGAACATGGAGAACTCTCATGTACGAAGGTTTCTTCACGATGTTTCCTTCATCGTGTGTGAAGGGCAACATCATGAGGAAACCGCGAACATGACAAGCGATAGGTCAGTAGATATAAATGCTTATTTATACTCCATTAGCAATGTGTTTCGATTACTTAGATGAAATACAATCAATACATGCGAGACTCATAGGGCTAAACAGTTTATTAAAATAGAGAAAACATTTTTATATTTTTGGATTAGTATAAGAAATTGAATAAAAACATAAATCTAATTTCACCAGATGCTTTTCTACATGTTTAGAAATATGCTAATAAACATGGAAATGTAATTGGTAAATGAACTATGGTAAATGTTGTCCTATAAACTAAATAAAATTTAAAAAGGAATGGTAAAATTTTGTCCATAGTTTCTTACGGCATAAGCTGTTCTTTTCAATTGCCACTTCTCTTCTGCCAAGCAAATGTTACTCTAGACTTTGTAGCCGACAACATGCCACTTGCCAATAGTCTCGCCAATGAAGAACCACAAGAATACTTCGAGTCCGACGAGGAACAACAGCCAAGCTTGTCTCACCGTCAAGTGCTGGTGGGCGCCGGTGTTGAAGAATTCCGTCCCCAACTTTATGTCTTTGACGAGTTTCTGTGACAGAACAAATGACTATTATTATAAAAAAGCAAGTCTTTGTGCGATGAACACGATGTTTTCATTCATTGTTAACAGGTTGTCGTTAACAAAATTTTGTTGTCTTTTAAAACAATCAATCAACGGACACAAAAGTAACCGGCACTCTGAAACAACAACTTGTGGATCACACAGTGTGCTGTTTTGTATTTTAATGGAACCCATACTCGTGCGGCTGCCTGCCTGTGGCGCAGCAACCGCTTAAGCCACTACGCCATCGGAGCAGTCTGTTATTATTTTGTTTCTGTGGTACTTCTGTGAATCTTTTCAGGAAAATATGATACACTTATAATGTAAAAGAGTAACAAGATAAGCACCATTTTCATGGCCTCACAAAATCCCCATGAAATCTAACTGTATTTGTATGCAAGTCAATATTTATTGTTTGCGATACACAGAGTTCACTACCCAACTTTGCGATGTTTCTTTATCTAAACGCCATCGAAATAATATTCGCCAATACCACAGTACACGTATTCACCGGTCTAACAATAACAGTAAGATTTCATATCGAATCGTCTCGAAATCTTGTGCTGTGATACCAGGAAGTAATAAGACTAAGAGTATTCAAATAGTTATGCCCAATAGGCTAAACCTAATTTTGGGGCATTATACCTGCATGCCATGGCCAGGGTTCCTCAAAGGTAGAGTGATCCCATATTGGGTATCCTATAATACCTGTACTATACCTTTAGTTAAAGTACCACTTGTAGCATTAACACTGTATGCTTGCGGCGCGCTCAAAGTTTTGTCTCGTTTTGTCCCATCGCACTCGGCAGTGTGGCAAACAGCGAAGTGAATGCTTAGCACTATCCGTGCAGCTCACAGATATAGATCTACATAGATAACGCAATTATCACGATTTGTATTGAAACCAAGCGTGCCGACTTTTTAATACCTACTGTGACGTTGCCTGTATCACGAAGTCGAAGCGATGCGCGACAGTATCGCTTGTGCGATATTCATCGTCTCCTAATACACAACGTCAGATCAAACGTCCGAAGCAAACGCGGCAACGTAATGTGAATAAAGTTTACTTAACGGTAAAACGGACGCGCGGGGACTGAAGTTAGTGGCGACCAAGCTCGACGCTTGGTCGGAGTTCAGACACGCGAAGTGCATGCAGGCGCGGTCGCAGCCTGAAATTTTGGAGGGGGTCACTCACTACACTAATAAAAAATAGGTATCTGGATCGCCACTAATAGCGTAAATACTGGTAAAAAATTCGAAATACGTCGCCATTTTAAGGGATTGTGAGTGGTTGGGGCGAGCCCTCCCCACTACTCCCGTAGTGGAGAGGGCTCGGGTCCCCTCACAATTTTCACCCGCCGGAAATACTTGGTTCCTTTAGAAAAAAATAAAAATTATAATATGCTCTCCAAACATCAGTGTGTATGGCGGTGCCAACTTCCACATCCTTCACACTAGTTTAATAAACTGAGGTTGACGGAGCCCTGCTTCGCAGGGCTCCTAATTTCGGATCAAGGGTCAAAATATAACCTTACATAACCTATTTAGTTACTTCATTTACAGTCGCACCTAACCTAACCCTAGGCACTCGAAAGCAAAGGAATGATGCACAAATTTGACATTAGCTGTCAATATCATCTATCCAAGATGGCGGGTTGCGTTTCGTTTCACGTTTTTATCATAAAACCTAAAAAATACATTTGAAAAACTGTACTAAAGCATAGAAATTACGTCCCGTTTTGCATAATTGCCAAAGAATTTAATAATTTTTGGAAAATTTTCAAAAATATTAAGACGCAACTCCGGCAGCCAAAATTACTTTGAAGGGATTAAGACTAACTCCCTTAAGCCCCCTACACCACCAATACCCTCAAATTCAGGCGACCCGTTTTAAAATCCAACCCAAAATACTTATTATATTTGTAGTTTTTTTAATTATACATGTAAATGTCTAAAAATCATTAATGTACATCAAATTTTACTTTATTAGCACATTTCTGTATAAAAAATTTAAAAAAACCTATAAAATTTAGTTTTGTCGGTTGCGCTAAAATGGCGGGAAAGGCTCGATATTACTTACAATGACTTACCATTATTATAAAATTATCATTAAATGAAGCACTGTTCTTCAAATTAAATTATATGTAGTAAGTATTCGACAATTAAGTTATATTTTAATTTTTCCTCAATCACAAAACAACAAGAATCAGAATTCACAACTGAGTAGACAGCCTTTACCTTGAATCTTTACAATAAACCGACAAATGACATTATTAGAATATTGTAAAACAATCTTTATCATAACGACGCATATCGATTTTGCTAGGATTACCAAAACTACGTAGGTAGTTCGGTTCCTTGTTTCTAAACAAGATGTAATTTCCAAGTTATTTTGGCCATTGTACGTAGTTCATAAAAACACCACTAGATAGATTCAGCAAACTATAAATTTATCGCTGTTAGGGGATAGCTAGAAATTTCCTTTTATTATTTGGAAATTTTTTGAGATTTTTCAATTTGATCTTAGATTTTGGGGGGGGTCATGTCCCCTGTGACCCCCCCCTTCGGACCGCGCCTGAGTGCATGCATTTGCGTTATCTATGTAGATCTATGTCTGTGGTGCAGCTATTATGCACTCAAACAATTAAAATAAAAACTAAAAAACAAATTTGTTCCAGACAGCGCTAATTGCGCCTTGCGCAGATTCCAATCTGGGTCGGACTGCCATACAGAGTATCGGGTTCAAATGCACATCACGCATCAATGATATTTCGAAGGAAGATGCGTAGGCACTCAATTGTAAACTTTCGCTAGTCATGTGCCTCGGACAAAACGTCAGTACCGGCTCTCATGCAGATTTTTGCCAGTCGTTATGGGGAGTTGGTGCCCTTGCAAATACTGACACTGGTCGTTATTAAGGCACATCACCAACCCTTTGGGTTATTATGTGGAAAATATAAGATTCTAAAGTCTTGCATGAAAAGGGATAACACTAGGACGAAGATGGCAAACTTAAGTACACTAGTTCTTAAAAAAGTGCTGTTTTTTAATCAAACCCAATGATGTGCTGTTAACTTATTTATCCTTATCTTATTTTTTACGCGAAACAGGTCACAATGAGGTTTGTTTTCTATATAGACAGTGGATTGTAGTCGATGACCTCATAAATTACTTGCAGTAACGGAGTGCGTCTGCAATAATTGTGTAAATGCAGCAGATTTCTACAAAACTGCTCTTCAAATGTTTGTAGGTTAATGCAAAACAAATATATGATGATGTCTATATGTATATGTGAAATATGAACCAATATATTTATTTTAAATTGAAATGTTCGGCTGCCATGTTGGTTAAGTGGTTAGTGACCCTGATCGCAAAATTAGGGCTCATGGGTTCGACTCCCACGCACGAAAAATTTTTGTCTGCTGAGCGAACGATTTTTTTTCGGTGTTTTTGTATAATTTCCTAGAGTGGTATATAGTGTTTAGTGGTGATAAGTGTCGAGACGCCCCTGCAGCCACTCTTCTAAAATGGGACTCTCCAGTACAACGGTGGAGTGCCCAGAGCAGAAGATACCGAGTTTACCCAAGCAAGAAGCGTTTGTAATGAAATCGTTGTTATTCTGACAATTTTAATTCTGCGGTTGAGACGAGCAATTGTGCAACATTGGGTTTGTATACAAATTAAGGTTCTGCAATTAGGCACATGTCTCATTTTAGAATTAATAACAATGCATTTCTGTAATTTCTATAATTATGCAGACAATTAATTGCTGCGATTTACAGAAAGTTTTTACTGTACATAATACCTATTTCACATGGATTCTTTATACAGTTACCACAAAGAGCAGTGTTTGCCTAGCATTGTGTACCTATGCTCTCTGTCTCGTGGAATCAGAGATCTAGAACTGATTTCCTGCCGTTAGTGTCAAATTATTAGCCCTTGCATATTCTCTGGAGGATCCTCAACGGCTAGCCAAATAAGGCCGGTTCGTCTTGTTGGCCTAGAGCTAGATAACACTCCGATATTTTGAAATAGATGTCGGATGACTTGTATCATATTCATCATCATCCTCCCAGCGTTATCCCAGTATCAACCCGGGGTCCGCTTCCTAATCTAAACGGATTTGGCTGAATATTAACTTTTCCACAGAGCGATTGCTTGTCTGAACTCCACAACTCGAAGGGATAGCGATATTCCATGACTAGTGTCAGTTTATTTAGAAGGTAGGTACTGACGGCCTATAACGACTGTTAAAGATCTTCATAACAACGGGGACCGACGGCTTTACGTGCTGTCCGAGGCACGGGGCAAGCGATAATTAATAATTTAATACGCACATAACTCCGAAAAGTCAGTGGTGCGCGCCGTAGTGTCGACCCGAAACCCTCTGCATGGCAATCTGTTGGTATTTCCACTGGGCTATCGCTGCATCATATTGTTGTTACTTTAATATTTTAAAATCAGCCTTTAACAACGAAATAAAACAAACAATACCTTCATTTCGTCTGCTGTAGTAGGCGGTGCCATTTCCAATGTGTAAAATCCTTTCATAACTTTCATTTTCTTCGCAAGCTCCGACTTCGCAGCTTGTTCAGCCTTTTCTGAATTACATCAATACTTATTTGTTAATTGACATCAGATACGGTTAGTCGGAAGACTGATAGGCCGACTGCACATTGGGCGTGGGTGTTCTATGAGTGATACACGCCGGGCGCCTGGCGTGTACCCGTCATGCTCTCGGCGTTCACTCCATAGATTATACACCTATGGTTCACTCTGTAGTAAAGTGAACGCCGACCGCACGCCGAACGCCCGCCGGGCGAGCGCCGAGCGCACGCTCAAAGAACGCGCACGCCTAATGTGAGGAAGGCTTTAAGCGTTTATATATCAATAAATTCAAATTGGCACGGCAGTAACTGTGAATAAATTCGTACCGCGTATCAATTCAATCAATTTGTCCTTGTTCTTGGTTATCGCAGGCGTGTATACTTCAGACAGTTCATGATGCATCAATGTCAATGTACGACCTGCAAACAGACTGTTGTGACTAGATTTCAACTAAAGAAATTATTTACGTGACAAATGGACATTGTGATTATTTTAATTATGATGATAAGTAGGTAGGTACTTAAATATGTCAATGCTTCTTGCTTTAGAATTCTAAACTCCAATATAATAGACGGCATTAGAATACTTGATTTGATAGTAAAAAAATATGTAGTAAAAGTTACTGACGGAATGATAGATAACGCACTGCCCATTGATATAAATACTAAAGATACGTGCGACCGAACATTTGACAGACGCAGTCACCCTACAAAAAAAATAACGCCATCTATTCAAACTAGTATGAACTACGATGTAAATCGGCATGGTCTGCTCCTAGACATAACCTTGTAAGAGCGGGGTAAGGTATTTTTCGAGGTACAAAAAAATATATATTTTTTCATTTTGAATTCGTACCTAATGTTTTTTGACGTTGGTGTATCTTTAAATTTTAAAAATCAATTAAAAATAATTTTGTTAGATCATAATTTAATCTTATAGTAATAATAATAAATCTTTTCATTTCATCGGGTACAACGCCCGCCGCTTCAAAGTTATGTCGCACTTTTACGCGGCTTCGCACCGTTTTTACCAATATGAAAGAAAATTGCTTTAAATAATTTTAGAAGTTGATTTAATGACATATTTTTAAGTTACCGGTGACATGAAATGTTATCATATTTTTTATTATGTTTTTTGTCGTAGTTCACGCAACCTTTCACGGCATAATTGGCATTTTTGTTCGCAAAATTTACGACCGCTCCCGATGACAGCTGATAGCGTTCTAGTTCACTTCGTTAGAGAGAAGACCATTTTAGGACCAACTTCGAGGCGTCATTGTAACATGCGGTCCACCCAGTCCTTACGCAGTAATATATATGTCAATGGCACTGCCTTAATAACTGTGCGAGAAGCTGAGTATATAATATGTCTCTTGAGGAGCGCAGAGGTGCACTAAGGAGATTTCCCGAAAGATTCCACGGGATCAGAAAGAAACGGAGTAATTTTAAAAAGATACGGGCATAGTTGCAGTTATCCTCTAGTCTTATAATCGTGAAATATGTTTTATTAACATTGAAATAAGTGTTTCTGTAATTCGTAAACTATGTACTACCCATGTAGTTTAACCTCTTTGTACAACTCTGGTTGGTATCGTGATATAAATTATGATGATTTGTTCAGTATAAGTTGAGATCTTTTTCGTTGCCAAGACCCTAGTTTTACCCGATAAGCTAGCTATCTTATCTTTTAAACATTCACCAATAATTATCATAATTAATAACTTACGCAGGCTATCATTAGCGAATTTTACAGCTTTAAAAGCTTTTGCCATTATTGCTCTAACTTTATCTCTTCTTTCATGAGTTTTGTGATTGTCATTTGTGATGTCTGCTGTTGACTGTTGATATGTCATCAAGGTGACACGTAATCATTGGGTAATCACAAAGAAATATAACCTCATTACAACCTCTCTGGGTAATCACAACGCCGTTTAGTCCGAATCTATGGTTGCTATAGAATCTATAAATGCCTTAGAACGTAATAACAACTATTTGGTACCTATATCTATTCTTTAGAAATTTTCGTTACAAATAGGAAAGTTTTATTTAACCCAAGCTAGTGCAAGTATCTTTTGTAGAGCGTATTAGACATAATATGAGTGTAGTACCTATCGCTGAACTGAGTATCAAATCGATTGGTTAATAATATGTTTTTCCAGCAATTAATTAAAAGCAAAATATTAGATGTTTAGATTATTTTATTGTAGATATGCATATAAAAGCTGTGTATAAATCTACAAATAATAATTATAGAGGTATGAAACTCATTCGTTAGTACCACAAACGGTAAAATAGAACCTTTACATTGAAAGTAAATCAAAACGACTTCAATCACTTACAATGTTATTATCATATTTGGTGTTTCACTCGTTCGGCATCATGAGGTATGCCAAACGCACTTCACTTTATAAATAAAGATTATAATACATCATATTATGCTACTGCTACACCTGCGTTAGCGTTAACGTTAATGGCAATAGCTAACTACGCGTTAGTTAACGCGTTAACAAATTCGCGTCGGAATTTAGTATTTTAACGCGTTAAAACGTTGGCCACATCTACGTAGCGCCTAAATTAACGCGCTAGTTGACGCCTTAAGACGCAGGTATAGCAGGAGCATTAAAATCTTTATACACTCTACCAAGTACCAAGTACATCATATTATTATAGCACCGTCAATGACGGTTGGTCAGAAAGGTCTCTTATTCTATATTTATTGGGACTGGACGTAAGTAATCTTAGAATTTATTTATTTCATGAATTTTGATATTTTTCTTAGGTGGGTGTTGTCTTTGGCGTAGTTGGGTCAGACTCACTGGGTTCGTGGGGATCTCCACTGGGGATACGTTGTGGATTAGTTGGTTCTTCATCAGGCCTATACGGAGCGTCTGGGAAAGTGACTGGATCTTTCCTAGGGTCGGACGGATCTTCTCCGATAATATATTTATTATTATCTTTGATCGTAGAAAGATCACTACTGAACGTTGACATCGCTCTTACTTGTGAACATTTTGGCTTTTTCTTTCTGGGTTTACACACGTTATCAGGTTTAGGTTTTTTAGGTCTTTTACTTGGGCACGTGTTTCTTTTTGATGGACATGTATCCCTCTTCTTCTTGCGCGAGGGGCACGACCCTGGACCTGGCCCACTACCAGAGTCGGGTTCACATCGTGGTATGATTTTATTATAATCCGTTCTCTTTTTATCCTTAGCATATATTTCAGCGGTTTGTATTTCGGCATGCTCTTTATAATATGCACTGTCTGGCGTCAGATCAACTGCTTTTATTGGGAATGCTGTAAGTCTTAGAGCAGAGTAGGATTCTTTGCCAGCGATATCTGCTACCCTAACACCAAAAAGTTCATCGCATAATTTTGCTTTCAGTGTCTCATCAGATTCCTTTTTAGACGGGGAAGGTTTTTCCAAATTAGAAAGCTGTCTCACTGTCGACACTGATGATCGCAAGTACTTTAGGGTCCTCGAAGCGCCTGCAAAGAGAGAACTTGTAAGCTAGCGAGTCTAGTAAGCTATAAACACAACTTATTGTGTCTCGGTTTTTACTTTTTCGGGCATGATGCTACAAAGGATTCATTAGACGATTTAAAAAAGGTAGAACGACTGCCATCTGACGTCCACAACCCAAAGAAATAGCGACAATCCATGGCTTACACCAGTGTTACATATTTAAGGGTACTATAGTATTTTCGCTGTATGATGAAATGCATGACAGTTCTCATTTTACATATTACGCATACTACTTTCAACTTATGAAAATAAATTGGCAAAAAAAAAACAAATATTTAAAATAATATCTATTAAAAATTACAAAGTAAATTGATACTAGTATGTCTCTCTCTATTTGTATAATTATTATTAACGGTAAATAAATAATTTAAATATAATAAAATATAATCCTCAAAATGTCAGATGCATGAAACGAACCCTCTGTCAATAGAGATTGACACCATTGAATCGACATGAAATCGATTAATAGGAGCGCCCATCTTGTGATCGAATACGTCAGTACGAGCGCCTTGTATGCGGTTTGTGATTCTGCCTGTTTGGCGTGTTATTTTTTATTATTTTGTTTTGCCAAAAACAACAAAAAAGATAGTTTTAAACTCTCAAAGCCGTGAGTTAGTGCTTTGTTTGAGGACCTTCTTTGAACGAGAGCGTGCAAACGGGGGCCCGGTAATACCGATCGACACTGTTGTGTATAGAGTTGCGGCAGCTCTGGACATCGGCAAGCAAGGCTTCAGTTACTCGAATAACCAAAGAAAAATTTTGAGAAACTAGTTTTGAAGACAAGACGCTGTCCACTCCGAAGAAACGTGAGCGTAAAGCTTCAATAACTGACGTAGATAGTTCCGATGTGTTGGCAATACGAAATCCATACATTGATAAAATTAATCAGTCGTAGAAATAACATAATCGACAATATTTACAGACTTGGGATAAGTATGTCCACCTCGACCGAATTTGAGATCAGCAATTAATTATCTCAGTCGGAGAAGATTCCGATTCAGATATGAGGTTTTATTTCGAGTGACAGTGACGAATAATAAAAAAGTAAATTTTATAATTGATGCGTTTTATTTGTGAATGTATTTGCCAAAACACTTTTAATATGAATTTATTTCGAAGATGTAAAATAACTACGTACGATAGCATGTCGTTTGCCAATTAATTCGATATTTATAAATAATCGCTTTTTCCTTAGGTTACATCACTATAATTGTCAGTCATGAACTGTCATGCATATCATTACACAGCGAAAATACTATAATTACCCATAACGACTTACAAAGATCTTCATTACATCCCGAACAGGTGACTTAAGGTGCTTTCCGAGGCACATGGCAAGCGATAATAATAAGAAATAATTAAATACACTGATTATAAATAGATATAAATATTGTCCGTGTGGTGACGGATTAAGAATACGGAATGTCACCACCCCACATCATCCCATGGGTGTCGTAAGAGCCGACAGAGGGAGCATATTATGCAGAGAACAGCACTGTAAGAGAGGGAAAACTTGATACAAACCCTATACCAACCCGTTTGGCCAGCGTGGTATAGTAGGCCAATTCCTCCTTTCAAAGGAGAGGCTTAATCCAGCAGTGGACTGTTAAAGGCCGATGATGATGATTTAAATACGCACACACTTCACAGTCTAGTAGTCTTCTACAGTCTATGGTACCTATCTCTACTAGGCGATTGCTGCCTCTAAGACAGATACCATTTCACAACTACTATTGGATGATTAGAAATTGGATTTGAAATTCATGTGTTCTTTACACCGTTTACCCAAATGTCGCCAAACTAGGCTAGGTATCTAGCTAGCTTTTGGGTTGCGGAGGTCAGACAGGCAGTTGCTCTGTGGAAAAGCTAATAGGTATTCAGTCAAATCCAGTTAGAATAGAAAGCGGACGGGATAACGCTAGGAAGTTGTCTGAAAGATCACCATAATGCTATTGCATGAGTTGCACTGAAAAAAGACAGAATTCTTGTACGTTTTGACAGAAGACAATACTTACCACGACAGTAATTTGCAAATTTCTGTGCAGTAGGACTCAAGGCCATTATTTCTTGGTTTCTTTGTCAAAAGAAAATAAAAAATATTGAACGGCTTAGTATAATTTTGATCCAAAATGTAGTTACCAGAATTTTTTGTTTTGATATTGACAAGAGTGTTGATGAGGTGTCCAAAGATTACTTTACTCTATGGTCCAAAGCAACACAAAGATCTTTGTGTAATCGTCTGTATAGTCTATGGTGACTAATAACAAGTTCTGTGAATATATAGATTAACTAGATGAGCCCGCGGTTACATGTGCGTTATTTAAGTCTACTGCTCCGCTCCCGTGGCTCATAGCGTGATATTATATAGCCTATAGCCTAACTAAATAAATAGGCTTTCTAACACTGAAAGAATTTTCAAATAGGACCAGTAGTTCCTGAGATTAGCGCCTTCAAGCAAACAAACAAATAAACTCTTCAGCTATATATATTAGTATAAGATTTAGTTGCATCCTCGTCGCTACTGTTTTACAGATCACTGCGTATTCGTCGTAGAGGCGCAGACGTTTCGCTATTGGTGTTTCGCATCACAATGCCTCACCAGTAAAGCAGCGATAGCGTAATGGAGATACCAACATACTGCCATTCAAGAAGGTATCGGGTTCCAATCCATGGCGCAAAACACGACACTTTTCAGAGTTATTGTGTGTATTGAATTGTTAAATTATAGCTTGCTTCGTGCATAGGAGTGGGTCGGTCGGTCCCGACTGCCATGAAGATCTTTGACAATCGTTACAGGCAGTCAGCAAGAGTCAGCATCTCTGAATAAACTGACACTAGTCTAAACAATGGAATATCCCTTTGGGGTGCAAAGGTCAGACAGGCAGTTGCTCCGTGGAAAAGATAATATTCCGCCAAATCCGGTTAAATTAGTATGCGGACCCCGGCAGTGGCGGCGCTAGGCGTCGGCGACGTCGGCGACCGCCGACGGCCTCGCGCCTGAGGGGACCTCGCATAAAAGTTTTACAAGTTACAACCTACTTAATTTCGTTTCACCAATCATCCTGGCTTAGATAGCCGACACTGAACAATTCAGAAAAAAGCTAAGCAGATGATTAATGACTTTAATTATTTTCGAACAGGTGCGTGACAAGATCTGTGTTGGGTGAAGATTTTTAAATTGACATTTATTTATTCATACATTATTTTATAATTTGGCTCACTTAATTTTAACGGTTTTTTTTACTACGAAGTAAACGGGGCCTCGCCATCGATTTAAAGGGCCTCGCGAACTTGCTGTCGCCGACGTCCACATGTGGTCTAGCGCCGCCACTGGACCCCGGGTTGCAACAGGAGAATGTATCGCAATGCGACACCACATGTTCTGTCTGGACAGTAATATTTTCGTATGAAGGAAGCCGAAAACATAATACTATTAAATTACTTAGGTACTTACTAATAATTAAGATTAATTCTGAATATAATTTGAAAAAATAATAAAATAATTTGATCATAAAATGCGTATTAAAAATTAGTAGCATCGACAAAAATTCAAAGCTACAATGCCATTTATTTGCAAATTACCTACTGTGAACTAATGTTCTGCAGCCGCATGTGAATGCGTTGGTGCACTTACAGTGTTATACCTGGAAAGTCAGCTTCAGTGACAGGTTTTAATTTTATTTATAGACTCACGAATGCCCGAAGGAGCAGGCAGAGGTGTAATATTACGCCCACATTTCGCCTTACGAATTTTAATAGGTCTCTCGTAATAGGGGGCGAGCCTGTTGCCGTTACCGGGCACATTAGCAGACTCCGTGCTACTACTAAAGAATTCAGAAAAACTCAGGAACACTTTTTGCCCGACTTGGGAATCGAATCTCCCGCTCAACAGACACATACGCTATCCACTGGACCACGGAGGCAGTCCTTCTTTAAGAAATAAAAACTCATGATCTGGATGTCTGTGTGGACAGTCTTGTGCTTATATTTAGATTAGACGTGAACTAGGAGCAATTATGGACGTGAATGTCTTTAAGCTAATGATGAAACAAAATAATATAAACGATAATTTTTTAAATTAAGCATTACTGTTTTTGTGTAAACACAAACATTTTAATAAAACTGTTTATTTGACATCTAGTAAAAATACATGTTCCAAAGTTTCTGTTCACTGTTATAAATAAGATTCATCTTTAAAAATAAAAAATATAAAGAATTCTGAGATCGGCCATTCATAGTCTTCTTTCTCTTTCTCTTAGCGTTATCCCCGTTTCAATCTGGGGTCCGCTTACTAGTCTAACCGGATTTGGCTGAATATTAGCTTTTCCACGGAGCGACTGCCTGTCTGACCTCCGCAACCCAAAGGGATAGCGATATTCCATGGTTTAGACTAGTGTCAGTTTTATTTAGAAAGTACTGACGATCTGTAACGACTGTCAAAGATCTTCATGACAACCGGGACCGACGGCTTAACGTGCTCTCCGAGGCACGGGACAAGCGATAATTAACAATTCAATACGCACATAACTCCGAAAAGTCATTGGTGCGCGCCGTGGATTCGAACCCGATACCATCTGCATGGCAGTCTGTTGGTATATCCACTCGGCTATCGCTGCCTTTTTTTTTTGTTTATTCATAGTATGGCTTTAATAAATATTTGAAAAGCTCCTTGTTCTGCGTCAAAGTATTTATAAGGAAGAAAAATAAAATAACAGCATGAATGAAATCAAGCATATATTCGTGATCATTAATTACCAACCGATATCAATCAAATGGCCATCGTGTATTTTATATGTTTGATTATCCCTAAATTCAAATAAACAGATGGCTAAAATAATGAAATCACTTACCTACTTACTAACAGTAAGGTAATAAGCAAGTAGGATTGTAGGATCTACCAATCGCCAAATTGTCCGTTTTAATGTATTAAACTAAGCAGATTCCTTTGGCAAAACATAAGTGCTTACGCCAGTTCGTAAGTCAGTATCCTAGTTCAAAGACATGAAAGTGTTCCCGTGCAACTACAAACTGCAGCAAAGAAAACACGTCCAAGCCTTCGCCTAATAGGGGGAAAAAGACGGATTGAAGATCCTGAGGAAAGAAATCGTGCGAATTCATTTTTGACTGCGTCCCGATGATACCGTCCCGATAAGTGCTGAATCCATCAAGGCACGGCTATTTTTAAGGCTTAATTATGTGCATTTACCTGGATCAGAACATATGTAGGCAATGATGTGGCTAAGAATAGAGTATACATGCTCAATATGGTGGTTCAATTGTGCCTCAAAGAAGCTAAAGTTTTATTATCAGTATGACATAGCGTCTCTGAATTAAGCGTGACTGTAATTTAAAAGCATCTAGGTACTTGAAATCATCCTAGTTTTATGCTTCTTGTTATTAGCCAGTGTTTTAATTTACCATAATACCCAATGTTATAACGTGGCATGATTGAAGATAAGAAACCTGGTCCTTGTATAAAGTACCTTCCAGAAACAAATTTGTGTTTTATTGATATTATTTTGCATTTAAACATTGGCTAATAATATTTAATTTGAAATTCGTGAGTAAAGCGACTCAAAAGTAAAAAAAAATTAAACGAAGCCAAGACCTCTCGTTGGTGTGACGTCACGGATGTCAATTCGGTCGTTGACCCGTCCGTATTTTATGTCGTTAAAAATAAACAATTGTGTCTAATGTGAAACAGTACGCTGTAAAAGTTGTAAAACCTCGCGCTGTATTCTACAAACTGTTATCCGAAGTTTCTGTGTGGCCTAAGACATTAATTTGCGTGTTAAAATCTAAACTTTATAAACTATACTTAGAATCTACCCGATACTTATAATAAGAACAGAGAAAAACAAAACTCGTAGTAAACTAACAGTGGCTTCATGTGCAGTGTGAGCGGGTCCATGGCTGAACGCCGTGTGTGATTACAAAGTGCCCAACTGAACATTATATAAACCCATAATCGTACCATAACATTTATTTCTTAGTCAGCGCCATCTCTGGGCAGACCCGTGTACTATCTTAAACCGCAGATTACGATTGCGGAGTGTTTTGTTTGTTTACGCGCAAGTTTAATACTATTATAACTAAACATCACGCTTGAACTGCTAAGCAATACAGACAGTATGGCCAAGTGCAACGGATGTGGCAAATTTTTATCTGCGAATACTGCAGCAAAATGCAGTAAATGCTCTGCGACGTATCACCGAGGTTGCGTGTCTTTGCCTGAAGCACCGATTGCTGGTCACGGGTGTGTCCTAGTTGTAAAGACACCCCGCGCGCCGAGGGTAAAGATAAAGCTAGAACAGGGTACTACACCCCCGAACCCCGAATAAGTCCTTCGCCAACCGATGTTGACACTATGGTATTAGATGCAAACTCAAGAATCGGCGTTGATTTGGCATTGGAAATGCGTGCCATTAGGAGCGAACTAAGCGCGTTGCGTGCTGAAATTCGGGAATGCAGAATCGACTTTAATTCAGCACTGAAAACCTGCAACGATGCTATTACTATGATGGAAGGCAGAATTACAGTACTCGAAAGCCAGACCCCGGCTTCAGGCACGCCTATTGCATCCCTAGAAAATACTATTACAGAACTAAAGAGTCAGCTCAATGAACGCGATCAAGAACTACTTCTCAACGACATCGAGATAGCGGGTATCCCGGAATACAAGGAGGAGAGTGTGATGCATCTCGTTCGTACTTTGTCGGTAAAACTGGGCTGTAACATCGATGAGAAAGACGTCGTCCATGCTGAACGTATAGGGTCGACTAGGCGAAATCGAATCGAGGAACCGACGGGAACCACATCCACTGACCCCGTAATGCGGCCGCGCAGAATACATGTGAGGTTCGTTCGGCGCGAGACACGCGACTGTGTATTGCGTGCAGCACGAGTACGCCGTGTTATCACATCATCCGACGTTGAAGTAGCTGGCCCATCGCGACGTTTATATGTGAATGAACGGTTAACACCTACAAATAAACGACTATTTTACCAAGCGCGACAAGCTGGACAACACAGAAATTGGAGGTACGTGTGGACACGGGACGGTAAAATCCTTGCTCGTAGGGAAGACGGCCAGCCAGCGGAACGTATACGTACCGACAGCGACATTGTAAAAATTTTTGGTACTGCCTCAGTTTGATGCTAACAGATGTCATTTATTTATGTTATAACTTTATTCGCGTATGTTTGTCTTTGTTATTAAATCGTAACTACCTTAGAATTTGTTTCGTATTTTATAGCTCAGGATTTGTATACAAGTCTTTTTTCCCACGACTCATAACACTAGTTATAATTTATGTTTACCTAAGGAGCTTGGGTTCGAGTACCGATTGCCAGCCTAGTTGCATGAACCTTACGCACCCTGTTAATAGCCACTATGTATCGAGCACTTCTGTCCACATACTTTTGCTTTCGCTCAATATATATATACATACTAAGTCAATTAATTATATGTCCTTATCTTATTATTGTTACTCTTTAATTATTCGTATATACAAGTATTTTTCTACACGATACACAATCTACTTACGTTATTATTTATACAAACACTGTTATGACAATCAGACATTATTTATAAATTACTGTTTTATTATATGTATGTATTTGTATTTGCTTATTCTACCTATGCATTTATGTAATAACATTCGATCGATTCGCAATGTCTGACAACGAAAAGTACCTTACAGTTGGATATTTAAATGCTGGCTCTTTATGTTCGAATCAAGATGATTTTATTTCAATATTCGACAGACACAGTTTAGATGTGATGGTGATTAACGAAACCTGGCTTAGGCCGGGCGAGGACGCGCGAGCTCCTGCCGTACCGGGCTTTCGTCTGCGCCACGCACCGCGGCCTGACGCCGTGCGGGCAGGCCGCGGTGGGGGCGTGGGCTTCTACTTGAGGCGGGATCTCCGTGTGCGTACACTGGCGGTTCCTACTGATAACCGATACGTAACCGTTGAGCAGATGTGGATACAGTTTGTAGCGAACGGTAAGCATATAGTCATTGGTACAGCATATCGTCCTCCCTGGCATGATGTTGACGTGTTTCTGGATGCTCTCACGCGTACTATAACTAGCTTAAGCAATTATGATCATATTATATTGCTTGGTGACTTTAATGTCAACATGCTAAAGACACAGGAAGGTAAAACCCGTAAAGTCCTGGAGTTTTTGAAATGTCTTAATCTTACGCAGATAGTTAATTCTCCAACTAACTTCACAGAGACTAGTCAAACACTAATAGACCTAGTCTGTACAGACTTACCCGTCAGGCACTTATTGGTCGAAGACTTTAGATCCATCTATGGTCATTCGTTAATTGTAACTGAATTCCGCATAAAGCAAGATAAAATAATTCCTTTCATCATAAACTACAGACCGTTGAGAAATATTGTCGAGGAAGATTTCCATCGGGATTTGAAGTCTTTTATGCGCTATGGTGCTTTGGAGTCTTCTTCGGTAGATGACTTAGTTACCGAATTTAACTGTGTCATTAAGACTTTGTTCGACATATATGCACCGCAAAAAACATGCATTATTAAGGAGCCGTCGTATCCTTGGATCACGGACAATGTCAAGCTAATGATGAAATTACGTGATAATGCATTAGCGAAATTTCGTAAGACCGGAAGGGAAACTAAAAAACAGTATTACAAGGAATTAAAATCTTTTGTGAACGCTTCTCTGCATAGGGAAAAGATAGCTTATTTTAACCAACATATCAACAACAAAATTAAACAGCCTAAACTTTTGTGGAAAAATTTAAAAAACAATATTATACCTTTTAAAAATAGATTTGACATGTCATCACATTTTAATAACCCTGAATTAATTAATATTCATTTTCTTGATGTACCGGGTCGCAGTGAGGCCGAAATCTCACTTTTAACGTACTATGAGCACCACAGGTACACAGATTTCAACTTTAGTTTAGCACCTATATCACGGGAAACTGTGTCGCGCCTGCTCACTGGATTAAAGTCAAACGCCGAGGGTTATGATAGGATTAGCCTTGACATGTTATTAATGACGTTACCACACACTCTTAATGCAGTGACTAATATTATAAACACGTCCATTTCGACATCCGTCTTTCCCCACAACTGGAAAGTCGCAAAAGTTACTCCGATTCCTAAGAAAAGTAATCCACAGGAAATCAGGGATCTTCGTCCGATTAGCATCCTACCATGTCTTTCGAAGGTCCTGGAGAAGGCTGTGTGTCGTCAATTAACGTCTTTTCTCGAGGCACATAATATATTGCCTGAACTGCAGTCTGGTTTCAGGGGAAGGCGAAGCACGGCCACAGCGCTAATAGATGTAACTGATAACATACTAAACGCTCAAGATCAAGGTATGTGTACTCTCTTAGTGCTGCTGGACTACTCTCGTGCGTTCGACTGCATAAATATATCCCTTTTGTTATCAAAACTGCGCTATTACGGATTCAATCAAAAGGCGATACAATGGTTCGATAGCTACCTGAGTGGTCGAAAACAATATGTTGAACTACGTCTGGCTGATGGCAACATAAAGGATTCACCAGTGAGAAATTTAAATCGTGGTGTACCACAAGGTTCGATATTAGGCCCAATTTTGTTTATTTTATATTGTTCCGATCTACCCGATTGTATAAAGAACAGTAAAGTGCATATGTATGCAGATGATGTGCAACTTTATATATCTTTCAAGCCACACGAATATCAATCAGCCGTAGAAGCAATCAATGAAGATCTTACTAGAGTGGCCATCTGGTCTGAAAGGCACTGTCTAGCACTGAATACTTCTAAGACCAAATACATGGTTTTTGGAAGTAACCAACAGTTGCGTACATTACCAGCGCATTTAAATGTTACCTTGTTAGATGAGTCTATTGAACGAGTCACTGAGGCTAAAAATCTTGGTCTTATTATGGATGCAAATCTACGTTTTGAGAAGCATGTAGCCACTTCTATCCAGAATTGCTTCTATCGTCTAAGGGTTCTGTACAAAATAAGACCGTATTTGTCACAAGAACTCAGAGTTCAGTTGGTTGAGTCCGTAATTTTATCAAAGTTAAACTACGCCGACACAGTTTACAGTCCTCGCCTACTCTCGCGAACAAAACGCCTCATACAAAGAGTACAGAATGCTACAGCTAGGTTCTGTTTCAACATTCCTTCCAGAACACATGTGACGCCTTTTTTAAACAAGTCTGGTATTTTAAAAATGAAATCTCGTAGAAAACTACACTTAGCATGTCTCCTATTTAACGTTATTAAACATCAAGAACCCAGCTATCTGTATAATAAACTTTCGTGGACGGCGAGTAGGAGAGAATGTGCGAGTAGGCAGTGCTCCAATCAGTTATCCATACAGCACCACAAGTCAGCTGCTTTTAAGGGGAGTTTCCGCTATGCAGCGGCAAAAGTGTGGAATAACATACCACCACCTTTGCGCTGCCTAAATTCGTTGCCCATCTTTAGGCACCACTTGCGACAGTACCTCTTTAGTGCCCAGCGTGAGATGGCTCATATAGATATGGACCTTTCAACCATTTAGTGCCAACTCCATGCTTGTTAGTGTTGGGTGCATGTGACCGGGTATGTGGCTATATTTTGACCTTAGTACTGCCTTGCCTTGCCTTTCGGCTCCTTATATAATTTGATCTCTTCATTAAAATATATATATATGTTTATTCTTATGTACAACAGCCGTTGATGGTAGTTTATTTGTATGCATTTATTTTGTTTATTTTAATATTATTATATTGATTCTTATTATTAGATTATATATATTATTAGTATCTAAGGGTTATGTGGTACAATGCAACTGGGTGTGACATTCGTGGGTTCACTGCAGGGTTCAGTTGAAAACCAGCGTCGGGCTTCAAGTCCGACATATGCTGAACTGAACACCTGATTGCTGCTGCTCATTTTTAAATATGAATGTTTATTATGTGTGCTTTGCTTTTGTGTATTGTTATTCCTTTTATTATCATTTGTGTTATTATATAATTTTTTTTTTATCTGGCTTATATACCTGCTTATTACACATGCTTTTAATCTGTTTTTTTTTTTGTTTGTTTTGTTACGTGAGTGTTGTGATGATTGCAGCAATAAAAGTTTCTTTCTTTCTTTCTTTTCTTTCTTTCAAAATATTTGATTCTTCCCTGTGGCAGGAATAGATATGACAAAAGGTTCCTGGTTCAGTTTGATTTTAAAATGAGGTTCAGCTTTTAACTATTGTGAATTAATAGTATCATTGTCCTCTGCAGTACCTACAACTGTTACGTTCTTCGGTTCATTAGTATTTCCTTTTGGGTGTACATACAACATGACGGCAGTTTTCGTTTCCGTGGGCACGATTGGCACTTCTATTTTTTTGGACATTTATTTCCAGGCTTAGTTTCTTTTTTGCATGGACACTTGGGAGGACCTGTATGATTTGAATAATATTACATTAATGATTGAATATCTAATTTAACGTATTCTTCTCGACCTTACTTGCTACTATGCCTTTCAACCCATCTGGGTTGACGGGCTTAATAGCAAGTAAGGTCGAGGAGACGGTGTCATATCCATGTGTGCTTCCCTGGGTCAATAAAAATTCGTCAGCAGGCTCATGCTGCGACGGAGACGCCACTCTCCTCCATAAACCCAAAAAAAAATTATAGGTAATTTTTTTTTCATATCCTTACTAGGATATGAAACGAAACGAAATGTGCCATATGCCAGCCGCCAGATAGCGTATTGTAATTTGCAACAGAGTCGTGATGGTTTCAGTGGCAGACGAACTGGACATTCAGTACCTAATTGTTCAAGATACACCACCTCGTTAAGCTGTTTTTGGGGCATAGTGATATTACAAACGAAAGTAAAGAAAAAGGAAAAGTAGAAAGGGATATCGTAGACCATAATTATTAAGAAGTTGCAAACAGACTAACTGGGGTTGCAAATAAACTCAGTGTATCGTAGAAAGTGTATATAATGTCACAAAATCCAAATGCATGCCCACATAGTGTCTGAATTATCGGAATAACGTCCAAAAGCAAGCTCTAGCAAGTCGACAAATATAAATGCAAACGTTTCTATGAAATTGTTTATTTCATTTTCAGTATAAAAATACACGTATAAAAACAGTTCCAAAGTTTCTGTTCAATTTTATAAATACGAATCATCTACAACAATGCAAAACAATATCTTATAGTTCTACTAAGTACAAATAATAATGTGGATTAATCAATATAAATAATATTGAATGAAATTAAAACGGTATAGCTTAATTTCTCATAAAAATGGCAATTTTAAATATTTTGTAATAAAATTAAGTTCATCGCACAAGCACACAACATTTTATTACAAAACGCATATCTGCACGTATTGATAGTTACACTTATGCTACTTATTTTATGGAATGTTAATTGCCGAGTAAGTATTGGAGAAATACCGCAAATTTTAATTCCCTTATTTGTGACATCGGCAAATATGATTAATTTTATTAATGGTGATTTAAGTTGAAAAACAATTGTAACTTGAATAGAAGTTTTGTAATAGTTAGTTGCTTTGTTTGTAGATAAACTACGACGTAATGTTTGATTTATTATATTTATAGGTATGCATTTATGATAGACTCTAGCGTGCCGCCTTAACTAACCACTATAATGTCTGATTGCCGACGCGTGTCCTCAGAAATGGAATTTGGCATTATTCAGGAACATTATCATATATATTATAATCCGTCTTTGGTTTGTTTTAACACCACGCCATGCCCACTGTAGATTATGGGGTAGGCTTAGTATAAACAAACTCGGTCCCCTTTTGCAGACAGGTATAAAATATGCATTGTTATCAACATGTATATAGTAAATATTATTATGTCATTATGTCGACGTAGGAGTCAATTCTAATATGGACAACGGACGTAGGAGTCAATTCTAGTATGGATCTATTTTTATGACTATGTTCCGGTCGTATCCATTTCAATACAAGCCGACTCTATCAAGACATTGATATTTGTGAAGGGTGAATTATATAAGTCTACCAGGACTAGGGTATATTCGTATTGTTTTTAACGAACAATGTGACTGTGGATAAAGCTTACATGCTCAAAACGGTGTCTATTCACTTGTGGGCCTTGTCCACCACCATGTCCACCGAAGAATTCCAAATCTTAAAAAAACAGGCACACGAAATCTTTGGATTTCTAGTTGTGTGTTTAATTTAGATTGCAAATAGGTACTTATACTAACCTAGTTTTATGCCTCTTGTTATTAGCCACTGTTTTTATTTACCAGAATACCTAATGGTAAAACGTGGCATTATATGGCAAATAAACTGGTTTTTGTATAAGAGTACCCCTGAATAAAATAATATTTTTTAATTGATGTTAATTTTATCATTAAATATTGGCGAATGCTATTTGGTGTACAATTAGTAGCACATGGATATTATCAGGCGAAAGGAAGTCGCTATCTCTTGTTTCGAATTATTTTATTGCTACTTAGGGGGAAGGAATAGATATTAGGGTGACGTATCTCGTGACAAAAGGTCGATTTTGTATTTTGCTATTGTTTAGTTCGTTGCCGGTTCACAAGCTTTTACTTGATTTCGATCGCCATTCAATAAATAGTATGTGGATAATTATAAAATAGTATCACGGTCTTCTACAGTACCTATAACTGTTAAGTGCTTCGGTTGACTAGCTTTTCCTTTTGCGTGGACAACACGACGGCGGTTTTCGTTTTGCTGGGCACGCAGGGAACTTTTTTTTTGCTGGACATTTTTGCGGTGCTCCACAAGTAGGAGGACCCAACGGAGGACATGACGGAGGACACATTTTCGTGCATAGTGGCGAACCTTTTTGGGAACATGAGCTCTTCTGCTCGGGTGGCACAATTTTTGGAGGACCGATTGGAGGACATGATGGAGGACACCTGGGTTTAAATGCTGGGGACGCTTTTATGGGAGGACACGGCGGAGGACACGGTGGTGGGCACGGTGGTGGACATGGTGGCGGGCACGGTGGTGGACATGGAGGGCACCTTGGAGGACATGGTGGTGGGCACGGTGGAGGACATGGTGGTGGGCACGATGGTGGACATGGTGGCGGGCAAGGTGGTGGACATGGAGGGCACTTTGGAGGACATGGTGGTGGGCACGGTGGTGGACATGGCGGTGGGCACGGTGGTGGACATGGTGGCGGGCAAGGTGGTGGACATGGAGGGCACCTTGGAGGACATGGTGGTGGGCACGGTGGGGGACATGGTGGGCGCCTTGGAGGACATGGTGGTGGGCACGGTGGAGGACATGGTGGCGGGCACGGTGGTGGACATGGAGGGCGCCTTGGAGGACATGGTGGTGGGCACGGTGGGGGACATGGAGGACATGGTGGTGGGCACGGTGGGGGACATGGATGGCGCCTTGGAGGACATGGTGGTGGGCACGGTGGGGGACATGGTGGCGGGCAAGGGGGTGGGCATGGAGGGCGCCTTGGAGGACATGGTGGTGGGCACGGTGGGGGACATGGAGGGCGCCTTGGAGGACATGGTGGTGGGCACGGTGGGGGACATGGTGGCGGGCAAGGTGGTGGACATGGAGGGCACCATGGAGGACATGATGGTGGGCATGGTGGAGGACATGGTGGCGGGCAAGGTGGTGGGCATGGTGAACACCTTGGAGGACAAGGTGAAGGGCAGGGTGGTGGACATCTTGGAGGACATGGTGGCGGGCACGGTGGCGGGCATTTCTTCTTTGGTGGTGGTGGGCACGGTGACGGACATTTCCTTGGACATGGTGGACACGGTGGCGGACAAACCACACGTGGTGGAGGACAAGGTGGAGGACACGGTGGTGGACAAGGGGGCGGGCACGGTGGGCTCCGTGGTGGACACGGTGGAGGACACGGTGGTGGACAAGGCGGTGGACACGGTGGTGGACATGGCGGTGGGCACGTTTTAGCCTTACACGGAGATATTGGGCGCAAAGGTATATGCGGAGCACACGGTGAACATGATTTACCAACGCGGCTTGGGCGTCGTGGACACGGTGGGCATGGTGATTTCGAGCACGGTGAACACGGGCGTGGTTTACTTGGCTGCTCTCGATGTGGGTCTGGTGAACATGCGCGTATTGGACACGGCGGGCAGCATGGTGGACAGGGGCAGGGCGGACAAGGGCAGGGCGGCGGACATGGTGGACACGGCGACGGACATGGTGGGCACGGTACGCAAGGGCAGGGACATGGTGGGCACGGCACGCAAGGGCAGGGTGGACATGGTGGACAAGGGCGAGGTGCTGGGCATGGCGCACATGGACATGGCGGGCATGGAAAACACGGGCATGGCAAGGGATACGGTGGACACGGACAGGGCGGACACGGGCACGGGCACTTACACGGTGAACACGGTGGACATGGCACGCAGAATGGAGGAAACGTATTCGGAGATGGCACAGGACTGTAAGGTGGAAATGGGGGACTCGGCTTGCAGGGTGTTTGGTCCCATTTGCATCCGCTTCCTTTTATATCAGAACAACTTGCAGCATTCGCAAGAATATTTAACTCATTCTTCTTCTTCTCGGTATCAGGCGGGTCAGTCATAGTACCGGTTTTTCGAGCAGGTATAATTTCGAAAGCACTATGAGCCATTTTTGCGCCAGAATCCATAAAATTTCTTCCAAATGGATCATTGAATCTACTTAATGTGTAGGATGCAATCGTTTCCACTTTGATGTGCTGCCATAATACAGCACCTGCAGACTTGTTTTTAAGTCTGCTGCCTGAAAAAGAGTAGTTTATTTCAATAGTATTTTAAAAAAATTATGAAAAGTAATACTTCGGACAAGGCAACAAATTAAAGCATTAGCTTTAATTCGTTACCTTCAAGAGACAGCTTCAAAAGAGCTGATGAGTAAAGGCAACATGATTATGATTGACATGGTAATAACTCCAATAGTAATATTAGCAGCTGTCTTAGCTGGTTAGACTAGAAGGCTTACCCTGGGTTCCAAGACGAAAGCCTTGGATACAAAAGGGATAAAGCTAGGACGACGAAGCATGATGATGGCTTAGTCACGGTAATATAATCTAACAGTATTGTAACTCGGCCGTCTTCGTGAGTTATATACCTACCAGACGCGCCGCATGCGAGCTGCGGCACGAAATCGGCTGCGGGTACTGTAGGTACAGTCCGCCCAGTCTAATGGGTACTCTGCTCGCGGCGCGTAGGTATAACTCGAGTTTCGTGCGTTTGTATGGAGTTACAATACTGTTAGATATTATTACCGTGGCTTAGTGATAACTCAAATGCGGATTGCATTTGTAAAATGTGCAACGTATCAGGCGGCGAAAACTTTCTGTACAATAAACTTGATACTTCTTGTTTGTTGTATTGTAGTGCCATCATGGTAGGTGACCGTAAAGAAGGCTAGAATATCGCTTTGTGTTTTCTGTTTAACTGATATACAGAAAGTTACTTACGAATGATGTTATTAGCCATGGTCACCACGTATACGCCCGTACTCGCCATTATCCTTTTTGGGTTACAAAATTTTTTTATGACTGAAATTTTACATGTCAGAAACTTTCGAACTATTCAATACGTCAACATGTTGGGCTATGAAAAGATAAAGTCACGTGTACGTGAATCACAGACATTTTTCTGCATTTTTCTATGACATTATTCTTAGTGTTGCAACATAACTCTGTTAATTTTCTCTTTGGATTTGTTCAACCCAGAGAGGTAAGACTAGGTTTTAAGGTTATATTTCTTTGGTTCAACCTAGAATAACCGAGACCAAAATAAAAAAATACTGCTTTGTTCATATTACATTTATTGCAAATCTTGTATTTGGATTCATTTTATAAATAAGGTGACGACTTTTTAAATACTGACATAACATTACTCATATCATGAAATAGGAATGTAGGAAATATGAAGTTTCTTTTAAAATTTCTGTGTGATTAGTATGAGTTTCGTCATGATTGAGCCGGCCTACCAGTTCTTTGGTTTACTGGTATAGCAGTGCTGCCATAGTACTCAAAATTTTAATAGATTGCTGATGTCCGGTAACCGTGTCTGTCCTTTCAATCTGTGTGCGTGCGATAGTTCGTTCCTACATTACGAGGCTTCGCGTTCGCCCTCATATTCTTTTTCTTAGCGCTTAGTAGACAAATAACCTGGTTGCATAGGGCTCCGGGAGACCCGTGCCGCCCGTCCATGCACGTAAAGCGTTCGTGTCGCTGTGAAATGATGCTCTAATGCCTCACACGAGTCTCCGATTCTCCATACTGGCGGCCCGTATGGGTTCTCGAAGAGTTCTAAAACCAGCCTTGCAGCATCTGATGCACCTAGCCAGTTAGCGAAATACGTATCTGCCGTATGTAAAATGCAAACTCGTTAATCATTAAGTAATTAACAGATCGTTTTAACAGTGAAGCTAAATGAGAGAATGAAATTAATGCAATCCACGTTTCCTATTAACGTATGGCACTGATGCTTTTAAGAGTAATACGCGGAAGACGTTGAAATGTGAAGAAGACGTGTACTCGTACTTAGGTTTGCTAATACACGGACTTCAATATACATAACATATTATCATAATGCTATGTTACTTTTTTTTACACTTTATTGTATACATTAAAAACATTATTAGACATTTTATAACTAAGTAGACTACAAAAGGCGGCCTTATCGCTGAAAGCGATTTCTACCAGGCAACTTTTGGATGGAAATATTATTGGTAGGTGAGAATCGGTAAAGGTTGCATGTGTACCAGTAAACAAAGCTATACAGGGTGATTTGTAATTGCTCGTATTCCCTCCGGGAGGTGATTCTAGGGTCAAAATGGAGTATTTTTACCCCCTACATATGGGGGTCCAAAATGCACCATTTTGGAATAAAACGGTTTTTAAGATTTTTTGAGAAAATTCCAAATTTTTGTTATAAACATCTCGTAAAAAATTATTTTGACTATTCTTGGTGGCAAATTGGGTCTCATTTAATGGACAATTAAATGGCTCATCTTTTAAATTAAAATAAACCTACTAGCTCAACGTGGAATTTGAAAATAGAGCCAATAAACACGCAAAAAATGTTCGCATAAAATAAAATTACGCCACAGAAATGCAATTATTTGAAAAAAATAATATGTGGCATGTTATGTAAAGCATTGGAATAACTTCCTGGTATTACCTGCTATCCAAAAAGGTATAATAGTCTTAGACAATTGGTGCCAATTTCGAGTAATAGCCACTTTTGTTCAAAAAAAGTGCTTCTGGATGACTCACTCGCCAGAAAAAATTTTCCTGTATTTATTCTTAAGCTCTGCAATCAGCAGTGATTACTAGTAGGGAGACCAACCTAGCAAAACTTAGGGTCTTGGGTTCGAATCCTCAGCGTAAATGACATTCATTTAGCACTTTCACTGCTGATTGCAGAGCTTAAGAATAAATACAGGAAAAAATGTTCTGGCGAGTGAGTCATCCAGAAGCACTTTTTTTGAACAAAAGTGGCTATTACTCGAAATTTGCACCAATTGTGTAAGACTATTATACCTTTTTGGATAGCAGGTAATACCAGGAAGTTATTTCAATACTTTAAATAACATGCCACATATTATTTTTTTTCAAATAATTGCATTTTTGTGGCGTAATTTTATTTTATGCGAACATTTTTTGCGTGTTTATTGGCTCTATTTTCAAATTCCACGTTGAGCTAGTAGGTTTATTTTAATTTAAAAGATGACCCATTTAATTGTTCATTAAATAAGACCCAATTTGCCACCAAGAATAGTCAAAATAAATTTTTACAAGATGTTTATAACAAAAATTTGGAATTGTCTCGAAAAATCTTAAAACCCGTTTTATTCCAAAATGGTGCATTTTGGACCCCCATATGTAGGGGATAAAAATTCTCCAATATGGCCCTAGAATCACCCGACATCAACCCGAAGGGAATACGAGCAATTACAAATCACCCTGTATATGAGGAGCAGGCGTACAAAACCGGACATGTCCAATGAATGATTTTTTACAGGAGAGCGAAAAATGTGAATGAAGCAAATATAGTTTAGTCAGAGTTCTGATTTTTAGTACAGTCAACTCTAAAAGTAGCTACACACCTCAACATCTTTGCTAAGACTTTTATGAATTAAAACTCCTCGTTTATTATACTTAATTTATAAATTATGATTTAGGCAAGATTTTCTTGTGTAAAAATCCTTAAACATAATAAAAATTATGACAATTTTGGACAATATAACCATATAAAGTAACGTAAATGTATATATATTTATGAAGGTGACTGTTCATGCAAACAACATAGCAAAGACGTACCCGTTTCATGTTAATCAAAAAATTACCCGTCGCTTTTTCATTATTATTTTTGTAAAGGACAAGTCTGGTTTTGCTCGAAAGTTGTCCAACTCCGGTTTTTGATTGAAAAGTTGCTGGACAAGTTTGTATTTGAAATGAAAATCTCATTAATTTATATCAAAATCTCTAATAAAAGAAATATACAAAATTTTGTTGATCGGGCTCACAACAATCGCATTCTTCAACATCGGCATCAGCATCGTCATCATTGACGTTATTTTCTGTAACTACAACAGTTGATGTAGGTATGACTGGAAATTATGGTTTTGAAACATTGAAGTTCAGGATTTTCTGTTCTCCAAACTGCTAAGCCAAGATTTGCTCCACATCTTTTTTCTTCTGCTGTTTAATCTCATTCAGAGCTGGAAGTCTTCGAAGAAGTGATGGGTGGTTCTGTGACGATTTTTGTAAAGATACCGTGTTGAGTTCGTTTTCAGGAGTGTTATAAAAATTTTACACTTGTATGCCGCAGTGTATATAAGAAAAACAAGACTCAGCTCGGCTCACATTTCTTCCTCTAAAACCTCTGCCTCTCCCACGACGTTTACAAGAAAGCCCCCTGGTTGGTGCGGTACCATATAGAAGTATTCGTAAATTGGACAAGTTACAATTTGTTTGAAAGTCCTTCAGCATGCAAATATTTGTATTGTTTTAGTCCAGTTTTGATTGAAAATCTAAATAAAGTAAAATGTTAGTTTACTTTTAAAAGGACAAGTCCGTTTCTGCATGAAAAGATAAATTTACATATTTATTTTGAATATAATAATGCATAGATGTTTACTTTCAGAGGTATATAAAAAAGAAAAAAACAATGTGATACGTGGACGGTTTTGTTCGGCTGCTCCTCATATTATATACATACTTAATATACCTATATTCATTCCTGTTATCTAAGTGGCAAACCAAATAACTGGTTCATTCTGAGGTGACGTGTAAGACTGATGCCATCAGAGAGGTTGGACTAGGTTTAATAAGGTTATATTTCTTTGGATGCCATGAACGCCAAAAATGACTTACCTCGAAATCTTTCGTGACAATGGGATGGGCCGCTCTGCAACAAGATTAAAGATCATCTACGAACTACTGCATCTGGTGTTGCAAAGCGTGCCCGTTTGTATGGCTTCAAGCACTTCCATCGTCCAATTTAGAAACTATGTTGGACGATACAACATTCAGCATCGCTCCTTGCCTTCGCTTGAGTGCTGTTTCTCCGCATCGTTGCAACTGTGGGGAAGCTGTCGGTCACCATGGCCTAGCATGCAGCAGAAGTGCAGGGCATATCTCCCGACACGCCCATTAATGACATAATCTGTCGTGCTCTTTCCGCCGCCGGAGTACCAGCTCATGTTAAACCTAATGGTCTAATACGTGGCGATGGGAAGAGACCATACGTTATTTAATTATTACCTTAGGAGGTAGGTAGGCCTCTGGTGTGGGACGCGATATGCGTCGATACCCCTCCGCTATCACATCTTGTAAGCACAGCTGCACAGCACAGCTGCCGCTGCTTCGGCGGAGACCCTCAAACGGCTCAAATATATAAATCTAGCTGGCAATTACGTGTTTGAGCTGTTTAGGATGGAACGCTACGGTCATGGGGCCCTAATACTCATGTTCTATACAGAGAAATAGAAAAAGGCTTATCGATGTTCCCCGTGACCAGGCTGGCTTATTTTTCGCAGAGAGATTATACATGCTTGTGGAAGAATTTTTGGACGCAATAAAGCATAATGTTATGTTATATTATATTATTATGTTTTAGGTTTAGTCTTGCTGACATTATTTTGCTGTGAAGAGTAGAAAATGTCTAACAAGATGTCGGTATTAATCTTTTCATTGGAAATAAATCTGTTTATCTTGCCTTAAACTAATTTATAATTTGTAACGTTGGCTTTGTCTTTAAGGAACTGACACATTAAGTCCTCAAAGCCCAATATCAACTTTTGTACTTATGTTTACATACAAAACATTTTGTTCTAGTTAGCAGTCAATGTACCGGCGATGTATGACTATTCTTCTCTTATAATAACACTAGCCGTTTCCCGCGGTTTCACCCGCGTCCTGAGGAAACTACTTCACGTACCCGAAAACCCCAAATATCTAACGGACCCCTATTTTTTCTAAAATAAAATATAAAGTCAAAATCCTTTATTCATTTAGATCACAAAGTGAACTTATGAACGTCAAATTTAAAACATTATTACTGTATGCTTCTACATTTACATTTACTGCCACGCTCGCAAAGCAAGGGCGTAGAACCATAAGAAAGAACGGACAATAAAACTCACGGTGACTCTTTTTCATCGCCAGGTTTTTAATAATACATAACAATTAAACCTTTCTAAGGTGCTGCAACTGTTATACCTTCTATGTTACTTGTATATATTTACTGTACATATAATACTTTAGCCTCCTAAACATAGACATGGTGAAACAGGAGCATCCACTTACATTATGCACCTAAGAATGCAGGCAATCCGCGCAAATGTTCAGACCATGATGGAAATTATAAAGTTAAATATCAAAAACAAAATTATACCAGCCCGTAAGACCGCCATCGACCAGTCATCGCAAGTAGCACCCGTTCACGAGTGTGACGCATATAGCCTATGATACTCGCAAATAATGTAGCTTTCTAATGGTGAAATAATTTTTAAAATCGGTCCAGTAGTTTTTGAGTTTATCCATTACAAACAAACAAAAATACAAAATTTTCCTCTTTATAATATTATTAGTGTAGAAAACAGCAATTTCATTTCGTGTAGCCGCCTAGATCAATATAATGAACCGATTTAAAGTATTTTCTTGTGATTACACAATTTAATAATTAACTTTTTCCAAAATAGTCGTCTCAAACTCAAAACTCTCTCTGCCGTAGTATGTATGAAAATAAAAATACACTTTTATCGTTTTTACATTTTATTTCTTTGCAATAACGTAACAATACCGAACTATGTAAAAATATAAAACAAAGCACAAGGCAATCAAAGTTAAAATGATATTTTATCAATTCAAAATAATAAATACGTTGCTTATCATTGCTAAGTAATTTCGATTCCAATAATTGATTTTACCTAATGATACAACAATCATATAAGGTTTACTTTTTCTTTCCTTTGTCTGACCCTTTTTCTCCTGGCTTTGTGGCTGCCTCAACCTTTTTAGCTATTTCTTTTGCTTTCTTTTCTGCTTTAGGTATAGCTTCCTTTGCCTTTTGAGCTATTTCTTTTGCTTTCTTTTCTGCTTTAGGTACAGCTTCCTTTGCCTTTTGAGCTATTTCTTTTCCTTTTTTTTCTACTTTAGGTGCTGCTTCCTTTGCCTTTTTAGCCAGTTCTTCTGCTTTAGCTGCAGCAGCTTTCCTGGCTTCTTCGGCTACTTTCTTAATGATTGCCAACTTCTCCTCCATTATCTTTCTCTCTTCAGCCATTTTTTTCTCTATAGCTGCCCTAATTGCAGCTTCTCTCTTTCTGATCTTTTCTTCATCAGCTCGTTTTATTGCTTTTATTTGATAGTCAATACTTGTGATAATTTTATCTATAGCCTTTCCACAGTTTGTTTCAATTTTTTTTCCAATTGTACCATGTAGAAAACCTACTGTAAAGGGTGGCGCGGCTTCCACTTTGATATACGCCCATGCAGTAGCACCAGCCGCCTTGATATTCTTTGAGATAGCTGAAACCAGACAATTTATATAATGGTATAGCAGGAGGAAATTAAATACAGTATTTATTGAACTATTAATTGTACAATTATTAAATTTCACGCGAATAAGTTTGTCATAATTATTGTAGCAATGCATATCATACCGAAGTTCTCCCATATTTTTTGATAAATTTACCTCTGAATGCTTTAGTGTTACACAGTTTTTTTCTTTGCGAAAATGATTTCTCAGTCGTTAATATTTATGTAAAACTATTTTGATATGAACAAATTCATTGTAACTTTGATTGCTTCTTCCAAATAGATGCTTCATTTTTTATCTACTGATTTGATTTGTGCCATCTTTTGCTTAACAATTTCTAATTGTCTTAAGAGATATTGCTCTTCTTTGGGTAATTGTAGATTGCGAAAGTGTATCATTTTTTGTTCCAATAAATTGGTTAGTGTCGAAAGGCCGCTTTCTAGTCTTGTCACTATAGGATTAGCCACAAGAGGTCTTGCCTTTGTATTCTCAACGTACTCTCTCGCATATAACCACGCTCTTGATATGGCCGGACGGATTCTGACCAGAGATTCTGTTGACAAAACAAATGCGGTTTCATTTTGTATTCATAGAGGTTCTCCAATTTAAATCATTAATTTATATTTGAGTATTCCAAGTTCTACATAAATATTATTTTTCAAAAAAATCAACGTAACTATGTGTTGCACAATTCCACTTTTGTTTTGCAACAGTTTCTTGATGCAACAAAATATAAACGGTGATACATACCTAGAGCTAAATCTAAAGCAATTCTCGTAGATCTAGCCATCTTCACAACCCGTCTAATCTAATCAAAACTTAAGTTTATATAGTTATCCCCTAATAACTTGAAATTTTTGATATGCCATGAATGACTTGTCAAATTATTGACATCAAACGTTCCGTTCTCTACGATGTATTTCGTGACAATATAAACTTTTTCAATTAATTTAAAAAAACTTTTATGAAATTCATATAAAGTGGTTTGGGTAATTTTGTATGAACCAGTGGCTTGATTTTTTTTTTGAGCGACCACTTAATTTATTGTTGCTAACGTATAGTGATATATATAATAATAATGACTCATAAAATAACTTTGCCCTAAGTAATATCGGAGCTGAAATATATGATATCGAAGTAGGATGAATTTCAACATCATGTCGTCTAAATAAAGACGTAACCACGTATATGTATTGTGAAAAAATACAACACGCATGGCACAATACATACATTCATTACGTATGTTATTGGAGGAGTATGTACGGCATTCATCATCATCATATCAGCCACACGACGTCCACTGCTGCTCCCCCAAGGTTCTCCACACAGATCGGTCTTGAACCGCCCGCATCCAACCGCCTCCCGCGATATTGACGAGATCGTCGGTCCACCTTGCGGGGGGCCTACCTCTGCTGCGTCGTCCGGTACGTGGCCGCCACTCCAGAACCTTTCTGTCCCAACGGCCATCGGTTCTTCGAGCTATGTGCCCTGTCCACTGCCACTTCAGCTTGGCTATCCGGAGAGCTATGCGGGGACTTTGGTTCTACTGCGGATCTCCTAATTTCTGATTCGATCTCGCAGTGAAACTCCATGCATAACTCTCGCCATCGCCCTCTGAGTGACCTAGAGCCTTCTGATAAGGCCCATAGTGAGCGACCACGTCTCCGATCCGTAAGTCATCACTGGCAACACACACTGGTCAAAGACTTTCGTCTTGAGACACTGCGGTATATCGGACGAGAAGATATGTCGTTGCTTCCTTAACGCTGCCCAACCGAGTTGAATTCGACGATTGGCCTCCTTCTCGAAGTTGGACCTACCTAATTGGACTACTGGTACCAGGTAGATATACTTGTTCACTACTTCGACTGTAGAGTTCCCAACCTGAATAGGAGCAGGTACAACATGGACGTTCGACATGATTTTCGTCTTGTCCATGTTCATCTTAAGACCTAGGTACTTGTTGGGAGACTCTACAGAGGCCATCAAGCATTGTGCCTAACTCTTCCATGGTCTCAGCCATGACTACGATATCGTCTGCGAATTGAAGGTGAGTGATGTACTCGCCGTTGATGTTGATGTTTATGAAGGCTAGATTTTCTTTGAAAATAATAGTTACTGCTTTTTTGCAAGTAAACGTATGTGTCGTCTAGTATAATAATGGCTCTACGATCACCAAATAGAGCATTTGGAATGGATAGACATCGGGATATAACCTCTTCACGGGCCCGGGGTCATGTGTAAATCTTGTCTAACCAGTCGCATTGTCTTCAATTGTCTTCAATTTTTAGCAAATGGCAATTTGATTGTATAGATTATTTACTTTAAATATCTCGGCTTCGATGAACGTGGGAAAGTAACGTTCATAGAAAAAAACTAACGACTTAATGTGCTCTTTTTAGCAAAACACTTTTCATTAGTGGCCGCGTATTTAAAAAAACATGCCACTTTTACTCAAACCCCAATTGCTACCGGGTCTCATTGACCCAGTTGCAATCTGGGATGCACTTACTAGTCTAACCGGATATGACTGAATATTAACGTTGCCATTGAGCGCTTGCCTGTCGGACTTCCGCGAGCCAAAGGGATAGCAATATTCTATGGTTAAAACTAGGGTATGAGTTTATCAGACGCACTGACTCCCTATAACGACTGTTAAAGATCTTCATGACAGCCGGGACCAATGGGTTTTGCGCTCTCCGAGGCACGAACCATCGTTGGGGGCCTATACGTCCTAATATGTATGTTATTAATCGTAAAATTATATTATTATGTAATTACATTATTATTAGGTATATGGTTAACACCATCGCGAAAATTAACTTATGTAGGTATACATGGTAATTATGTTCTCTCTTCGAAGTATCGACTGCCTTAAGATAATGTAAGTCCCTTTTTTAGGTAAAGCATTAAAGCCAGTAGCTTCTGAACATATGAGATCTTACTGTTATTACTCGGGGTCTTAGATGGTATGATAATATGCTCTGCTCACTTATGGTATTGCTATGGAGTTTAAATGTCGCGAATAATGAAGCGGCGAACGTTACCTATCGGAATGTGACAGTTTTCCTTTCCATAATACCTAGAGTTGCCGTAGGTATCTTTGAATTATTTAAAGCGATGGTAAAAAACTGATATAATTAGTATAGATGATTAGTTAAATCAAAATAATGAAATGCTTGGGTATCCATTGAGAGTTAAAAAGGATAACACAAAGTATTATCGACCAGACAGCGGTGTCTCGGAATGAACAGGCTTGATTAAATCTCAGTCGAACCCCAAAGTCCCAAATTAACAAAATTTGCAACGTCTAGACGGTAAATAATTTTCCACCTTAATTTTCCCTGTGATTGATTATGGTGATGTGTGTTATTTCGACCTGAATGCAGACCTCCTCAATAAACTTGACCGTCTTCTAAATAACTGCATTCGATTTATTTTTAATCTTCGCAAGTATGACCATGTGTCTGCTTATCGTTCTCGTTTGAAGTGGTTACCCATTCGTCAACGCCGTAGTATGCGCGCTCTCACTACACTCTACTCTATTCTCATGTCTCCTAATACACCTTCCTATCTAACTTCTCATTTTCAATATCTGTATTCCAGTCATAATAGAACTCTTCGCTCCTCTAATAATCTACTCCTCCTATGTCCTTCACACAGCTCTGACTTCATTCACTCATCTTTTCCCGTGCAATCTGTCCTTCTGTGGAACGCCCTCCCTCTAGAGATCAGGACGGCCACCAGCAGACACACATTCAAATCGAAAGTACGAGAGCTCTTACACTCTGAACTTTCAGGATCATCGCAGAATTGATATCTCTAGTTAATTTTATCTTATAAATATATATATAGTTATATATAAATATATATTCATATATATATGTATATATATATTTTTACGTATATATTATGTAGGTTTGTATTTTATAGTATCTACTATTGTGTATATGTATTGTATGTAATTAATATGTAGTTATTGATATGTATAAATGTATGAAATATGCTATGTTAGTCCCGAACACTTCAGCTTGCACCTACTTCATATATCTCTGCATCACCCCAAGGTAGACTGTTAGAGAATGCCTCAGGCATTAAGTCCGCCGATACATGTACATTATGTGTATGAAGTCCAATAAATAAAATAAATAAATAAATAAATACCTACCTAAGACAGTATATACATATGTAGATACCTGAGAGTATATACATATATATACCTACATATACTTTAGGCTCTGGAATACTAAACGTGAACTCTTAAGTGGAACTGAGGGTCTAGTACGAGTTTGCACTCGATCGTCACGGTGGACGATAGCCTAGTCGACGTGAACAATTTCCATACATTTTCTAAATGCGGTTAAGGTTTCGAAATACGTCGCCGTTTTTAGGGATTGTGAGTGATTGGGGGGGAGGGGAGGAGGTCTCGGAACCCCTCCTCACCATTTTCACTTGCCGGATACACTTGGTTTCCACTGAAAAAAAAACAATTTTCTCCAAACATTGGTGTATATGGCACTGCCAACTGCCACATTCTTCACACTAGTTTAATAACCTAAGATTGACGGAGCCCTGCTTCGCAGGGCTCCTATTTTCGGATTAAAGATCAAAAGAGATCCTAACATAACCTATATAGTTACTTATTACAGTCGCACCTAACCCTAGGTATAAGTCGGTTCATGAAAGATGACCACTGCGCAGAAATCATTTTTTAGGTCCCCGTGGAGGTGCGGGGTGAGACGCGGGTGGAATGCCAAATGGCGTGGCTCCGTTCTTGACGCATTCCCTAAATGCGTCAAGAATGGAGCCACGCCATTGGTGCACGAATGTACATATGCGCGACGGCCGCCATTTGTGGTCAACTTTCGTGAACCGATCTATACTCGAAAGCAATGACGCACAAATTTGACATTAGCTGTCAATATCATGCATACAAGATAGCGGTTGCGCTTCGTTTCACGTTTTTCATATAAAACCTAAATATCGCTTTTATTGATTCCACTAGTTTAATAAACTGAGGTTGACGGAGCCCTGCTTAGCAGGGCTCCTATTTTCGGGTTAAGGGTCAAAAGAGAATCTAACACAACCTATTTAGTTACTTTCACATAAAACCTAAAATTACGTTCCGTTTTGCATATTTTAATGAAGAATTTTTGGAAATTGTTTAAAAATATTTAGACGCAACTCCGGCAGCCAAAATTACTTTTAGGGGATTAAAACTAACTCCCTTAAGCCCCCTACACCACCAATACCCTCAAATTCGGGCGACGCGTTTCGAAACCCGACCCTAAATGCGCCCTCTAGCGGTCTCTATCGATCGCTACTCTCCGTTAGTGGCGCTTTTACAAAATGTATGGAAATTGTTCCCGTCCACTAGGCTATCGTCCACCGTGACGATCGAGTGCAAACTCGTACTAGACCCTCTGATTAGAAATTGTTACGGTTCGATACTACCTACAAGCAATTATAATTTTAAAAAATGGTGTTTTGGTGATCTGTAATCAGAAAGTGCATATTGAAATGGACTATTCATACTATATTAATACTATACCTACATGCGAATATGTGTGTCTGTTTCATATCTTTGTGTGTGATAGTTGTTATGACTTATTATTATTATTGTAGGCCACTTTAGCTACGATAACACATGTGGGCGGAGGCGCTGTCGAGGGCTAGTAATACATAAATCACATTTTATTTAAAGATATGAAAAAAATATAGAACTTTTCAACGAAATTCATTGCACTATAAGTGTCTCCTATTTTTTTGACGTTCTCAACGATAGCGAAATTAAAAAGCTTTTGAAGCACTTCAAGAATGTATTTCTGGCCTCACATAAGCTCTCTTAAAATTCATTCATCCGGTGCCTAGTTATCTTTAAAACACTTGAAAGCAGTTTTACAACGCGCATACTAACATCTGGGATCAAGTCTGGGATATTTTCATTGAGTGTTGGCTTAACCACAGATAATAATAACACACTAGCTTAACTTTAAACCGGCATCGTATGCATAGCTTTACCGAATTGTGTAGGTGACTCAAATTGTTCATTTCGTTAACACGGCTTTAATCATGATCCGAAATTGCGTTGCAGTGAAAACTAAATTCATATTTTTGGGACCTTGTTTAAACTACCGTAAAACCGGCCATCATTGCCCTTGGCGGATATCTTTGCCCGAACACGAAAAATAACTAAAATCTTGAATTGTAAATAAATTTAAATAGCTGACAACATTATTTCATATTTAGGGTAAATTTGAATATTTTTCTGACAACACTAAATATTAGTTACTTTGCTAAGATCACTCAGTTGTCGGCGAGACATGTTAAAAGTAGGACTAGTGTGAGGTGATGCCAAAATCTTGTTTTACGTTTTTACACACTGACAGCGTACGACATCTCTCGGGTAAGTTATTTCAATATTCAAGTAATAATAAGTACCAAGCTTCATTTCTATGCTAGTTTGAGACCTTTAAAACATAAAATCTTCTAGATAATGCAGTGGGCAAAGATTCCCGAACTTGTGTGAACATAGGAGTGACAACATTGCCCACTGCAAAAATCGTGTTAGGGTTGCCACCCATTATATCTAGTAGCAGTGACAGCTATCCTTAAAGTGACTGACGATATAAGGCGTGGAATGGAAGACACTAAAGATACCATTTTAGTGTAAATTGACTTCTCCAACGCGTTTAATACAGTCAGTCATGATGTCCTTTTGTCTATCCTTTCATATCTTATGGTCTTTAATAAATAAATTAAAGCTTTTTAATTCAATATTTTAGCATTAATAAATAAATAAATAAGCAGATTATTATTTATTACATTAGTGTGCGGCAACCCTAGCCCACCGTTTAAGTTTGTTTGAAAAAGCAACTGGTGTGTAGTGTAACATTGCCCACCTCAGTAAAATTAAAAATATAACGTTTTTGATATATTGATCACGAAGGATGGCAACTTTGCATAATTCACTAAAACATACCTGATTTTCAAAGCTTTAGAACTGATAGTTAAAGAGAAAATAAGGTTGAGCAATGTTGGACGGTGGTGCGTATAATTTTGCCCGGCTCTTTAATTGCCTTTTTCTAGGATTCTATTAAAGCTAGAAACTCCACATTTCGTGATTTAAAGCCTTTAATAGTAATTGTTACCATGTTATACTTGATTACGAGTTCTGGTGAATATTTTTTTCATAATCTCAAAAATAAGTAAAAATGTGGGCAATGATGGCCGATTTTACGGTAACACAATTATTATTTATAGTGTATACGTAAAAACCCCATCTTAATGTCTTTATTTTCTTAGCAATAGTTACTTGATTTCCTATAGATACAACTACCAAATTAAAACGAATAAATGAAATACACGCTGTTTTGTTTGTTTATACGAGTCTCAGTAACTTCAAGCTTAATCTCGAATAAATAAATCTGTTCTATTTGTGGTCTAGGGATACAGTGAGTCTGTGTAGTGACTGAAGTGAATGTAAAGTACATTACCTCAACGGTAGAGTATTACAATGCAGAGATTAATCTCAATAAACTTGGCTAGATGGCGTTGGCAGTAACACTTGGTGACTAAGGGCCTGTGCAAACCACGTTTTTTAAATGCGCCGTCGACGCGCGTTTGTATTGATACAAACGCGATACGCACGCAAGTCAGACGCAGCCTGTAGGTCTTTGTAGGATAAAAGCGCGCCGTCGACGCGCGTTTCTAAAACGCGCGTCGACGGCGCGTTTAAAAAACGTGGTTTGCACAGGCCCTAAAAGTCAGAGACACTAAACGCTTTACTGACTTACCTATATTATGTGTTATGTGACTTCTATAGAGGAATACCAGATACATACAGGATGTAAAAAGACCCTTAACGAAAATCAGCTTTTGCACAGATCAACTGTCGTGTGATCTCCGCAAGATGGCGAAATTCAATGGTTGATAACAATATCAGTTTATCTGTGGGTATGACTCCCCGTCACGACTAGATTTTATTCAGAGCTGGGACCAAACGGCATAAACCACGGGGCAAACGAAAATTAACAATATAATACGCACATAACTTTGAAAAGTCAGCGGTATGCGCCGTAGATTCGAACCCGATATTCCCTGCATGGCAGTCTGTTGGTTATTGCTCCCTCTATAAATATTAAAGTCTATTTACGTTTATATAGGACTGCCTCCGTGGTCCAGTGGATAGCGTATGCGACTGCTGATCGGAGATCCCGGGTTCGATTCCCGGGTCGGGCAAAAGTGTTACTGGGTTTTTCCGAATTTTCAGTAGCAGCACGGAGTCTGGTGATGTGCCCGGTAACGGCAATAGGCTCGCCCCCTATTACTTGGGACCTAAAAATTCATGGCGAAATGTGGGTGTAATATTACACCTCTGCCTACCCCTTCGGGGATACAGGCGTGAGTCTATAAATAAAAAAAATAAAAATATAAAATATACATATACTTATACTTCATTGCAAATTCACACAGCTCTCCGTAACCTGCTCGTTTTATGACGAAAAACATTATTTTCACACTATTTTGTTTCTACATCTTCACATACACAATTGAAATCATTGACGTGAAACACTTTGGCGCATGAGTATTCAAATATTCACAAGTGGTCTAATTATATAACAATGGTAATATTACTTAAAATTTTTAGCAATATTTATGTTTTTGTAACCTTTGCGGCCACCGTAGTGCCTTGTTAAATGTCTATTGTCATATAGTTAATAGACGGCTGTTTCTTAGTTATATAGGTAGTGATAGGCTAGTGGAGATACTAATATGCTGCTTGCATAGGGATACGGGTGCAGAGAGTAGCTGGTTTGAATCCACGGTGCCCTCCACCGACGTTTTGGATTTATTTGTTTATTGAATTATTTATTATCGCTTGTCCCGTGCCTCATAACCTCTCAATAAACTGGCACTAATCAAAACCATGGAATATCGCTAACACTTTGTTTTGCAGACGTCAGATAGGCAGTCGCTCCGTGGAAAAGCTGATATTCAGTTAAATCCGATTAGAATAGAAAACTGACGCCGGGTTATAACCGGGATAACGCTAGGCGGATGATGAGTAACAAAAAGAAAAATGTGTAAAACTATCTCACATCATTGCTTGGCTGGATGCCTACGGACGTCTTTAAGAGCATTTATTATAATCTGACAATACTTTCAAGAGCCCATGTACAGAACAGTACACATACTTACTGTTGAAAGTACCTATTACATTAGAAACATACATACATATCGTCACGCCTTTTATCCCCGAAAGGGTAGGCAGAGGTGTATTTCTACACCCACTTTTCGCCAGATATTCTTTAGTCCCACGTAATAAGGGGCGAGCCTATTGCCGTACCGGGCACATTTCCAGACTCCGTGCTGCTACTGAGAATTTCGTGTCAGAAAAACCCAATAACACTGCCCGACCCAGGAATCGAACCCGGGACCTCCCGATCCCACGCGCACATTTATGCCGCGAGACCAACGAGGCAGTCGTATAGGGTTTGATGTCGAGTTTTCCGTCTCTACGCAAAGATGGTAATTGCATCGTGTTATCCCTTAGTCGCCTCTTACGACACCCACGGGAAGATAGGGGGTGGTGACACTTGTATTCTATGCCGTCAACCACACGGCAAACATACATACATTAGAAACATCCTACTAATACTATAGAAGAGTGATTGTGTTAGCTAAAAGTGATAAGGATTACATTGCCAGCGTTTCTCGAAAGAGCCTAGTCATCACATAAACATAACATAAAGCTAAAGGGTATATTCACATTGATTTGATCCATTTTCGAAAATCAAGAGATGGCGATGGATTTTCCTTTCTGGGAATCCCAAATGTACCTCCTTATATAGGTATTTTACTTCATCATCATCAGCCCTGTATATTATACTGTCATACTGCTGGGCACGGGACTCTTCTCACTACGAGAAGGGTAAGGCCATAGTCCACCACGCTGGCCAAGTGCGGGTTGGCAGACTTCACGTGTCTTTCGAGAACTTTATGGAGAACTCTCAGACATGCAGGTTTCCTCACGATGTTTTCCTTCACCGATAAGCAAGCGATGTGGATTTGAACCCGAGACCCTCTGCGTAGTAGTCTGTCGGTCTCTCCACTCGGCTATCGCTACTTTTTTGTACCTACTTATATATTTTAAATTATAAATGAGATCTATAATGGAAACATAAAGCAAGATTTTGATCTGTGTCCTTTCAATGTTAGGTATCTATACCTACAGTATATCGAATTCTTTATACCTACCTATATTATGTACATGATACATGTTTCCAACTGCGTGATTCATCATCATTATCTGCTTAATTTACTATTCAAGAACGTAGTAGATATGTCATAATGAAGATTAATGAATCCGTAAAAGCTCACATACCGTTGTATTGCAAAAAACGCACGTTGTTTGATAGACGTTATTATTCTCATATATTCGCCGGTAAGTAAATAGAACGGAGTCATTGACTCTTTGAGGGGAACTGCCTCGATATAAATCATCATAAGCTTGATCAGTAGGTACAAGTTTTGACAATGAAAAATCAACTTGTTTATAATTTATTATTAAAAAAAGTTTTGAGCAAATCATCATCAGCCTTTAACAGTCCACTGCTGGACTAGGCCTCTCCTTTGAAAGTAGGAATTGGCCTACTATACCACGCTGGTCAAACGGGTTGGTACAGGGTTTGTATCAAGTTTTCCTTCTCTTATAGTGCTCTTCTCTGCATAATATGCTCCCTCTGTCGGCTCTTACGACACCCATGGGATGATATGGGGTGGTGACATTCCGTATTCTTAATCCGTCACCACACGGACAAGCTTGAGCAAATATGAAATACAAGGGACTAGTCAAATTGAATGGCTACAAAAGTCGGACTCAAAAAAATAAACGTTACTTAGCAAGAGAATACATACATACATAGGCTCACGCCTGTTTCCCCGAAGGGGTATATTAAACGCCCACTTTTCGCCAGTGTTTTGATCCCACGTACTAGGTGGCGAGCCTATTGCCGCTTATCGGGATATTTTGTTTGCCAGAGCCTCGTCCGTTGATCGGCAGGTGCACCACTTGCAGGTGAGGTTGGCTTGGGACCCTAAGTTCTTGGTGGGAACCCTGTACACCCAGCAAGAGAATAAACGTAACTTACATTGAAATTTTTGTTTTGGGATAGATCGCATAAGCAAATCCACGACAACAATATCACAGTAACAAGTAGGTACGGTAAAATGTTACTTATTGACACAGCTCATCAAATTTTACTGTATCAAAATAAGAAGTGAGCGGATGTCAAGATATTTATTTTTTGTTATAGGAGGCAAATAAGCAAACATATCTAGGTATCGCCTGATGTTAAGCCATTACCACCGCCCATGTACATACACCCGCAACAATGAAGGAGTCGCAATTGCGTTGCCCGCCTGTTAAAAAAGAGTACGCTCTTTTCTTGAAAGATTGATTTCCTCCAGATTCAGATCTACTACTATATAAAAACTAATCCACAGACCCAAAACTAATATACCTACGCTATAATGATATACCTATATCAAATTCATTATTGAGTCACCTCATCCTTGCTAAATAAATATTTAGGCAATAGACATACTTCAAGACGATCACTCATATCAGCTTCATAGCAAATAGTAAAGGACTAAGAATGTCTGGGCGCCTCGCCGTACGCTTTGTCAAGCTGTTGACACAGGAGCCAGACTGCAGACAGGGCGCAAACAGAGTTCATTCGCATTTCGACAATCCGATATCTAAACTTGATCTCACTGCTCTAAAGAAAACGTCGCGTGCTGACTTTTAGACCCTTGGGCTGAAAATCTTGAATTTGGATTTTCATCCTGTTATCTTATTACTCTAAACAAAAATTCCTTTTCCAAATTCGTTAGCTTTTCTTATATTGACAGACAGCATGATGAACTCACTCAAGCAACACCCGTGGTTCATCATGTTGATGATAGCGAGCAGGTGGCTCCACGCGTTTGGTGACATTGATTTCGAGGTACGTGTCATTTGTAACCCCAAAATACTGGTCACGAAGATGTTGTATAAGCTGCGCTGAATGTGCGTAGTCCCATGGAAGGACCGCATTAGGAACGCCCGCATCTGCAGCAGTCTTTATGCCCGTGACATAGTAGATAAAAGGCAAGAGTATTGTCTACGCTGGTAAGCCACATTTTACAAACCGACTTCCAGGCGAAGCCGCAGGCAAAAGCTAAAGCTAGTATCACATGAACTTACTTTGTAGCTTCTTTAAACTTGTTATGTCTAATGCAAATTATACGTCTGCATACCTATTTAACTTTTCGTGTTGGTATTTAGTACAGTTCTCTGTATCGCAGCGTGCGATCTATTCAGATGCTTTGGAACATGTTTTATTCATTTTATCATAATACTAGCTGTCCCGGCGAACTCCGTTTCGCTTTTATAAAGTATTTTTCTTTTTCATTTTCTTTTTTAACTCTTCTCCAAAGCATTCAGAACAAAGTTACCACGAAGATCAGTGTTTAATCTATTAATTGCCCTGCAAAGTTGTTTTGCCGAAAAAAATATTTCTAGGGTAGAAAAACTAACTTATTGTAAGAAGATGCAGACGTAGTATATAAGTGATAGGGGCAGATAACTCATCTAGTGATATGATAAAATTACTCATTTGGCTATTAAATTGTTAAATCAAGTGCAAGTCCGACTCGCCCATGAAGGGTTCCGTAGTAGACGTATCCACTGAACATAGCCATTATCTGCATCGAACATCAAATGCCTAATAATAATAATAATAATTTCAATAAAATAATATATTGATTTTCCATCTGTCATATTTGATCATGAAACAGATGTTATATTCGAATGCCACATCCGTTATAACGGCGGAGCCGATACGCTTATTGATTTAATAGAATTTTCCCATCCGCCACCTTTGATTTTCCATCTGCCATCTTCGATTTCCCATTTGCCATCTTTGATTACGAAATAGATGTTGTATGTGCATTCCTCATAGCTTAAAACATCGGAGAGGATATCCATATTGACTTTAATTTTTTTTTATCGGCCATCTCTGATTTCCCATCCGCCATCTTTGATCACGAAATAGATGTTGTATTTGGATTCGCCATCCCTTAAAACACCGGAGACGATAACCATATTGATTTTTTAAAACTTTCCCATCCGCCATCTTTGATTACCCATCCGCCATCTTTGATCACGAAATAGATGTTGTATGTGCATTCCTCATAGCTTAAAACATCGGAGAGGATACCCATATTGACTTAATTTTCTTTTTATCCGCCATCTCTGATTTCCCATCCGCCATCTTTGATCACGCAATAGATGTTGTGTTTGGATTCGCCATCCCTTAAAACACCGGAGACGATAACCATATTGATTTTTTAAACTTTCCCATACGCCATCTTTGATTTCCCATCCACCATCTTTGATCACGAAATAGATGTTGGATTTGTATTCCCCATCCCTTTAAATATTGGAGACGATACCCATATCGACCTTAAAAAAATCCCGTCCGCCATCTTTGATCACGAAATAGATGTTGTATGTGCATTCCTCATAGCTTAAAACATCGGAGAGGATACCCATATTGACTTAAAAAAATTTTTTTATCCGCCATCTCTGATTTCCCATCCGCCATCTTTGATCACGAAATAGATGTTGTATTTGGAGTCGCCATCCCTTAAAACACCGGAGACGATAACCATATAGATTTTTTAAAACTTTCCCATCCGCCATCTTTGATTTCCCATCCGCCATCTTTGATCACGAAATAGATGTTGAATTTGTATTCCCCATCCCTTTAAATATTGGAGACGATACCCATATCGACCTTAAAAAATCCCGTCCGCCATCTTTGATCACGAAATAGATGGTGTTTTTGAATTCCCCATTCCTTAAAATATAGGAGACGATACCCATATCGACTTTAAAAAAAATCCCGTTCGCCATCTTTGATTTCCTATCTGCACTCTTTGATCACGAAATAGATGTTGTATTTGGATTCTCCATCCCTTAAATCATCAGAGACGATACCCATATTGATTTTTTTTTATTTTTCCCATCCGCCATCTTTGATTTCCCATCCACCATCTTGAATCACAAAACAGATGTTGTATTTGGATTCCCCATCCCTTTAAACATCGGAGACGATACCAATATTGATTTTTTTAAATTTTCCCATCCGCCAACTTTGATTGCCCATCCGCCATCTTTGATCACGAAATAGATGTTGCATTTCGATTCTCCACCCCTTAAAATATCGAAGGCGATACCCATATTGATATTTAAAATTATCTCATCCGCCATCTTTGATTTCCCGTCCGCCATCTTGGATCACTAAATAAATTTCATATTATTAATCAGCGTCCCGAAAATCTCGAAAACGATACCCATATAAATTGTATCCTATTCGTTTAGCCTTTTTTTGCCTTTGACCCAACCCTCCCCCTTCTCGTTTGACCATTTTATTATTTTTGTCTGGCCACATAAAGTTGTGGCGTAATTTTATATAGCCTATAGCCTTTCGGAATAATTGGGCTATCATAGGCAATAACAATTTTTAAAATCCGACTGCTAGTTCCTGAGATTAGCCGACATTATGTTTTAGCCCTTTTTAGCCTTTTGCCCAGCCCCAAAGGGTCAAAGCGTTATGTTATATAGCCTATAGCCTTCCGGAATAACTAGGCTATCGTATACAAAAATAATTTTTCAGATCCGACCGGTAGTTCCTGAGATTAACGCGTTCAAACAAACAAACAAACAAACAAACTCTTCCGCTTTATTATATTAGTATAGATTAACGCTGTTTCATAAACTATTGCGTGGATCTAAGCTCAGTAGAATGTTAAGAGCTTCCTGTTGCTCATCAATAGCATCATAAAATAATCAAGCAAGCTCGGCACTATGTTATACTCTTATATTGAAAATGCAAATTGATTTACAACTTGGCTTTATTAGCCCAGGCGCGCACTGGCGACCAGGTCACGGCGGCCAGCGAAGTACATGTATTGTATTGTATGGAAATATGCATCAGTGCGCGCACATGGCCGCAAACGGCCAGCAGCCGCTGCGGCCAATGAGATCACTGCGACGTAACCAGCGACCCGTATTGGACAGAATCTTTTCTTCTTATTTTTTCGCTTCCTACTTGCAAGATAAACCAACACATATATTGACTCTACGTCCATTTCGAATCACTCTGTACTCGGTACTGACAACTTTGGCTGCAGTTCTGGCTGCATGTTTGGTCGCGACACATTTGGGCGTCATACTGGCCGCTCCGACCTGGCCGCCAGTGCGCGCCTGGGCTTATAATCAAATTCTTAAATCATAAAATTGTCTCACCACGTCAAGATCAGTCTAAGTATCGTCATTATACTACTTTAGTGATCGAGACAATACTTCGACTTGGATATTAGTACACGTCTCGTAACCGTCGAATGCTAATAGTTAATAACTAATGTTGTGGATACAGCTTGCTATCGATACGACGACGAAGGCTCAAACGAAATTTTAAAGCAACGTATAACTCAATCAGCAATGAAGGCGGTTGTACGATCTTTTCAAAATTTGATCTCTAGGAATGTAAAACTGTTAAAAGTTCAAAGTTTGTTTAAAGTAAACACAGTCACAGGTACGTGTATTAAAAAAGCTGCATGGGCAAAGACGCAGGTAAAAGCTAGCAAATAAATAACAGCATAACTTTATGAAATAGACAGTCGTATGCATAATGTATACAGAAGCATAACATTGTGTCTAGTGAGTTCACTTAGGATGTTAGTTCGCATGATGGCCTGCTGTGCTCGTAATCGAAATACTCTGTAAATACTCCTAACGGTTACAAGAGTATGTTCTACCAAGCTTATTCCATTTAACATAATATATTACTTGAGCCAACAGAAAACACTTCTCGTATATAAATTGTAATAGCAAAATATTAAAATTCCTCTATTCCTATTACTATTCCTTCCGTGTGTCTTTAGGCCTGTATGTGGCTCTGTGGTCGGTATGTTTTAATTTGCATCACAGAAGCAGGACTAGTCTATTAAAAAATAATTATAAAATAATAATATACTAACTAACGTTGGTACGTGGAATGATTCACTTATCTAAGGCTCACAGAGCCTAACTTTCAGGTTCGTCTATAAATGACACAGGTGCCAACTAAGTAAGGATTTTTTAATATTACGACCCTATTCCGAGAAGAATCGGCAGGTGAAACCGCATGGCACAGCTTGTAGTTGTGCTATAAAGCAAATATTACTTATTGTTTCATATCATGACATAAAGTTTATCAAAGGGATAACTCAACTATACTAGAACGTTAGACAATAACTCCTGTTATGAAATACAGGTAGAGATACTATTTACAATCCGTTTATTGTATATTAAAATGAGCGTTAATACTAGACGCTTATCAAACTGTTTTAAAGGATTTGTATTTAATAATAACAAATAAGTACATACATAGTTGGTGCTTAGGTGCAGACTCATTCCAAAAATAAGCACAAACTGAAACGAATAATAACTAATAAAAATAAACCTATTAATATCAACTTTTCGTCAAACAGCTTAAAGCAGCACTACACATTAAGCTATTTTCGTCTCGAGGAACAGGCAAGTAACGATTCCTTTGTCGTCGCCTGCTTTCAACAACCAATAAACTTCTGGAGTATTCTCTATTCTATGTTGACAGGATCTAAAGTCAAATAGCTATTAAACTCAGTACATTATCTATCCGTTTATACAAAGACAATACTGACAATATTATCATTGCAGAGCCCAAACTACAGACGCTAGAAAAATGTAGTCTGTACAGTCGATACCTCCTACGACGCATGAGAAAAGACGGGTTATTTTTTAATATTCCGTCCATAATGTGGTAAAATAGATATTGAAAGTTTGGCACTATAAACATGCTGGCAACAATGAACTTACTTATCGTAAATGTGTGAATAAGAAGACGTTGAATAAAAACATTTCAAGGGGAGACAAACAAGTTCATTTGGTACGTGATCTGTATCCGTTTTCCTATGCACTTCTGGAACTAGGCCAAAGAAACGGTCAATCTTGTTTCAATATGTGATAGATGCAGACACAGTTAGAGGTTTGACGTAAGTGCATGCAAACAAATGGAGAAGCCACGGCCTTGCAGATCAAATTACTCCACAACACTGATGTGATATTACCAGAGCAAATACTGAACATAAGATTGAGCAATCGCAATTTGCAAGAATCGTTGACCCAAATCAATTGTATTATGTACACTTAGTATTATGAATGATGTGTAAACATTGCATAAGTATGTAATTTCTGCTCTGCGAGTTACAGATCGTTAACTTTGTATAACATACTATTAACTGTTATTTAATATTCATAAGAGTTTTTTGTTAGTTTTTTATCATTTGAAACATGTTTTAATTTGAGTTTGAATAAATATTACCTATATGATATCTATTGATTTTGTTCCCGTAAACTTTTTTCATCTGACTTTTTAATGTGCTCATAATTTTGAGTATTGATTGATTACTATTATGCGCCCTCGTAGATAGAAAGTGTAATAGGTAATTTTAATAGGTAGATAATTTATTTCGTAACTCGTAACAGTACTAAGATTTATTGAAGTGGGCAAATTTCAAAAAAGTTGATGTCTGATTGCTTCATTAACGATTACGCATTTATGTTCCCGTCCTCACTTAGGTATATCAACCAGATTTTTCTGTTGGGTACCTAAAAGAGGGACTGGAAATGGCGTACAGATCAAAGATTTCAATTGAATTCAATTGACAGTTCTCTAATAACGCCATTTTTCCATTTTTAGAAATATATACCTACAGCTTATTTATTTGGTTTACTAGAAAGAAATTTTTGCATTTAAGACTACGTAAATAGCGTTATTTAAGTCCTTGTTCCTGTAGATCTATTTTGCGTTACGCATTTTAACTGATTGCTCTACTATCTTCTTAATATATAAAATCCTTGCGTTACTGACTGACTGACAGACACGCTACAGCCTAAACTATTGGGCGCAGTAAGTTGAAATTTGGCATGTATGTTCCTTGGGGACCGTAGGGGTGCACTAAGAAGGGATTTCTCGAAATTCCCACGGGATCGGCCAAAATGGGTAAATTTAAAAAAAAAGCAGGCGTAGCTGCTGGCGTCCTCTAGTCTGAATATAAGTCTATTGTGTTCACAATTTCACAATAAATCTATCTAATGCTAATGTTTGTTTTCAAAATTGGTCTAATGGTGTTTGTTAGATCATTGCATCGACCATTAAAGAGTTTTAGTTTACATAACGCTCTTAATTTAAAGCTCTACGATCTTTTGAGCAATATCACAATGCATTGCATGTTTCATAAATCTATTTGCGACGTTTAGAATTGATGGATACCACTTTATAAAAACTGTGGCCTGTGTGGTCCTTATGATCTTTTATAATAATGGACTCTTTTTAAATTTTCTATTAGTTGGGATCAAAACTACTTTTATCATAAAATCTTGTTCAACACTGTGCAGTAACTCGGGCTACCTTTTTTCGCTACATCCGACAGTCTATGCTGGAACTCATAAATATATAAATAAGTAAGTAGACAATATGATACATACATAAACCTAAGCTGGTTCACATTTAAAAACGTCATAAACCGCACATTGCGACTATTTTAATTGTTATCGGATCCGCGAGTAAATTCATATAGATCCATATTTTTTCCTAAGCGCTTCTTTTCTTTGTGCTGAGCTTTAAAGGGTCATGTCTTATCCTTCACCGCTGTCAGCAATCTTTGAAAAGTCAATGTCAGGTCGAGGATGCGGTACTGTTACCGTCTGAACGGCAGTTGCAGCACGTTGGTATCTCCACTACGCTATCTCTGCCCCCTCTAAGTGATTTAAATTAGCACCTTTATACAAACTCTTTAAGCGTAGGTAATGCTAATAGACATCTATAATTATACTAGCTTTTGCCCGCGGTTTCGCTCGCGTAAATTCGGGGTTCTCTAGTTATAGTAGGTATATTAACTATGTTCGGGGTAACACAAATCTCCTTTATTGGGCGGATACTTCTATCAATTGTCGTTTTAACTGTTAAAGAAATATAACTGCAAAAAGTATTTACACATACAAACTACTTACTTAGTACTATGACGCTCAAGCGACTGCGATTTGGCTGTCAGAACCATTACAATTTAACAAAATACTCGACAGTCCGAATTAAGCGGATATCATATGTTATCGACTCGAAATCTTTATTTCTTAAAGTTTTATTATTCGGGTTAGGTTTCGATCGAGTCTACCATACTCTTGACGAAATAATAATATAGATTTGACACTGCGACGGTAGCGCAGTCGTTCGGTTCCAATGTGAAACATTCCAAAATCAACAACTACTTATCTACAAATTAATAAAACCGGTCAAGTGCGAGTCGGACTCGCGCACCGAGGGTTCCGTACAAACCTGTAGGCAAATAAGTAAAAGTTCACCAGTCATAGTTATGGTATTTTTATTGCCAAATGAAATCCATAACATTACAGTATGGAAAGCTGGAGGAGCATAAATTGAAGAAAAAGGGGTCTTTGTCGTTTGTAATCAGTCATCCTTTATTTTATATTAACATATATCGCTTATTTTATAATATAAATTAAATACCTATAACAGCCTTGCAGCAGCCTTGCAAAAGTCTGCTGATGAATGATGGTAAGATTAGAGTTATTGATTTACAAAGTTCTTAGTGACTATTAGAAATCTGTTACAAAAATACTTATAAAGTACAGAATAATTAGCAAAAAGGTTGGAAGACTATGTAATTATTTGAAATTTCAATCTCAATCAGCCTATCGCAGTCCACTGCTGGACATAAGCCTCTCCCAACACGCACCACAGCACACGGTCTTCAGCCTTCCGCATCCTATATCTGGGCTATAAGACGTTGCTTCATACCAAATTTCAAGATTTTGAGTTCACGGGAAGTACCCTGTAGGTTTTGATTCCCTTGCGAGGAGTCGTGAGTTTAAAAATATGATTATATTGCTCTTTCTTTTGATTGCGTAGACATAGAAGTTTGATTTTGTTACAGGTGTTATATACCTGAGTATTTGATAAGAATTTCAATTTAATATCTCTACGCGTTCAAGAGAAAGGGGTAGTAAAATTTAAATTTATTAAAAATATTTTTTTATATGCTGTAGCTAAAAAATTACGGTTTTCGCAATTTTTCCTTTATAAGTGATATAAGACGTTGCTTCGTACCAAATTTCAAGATTTTGAGTTCACGGAAAGAACCCTGTAGGTTTTGATTCCCTTGCGAGTAGTCGTGAGTTTGAAAATATGATTAAATTGCTCTTTCTTTTGATTGCGTAGACATAGAAGTTTGATTTTGTTACAGCCTAACGGTGTTATACATATACTTGAGTATTTGCCATGAATTTCAATTTAATACCTCCACGCATTCAAGAGAAAGGGGTAGTAACTTAAAATTTATTAAAAATATTTTTCTTATATGATGTAACAAAAAATTTATGGCTTTCGCAATTTTTCCTTTATATGTGCTATAAGGCGTTGCTTCGTACCAAATTTCAAAATTCTGAGCTCACGGAAAGTACCCTGTAGGTTTGGATTCACTTGCGAGTAGGCACGAGTTTGAAAATATGCTTATATTGCTCTTTCTTTTGATTGCATTGACATAGAAGCTTGATTTTGTTGCAGCCTAACGGTGTTATATACCTGAGTATTTGATATGAATTTCAATTTAATACCTCCACGCGTTCAAGAGAAAGGGGTCGTAACTTTCAATTTATTAAAAATATTTTTTTATATGCTGTAACTAAAAATTTACGGGTTTTGCAATTTTTCCTTCATATGTGATATAAGAAGTTACTTCGTACCAAATTTCAAGATTCTGAGTTTACGGGCAGTACCCTGTAGGTTTTGATTCACTTGCGAGTAGGCGCGAGTTTCAAAATACGCTTATATTGCTCTTTCTTTTGTTTGCGTTGACATGGAAGCTTGATTTTGTTGCAGCCTTACGGTGTTACATACCTGAGTATTTGATATGAATTTCAATTTAATACCTCCACGCGTTCAAGAGAAAGGCGTAGTAACTTAAAATTTATTAATTATATTTTTTTATATGCTGTAACTAAAAATTTACGGTTTTCGCAATTTTTCCTTTATAAGTGATATAAGACGTTGCTTCGTACCAAATTTCAAGATTCTGAGTGCACGGGAAGTACCCTGTAGGTTTTGATTCCAATGCGAGTTTGAAAATATGCTGCAATTTGCAGCATATACGGCTGTATCTTTTGATTGCGTTGGATTAGAAGTGTGATTTTTTTACAGCTCTATGGAACCATAGATTCGAGTATTTAGTATAAATTTCAGTTTGATGCCTCCACGCATTCCTGAGAAAAAGGGTCTTGACAGACGGACGGACAACAAAGTGATCCTATAAGGGTTCCGTTTTTTCCTTTTGAGGTACGGAACCCTAAAAATGAACTAAAAGAACATTTTCCAGTGGACTAAATTGTGAATCTAAACCATTCTCAAGTCCCCTTGAACACACACAATTTTTGACGTGACAACGTCTTATAAATTGGTTTGCCGGGTGACACTTCAAGAAACTGCGTTACGCTCCGCTCACGTTATGCGCTCACAATGAGTGCGAGTGAGAGGCACGCGTCCCGCCTAAGAGCGAGAGAGACAGACATAAAAAGTGAAAGGCACGCGTCTTTCATCCTTCTTCCTACTCTACGAATGAATATTCACATTAAAATTATTTTACCACTCAAAGTCGTTGTCACGTAAAACTTTCGCTCGTATACCGACTTTACAGGCAACCAATTTTTTTTATCAAAATCTGTCCAGTCGTTTAGGAGGTGTTCAGTGATCTATATATATATATATATAGATAGTTAAGGTATATCTATTAGTAAGTATAGATTACAAAGCGTTTCGCAAATTCAAAATCACCATGTAGGTAAGTATATGTATACTAGACGTCGCCAGCGGCTTCGCCTGCCTCAATTATACAAATAAACCTTCCTCTTGAATTAAAATCCGTTGCGTAGTTTTAAAGATTTAAGCACACATAGGGACAGACAGACAGAAGACATACTTTGTTATATACTATGTAGTGATGATGTATCAAATAATATGAACGAGATCCATTGCATACTAACTCACTTAAAAAGTTCCATAAGGTACCTAGCTAATTAATTCACATGCAAATTAATGATCTGTGCTTAAAACTGTAGTTTGGGTTTAGTAACTAAGTAAATATTTTATGCTTATTTTTAAGGTTAAAACAGTTATTGTACACATTTTTAAGTAGTATTGTTACTTTTTTATTAACCGACTTCAAAAAAAGGAGGAGGTTCTCAATTCGTCGGAATCTTTTTTTTTAAAGACATAAAGACATATTTATTTCTGCATTTTGGTTGTTTTCAACATAACATGTCAAAACCCTATTCTAGACGAAGCCGGCTTTTCCTAGCTAAATGACTTCTTGAGAAGAAATGCCGAAACAAACTCAGAGTCATTGCTTTTTTTGTCATTTCATCTCTTCGTTTATATTCTTTTGAAGTCCAGACGTAATAGGTTTAGATGCGAGTACAATGCAGGATATCATCTGACGCTTATAACTGACTCAGCCCGCTGATGGCCCGCATTCAACAGCCATCGTACGGCTCAACCTTGATTGAGGGAGCCAGCACGACCTGAATCATTATGCCTCCACGCCATCAGTAGGTGTATGCATAAGCATGCCAGCCTAAGCCACCAGATAGGTTGCCACTAATATTAGTTGAAAAGTTTACTAATTCCCGCATTGTACTTGCTCCTTACATTTTATCATAAGGTTGAGTACATGTTGTAAACAATAATATTAAAATAATAAAAGTTATACAATAAAATGTCATCTAATTAAAATGTCACTAAATAAATAATAATAATTAAATGTCAATTTGAAAATGTCAAGAAAATAAGAAATTATAATTATATAAAATTATTAAATGTCACTTAAGTTATTGGAAATGTCAAACATAAATAAAATAATTGAATGTCAATTTGGAAATGTCAAAAGCATAATACAATAATTACTATTAAAGTAAATAAAAATAATCTGATGTCATTTTAGAATGTCAGAATATAAATAATAACAAAATAGATAAATTACAAATGTCAAATATTCATAATTTTATACTATTTACATGACATTTTAGCCGGCGTGTAAATTGGAGAAACTCAACCCCAGGCATTCTTGTCTTCTAAGTAATATTTTACTGAGTAGTACGCTTTGGAACACAAACTCTGCTTAACAAATACTTTGAACTTATTTAAACTTAATGCCTGAATACTGCCTGGAATTTTGTTGTAGAAGCGTATACTTTGACACTTATACGAGTTACTGATTTTTTGCAGTCTAGTTAAAGGCAGCACTAGTTTATTTTTATTCCGTGTATTTATACAATGCATGTCGCTTATTTTCGAAAACATATTTATATTTTTCCTAACATATATCAAGTTTTCATAAATATATTGAGATGCGACAGTCATTATTTTAATTTCCTTAAATTTTTCCCTCAGAGAATGCCTTGATCCAAGACTGTAAGTTGTACGAATAGCTCGCTTCTGCAGTACAAACACTGTTTGAATGTCAGCTGCATTGCCCCATAATTAAATGCCGTATGACATTATACTGTGAAAATAACTGAAATATACTATTCTGGCTGTATCTATATCAGCTAACTGACGAATCTTATAAACCGCGTACGCTGCAGAGCTAAGTCTATTCGACAACTTACTTATATGTGGGCCCCACTGTAACTTAGAATCTAAAGTTATGCCTAAGAAAACGGTGTTATCTATAAGATCCAACTCTTCTCCATTCATCCGTATATTGGTTTCAACTTGTTTTACGTTAGGTGTGGAAAATCTAATACATTTTGTTTTTCTTTCATCTAAAAGTAAATTATTAGCACTAAACCAATTAACTACTTCAGAGAGAGCGTCATTTACATCGTGATTAGTTGATTGCTATCGTCTTAGCTTAAATATAAGTGATGTATCATCAGCAAATAACACTATCTCTTCATTGTTTTTCATAATATATGGCAGATCATTAATATATATAAGAAAAAGGAATGGACCAAGAATTGAACCTTGCGGCACTCCCATTGTGACCACTGAACCCATAGAACGTTTTCCATTAACATCTACTCTCTGTATCCTGTTACTTAAATACGAAATTAAAAGATCTAAAGCAGTGTTCTTAACTCCATAGTGATGTAATTTCCTAATCAATGTTTCATGAAAATCACAATCAAATGCCTTAGATAAGTCGCAAAAAACTCCTAGAGCATCATGCGACTCCTCCCAAGCATCGAAAATACTATTTAAAAGCTCAACACCAGCATCGGTTGTTGAGCGACCCCCAGTAAAACCAAATTGTTTACTGTGAAGCAGTTTATTATTATTAAAATGAATTTGGAGCTGGTCTAGAATTAACTTTTCAAAAATTTTACTAAAAGTGGGTAGCACAGATATTGGCCGATAATTAGTGGGTCAGATGTGCTACCTGATTTAAATAATGGAATTATTTTACTAATTTTCATTAGATCAGGAAACACACCACAGTCAATGCATCTATTGAAAATTATTGCAAGTTCAGGTGCTACTGAATTGATTATGGATTTCGTAATCACAACAGAGTTACCCCAAAAATCATTTGTTTTCTTAAAATTAAGTGTATTAAAAGTTTTAACAATATCTCTTTCGGTAATATAAGTAAAACTAAATCCTATGGTACACATTTTGACATTTTGTTTTAATAGAAGTTCGGCATCATTAGGACACGAGTTCAGGGACTTTGTAATTGAGACTGGAATGTCTGTAAAGAAATTTTCGAATGCTGTGGCAACCTCAAAATCTGATTTGAATACTTTGTTATCAAAGTGAAGAATGTAGTCCTTATTTTTATTCTTGACTCTTCCAGTCTCATTGTTAATAATGTCCCATGTTGCTTTTATTTTATTTTCACTATTTTTAATTTTAGATTTTAAATAAAGAGTCTTAGCTTCTCGACAAATGTTTTTGAATAATTTAGAATAATTACTTACATATTTAAAAAATCGTTCATCATTTTTCTTAATAACTTTCTGTTCATACAACTCATAAAGCCTATTTCTACTTTTATAAATTCCAGTGGTTGCCAATTCACTGAAGGTTGTAGTACCAACAACTGAGATCTTCTTAGGGATAAAGATAGAGTTGAAAATAGTACAGTACATGTTAAAGAAAGAATTGTACAACTCATTAGGATCTTCATTATAGCACAAATATGGTAGTGTGTCTGTGAGTCTATCTTTAAGTCCCTCGAGACGACGCAAAGTTTTTGGCACCACAGTCAATTCTTTACTACCTACTTTTTTAGACTGCGTAGCGAATGTTATTGATTGTCCACAATGATCAGATGTCAATTTGTTAATTATTTGTTTGCTCATTGGTATTATATCTGTAAATATATTATCTATACAAGTAGAGGTGGTAGAATTTATCCTGGTGAATCTAGATTATATGATTTGAACAAATTTTTAATTTTTGGCTATTCAAAGACTGTTCTAGTAAATTAATATTAAAATCACCACACACAAGTACTGATTTATTATGTTGACATAGCTTCCGTAGTACATCATCCATGATAGTTTCAAAATTATCATAAATAGAAGATGGTGGTCTATACACACTTAATACAACAAGTTGCTCCAACTCCACACAGGCTATTTCAACTGTCCGTTCAACAGAAAAATTCACAATGTCACAACGATTCTTAAATTTAAGTTCTTTATTAACTAAAATCAACGATCCACCATGTATTGCATTTTGTCTGCTGAACGAACTACCAACTAAGTGGTTATTGAAGTTGCACATGAACTGGTAATCTTTAAGCCAATGTTCTGTTAAACACAAAATGTCAATGTATTCACCGTTCATGAACAATTCAATTTCTAAATCTTTATTCAACATTCCTTGAATATTTTGATGAACTAGTTTTATAACTCGTGAATGCCCAGACTTATAATTATTTGAATTAGTTTTATTTGTACTTTCTGGTTTATTATTCATTAAAGTGTCTGAATTGCAAGAGGTACTCTCTATTGTCGTACTATTTAATTTAAATTAATTGACATGTCAAGTTGTGTAGCCAAAATATTGGCTGAATTATTATGAATGTCATTTAGTTGCTGTATAGGAGCAACAGGTTTATTAGCCAAATTCTTGGCTGAAATATTAATACAATATGCTAGCGAAGCTGCTAGCTGTCTTTTAAAAAAGGAATTCAGATAGCAAATATCTTGCGTCAAATATAAACTTTTACTAACATAATTGTTAGAGTCAAATACATGGAATTGCTTATTGTTATAAGACCATGTACAAAGATTTGTATTAAGATTATGTCTAATATTGTTTTCTTTCTGTGGCAACGATTTACTAAAGGGTAAAGTAAGCATAATAATTTTATTTAAATTTAATTCACTTAATTTACTGTAATAAAAATATAATAGTTTTTTATTTAAAGATCCTCTTTTACCAAGTAGAATCAGTAGACTTGTATCCTGGGCAAAATTAGAACTGATAATTTTATCTAAAATGGCTATAGCACTTAACCCAGGCATACAGTAATTCATCACTAATCCGTCACTATATGTGTTTGCCAAAAACTGACCCATACCTTTTCCAATCTCGTCACTAAATATTATCACTTTATTTTTGTTTTCTAATTTAGTTTTGCTTTCTAGTATATTATTTTCTAATTTATTTAAAGTATGTTTAGTAATGCATTTAGATTTTGGTTTGTTTACAGAAGTATTAAATAAAACAGGGTCACATGTTGACACTGAACAAGTTGGTGAGCGTTGGAGGTTGAACGAGATGTCATTGTTCAATTGTTGTTAACACTCATTACTATTTTCTATTTACACCAACTCATTCATTGCCAATCCCAGCCAACACAAATTAGCTGAATAAATTTTGCGTAAAAGCAATTCTTTTGACTTTAAGCTGGATAAAGTATTTGAATAACTTCTGGGTAAGCGCTTATACAGATGATATTCAAGCAATTTGGGCACAAAATATCTTGCTTCAATTTGGATAACATTTGAATAACAGCCACATAGCAGCTGAATAAATGTACAACACGCTGCATATCTTCTGCATAAATTCTGATTTTTCTTTAGTCCAGAAATTATGCATATTTTATGCAGTTGTTAATTTGTGAGTTCAGATATTCAAACGATATTCAAAATTCCGATCTCAGGAGTAGTTTTACAAAGAAATTATGCAAGTAAAAAAAGTATAAATATATTTTTCTTTGTGACGAAATTAATTTGTGTTACTCAGTTCAAAAAATTTTACGTCTTCAAAAATTTGGTAAGTAAAATATTGATTCATACATTTTAAGTAAGTTTAAGGTGAATTATATAAACGCATGGCACTTTACTGTGAATTATCAATATGATTATTGTACATTTTTAGAGCGCCTTAAGATAAAGCTACAATTTAAAAGGTAAACAAATGTGAAATAATATTTAAATTAAATTATCTTTACTTTTTATCAAATTTCAGTCCCAGCAAATAATGAAAATCAAATTTTGTATAACTTCTAATGTTTCCTACTCACTAAACAAAGTGTTGCATAAGATAAATGTTGAAGATTTTTATAAAAAGAGGTTATGTCGAACGTTAGTTAATGGCGGACGGCCAATTTGAACAAAAGTGTCTATTTCAGTGATTATTTTGCTTATTTCTGCATAATAGTTCACATACGACTACATATCCAGAAATTATTTGGTTTAAAGTACAATAATTATACATTTCGCAGAGAAAGGTCTTAAATTACATAATGCAGTATACTCTTATTCAGCTTTTTAGGGTTCTTTTTTATAGAAAATAAATCCATGAATATTTGAGGTTGATGGGACCTATACTAATGTAGGTAGGTAGGACCCACTATTAGGTATTTAAAGTTATCTACAGCACTACTATGAATGACGCACTGCGTAATATTTAGTTGTTTGACAATTGTTTATATTACCAACTAAAATATACATAATTATAAACACACAGCACATTGCAGGTAGTTGCAACCAAAAGTATCGCGCTTTCTTTCCCACCACAACGCGGCAACGGTTCAAATGGGCGCTCGGCTAAACTCGGCCACGCTCGCTGCGTTGTTGCTCATTCCAAATTGTAACTTTAAGTAGAGAGGTCCCCGTTATCGTAGCTTCCTTGTCGCGCTCGTGTAGTCAATAAGTAAGATACAAACCTTAACATCGAGATTTATTATATAAAGTTAGTATTTATAATAGTGTTGTTGTTGTTTGTAATAGTGTTGTAGTATTTTTGAAGTGTTATAGAAAAGTTATATATTTTTTTCAGAAACATGTTCAAAATCGTTTCGACTCGTAAAAAAGACCGGGTTGAATTATCAACAGTGCTTCTTGGGAGAACAATGGAAAGTTATACTGGCCAAAAAAAATGGCGAGCTAATTTGCAAGAACCCTGCATTCCTACCACAGCCGGACTGGAACACCTACAACTGTACATTAAAACGCAATAATTTCAAAACTTTTGAAGAAGCTGTGGAAGAATTATGTCAAATGTTGAATAGAACTGATACGGATAATACGGATTACGAACAACAACAAGATCCACGCGTTAATACATCTTCTCGTATTTCACAAAATAAAGATTTTAATTCGATGGCAAAAAAATGTTTTCTTCCAAATCAGTAGAACTTGAATCACTATCAAATTGTACAGTCTGTGATTGAGATGCAAAGTTGTCACACATATAACTCTCGTTATTTGCACCTAAAGTTGGGCCCGGTCTATTTGTTTGAATCACTAATCCTGATGGTGACGCACAATCATCGTGTACAGAACCCTCTTCAACTGTATGGGTCGCACTTGACCCGGGCCTATTTGTATCAGTTGTCAAACCCTTTTCTATTACTGCACAGATACAATTTTTATCTTTACATACTCTCGTGAACACTTTCTTCTTATTCCTCCCGTTCTCTTTCTTTTTTTCCAAGAATCTTTACGTTTTTGTTATTATTTTTCTGACGAGGCATATTGTTGATGAAGCATTTATCAGTTTTGTCACAAAATAGTGAAATATCTGGATATAAACATACGATATCTTCAACTAATCAGTTATTTGCTGCTTAAAATACCCACATTTGTAACTGATATGGTTTTAAGCTGAACATAAAGACAATTGTACGCTTATAGCGCTATAAGTTAGATAAAACAAGGAGTTTATTTTCAATTATGCAGAAGTCAGCTGTGTAAAGAAGAAAAAATCTAAAATATTCAGCATCTGAATAAATTAGTACAATTTCGTATACTATGCAGCTTAAAGAAAATATTTCGTCTAATATTCAGCGTTTTGCTGTTTAACTTCTTTGCTTAAATGTGTTATACAGAACAATGCAAAAACTTCAGCTACTGTGCAGATAATAGCTGTTCCAATTACTTTTATTTGAATATCGCTTGTTTAGCAGATTCTACTCTTGATTACTATTCAGCTTAAAAGTATACCGCGAACTTTATACAGAATTTAGTAAGCTTACAACATTATTTTAATTTAAGAACTCTCTTATTCAAAATAAAGCCATAACATCAGCTGTAATACAAAAGTAATAAAGCTTGACACTGCTTATTGTGGTATACTTTCGCTACTATCTGACTTATGTGTTGGCTGGGATATGTACTCTTTCATTTGTAATTCAGAGCTTTTATATTTATTTGTCATTGATACTAATTTGTCACTAAGATTATTCAATTCTACCTGCAAATTATTTATTTCTAATTTATGTTTCAAATTATTTTGGTGAGTGTGAGTAATTTTCTAATTTTTCAAGAGCAAATAATCTTTCCCTGTTGAGCTTAACATTTTTTATGAAAAACTTTTGCCTGTGAACTAATTTTTGGGTCTTTTTGAATTTATTTATTTTGACATATTTCTTAATTCTATTCCTACTACTTCAAATCAATTTTATTGAATTATTTGATTCTTTGCACACTGAGAGACTATTTGGAAACGATGCTTTAGAATTATTTATGTCAGTAATCATGCATGGAGCATGAACCACCACCTCATCGAACAGACTTTGATTTGCCGAGGTAGTGATCTGTTCTCGGGTGAATTCTAGATGTCTTATTCTACTATTTGCCTCTTGTAACTGTTTTTCCAGAAACTGAATACGGTCAAGTGCTAGTTCGTACTGTGAGCTACACTCGGCAAACCCGTCCACAATGAGCTGGAGTCCATCCCGAGCACTCATGGCATCAGAGAATTGAGTATGTAGCTGAGCCATTTCACATTTTAAGTTCTTATTTTTTTCCAATAAGTTCAACATTTATTTCTCATGATCTTCTCTTTCCTCTATCAGTTTGTTACACAACTCCTTAGAGGTCTTTAATTCATTTAAAGCTAGTTGGAGTTTAGACTCTTCCTGGCGAGCCAAAGCTTTACGAGTCATAATCATAGTGAAAAGAGAAAAATACAAGAAGGTTAAAGGAAGTGTTATTCAAAAGTAAAGAAGAGAATTGAAATACGTAGTAATAGTAGGGTTTAAAGCTAAATATTATTGAAAGAACAGCTGATCTCGTTCAAAGTTGTGTAACCATCTAACAAGGCTTAGGTTATGTTTATGTATTTTTACTATTTGTATGTGGTTATATAGGAACTTGTAGTACTTCACTTTTTATTCAGAAATATACTAATTAAAACTATTTTATACGTATAAGTTGATTTTAAATAGTAGTTACAAAGTTATACCTGTTTGTAAAATGACAATGTAAGTTTTACCGGTAGATTGTTTGTCAAAAAAAAAACACAATAAACTCACCTTATTTTCATATAAAGCACTAATATGTTTACAGATTATTACAAATAACACATTTATTAAGCGATTAACTTGTAATTAGCTTTAATTATACTATTATTTTATATTTTAATTTGTACAAAATACGGGAGAAGGTCGGATCAGCTGTTAGCTTTTATGTATGTTCCCCGATTTCTCTAAGACGCCTGGACCGATTAAAAAAACTCTTGTTTTGATTGAAAGAGGATACCCCCTAGTTGGTCCCATAATCATCAGGTCAGGATCTGATCATGGAATCCTGAAAAAATCGAAGGAACTCTTCAAATTTTATAAGCACACTTGAAGCGATTTGACGATAACAACCCAAGCCGTCGAGTTTGGGCTCTTTTGAGTCGTCTTTACATAGACTTTGATGCTGGATGCTGTCCATGGTCTGATGATAGAGTTGGAAGGTAACCATGAGATCTTTGTGATAAAATAACCCAATCTCATCGAGTTTAGGGTCGTTTGATTCGTCTTTACATGGACTTTGGTACTGGATGTTTTCCAGAGTCTGATGATGGAGCAGAAAGGTGACAATGGGTTCTTAGTAATACAAAGTCGCAATCCCATTGAGTTTGGGCTCGTTTGATTCGTCATTACATGGACTTTAGTGCTGAATGTTAACCAAACTCTGACCATGGAGCAGGAAGGTAGCCATGCGATATTTGTAATACAATTACACAATCCGATCGAGTTTGGGCTCGTTTGAGTCGTCTTTACATAGACTTTGATGCTGGATGATTTCCATGGTCTGATGATAGAGCTGGAAGGTAGGTAACTCAATCTCATCGGGTTTAGGGTCGTTCGATTAGTCTTTACATGGACTTTGGTACTGGATGTTTTCCAGGGTCTGATGATGGAGCAGGAAGTTGGCCATGGGATCTTTGTAATACAAAGACGCAATCCCATTGAGTTTGGGCTCGTTGGATTCGTCTTTACATGGACTTTAGTGCTGAATGTTTACCAAATTCTGATGATAGAGCAGGAAGGTGGCCATGGGATCTTTGTAATACAATAACGCAATCTCATCGTGTTTAGGCCCGTTTGTTTTGTCTTGGCAAATACTTTGGTATTGGATGATTTCCGGGATCTGATGATGGAACTGAAACAAACGTGTTAAGGCTAGTTAGTTGAAAACAAAAAAATATACCTGAAATTGCCAGAAAGGTACAGGTCTACATTTCAGAATTGAGGCACGTAAGGAAAGCCTCCCCCTCATGTACCACCTAACTATCTATGTACCTACTTACCACCTATTACTTTGTTTTATTAGTATACCACTAAAAAGCAAAAAATAAAAATTATTTTTAAATAAAAAGAAAACGACTTCAAAAAAACACAAGGAACTAAAAAACAAAAAATAACTGGTTTTGGAGCAAACATTTTTGGAGTCGGTGCCAAGCCCTTACGCAAAAAGTTACTAAATTACAAGCTACCAATTCTATCAGCAACAAAAGTTATATAAAAATGAGTAAAGGTTTTATAGTCAGATCAGAAATACTTGGCTTGGCACCGACTCCAAAAATGTTTGCTCCAAAACCAGTTATTTTTTGTTTTTTAGTTCCTTGTGTTTTTTGAAGTCGTTTTCTTTTTATTTAAAAATAATTTTTATTACTATAATATTTAAACAAAAAATTGATCGCTATAATGTATAATCAATGTGGTGCTTACGATAAGCACCACATTGATTATAAGGTAAGCAGCTTACCTGTAAATAACTGTGACGCTTGAATATGTTATTAAGTTAGTTGTTCTGTATACTATTGTTAGTGTTAACAGTTGTTGGTGAGCCAATAAATTAAAATATATAAAATGGCCTAGGTCTTCTTTTTCTTATTAACTTCTGAGTCAGAATCTAATTGTGTCAGTGATACAGTATAGATTACAATAGCAGTATCGAGCGAGGAATAAAACCGATAGTTTATTCGACAAACACACTGTCCCGCTAAGTAAAGTGATATACAGATAACTATAAACATGCTAGTTTTATTAACCGCACTGTTGGCATTAATATTACAGTATATTCTGCCATGTTAAGGGAGCCACTCAATTAGGTACCTTAATTTGTCGTGACACGGTTGCTAGGAATACTAAAATAGGTACATATTTGCTAATTAAAATAAAATATAAAATTATCCACACGCCTCTAGCGGCGAATTTGGAAGTTGTCCGGGTACGACACTTTTGACAGCTTTCAATACAACTTTGCTTCGAGGTTATAGTGGTAATTGTATTGAGATGTCAAAAGTGTCGTACCCGAAAAACTTCCAAATTCGCCGCTAGAGTCGCTAGTTAAAATTTAAGCATCGCCAATATTGCGTAATTATTTAAAACTAGGCGTTACACCTGCGTTATTAAGGGCTACTTTTCCGTTCCCGTGGCTGATAGTGCGATATTATATAGCCTAGCCTTTCTCGATAAATAGGCTATGCAGCACAAAAATAATAATTATTTAAATCGGACCAGTTAGGCCTGACATTAGCGCGTTCAAACAAACTGACTCTTCAGCTTTTTTATATTAGTGTACTTAGATAAAGTATAAATATTAATACAAGAAATCGATCAAATTTATGCAAAATTTTCTACTACAATGACTTGTACTCGCATATGAATAAAGATTATGATTACATTTCAAGGGCCTTTTAAGTCGATCAGCAAGGTTGTGTGAAGATAGACGTTAAACTTTACCCACAGCTCTTTAATAGATCTTCAGTAAATTCTATCTTTAAAGATATGCATCATCATGCCATTTTGGATCTGTCTATCAAGTGGACAAATTCAGCTTTCAAATACTCTCGTTCTAACTACATGATTTATTAATTTAATAAATTATTATTTAATAAACTACATGAATTATATAATTCCTATTTTTTCATACTTGTATTCTCAAACGTCCGTGTGGTGACGGCTTAAGAATAAGGAATGTCACCACCCCATATCATCCCATGTGTCGTAATAGCCGACAGAGGGAGCATATTATGCAGAGAACAGCAATGTAAAAGAAGGAAAACTTGATACAAACCCTATACCAACCCGTTTGGCCAGCGTGGTATAGTAGGCCAATTCCTCCTTTCAAAGGAGAGGCCTAGTCCAGCAGTGGACTTTTAAAGGCTGATATGATGATATAATTCATGGGAAACTAGCAGTGGCCCACGGCTTCGCCTGCTGTACTTTTTCCTTTATAGGTACATTGTAATCATTATCATTTTAGTATTGTCCCGGTTACCTTTGCCTTCGAGCCCGGGGTCCGATTTCTTTAAAGGTACCTACTTTATAACGAACTCCACTTTATATTTGTAAAAATCGGTTTACTGTCAGCACCCGTAACGCCATCTGTAGAGCGTTTATTTTATTATCTCTAGCCATTTAACGATTTATCAACAGCCCTTTATACTGCCCCACTGTTAGGCACGGGCCTCTTCTCACTATGAGAAGCGTAAGGCTATAGTGCACCACGCTGGCCAAGTGCGGGTTGGCAGACTTCACGTGTCTTTCGAGAACATTGTGGAGAACTCTCAGACATGCAGGTTTCCTCACGATGTTTTCCTTCACCGATAAGCAAGCGATAATTAACAATTTAATACGCACTTAACTACGAAAAGTCATTGGTGCGTGCCGTGGATTCGAACGCGAGACCCTCTGCGTAGCAGTCTGTCGGTCTCTCAACTCGGCTATCGCTGCTGTTTTAAAAACATTCAACGATTACTGTATAATATGTTTGCTGTATAATATGTATGGTATGATAACATGACTTATCAAGTTGACTAGAAAGATAATTATAGCCAAAGCTTTGGTAAAAAGCTTTTTATACTAAATCTAGGAAACTACCATCTAGCATTAATATGATGGCGATGATACTTTACTCTAACACTCTTATCAAGCAAAGTATACTGAATCAAAATACGCAAAACATAAATTCGTATCACAAAAATGTGGGCATTGAAAAAAGCAGAAATAAAACCGGTCAAGTGCGAGTCGGACTCGCGCACCGAGGGTTCCGTACAAACCTGTAGGCAAATAAGTAAAAGTTCACCAGTCATAGTTATGGTATTTTTATTGCCAAATGAAATCCATAACATTACAGTATGGAAAGCTGGAGGAGCATAAATTGAAGAAAAAGGGGTCTTTGTCGTTTGTAATCAGTCATCCTTTATTTTATATTAACATATATCGCTTATTTTATAATATAAATTAAATACCTATACCAGCCTTGCAGCAGCCTTGCAAAAGTCTGCTGATGAATGATGGTAAGATTAGAGTTATTGATTTACAAAGTTCTTAGTGACTATTAGAAATCTGTTACAAAAATACTTATAAAGTACAGAATAATTAGCAAAAAGGTTGGAAGACTATGTAATTATTTGAAATTTCAATCTCAATCAGCCTATCGCAGTCCACTGCTGGACATAAGCCTCTCCCAACACGCACCACAGCACACGGTCCTCAGCCTTCCGCATCCTATATCTGGGCTATAAGACGTTGCTTCATACCAAATTTCAAGATTTTGAGTTCACGGGAAGTACCCTGTAGGTTTTGATTCCCTTGCGAGGAGTCGTGAGTTTAAAAATATGATTATATTGCTCTTTCTTTTGATTGCGTAGACATAGAAGTTTGATTTTGTTACAGGTGTTATATACCTGAGTATTTGATAAGAATTTCAATTTAATATCTCTACGCGTTCAAGAGAAAGGGGTAGTAAAATTTAAATTTATTAAAAATATTTTTTTATATGCTGTAGCTAAAAAATTACGGTTTTCGCAATTTTTCCTTTATAAGTGATATAAGACGTTGCTTCGTACCAAATTTCAAGATTTTGAGTTCACGGAAAGAACCCTGTAGGTTTTGATTCCCTTGCGAGTAGTCGTGAGTTTGAAAATATGATTAAATTGCTCTTTCTTTTGATTGCGTAGACATAGAAGTTTGATTTTGTTACAGCCTAACGGTGTTATACATATACTTGAGTATTTGCCATGAATTTCAATTTAATACCTCCACGCATTCAAGAGAAAGGGGTAGTAACTTAAAATTTATTAAAAATATTTTTCTTATATGATGTAACAAAAAATTTATGGCTTTCGCAATTTTTCCTTTATATGTGCTATAAGGCGTTGCTTCGTACCAAATTTCAAAATTCTGAGCTCACGGAAAGTACCCTGTAGGTTTGGATTCACTTGCGAGTAGGCACGAGTTTGAAAATATGCTTATATTGCTCTTTCTTTTGATTGCATTGACATAGAAGCTTGATTTTGTTGCAGCCTAACGGTGTTATATACCTGAGTATTTGATATGAATTTCAATTTAATACCTCCACGCGTTCAAGAGAAAGGGGTCGTAACTTTAAATTTATTAAAAATATTTTTTTATATGCTGTAACTAAAAATTTACGGGTTTTGCAATTTTTCCTTCATATGTGATATAAGAAGTTACTTCGTACCAAATTTCAAGATTCTGAGTTTACGGGCAGTACCCTGTAGGTTTTGATTCACTTGCGAGTAGGCGCGAGTTTCAAAATACGCTTATATTGCTCTTTCTTTTGTTTGCGTTGACATGGAAGCTTGATTTTGTTGCAGCCTTACGGTGTTACATACCTGAGTATTTGATATGAATTTCAATTTAATACCTCCACGCGTTCAAGAGAAAGGCGTAGTAACTTAAAATTTATTAATTATATTTTTTTATATGCTGTAACTAAAAATTTACGGTTTTCGCAATTTTTCCTTTATAAGTGATATAAGACGTTGCTTCGTACCAAATTTCAAGATTCTGAGTGCACGGGAAGTACCCTGTAGGTTTTGATTCCAATGCGAGTTTGAAAATATGCTGCAATTTGCAGCATATACGGCTGTATCTTTTGATTGCGTTGGATTAGAAGTGTGATTTTTTTACAGCTCTATGGAACCATAGATTCGAGTATTTAGTATAAATTTCAGTTTGATGCCTCCACGCATTCCTGAGAAAAAGGGTCTTGACAGACGGACGGACAACAAAGTGATCCTATAAGGGTTCCGTTTTTTCCTTTTGAGGTACGGAACCCTAAAAATGACGATAGTCAGGATGGCATTATCGTAAATAGGTACTCTCGTAATTTATTTCTTAATTAATTAATCAATCAACAAAAATTTACATCAAATATTATTCATGCAAATATTCGACTTACTTAACCTAATTATTTTTCCGTTTGCTGAGCGAAGGTTTCGCGTTTCCTTACACGTTCTAATAAAGAACCTTTACGTAGGTATGCTAGCACATTGTGTGTCAAGGTTGAGACGAGGGTTTCAGCATTATCTACGTGTCAAATGTTTATCAAAACTTGAATATTTTCCTTTTATGCAAGCCAGTACAATGAGGAAATAAACAATTCACTACACTGTTTAGGTTAAAAGAACTTACATAACATAACTTCACGCCTTTTAGGGGTAGGCAGAGGTATATACACACCCACACTTCGCCAGTTATGTTTAGGTCCCAATGTAACAGGGAGCGAGCCTATTGCCATCCACCGGGCACATTATTAAGCGAGCGATAATTTACATTTTTTAATACACACATAACTTCGAAAAGTCAGAGGTGTGTGCCCGGGGTACCTGGGGATCGAACCCGAGACCATCGTCTCGGCAGTCCGTTACGTACACCACTAGGCTATCGCCGCTAAAAGCACTTTTATTCTAAATTGAGCGATATGTCTGTTAAACATAAGTAGGTAAATACATTTCCTGACCGCTTATTGAAAAAGAAAAAATAATGGTAGCAGTCAATGTGTATCAGCACTATCAATAAGAATAATGCTGATTTGTCTCGAACTTTGGTCAGACGGTGACAGACTTTTCCGATGAAGACATCACGAAATCTCATGAGTAGAGACCGGATAATATGCATTTGCATATTTGCATATGCAGTTGCATATTTAAGCCATTTTCAGCGCCAGTAGCATATTTTTCCTAAGATCTAGTGATGATGCATATTATCGCTATAATTTACAGTATTTTGTAGCTTTATTAATGGGACGGCGGGCGGAAGTTTGCCATAAAATATAAGCGCTAACATAGCACCCAAGTTCAAATTCTGCCCAGTTACCTCAGTAGATGTGGAGCCATCATTTTTGACGTATAGAAATATTTTGAATGATCGAAGACATAATCTTACCACTGAACATTTAGAACAATACTTGATTGTTAATGTTTACAAAAATATTAAATAACGTAACATGTTACTGTATCGATTATCGTCTAGGTATCAATGGATAGTTTACTAAATGTATGCTGATTTTGTAATTAAAAATCTAAAACTTAATAGTTTTTTGACGTGACAACGTCTTATAAATTGGTTTGCTGGGTGACACTTCAAGAAACTGCGTTACGCTCCGCTCACGTTATGCGCTCACAATGAGAGCGAGTGAGAGGCACGCGTCCCGCCTAAGAGCGAGAGAGACAGACATAAAAAGTGAAAGGCACGCGTCTTTCATCCTTCTTCCTACTATACGAATGAATATTCACATTAAAATTATTTTACCACTCAAAGTCGTTGTCACGTAAAACTTTCGCCCGTATACCGACTTTACAGGCAACCAATTTTTATTTTATTAAAATACAACAACAGGGTTCCCACCAAGAACTTAGGGTCCCAAGCCAACCTCACCTGCAAGTGGTGCACCTGCCGATCAACGGACGAGGCTCTGGCAAACAAAATGTCCCAATAAGCGGCAATAGGCTCGCCACCTATTACGTGGGATCAAAACGCTTGCGAAAAGTGGGCGTTTAATATGCCTCTGCCTACCCCTTCGGGGAGACAGGCGTGAGTCTATGTATGTATGTATGTACAATAAATTATAAAGATATACACAATACATACTTAATGAAGTAAAACTTAAAACAAGTAGGTATTTACTAACACAACTAAACACAACACAACTAAACACAACGTAAACTTAAATCTAAAGGAATAATATTTACAAAACAAAAAAAAAATGTCATATTCTGTCAGTTTTCGTGCATATTTCAAGCATTTTTCATGCATATTTGCATGCATATTTCAAGCTTTTTATGTTGCTTATAATCGGGTCTCTACTCATGAGATATGAACGACGGCAGTTTTATGTAGTGCTAACATAATTCCGCTGACTGTGCTAACATTCTATTTGTCATGAGCATAATAATTCCATATACCTACTTATTGTAGCAAACAAAATTAGATATTCATCTAGATTGCGGCCGCATCACAAGTTTTATCAGATAATCTCACACTCCTTTGCTCATCCTTAAATCCTCGTAAAATAAGATAAAACGCAAGCCATGCAAACATCTCGCCACATGCAAGCTTTAAACACTTTTATCAACACCGCTTAAGATATAAATCTAGATATGGTAATTTCCCAAAAGGTGAGGACACAGTAAAAGCGGATCAGTTAGCGGGAGCGGGCAACAAATATAAAGCGTGTCAGTTACAGAAACAGTAGAGCAACAGCTCTACTACTGCTAGTACCTACTACAGCCTTTCGGACCCCACTGCTGGATGCAGGTCGCACACGCCTCTACTAATGTGCGTCACAATAAACAGTATTGTGACCATAGATATAATTTATATTTCTATGATTGTGACTCAATAGAAGGATTGGGCTAACCACACCACACTGGCCAGACGGATTGGTATACGGTCTAATGTCGAGTTTAAGTAAGTAGTAAAAATACGAAGCAAATATTATCTGTGCTTAGAGACGGTCTAAGCACAGATAATATTTGCTTCGTACTTTTATATGCATCGGCTAAGTCGTATCTTTATAGTTTGTATTCTTAGAGTGACACCTCACGAATGTCGTATCTTTAAAAAAGAAAGTAATATTCTGAAGAATTTAATTACAATCAGTTGCATGGCCAATTTTGTGAAAGTATCACGGTAACTATGTCAATGTGTCTATGAGAGGAAAGCTTAATATCTATTAATTTATTTAAATAAGTTCCAAGGAATATTAACTATTCGGTATCGATCTAACATATCTTTCCAACCTAATCTGAGGATCCTCCCTCTAAGAAAGACCATCACACCTGGTTCTTCCTCAAGGAATGCTTGCCGCTCCCGCTGCCCGCTCCGAGTTATTGTCGCGGTTTCACGCTTATCCTTACCGTCATCGCCAGGTTAACAGTATTTTCACGGTCTGTGCACTTGAAGCGTTTTAATGAAATAACATACATGATATTTGGTTAATATATTACAGTTAAGTCAGCCATTAGAAGGCCTTAACCTTATTCGGCAGATCGTAAGCAACATTTTATCCCTGTCTAGTATATAAAATTCCAGTGAGTAGAAATATAATGTAGCCAAAGTACTACTGTAATAAGTATTGATCTGTAATGTCTATGTAAGTGGCTGTATCAACAAATAACAAAATAGACCTAGGTAGGCGTTCAAGCTTTTTGACTAAACTTCTTTCAGTGTTTCTAACATAAACATAAAATATTTTTATACCAAGCTTTCAGCCTCTCAAAGCATCTGTAAAAGTTCTCCCGCTACTTCGCCTACGTGAATGTCTGTTATCGCCACATATTGTAGCCTATGCGTTATTCTGATGCACAGTATTATTACTAGGTACTGCAATATTTTATCAAAATCCGTTCAATAGTTTTGTGTGAAAGAGAACACATACATACGGCATACGAGTAAGATCTTTGACATTCGTTATTGAGAATCGTATTCTTTGAACATACTAACACTGGTGCTATAAGCCTGGAATCGTTAACTCTTTGGGATGCGGAGGTCAGACGGTAGTCGGTCTGTGGCAAATCAAATATTTAATGTTTTCTCTCCGAGGTGAAAGACTTGGATGCAAACGGGATAGCTCTGGAACGATGATGATGGTAGTAACAAGTTAGGAGTTGTTACACCCATCTGTCCATCCATCCACAGAAACTATTACATCTACTTATAATATAAAAATGAATCACTGAATGTGTTGCTAAGCGCAAAACTCGAGAGCAGCTGAACCGATTTCACTAATTCTTTTTTTGAAAATAAAAAGTATCGACTGTTAAGGCGGTACGAAGTTCGCCTGGTCAGCTGGTTTATTATAGTAGTAAAATTATCGGTGAAACCACATGGCTTTTCAAGTCATAAAAATAGCTTGATCTACACTCTACACTAGATACATGTTCAAAGAGTAGGTTAGTTTGTTTGAGTGGCTTGTTGACTCAGGGGATTATGTACAGCGCATGCGTTTCGGTTAATTGTTGGGCACGGCAAAAAGTACGTCACTGGGTATTTTGTGAGGCGGTTCTCCGAAACGCCATAGCGACACAAGGTCATGAGGCACCAACTAGGTAAGAAAGTGATACTAAGTGGAGAAATGCTTTTTTAATTATTCAGTACGAGCATTATTTCTATGTCGTTTGACTGGCATATTGTTTTAGTGGATCGTGACTTGTTGCTACGCTAAAAGTTTTAGGTGTAATTCCCGCTTCCAGGGCAATCTTTGATTGATGAGCCTCACCATTAGTTTACCATCATCTCAGCATAAAAACGTCCACTGCAGGACATAGGGCTCTCCAAGGCTCTTCACACAGACTGACCTTGAGCTCCCAACCGCGTCCCAGCGATCGTAACCAGAGGGTCTAGTACGAGTTTGCACTCGATCGTCACGGTGGACGATAGCCTAGTCGACGGGAACAATTTCCATACATTTTCTAAATGCGCCCCCTAGCAGACTCTATCGATCGTGACGATCGAGTGCAAACTCGTACTAGACCCTCTGATCTTTGGTCCACGTTACGGGTAGCCTGCCCCTGCTGCATCGCCCGGTACGTGACTACGTGCCTCTGCAGCTTGGCTTTTCGAACCATTTTGCTGTGACTGAGTTTATTGTATGTATGTATTTAGAAATATATAAGTATGTTTATCAGTTCATCATCATCATCATCAGCCTTCCGAAGTCCACTGCTGGATACCTCGGTTCATCAGTTATAGGGTATTATTTCGAAACCTGCCCAATGACGAACTGTCATCGGATGATATTCATATCTGTCTCAAGATATTCTTATGTATCACACGAAAATATTGTTCGTATGTTCACAGCTGCAATTCTTTCCCTCCCTTTCTCTCTTTTAGTTTCAGACAGGAAATAACGTTGTGACCTATCCTCAAACACCTTGCTGCCGTTGACAGTTTTCTAATAGCAAAACTTGGCGAAGCAATTCTCAACTTGAAAATCGAAGCTTCTTCGTGTTCGCAAAGTGCTAACTCTATGAATAGTATTAAAAAGGCAATGCTTTTCTATGTTTTAGAATTACTAGCTAGGTATTGCCTACGACTTCCACTTGTCAATCAGATAAATGTAGTTTATTGCACACCAAAATATATAGGTATAATAGGTAGTGTACGTTAGAATGTGAGTATATATTTATAAAGTGACTTTAAACTATGACTAATGCACAGTAATTGGCCTCTAATGGCAATTTGTGCCAGGCAATTTCAATTACCAATTATGTGGAGTAGAAAATAATTCGAAAGTGTTATCACAGGTGTTATTATTGAATATGTAATCATAAACACGATATTTCATAGGTACAAAACATTCAGATTTTCAAAAAAAAATGTTAACCTTTGTTTGATATCCTTCCCCTATCTCGAAATCGGTTAGACATAATTTCACATAAAAAATCTAAAAGAATATAAGTACATATATATTTGTAACTGCAAAATGTCTATAAAATCCGTTGATGTATTATAGCCTTGCTGTTTTCAGCATAAATGTCCGGCACTCGACTGGGGAAGTACTACCCTCCCTCAGAATATTGACGTAAAGTAACAGTACCTATCTATACTGTTGCGTTTTGTTCGGTGAGTGAGAGTGCCGACGACCCCATCCTCTCCACCTTCTCCCCCCTCCTCCTATTCCTTTTCATATCGTAAAGCCCGGCAACACGCTTGTAACTCCTGTAGTGCTGAGGCTGTTCATGGGCTGCGTGAGCTGCCTCATACCACAATTTTGCCAACTATTCCATTAAAAACAATGTTTTTTGTGTGAAAGTAGGTATGTGTTAAAAGGCAGCAGTTTAAAATATGTATATGTCGCGGGGATTTACTGAAAAACGTGATATTATAATTTCACTAGTGAAATTATAATAACACAGATTATAGTCAATAACGACTGGTTCGTATATTTACACGGGCTCTTTTCAGTGATATTATAATTTCACTGGGCCGCAATAGTAATATTATAATAAATGTAGGTCCGCAGTAGTGATATTATGAGAAATCTAGGTCTATTGTGAGTTGTGTTTCTGGTTGGAGCTCCGCGTGTTCTGATTGGTCAATTGAGTTTATATCAGTCGCACAGACTTACGAATATAAGTACAACAGTGACCAATCTGATAAAACAAAAATAACGGAACTTTGGCAATGCTTATGAGGCTAAATAGACGGAGCCCTGCTACGCAGGGCTCCTATATTTATGTTCAGGGTTACAAAAAACCTTACATAAGATATTATGGTGACGAAACTGATGCCGACCTTCAAAATATCACTGCCTTACAATTTCACTGTATCGGTCTAGTGAAATTATAATGGCACTGAAACTAGCACGTTAAATTGTTAGGAATACAAACAATTGGCTATAATCTGTGTAATTATAATGTCACTATTGAAATTATAATATCACGGCTTTTGTAAAATCTCTGCGACATATACACTGTTTTCACCATTTTATCGAGCAAGCAACGCCAGCGGCAAGACATAGTTAAAATATAAGTGCATGCGCACATTACGGTACATTAGAACTGATATTATCAGTGTCTTCCTGTGTATCGTCTGTGACTTGCGTGAGTCGATTATCTAACATCTACTTAATTAATTCTCACCCGGGAATAAAACTAGGTCGAGTTTTAACCTGAAGGTAAATTCTCGTAATTATTATTGTTCAAAATATAGTCATCACACCATATGTATATTTTCAATGTCAAAAATGTGTAACTTATACTCGTAAAAATACCTACTACAAAAATGTTGAGCGCGATAGTAATAAAAACTTCAACATAAAATCTTACGGCCTCCTATAACAACAAAAGGCCAATTCTCGTATTTAATATGACATTGAACCTATATTTTTAACGAAATCAGATTATATTTAAAATTAACTCAGAATCGGTATTCTGCTAATTTAAGGCGCTGTTATACCTCAGAAGCCGTGAAACACCTAATTTTTCGTCGCGCAACTAGCCATAACGGTACATACTACAAACTTGCAAAAAATAGAGCTTATAGTCAAAAGTCTGAACAAAAGACTTTTGAAAGAATTTTTCATGTATGTAAAATAGAATCACGGTAAAAAAATCACAAAAACGAGGCAGAAAATAATCTTTCGTCTCACTGTTTGCAATATTTTGATCGTGAACTGTCATATTTTATTTGATAATATTGTAGGAAATCTAATGAACTAAAGAATTACCCTATTTATTTTCATATTATACGTGTATATTTTGTAAAATTAAATAAAATCTGCCAAACGTCTATGATTTTGACGCTCGGTTGATTCCATCAATATCAAACGCTTCGGCAATTTAAACCTTATTAGCATAAGCGGTGTACTGAGTGTCAGTTGCTAGTTTATGCCCCGCCCAGACCTCATCATTCGGCTATGAGCCCTGTGAGAGATAGGTCATGTCGCTTGCGTCTCCGCTGCACGAAATTTTACGTAAACATGTTTGTTAATAATACGCCATGAATACGCCAATCTGAGTTCGTAATTTCATGTTTTATGTTATAGACTGAATACTTTGAATCAAATAGGCTTTTCTTGTGACTGGCACATATAATTAGGACCTAAGTTTATATTCTTGTTGCGTTTAATGTGTTATTGTTTCTGTGCTTATAAATATATAATTAGAAGAATAAAATATGGACAATTAGAGAAATAAAGTTCTACAAAGAATTTGTACAAGAAAGCATCGTAATAAAATATAAATTCATCCATGGCCAAGTGATTATGAAATATGAAAAAAATTTAACACAAATTATTTTCATAAGAGTATTTTATGACTGACTATGTTATACATTAGCGGTTATGCATAATATAGTTATATTAATTATTCTCACAATACATAGCTGCCACAGTTTTCAATGTTTGAAAGAGTAATAACATAAAATCGAATCATTTTATGTATAGGTCAGTTCACGAAAGATGACCACTGCGCAGAAATCATTTTTTAGGTCTCCGTGGAGGTGCGGGTTGAGGCGCGGGTGGAATGCCAATGGCGTGGCTCCGTTCCTGACGCATTACCTAAATGCGTCAAGAATGGAGCCACGCCATTGGTGCATGAATGTACATATGCGCGACGGCCGCCATTTCTGGTCAACTTTCGTGAACCGACCTATACCTATATTGCAAATTCATTAGCTTGTCAGAGCGCCTGGAGCGCTAAGATGCCGCCACGGCGAACAATAAACAGTGCTAATATGGCGCTCCGCAGTCCGCACATAAGCGGTAACGATTGTTGTATTATTGTGTTGTGAACATAAACCTATTTAGGTACATCGGGTAAAACTTTGATTATTCATTAACTATTAGGTAAGTTTCAGTACATCTAATATCTTTTTAATTTCTAAAATCAATCATTTATAAGTAAGTTGGTGACTTCTCTGTTTGCTATAACCACAAGTTATAGTATTTTTTAAAATAATTAAGTATCTAACTAATTATATTTATTGTAATTACAGTGAAGTTAAAGTTACAGTTTAGCAACGTCTTACACACATTTGACTGCAGTAACTCCTAACTCGATTTGTTCAAGAGTGATAAGCAAAAAATACACGAGGGATAGCAGTGACTGGTTCGAATTGCGTAAGAATATGTTGACAGATTCAAATTTTGGTATAGTGGTAAAAAGAAGAGATAACAGCAGTAAAGCCAACTTAGTAAAAATTACTTTGTACAAATAAAATATTTGCAATGAAAAAAACAGTTGCGCATGGAGTCTAAAATGAACCACTGGCTTTGCAACAACTGGCGAAGCAAGAAAATGTAACAATCGAGCCTTGTGGATTATCCGTTTATTGGTGCCACGCCAGATGGATTAATAGGTCCAAACACGATTGTAGAAATTTAATGTTCTTTAGTTGCCTATAAGAATGGCCTGGAGAATAGTATAAGAGCAAATAAAATACAAATATGAAAACATGATAAAAAAGTTAACCGACTAGTCTAAACAAATATTGTAATTTTTATTACCAAATTCAGGGCAACGCCACGTTACACGCAAACAAAAATGTTTATTTGCTGTGTGGAGTGGCGAAAGTAAACCACTAAAAATAGAAATGATAGAAAGAGATGATGTTTTCTGGGAGACGAAAATGAAAGAAAAGCTTGTGGCGTTTTATATGAATTGGCAGTTACCTGAAATTGTTGATTCTCGTCGAGCTCAAGGGATGGCATTGCAAAATCACGGAGAGGAAAATGTTTCATCAGTGCTTGAAGTTTCTACAATACCAAGCCTTAAAAGGAAAGTAAATGCAAATGTGCCTCTTGAACAACAGCAAATAATAAGTATTGAAGCCTCATCACCTCACACACTGCCTTTAACTTTCGATGAGAATAATGAAAACCTGCCGGGTTGCAGCAGACAGCTAACTTTTGATGAGCTGTAAACTCTGTATTTCGTTCATTCATTCATTCATTCATCATCAGCCTTTAACAGTCCACTGCTGGACTAGGCCTCTCCTTTGAAAGGAGGAATTGGCCTACTATACCACGCTGGCCAAACGGGTTAGCATAGGGTTTGTATCAAGTTTTCCTTCTCTTACAGTGCTGTTCTCTGCATAATATGCTCCCTCTGTCGGCTCTTACGACACCCATGGGATGATATGGGGTGGTGACATTCGGTATTCTTAATCCGTCACCACACGGACAATGTATTTTGTTAGTAAATGATAAATAAATATATTTTAATATTTATTTTCTTTGAAACAACACATATTTTAAGCGAAAGAATTTTTTTATATTTTTCCATACAATGAGGAGAGCCAACGAAAAAGCAGTAACTCAAATTTTAATTCTATAATTTGGGTTGGGTTTCGAAACAAGTCGCCTGAATTTGAGGGTATTGGTGGTGTAGGGGGCTTAAGGGAGTTAGTTCTAATCCCCTAAAAGTAATTTTGGCTGCCGGAGTTGCGTCTAAATATTTTTAAACAATTTCCAAAAATTCTTAGTAGTAGTTTTTATACCTTGAAAATCGTGAAACGAAACGCAAACCCGCCATCTTGGAATGATCATATTGACAGCTAATGTCAAATTTATGTTAGGTTCTCTTTTGACTCTTAATCCGAAAATAGGAACCCTGCGAAGCAGGGCTCCGTCAACCTTAGTTTATTAAACTAGTGTGAAGAATGTGGAAGTTGGCAGTTCCATACACACTGATGTTTGGAGATATTTTTTTTTCAGAGGAAACCAAGTATTTCCGGCAAGTGAAAATGGTGAGGGCGAATTCCGAGACCTCCCCTCCTCCCCCTCAACCACTCACAACCCCTAAAAACGGCGACGTATTTCAAAACCTTTACCATAATAATTATGCCTATAATAACAATAAAACATCCATAAATAAATAAAATAAACCAACTTTTACTAAACTTCAATTATTTCGTAACTCGCTTTAGTTGAGATACGGCTTTTGCGCTTAGTAGGGCAGTATTGTGGTTTTTAGGGTACCGTAGCCAAAAATTGTAAAAGCCCTTTATATTTTGTAGGATAGTATTATATAGGTTGGTTTTATATATTGTAGGAACCCTTATAGATTCGCCATGTCTGTCTGTCTGTCCGCCCGTATGTAACAGTCAATTTATTGCAAAACAGATTTGAAAACTGGCAGGAATGGAATTAGATGTAGGTATTCTATGAACTGCTTTACCATTGTTATACAAAAACAAAACAAAAATAATTAGGGCCTCCACATATGGAACTGACTTAATTATTTTTATCATCTTACGGCACGTATTTATCTACTTTCGTCAACAATAATTTCGTCAAAAAAAAATTAATACTTACCTATAACGTCTAATGTAAACCAGTTTTGCTCATGGCTCCACTAAGAACAAAAATTGCGCTATGCCTGTATTGTACAAACAGATTGATTTATGTAATATAAATTTTAATATCAGTATCTCAATTCAATATGCTAAAACGTTTTGCTTGCGATTTTGAAATATTGGAATATGGATGTCGCCAGAATACGGCCGCACACGACGAGAATGAAGGGGGGCGCCCCGCAGTAGACGGAGCTAAGCGCCCTTCACCTCCCCTGCTTCACCCCCTCATTTACCAAAACAGTCGCTTAGTACAGCGCCAATTTCGTCTAATTTGACTTTTATGGTTCGACGTTGACACATTGTTCAATTTACGATCTAGACACGATAACATTCAAATATCAGTTGATTCGGGAGAATACCAATTTTAAAATAAAAACGACACTGACATTATATCGAAACTGCATTACTTTTGTTAGGAGAATTAGGCCCCAGGTCTAGTCTGCGTGGTATAGTAGGCCAACTCCTCCTATTGCCAAACAATGCGAAAGGCTGCATCACAATGACGATGATGAAGATGCTGTTTAAAACTAAGAGTTAAATAAAGGAAGAAAACTTGAAAAATATATATCAAAAATAAGGAAACGGTGCCCGGTTGACGGCATAGAATACAAGTGTCACCACCCCCTATCTTCCCGTGGGTGTCGTAAGAGGCGACTAAGGGATAACACGATGCAAATACCATCTTTGCGTAGAGACGGAAAACTCGACATCAAACCCTATACGACTGCCTCGTTGGTCTCGCGGCATAAATGTGCGCGTGGGATCGGGAGGTCCCGGGTTCGATTCCTGGGTCGGGCAGTGTTATTGGGTTTTTCTGTCACGAAATTCTCAGTAGCCGCACGGAGTCTGGAAATGTGCCCGGTACGGCAATAGGCTCGCCCCTTATTACGTGGGACTAAAGTATATCTGGCGAAAAGTGGGTGTAGAAATACACCTCTGCCTACCCCTTCGGGGATAAAAGGCGTGACGTTATGTATGTATGTGCCCGATACGGCAATAGGCTCGCCCCCTATTATGTGGGACCTAAAAAAATCATGGCGAAATGTGGGTGTAATATTACACCTCTGTCTACCCCTTCGGGGATACAGGCGTGAGTCTATAAATAGAAAATAAAAAATAAGGAAACAGCAATAAGCAAATGCGGATATTATTAATGCATCAGTCACCCCGTCTCAATAAATGCTGCTAAAAATATTGGAACAAATAAGCTACGGTAAAATCTGTTCTTCTTCTTGTAGTTTTTTTAACTTTTCTCTGTTCATTGCAAGTCGGAACAGTTCTTCCACAGACTTGATGCCAGTCCACTGTCTGATGTTCCGGAGCCAAGACATTTTTCTTCTACCAACTTTTCTTTTGCCTGCAATCTTGCCCATCATGATGGTTTGCAAAAGCCTGGTATCTTTCATGCCTGAGAACATGACCTAGATAAGCCACTTTCCTTTGCTTGATGGTAAGCAGCAACTCTGTTCCCATGGACATACGCCTCAGAACTTCAACATTGGTGACTTTATCAGTCCAACTGATGCGAAGCATACGACAATAGGTCCGGTCCACATTTCAAACGCCTCAATCTTTTAACGGAGGTCCGCTTTAATGGTCCACGCCTCACACCCGTAAAGGACAACTGGCCAGATATAACACTGTAGGAGTCTGGTACGAAGCTTTATTGATAGTTGTCGGCAGCATAATACTTTCTTCATGGTCATGAATGACGTTCGGGCAATCTCGATACGTGTCCGGATCTCCGTATCACTTTCTCATGTTTTTGTCAACCACGATCCGAGGTACCTATACTTGCCGACTTGCTCCAAAACGTTTGTACCAACGAAAAGGTTAGGGTGAGTTTTGGGTTCACTTTCTACCACCATGAACTTAATTTTTGACACATTTATGTCCAATTCCGCTTTTTTGCTAAAAATGTTGACTCGGTCGACAACTTTCTGGAGGCCTTCATGCGAGAAGGCTAAAAGAACGGTATCGTCAGCGTAGCGCAAGTTATTAATTACTTTACCATTGACGATCACACCTTCACCCACATGTTCAAGCGCTTCTTGGATAATTGCCTCCGAGTACAAGTTGAACAGCGTTGGTGATAAAATACATCCCTGTCGCACGCCACGTTGGATCTCTACAGATTTTGTTTCTTCGCCATCCACCCTAATCGTCGCTGTTTTGCAACAGTACAAGTTATTAATAATGCGAACGTCCTTGCTATCGAAACCAGTATCTTCGAGTATCTTTATAAGTACCTCGTGTTTAACACGGTCAAATGCCTTCTCGTAGTCGATAAAACATAGAAATACTGGTTGTTGCATGTCTCTGCACTTTTGGACAAGAACATTTAGCGCAAACTGTGCCTCTCTTGTACCCATGCCTGCTTGAAAACCAAACTGAGTCTCACTTAGCTGAACCTCGCACTTAGGTCTTATGCGGTTATGAATAATGGACAAAAAGGCTTTCAGTATGTGGCTCATTAAGCTAAGGGTCCTGAATTCTGGGCATTTTCTCGCGTTTCTCTTTTTGGGCAAAGTGATAAATATTGACTTTAGCCATTCTGATGGTAGGCTCCAGAATCATAGATTTTGTTAAAAAGATCAACGAGAACATCCACATTGTCAGTTTCCAGTAATTTTAATGTTTCTATGTAGATGTTATCTGGTCCGGTTGCTTTGCCTGTCTTGGGCTTTTGACAGTGCAGTGAGTACTTCAGATTTCAATATTTTCGGGCCTTCCACCTGACATAGGTTTTGCGTGAGATTTCGGGAGTCATCTCTGAAGAGCTCTTTGATGTAATTAGCCCATGTGTCTTTTTTATTTTGCAGATCGATAATAACGTTCCCACCATTATCTACCAAAAACTATGCTGGTTTCGCTTGTGGATGTTTGCCATATCTTTGATCTCCTTATGCAGGCCAAAAGAATCATGTTTCCTCAAAAGCGACTCAGCGTATTCACAACGTTGCTCATACCACTGTGATCTAGCCTCACGAGCTTTAAGTCGTATTTTCTTATCAAGAGCCTCGTACTTTTCTCTATCAACGTTTTTGGTGAGTCGCCATTCATCTAGTAAGCGCACGATTTCATCAGTCATCTACACCTGTTTTTTAACTATGGTAGACGTTTGTAGAAAGTTATTTATTTCGGACACTTTTTCTTTCAGACTCGCACACAAGATGTTCATATCAAGATCATCAATGTGTTTGTTGTTTTTGACCCATGCATTGATCTCATTATGGACTCGAGCTCTAAGTGTTGGTCCGCATAACTTCCTTATGTAAACGCGCCTTGAAGGGATCTTTTTATGCATATATTTTAAACGACATGAGAGTTCAATAACGATAGGATTGTGATCGGAGCCTACATCTGCCCCTGGGTAGGTTTTAGCCACTGAAATGCTATTCTTAAATATATTGTTTATCATCACATAATCGATTTGGTTTCGAACGATCTTATCACAAAAATCTGTTAAAGTTGTTTAATTTCAAGGTTATTATTGTTTATATCGATAAATCAATACTACTTTTAATCATGAATTCATCTGTTGTTATGCTTTACAGAATAATCTTTAAACCAATGAAACTTTGTTATAAAGAAAGCTAGAACAAAAAGATCGGATTCTGCATATCATGAGATGCGAGGTGGACTATGGCTTTACCCTTCTCATAGTGAGAAGAGGCCCGTGCCCAGCAGTGGGACGGTATAAAGGGCTGATGATGATGATGATGATATCATGAGATGGTAAATTAAATCGCATGCGGACGAATCAGATAACAAACAATCTTGTTAGTCGATAAAATCATGAAAACTGATTTCCATCATTATTATCTCTAGGTATAAATATAGCTGTTGCTCACGACTTCGCTTACTGATGTAATGTAACCTTTGTACCCCTTACACACTCAGAAATGTAAACATGCCAAAGGCAGAAAGTAATGCTAAAAGAGTCCCATACTTCATTGAAGCAGGGTTTGTAAGAAGTAAATCGGCTTTTGATTAAAAGTTGTATTAATACGTGAAAATAAAACTTGGTGAGTAAATATTTTTAAATTATAGTTTGTTTGTTTGTTTTTCGTGTAAAGGTCAACGCTCATTAGAGCCACCCGGCACCCACTCCGCACGGCGTCCACGAGTGGACGTCGCGCGGTCAACCAGCGGACCGCGCGCCGTCAACGAGTGAACGCCGCGCGGTCAACGCGGCGACGAGCAGTCAACGCGCGGCAAGCATGCGAGCAGCGAGTTGCCACCGAGCCGGCCACGCGCGGACGGCCCGCCGTCCACGCGCGGACGGCTACGGAGTTGATGTAGTGAACGCATACCCATACAAATCCATATAAAGAATACTAACCGCACGAGGCGAGGCGGTGCGGAGTGGGTGCCGGGTGGCTCTAATGAGCGTTGACCTTTAGTGTGTGGCCAACTCTAGTGTTGGAGTTTTCAGACCGCCGAGGTTTTAAACTACAAGTAGTAATTATATTAGTCATGAAAAAGTGGTCCTAAGATTTGTCGTCAAGGTTTCTATTATAGAGGAAAGATCTGAGCCAAAATAATGGTCGAATTTATACCAGTACAAAATCATATTAAATCATTTCAGCTCACAAGGTGCTAAGGAAATAATCATAGTTAGATGTATTGTGCCGACAACTCCCGTAATGGCCCGTTCACGAGACATACATGGCATGACTTCCATTCCGTTCACAGCAAGCAATGCATAAATCAAACAATTTATTATCATGAAACGCGGTAAACGAGGACAAGGGTATTTTTGTTAGTAGAATTAAAGTATATGACGTCTTATTTGTGGTTTCGTAAGTGCTGTAATAATTCAAATAACGAGATGGGTGCTGTGATTTCATGTGGCTTATTAATTCTCGCGTCGTAGTGTACCTGATTTGGTTGTTCGCGTAAAAGGTTTAAATGCAACTAACTAGTAGTAAGTATCTCGGTATCCCTACTCGACTACCGATGTCTCTTGTCCAATACCCTGTCTTGTTTCGTTTTTATATTCTCGCGTTGGTAACTCTTTTGCAAGCCATCACTTTCCTGCTTGAGTCGAGTTTGATGCTGCCGGATGAGGTGTGTGGGACTACCCCCTAAAGACGTTCAGAGGCTATTCAGAAGAACCACCTCAGTGTCTTCGAAAGCAACGCACCGCAGCACGCGCATCCCGGTTAGAATACTTTATCGCTATTCTGCCGAGATAAAATAGTCCAATACACTAGGAACCTAGTCGTTTCGTTTTACGAATGATTTAAATACCGATAATTGACAAGGTTTCGGAAGTATGATCATGGAACAAGTTTAGTAGTAAGTCCAATTTCCTTGCTTACAGCAGCTACCTGCCACTGTCACTTGCGGCAGTGTCAATATAATCAATCCTCCTATTTGGTTCCCCATTCAAGCCGGCCGGCAACGCACTTGGAACTCGTCAGGTAATGCAGGTGATCAGAATAGATAACTAATGTTAAAGACCATGTCATTACCAGATCTCAGTTGTATAGCTAAGCAACTACATAATTATTAGGTACCTACATCATTAGCAATTAATAACCATTCAGTTTCTTTTCTTAATAAACAGTGTTTATTTTTCTCTATGACATTGCTTATTGACATTCCACGGTACTTCGCTCACCATCTAAGTTAAGAATGTACATAATCATATCAGCCATTTACTAAAGCGAATACAAGTTTCAAAAATAATTAGAGTGGGTACCATATATAATGGGTTGGCAGCTAATAAGGAGTATCGTAATAAGTAAAATGTAGCATATTAATATGTCAGTAATAAGCTTCGTTTTAATTTAAACTAGCAGCATTTTATTTTTTTGGGAACTGAATTAGTATTTGAGCGGAAACTTGATGATGTATAAAAAATAGAAAATGGACATTCATAAATAATACAAATTTCAATATTTGGCAAATGATTTTGTCTTAAATGAATTGTTTCGTATAATTAAATAAGACGCTTCAGTCTTTTAAGCCAAGTTGACGGAGCCCTGCTTCGCAGGGCTCCTATTTTTGGGTACAGGGTAACAAGAAAACCTAACATAACCTACCTACTAACATCATTAGTCGCCAAGTCATTATTTATAGCTCCTCGGCTATTATTCCAAGTGACTTGTATAGTTTATTTGCTACCTAAACGCAGCTGCTAGTTTTAAGTTTTTATAACACTCTTAGTTTTGAATCTTATTTAATATAATAGTCGCGAAAATATTTAATCGCTAGCAACTTATTTTATTAGTTGCAAACATTTAGTCATCTTTTAAGTTTATTAGTCACTCGGAAAATAATAAGCTAATTTAAAACGTCTGGCGATGTTTAAAGTCTACTTATCATGATCATTATCGTCCTAGCATTGCCCGTTTGCATCACCTTATAATCCAAAGTCAGTTTTCTAGACTAAGCGATAGCTAAATACATACCTTCAGTGTGTAAAAAGACCCTTAACGAAAACTGAAACCCCTTATTGTACCAATCATTACAAACATTTTTTTACTTCGGCACCATACCTGGGAAATTACTGGTTCAGGAAATATTGAGACTCAAAGTTACTATGAAATTTTTGTAATTAGATACAAAATTGATGCATTTACCCCGCCAACCTGTTCTATAGATGTCCTATGCAGGCGCGTTCTTTTAATTGCGGATTAAAAAGTGTTTCGTTTCCCAGGTTTTATTTTTGCTTAGTATGATTTGCCATGATGTCCAAAACTTCCAAGACTTCGGCTTAGTGATGGGTCTTGTGACACCTGTATATGACAGAATATTAGCTTTTTCACGCAGCGACTGTCTTCTGTCGGTACATATATAGGACATGCCATAATTAAAATTCAATACGTATACCTATCGCTGCACTGTAAGAGAAGGAAAACTTGATACAAACCCTATACCAACCCGTTTGGCCAGCGTGGTATAGTAGGCTAATTCCTCCTTTCAAAGGAGAGGCCTAGTCCAGCAGTGGACTGTTATAGGCTGATGATGATGATGATGATGATGACGTATACCTATAATTTCGAAAAGTCCGTGGAACACTGCCATTGGTTTGACCCGGATACCTTCTGAATGGCACTCTGTTGGTATATGCACTAGGCTATCGCTGCCGGTAATTTAAGTGTTCACATATAAACTGTCCGTGTGGTGACGGATTAAGAATACAGATTGTCACCACCCCATATCATCCCATGGGTGTCGTAAGAGCCGACAGAGGAAACATATTATGCAGAGAACATCACTGCAAGAGAAGGAAAACTTGATACAAACCCTCTACCAACCCGTTTGGCCAGCGTGGTATAGTAGGCCAATTCCTCCTTTCAAAGGAGAGGCCTAGTCCAGCAGTGGACTGTTAAAGGCTGAAGATGATGACATATAACCAGGTAATTAAAAAACATTGGGCAATATACTGCAAAATATTTGGAAAAGTCATAGCGTTATAATCAGGCATTCTAATTTAACATGGATGACTAAGGTCTTTTGTTCACGGTCAGCAACATAAGTAGCCATAAAATAAAATATGATGATTGAATTTTACTATGAATTAAAATTCACAGTATGTGGGGTATATGCAGGTGAGTAAAACTTGTGCCAACGGTATTGGGATCGGCGTCCAGTCTACTGTGATTAGAACAAATTTCACTAGTGATACCGTCAGCAACACTCTTCTCTGCTGAGAATCTACAATCTATGCTTACTATTAAATAAATTTCCCTTTTCGTCCTGTGTGTCTGTATGAACGTGATAAACTTAAAAACTAACTGAAGGATTTTTATACGGTTTTTACCAATAAGTAGAGTGATTCCTGAGAAAGGTAGATACGTGTATAATTCATTCGGACGAAGTCTACTCTATAATTTCATAAAAACTTTGAAGAGCTTTTAGAATATTCAAGTGTGACTCTTATTTGAGTCATAAAGTATAAAACACTTATCTAGAAAGTGTCCTATTTCCACCGCAACACGTTATCGCACATGTATAAAACCGTTTTATATCTTTTTCATCTAATAACATGGAACCTCGTAAACCGAAACGTCTTATTACCGTCCCCATAAACTAACTTTAGCTCTACATTTCTTTACTCTCGTACTATTCATGTACTGTTGCCACAAGTAAGTACAACAAAAAGTTTAAATAATCTTTTGTTAATAAATATAATCAAAAAAGAGGGTCTGTCTGCATTTACGCCCGTTGTGAAAAATTGCAAGTGTAATATTTCAAGATAATTACATACAAGCTAGTTGTTTATTTCCTATACTACGATAACCCTTTCTTTCAAAAACACAAGCAGTCGCGCTCTTGACAAATTAAAAATAATTATAAGAGTTTGACTTTGAAGTAATTATAATTGAATTTTATAGCTAGATACTTACTATAACTTTTTAACTTAAAAAAATATTTTATACAAAACAAATAAATTAATCGCATAGGTACGCAACATGTTGCTGCTGACGGTACATACATAAGTTATTGGTTAATAGCGACGTGAAATATTTCATAATTAGGGCGATGTTTCCGTCTATCCCACTTGAGATAATGAATGCAAAGTGAGCTGATTCTCGTTAGTGAGTCAGCATCTCTGAGATTACACGTATGCGCGCACTTTAATGCAGTTAAACTGATTAAACTATTTACATTGCGTCAGGGCTGTCTCGCAACTTGAGAAGATTTATTACAATGACGCGTGGTTGATCCGCATGACGTTCCGTGTGGTGACAGATTAAGAATACAAAATGTTGCTACTTAATTTATACCTAGGCTGTAGTAATAGGCGACTAAAGAAATACACAAAGCAAAGAAGATACATTTTGGGAAGAGACGGAAAACTCTACATCAAACTCATCTAGCCAGCGTGGTAGGTATAGTAGGACAAATGCTTCTATTAACTCACAAGTCACAATTCTATTGGGACACAAATTAGGTGAGCCCCATGTCAATGAAAACAGATTTACATAGAAGCGCAGTTCTTAAGGATTTCGTGTGCCGATTTCAAGTGGAGACTGTCTCCAGCTTACTTCGTAGTTGGCGCCGTTAACGGCACTGGTGTCGTTCTCCATCTCTCTTGCTCTCGTAGTTAAGATACACAGGAAGAACGTTCGTCTCTTTTGCTCTCGTAGAGACAGCTGTCACGGCGCGACTGCCACGCCGCCAAGCGGAAATTTGGGTCACAGAAAGTTTGTCTTCTTCTAGCCCATAGGATATGCGCCTCTATGTAAATATCTGAGCTCTTTGCCCACGTATCTAGCTGACTAATACGAAAGGCTCTATGTGGTCTACCATCCTGTTGCATAAGTTCAGCAGTTACGACATTTGAGGTTCTCAAGGATGGTGTATATAGATGGCGTAGTGGTTTAAGTGGCTCACGGTCCACACGACTTTTGGCACTGCACCTGTGCACTTTACTTTGTGTGATCCACAAATAATAGCATGTGTCCGTGTACTTTGTGTCCGTTAATTGAATGTTTGTAAAAGTTCCTTGCGGCATAGGATTATTTTCGCAGGAGTCGTCTTTAAAGAAGCGAAATTTGGATTTGGTTTACGCTAGGTTGATGATGATCCTATACAACTGAAGCATACACTTCACAAACAAGTAGATACTCAACTTACAGCGATCATAATCAAATTAAGATTGACCAATACCTAATGACCCTACACGGAACATTAAAAAGCGATATGACAAACATTATGTCTTCAGCCACCATAGCTCACATTACAAGCTCTAATTGTCATACACACGTCATGCGTCACTTTTGCGTCACGTCAGGGAACGTTGACGAAACGAAATAGTCCATAACATTACCAAACACGTTACATTTTACCGGTTGAGGTAATTAGCACGTAGTGTTCCATCTGTGGGCTAACACGGCATTGGTGCAAGAAAGAATAAAACAATGTGTGTTTATCTCGTAAACAATAGACGCGCCGTCTGGGACATAGATTAGTTATTATGTAGATGTGTCAGTCGAAGCATTAGCCAAGCCAGCGGTAGAAGAGTGTGTACCTAAAAGTACTTTCAAGAAACGTGTTACTAGTTGTACGCTTGTACGGAAAGTAATAAGATATAACTGCCTCATTGATTACTGTGCTGCGACGTATATTTAGAGGCAGATTTGTGACAGATCACTACATACCTCACGACAGCTTCTTCATGCCTTGGTTGTCTGGTTTGCTGGACGTAGGTCCCTGTTTGTAAACGCCCTTGAACTAGATCTTAAGTATCCAGATGTTGCCTGCCAAAACCTTAGGTTCATGCCTCATGTGATATCCATAAATGAAACAAATGTAACGAAAACTGTTTGCGTCGTATTTGCTGAAAACCTTACCAAAAAGATAGAAATACCTTATTACTTGCAGCTGAGAAGTTGCCGTAATGCGCTTTATTTGAATAAACATAAGTTCACCTTTGAAAAACGAACGTATGTACCAACCTAAAATAAAATTTGGCGTAGGCATAATAGAGTCCCAGTATAAAGCCCAGTGAATGTAGTGCGCCATCTGTAATACATATACTCTATCGCAAAGCATTGTGTACGAAGGTGAATTTCATACAGCCATGACTTGTTTGAGACAGAGAGTTTTGAGGTTAATCAGTTACATAACGCAGCTTTATAATTATCAAATACTTTGTAATATGATTTAAGTGTGTCGGTAAGCTTCACATAATTGTTTTAATGTAAGGTTCCATGGCTGACATTGAGATTTTTGAACCGCGTCATTACATTTTTAACTGGCAGCTTAGTATGAAATATTATTATTATTATGAAATATTATTTATTATTTATTTAACATACACACATTACACATTATAAGACACATCCATACACACAAGCAATAGTACCAAATAAAAAATGGGCAAGTGCGAGTCGGACTCGCGCACGAAGGGTTCCGTACCATCATCTATAAAAGAAAATCACGTTCGTTGTATGTATACTTAAATACTTTATAAGTTTCTACCTGTTTATTAAGATCGAGTAACAAATTGCTTAAATATTACGTTTGTTGTATGGGTGCCCCCCATTATTATTATTTTTTTTTTAATTTAATTATTTATTTTGAAAGGTAATATACAACTACATATTCTGTGAAAATTAAAAAGCGTCTACCTGTAACAGTTAGTAATTTTGAGCAAAAAATACGAAAAAAACACGTTTTTTGTATGGGACCCCCCTTAATATTTTAATTTCTTTTTTTATTTTTAGTATTTGTTGTTATAGCGGCAACCGAAATACATAATTTGTGAAAATTTCAGCTTTCTAGCTATCATGGTTTATGAGATACAGCCTGGTGACAGACAGACGGACAGACGGACAGACAGACAGACAGACAGACAGACAGCGGAGGCTTAGTAATAGGGTTCCGTTTTTTACCTTTTCGGTACGGAACCCTAAAAAATGATAGTGACAAAAAAAGGAAAAGATATGTATAATAAAAACAAAAAAAAAACAAAAAAAGAAGTACATTACATAATTATATAAACAAAAAATAACAAACGAGACAAGGAAAATACAATTAAATGAAAGAGCAGTAGGTACAGGAGGCAAGGTGTGTAGTCAAAATAGGACCTAATTCGGCATGTGCCAGGCGAACGCCTGGCGCCGATTTTTATGGCAGATTACAACTTACCGTGATTCGATCGCAAACGGTGCGCAGGATGCCCTGTCTGATTTTGAGTAGTTTGTCGATGGGAACATTTATCCATACATTTTCTAAAAGCTACGGTGGCAATCAGTAAGGTGCCGCCAGGCGAGCTTTCTGCCGCTTATGCCTCCTGATCGCTCTTCATTGGTTTGAAGGACTTATACATTCAAACAATGCGCTGAACGACAATCGAGTTAAGACGTTTGGTAATAAAACTCGCACTAAACTTAATGTTTTAATTAATTTCGGCGTTAAATTTGACTCTCTGCGTAGGCATGGGCGTTTTCGGATTTTTCCGCAAACCGATACAAATTCGATTTCAGATACTGAAATCGATTTCAAAAACCGATTTTAGAAATCGATTTCTGTAGCGGATGTCGGAGCGACGAGCGTAGTTACTAGTTGCGTAGACAAACGCAAACAATCGAATTCTTATTGTATTGTCATGTCATGCGTCCATATTTCGCTTGGTTTGCGTGACATATTGAAAAAGAAAACCTACTAACTACCTAAAACTAATTGTTAAAAAACTCAGTCGCCAAACAAACTAAAATTACACAACACGAATTGTTTCTATTTATTTACACTTTACAATCCTAACCTACTAACTACCTAAAACTAATTGTTAAAAAACTCAGTCGCCAAACAAACTAAAATTACACAACACGAATTGTTTCTATTAATTTACACTTTCCAATCCTAACCTACTAACTACCTAAAACTAATTGTTAAAAAACTCAGTCGCCAAACAAACTAAAATTACACAACACGAATTGTTTCTATTTATTTACACTTTACAATCCTAACCTACTAACTACCTAAAACTAATTGTTAAAAAACTCAGTCGCCAAACAAAGTAATATTACGCAACACCAATTGTTTCTATTTATTTACACTTTACAATCCTAACAACGTAACAATAAAACTTTTTAAATCCTAATAGTATAACTTTCACGAAAACCAAATACTTATAGGTACTTAATTTTATTATTATTACGCGCGCACCGCACTGCACGTGTCACCTAGGTCAAGTGAACAAATAAACATTGATCAAGTCAAAACTCTCCAAACATAAATCCCTAATAACTATTAAAACTATTTGCAATTTTCAAAACAAACATTAAATAGTTGCAATCTGAATTAGATCTTATCGCCTCGATGTTTAGTTTTATTTTTTCTATTCAATCTGCAATTCATAAAACCGCCAAAATCCATAACGCACTAGGTACTACGACTGGCTTGCTTGGCAACGATCGATATTCGCTTCATCTCTTTTGCTCTTTAAACGGATCACTAAGTAAGAAAGAAAAGGATATGAAATTCGCTCTCTCTCATTCTAACTAAGTAGTCGTTGGGTAGAGTGAAAGAGAACGAATGAATATGAAATCTATCGAAAACGTAAGCTTTAGATTTACTTTGTAGTTTGGTTGCGCTTGCACAGTTTCCGTTTGGTTTGGATTAGATTGTTTGCGTTATCGTGGTATTGTTTTATGTTTTCTAAAATCGGTTTTCTCATATTGGAATATCGATACGATACGATTTCTGACTGCAATCGGATTTCAGTTTCGTTTTGATATATCGGTCTCATGCCTATCTCAGCGACATGCTTGTATAATTTTTTCACGAATCTCTTGCGTAAATTACTCCAATGGAATGTATTACGGTAAGTCATCAATCTTGTTGTAATTATATACCCCTAATCAAATGGTTGGCAAAGTGGTCAAGGGCCGAAGATATGGTGAAGTGACATTTCAAGCTGATTTTGCGTAATGCTTCTTCTCAGAGTAATGTGGTGCGGTTTGAACCCCAGCACTGGACACAAATTTGGAGCATCCACAAGATGTCATTCTACTCGATGATGTTTGTCGTTGATTGTTCTATTTGATATCTGCAATACTATCTTATTCCTATCTATCAACACTATATTTTCCGTTAGGAAATTCTCAGTAGCAGCACAGAGTCTGGCAATGTGCCCGGTTCGGCAGTAGGGCCCTATTACGTGGGACCTAAAAATTCATGGAGAAGTGTCTAACATTACACCTCTGCCTACCCCTTCGGGGATACAGGCGTAAGTCTATAAAAATATATAATATATAAATTTATATCTTATTCCTGGTGACATAAATACACAAATATGATAGTGGGAAGTTCATGCATAAATGGCCTCGTCTTTCGGAGCGCAGGTTTAGCCGTCGGTATCGACAGTCATGAAGATCTTTGACAGTCGTCATGGGGAGTCAGTACCTCTGAAGAAACTGACGTGTCTAATCCCGTCTAGTCCAATACATGGCATATTGCTATCCTTATGCGTTATCGAGGTCAAATGGCAGTCGCTCTGCTCAAAAGCTAATATTCAGGCAAATCCAATTAGACTAGTAAGTCTGCCTCGGACCGCAACTGTGATAATGCTAGGAGAATAACCTCTCTAAACCCAGAGAATAATTGCCTAGTTTTGAAATCTACGAATCCATGGCACATATATTATAAACTCTTTACCACACCATGGAGTTACCCAAATATTGAGACAGCCGATTTTATAACTTATTTCAAATGACTCCCGATTACGACATGACACCAGCAATACTATAATATCCATAAATTATTCTACACTTAAAGCATGTGTGCTAACAGTTTTATTTGTTTTTTTCTAATGAATAAATCAACAATGTTTGGTGGTACTGTTGACTTTTAACAAAAGCATTAATACCGTTTTTGGTTAACCGTATCGATCGTTGCATTTATTTATTTTGTGACTTTAAGGAAGCTTAGTTCATCTTATTGTACCTCATGTACTTATCGGCAGATTCAGTAGGCATTTGGCGCGCATGATGACGATTTGCAAATTGCATCAATCTGACCCTGAACCTAGTGTATCGTACGGTGACTGAAATAGCTGTGCCACCGCGCCTGCGTCATTTTAAATTACACCCAACCACACTCTGCCAATGAATACAGATTTAGGTACACAGAAGCGCAGGGTGCCGACAAAGTGAGCTAAATAATTGATTTAAATAACAGTACAATGCGTAAGTATGTACGCGTGTAAAATAATAACAGCAACGTCACGGGCAAGTGCTTATTATCATTCACATTATATAACCAAATGGGAATTTTATTCAAATTACTTGAACTGTTTTTGCGGTAACATGCTTTTATGTTTTGCTATTTGCAGTTGTTCTTAGTTGGTTATACGATGTTCGCATTCACAAACGTGTAGCTTGTCTTTCTTGATAAATAGCACAGCAGTTACAGTCATTAGGCTAGCAATCGACAAGACAGATAGGAGCTTTAGTAGATAGGTGGGATAATAATATTCTAGGACAACTCACAGCAGTCATCTGATTCCAAAAAGCACCATGCACCTACTACTGCAGCCAGATAGCTAATAAGCATATTATATTAACTACGTACAATCAAACAAGTCGGCGGTGGGCCAGTTTGAAAAAATCCCTTGGCTCGCTCATAGAGTCGAGGCACACTAGAAACTGGTTTGTATCAATGTCTGTGAAAAGAAGCACTGGAAGCGACGATGTCTAGCTGAGTGATTCTTGCCCTTATGATGGTCTAGCGGGAAGTTGTTCAACTGTACATATTCTCCATTAGGTAATTACTCCCAGACTTGGTATAAATAATTGTGCTCATCACAGAAAGATTTTCCTTTATAGTAATTGAACCCACGACCTCCGGATTAGAAGATTAGAGTATGCTAATCATAAATATATCGAAGAAATGTATACCCAACGAACTGGCATCTACTTTCTAGTCTTACCAGGTTATGATACAATATTAGCATATTCTCAATTCCTTTAATCCTGCAACTAACAGAGAGAGATAGCAATATGCCATGGTTTGGACCAGTATCAGTAGATGCAAGGGCTCTGATTGTTTTTATAGGCTCACGCCTGCATCCCCGAAGGGGTAGACAGAGGTGTAATATTACACCCACATTTCGCCATGAACTTTCAGGTACCACGTAATAGGGGGCGAGCCTATTGGCGTTACCGGGCACATTACCAGACTCCGTGCTGCAACTGAGAATTCGGAAAAACCCAGTAACAATTTTGACCGACCCGTGAAACGAACCCGATTAGCAGTCGCATACGCTATCCACTGGACCATAGAGGCAGCTCTGAATTCCATGTACCGTTATTAAGAGGTCTTTATGACAGCCGAGGAACGAGGCAAGCAATAATTAATAATTAGATACGTAAATAATATACGAACAATTTTAATACATGTATCGTATCATTTGGGGACTTAGCAACCTTCAAGCGACGAACACGAGTTAAACCGAATATTGGACATACCTTTGTAGATCGCACAAAGTGCTGTCCCATGCGAGGTCGGGATCGAACCCACAAACCATGCAAAACCAAACAGCGAGGCTACCGCTTAAACCATTACGCTTTCAATGCAGTGATCAGTCAAACCAGTCAAATATTATATCAATTTATTTATTTCAAATTTATTTCAAATTCTTTATTTTTCAAAAAGTTACATGCACCATGAACACAGGTAGATGATCTCAAACAATTTTATTGGACATTGAATAATAACGTCAACACCGGAAAGGACACCCCGAACTTAATATCAATCCCCAAACTTCCGGCAGTGCGTGATTCAGATACCACAAAGCATTACACTGATTTATCGTAACCATAGAGCATAGATATTTACATAGAGGCGCATTTTTTATGGACGTTCTGTAGACAAACTTTCTGTGACCCATATTGCCGCTTGGCGGCGTGGCAGTCGCGCTGTGACAGCTGTCTCTACGAGTGCAAGAGAGACGAACGTTTCTCCTGTGTATCTTAACTACGAGATCAAGAGAGACAGAACGACGCCAGCGCCGTCAACGGCGCCAACTACGAACTACACTGACGACAGTCGCCAACTCGCCACTTGGATTCGGCACAAGTAATCCTTAAGAAATGCGCTTCTATATGTAAATCTGTATTCATTGTCGTAACAAATCATAAATCTCATTCATTCAATTACGTCTGACATTCCGTCTCTGTTTTGGTTTAAGCCCCTATTCCGAAGTTGGATCACAAATTTTTTAACAAGCGAACAAGGGAACGAAACTGTCCAGCCAGAGGTAATGCTAGCGATTAATATCAAATATGAAAGAGCTACGACAATGCACCGTTCACTATTACAAAACATTTAGACCCGTTCTTCTTCGTGTGTTGAGTGGTTTTGCAACGCATCTGTTGTCACAGCGTCCAAACTTCTATTGTTCGCGATAGTTCATGGATATGTGAAGACACTATTTAATTTGGTCAATGAGTGTATTTAATCGCAATAGCTCGTAATATGGTACAATACGTAATATTTGGATGTTACCTCATATCTGCGTTGAAGGTGTTTTATACAAAGTTTGATTGCACATATGGCGTAGTGGTTTATGCGGTCGCTTTGCCGTTTAACAGTACATAGATACATAGACTCACGCCTGTTTCCCGGAGGGGTAGGCAGAGACTATGAAACGCCATTTGCAACGATCCTGACATACCTCTCTTGCTTCATTCACTCCCATCAAGTTTCTCATGCATGCTCTTCTGTTAAGGGTACTTCTGACCTGTCCTTTTTTAAGGATGTCTCCAATCTGGTCAGAGAACGTCCGCCTAGGTCTTCCCCTTCGTGCAGTCCCTTTCACACTTGCCTTGTATATCTGCTTGGTCCATCTTTTGTCATCCATCCTCTCCACGTGCCCAAACCACCTTAGCATACCTTTCTCGATGCTTGTCACTAGACACTGTTAGAATGATACTTGATTATTATGCAAGTGGTTTGAAGATAATTGTATTTCGGCACCGTTCATGATCGGTAATCAGGTAATCACTACCTATATATTATTATTTTAAGTATTTCGCATAAATCACACCATCACTGTTATGGATATCATCGAAAGTTCGCTAACGTAATTACCTAATGAGCTTTACCATAGTCATAGATTTAATTTGTCTTTCCCACGAAATACATATAATCACTAGAAGATCTTATTTGTAAAAGGTACTTATTTTAATATTTAGCAAAACATCTCGGTCGTGGTATCTTTCAAGTTATTTTTGGCACATTAGAACAGTAATAGATACTACAAAAATCAAAGTGAGCACATTTTTAAGTTCTTGGTTTCTAATACTTCATTACTAGGAATTAAATAAAAGCCTATCTACAATATATCATTACTGTGAATTCAGCTTCAGTTAGACTAATATCGCTGCCAATTATATATCGGTTTTCCCGTAAACTGCATTAGCGAACTGTATTTCGACCGTCTTGGGTTTTACCACACAATAATAAGCCGTAGCATACCCAGACAGATTGAATTGTAATACGCCGTGAATGACATGGTATACGTCGTCGACGCACCTCTTCAATCCCACAAGATGATATCAGAATTAAAGTCCCATGCTTGGGCAAAATGTTAATTCTCATCATCGGACACGAGTAAATCACCTTCAACAACTGTTATCCGACGAACGACGCAATAGTTTTTATAAATATAAGATAGACTAGAGGATGCCCGCAGCTATGCCCGCAATTCTTTGCTTTATTTAACCGTTTTTGCTGGATCCCGTAGGAATTTCCGGACATCTCTAACTAGTGCATCCCTTTTTTTTTGTGTCGGGTTGGAAAATCCTCATAGAGTCCCTCCGCCCTGGGGAAGGACGAAGGGGACTGTCAGACTCTTACTGACTAAAAACCAACCCGTGTTCCTCATGTACCCGTCCGTCGGAGAGTAGGGATTCGCATAAGCATTCGTCGCTACCCCCCGACGGGTATTGGCCCACCAGATGGTCAGACGGGCCCCGAACAAAACCCCTCTTGGCGGCGGATTAAGGTGTTGGCCTCCGCCGCCACAACACTCAGCGGCCGCAGAGGATAGGGAGGACGGCAACGCAACACCGCATCTCCTCTTCCTCCGCGGCCCCACCGCGACGCATCGAATGGTGCGCCCCATTTGGTCGCGGGAGATAGGGCGCGCGGCAAAGCAACACCGACACGCCTCTTCTCCCGCGACCGCACCCGACTGCGAGGGACAGACAGAACTGTCCCCCGCACCCGCCTCTTTGGACGCATCCTGCGCAGGCCCACTGCCAAGCCCACGCGGAGCGTCCACTCCAGGGATCCCTCTTAGCTTCACCGCGGGGTACCATGCCACGGTTACTGAGCCCCCCCACCACGACAAGGTGGAGATCCCACGGGGGGGAACTAGTGCACCCCTACGCTCCACAAGGTAAGCTTTGTAAGCCCAACAGTTTCGCCTGTGCGCTGTCTGTCCGTCAGTCAATAACGAAAGGGGCCCAATTCTCCTAAATAAATATAGTTTCGATATCACGTCAGTGTCATACTTACGTCATAAAAAGCGTATTCTTCTAAATTATCGGATCATTGAGCGAAGTTGTAACGAGATCGTAAATTGAACAAGTGTCAAAATATGTGTCAACGACGAACTGTTTATTTCAGATTATACGATAATGACATTAGGTTATCAGAATACCGCTTCTGAGTCAATTCAAAATATAATATCAATGTCATATAAAAATAGGAGAATTGGCCCCCAGCTTAAAAACCTTGAGGAACGCGAGGAAGAAACTTGGCAATACCATACCTCATTTGTTTGTGAGAAGCTCTGAATGATATATTACGTACGATATCCCGCTTGGAAAACAATACATTTGTCTCGTGATTCACATCAACAGCTGTCGGCTGAGACGCAGGACCTGGCAGCAAACCAACACGTTTTATTCTGAATATCTACTGATAAATGCTAACGCTAAAATCACTTACTTAATGATTTGAAGAGGTTTTCGAAATGTAAAAATCTAAATACAATTCAGATACGACGATCTGAGTTACTAAAACGGGAACAAATGTGTTGATACTTTGATATCCATAATACAACCATACAGTTTAGAAATAGCAAACGAAGAGCTTACGGCTCGGCAGCTTTTCTGTGTTCTTATTGAGATTGTAACCTGTCACAAAATGTAATCATGATCTTTGCTCTCTATACTTTACGGTGTTATTTTACTCAATGATATAAGTTTCATCATCAGCCCTTTACACTATCCCACTGCGTGGCACGGGCCTCTTCTCATTATGAGAAGGGTAAGGCCATAGTCCACCACGCTGGCCAAAAGCGGATTGGCAGACTTCACATGTCTTTCGAGAACATTATGGTGAACTCTCAGACATGCGAGTTTCCTCACAATGTTTTCCTTCACCGTTTAGCAAGCGGTAACTAACAATTTAATACGCACATAACTTCGAAAAGTCATTGGTGCGCGCAGTGGATTCGAACCCGAGACCCTCTGCGTGGCAGTCCGTCGGTCTCTCCACTCAGCTATCGCTGCTTAATTAAGTAAATAGAAAAGTATAGACTACGCCCTACTCTTATCCTTAGGTTTAAAAGAACACGCAGACTCGAATTAACAATCTGTAGGCCACACAAATTGTTGATACGTATGAAGATAGAACCCCGACATTCGGTGAAGTATTGCGCCAACCGCGCTGTCAATACTAGATTACTTAACTAAAGTTGCACTACTTCGTTAGTAAAAAAATAAACTTAACAGATGAGTAGGTTATATTTCATGCAATAACGATGTGTAGTAACACCGTGAGTGTGCAGGTTCAAGTTGCAAGAGGGCAATACAGTGAGAGGTAGCTCATCACAATCTCTATTGAGAAATATTCTAATTTTTTTAGGTTGGTAGCTTAATATTTTTTATTTTTTTGTGGCGCAGTTGGCTTGATATTTAATATCTTAATTAGTATTGTATAGAACTATAGACAATGATTTCAAATAGCGGTATTGTGGAACTCTGAAAATTTATTGTGACAAAAATCACTAATCAACTTAATGTCGTATTTCTTGCGTACAGGAAAGTTGCAATTTTGCATTAATTTACCATCTTATTATGTGAGGCGGTATATTCTGTTATATATTATTATATTCTGTTAGCAAACTAAGACAACTAGGTAAAAAAGGTAATGTATTTAAGTATGATTTAAGTAATTGCCAAACCACCACAATCAATCGAGCTAAGTACTTCACCATGGTCTATGAAGTAACATCTGCACAAAAACTTTCACTAACAATTAAGATAGAATTTAGCATAAAAATATTAGCGTTGTTAGATTTTATTTCTTTTTGAAAATAACCTACTGAACTTATTACTTTAAGTTTAAATTATGAAACGTTAAATAACAGATTTTAATTGCTATAACGTTACGGCGAATTTTATAGCCAATTACATTTTATCATTAACGGTGTATCGAATAGCAACAAGTGCCGTAACTTTACAGTAATGTATTGGATTTTAAATTAACATTCAGCAAACATTTAGGCTAATGTTTTATATCTTTATTTTTAACAGTATCAACGATCTATTGGAGGCGGGAAGCATACGATATCTCCGCATACTTGTTTATACCTACGCAACAAAATACCGTAGCACATGTCGCCTTGAATAATCACACCGTTTTGGCACTAAAGATGTGTAACACTTTTTCCTTCCTCCAGAAAGTTTTTGTGCTCCGTCCTCGTTCGCAGGTTCGTTGGCTTCGGCGTCTAACTGGACGGTTTTTTGCTCACTAGATCTCGATTGCCACTCGATATGACATGGCAAATGCGGCGCCATATTTTAGAGTTCACGACTCGTTTTAATGAAATCACTTTTCGTGTTGCGACGATTATTTCTGCGCCTACGTGATGTAATTGTAACATAGGTACTGTTTGTTTCAGAGTTACGTAAACTACTGCATTCTCTTCAACATTATCACTCAGATAGATCTCCGATCTTAGACGGATTCTTGTGTTGGATCTCGGTTTCGTAATTTTAAGCATCGAGGCGATTTTATCTGGGATTGTTTTAATGTTTTGAACTAAATTGTTCGGTACAAAAACAATTATACTATACCGTAGTCTGTTTTGAGTTCTCCTTTAAAAACATATCAGCTCTTTCAGTGTAATATGAAACTTATTTGTAACAACAAGCTAGGCACGTGTTTGGCCTCTTTACGAAGTATCCAATTTTGGCAGCGGGCCAGTAATATCACTCAAACCAATATCTGCCTCAAAATTTATTGGTATTAAATTTATACGCATAGATGTCTATATAATAACAATTGGAGCAATCGTGAGTCGTTATTCAAATTTTGCTCCATATTTAACTACAAAGTAAATAAACAGCACACGTCGCCTTGTAAATCAAAATTAAAACGTCTTAGAATTCGGAAATTTAAAAGGAAATGTCTAAAATCCATAACTACCGTTTCAAAATTTAAAAAGGAAGCAATAAACGTCTTGCTCAGAATCGTCTAATCTAATGTAATCAAAAATTGAGCAATGCTATTTCCTAATACGTCTACAATTTCCGTGCTCGACTGTACGGGTCCCTGCGGTAGCACATGTTTTGGCAATTCATTTTACTGTACACTCAATTTAAGTGTAGGTGTTGGTAAACGACATTTTTTTATCGAGTGTACTGGTTCGATTAGATTCGGTGTGAGCACGACTAAGCCGCGCGTTTCACATCGCGACGAGATCGAACAATGATGGAACAAATACTGCTATTACACGGTTTATACGATCAATTATTTGATTTGAATCACGTGCCGTTTGAAGTACTAATTGCTCTTCACGGTTTGTATAGGAAATGTCTATACAAAAATAATTAGTTACGAAACTTATTTAAATTTTGAATGCACATTGACGAATTTGGTAAAGCGTCCGCCTTGGTTGTAGGTTCGATTCCCGTACGATAAAATGCTTTGTCTGTTATACACTTTGTATCGAGTCTGGGTGTTCTTAGTGCCTGTTGATTGAATTAGTCTTTAATCCAATTAAGAGAAAATAGACTTGATATGCGTTTATCTGTTAATTTTGTTTTGAGTTTGGTATCTATAGATTATCATAAACATCATCATCGTAGGTACTGGCGTTATCCCGGTTGCATGCAAGGTCAGGGTCTGTTTCTAATTTATCCAATTTATCAGATATTACCTTTTCCTCATAGCGACTGCTGTATCTAACTGATATTTGTACCCGAAGGCATAGCGAAATAACTCTGCTTACATGAATGTCAGTATATTTAAGGATTCTGACTCCCCATAACGACTGTTAAAGATATTCATGACAGCTCGGTATAGGTATGTAGATATTACAGTCTAATGCCGAAATTTCGGAACGCTTTACAAATAAATCGAATAAATAAGTAGCATGAATAACAAAAGGCCTTTGTGTATTCAACGGTCATCGCTTCTCCAAACAAATTAAATATTTACTGTAAATCATTTGGTTTGTAAACTACAGAAATGTTAAGTATAATTGAGTCCCGACCTGGCATAAGTCGATGGTGAGAAACGAAATCGGAAAACCCGAATCAATTTGCAAGCATAGGCTCCGATGGTAATGGACAGGGCAGCTGGAAGAACCTTGGTCGACGAACTGAATGGCCGTTCGGGTAAAAAAGTTTCTGTAGTGGTTTCCACGCATGGACCTCCTAGTTCAAGATCGCTCTACGCGGAGGGCCTTGAGGTTTTTGTGCTCGTGAGGCCTATGTCCAGCAGTGAATGTCTTTCGACTGAGTACATCATCTCTGATTTGACTGAGATGACCAAAGCCTGAACCTACTGAAAAAGGGCAACATTAATAATGTACTATCACACCTATCTATATTCTTAAGCTTTTATATTTGAGATTGCCAATTTGCCATACACGCACCAATCTACCTACTGCGTATAAATCAATTCCATGTATTGGAAAATCTGTGCAGACTTTTTCATCTGAGCATGTGACCGGAGTAAGATCTAAATTAAATTTGCAGAAACGTCTGCACAGGGAAACCTCCCCGGTAGATAATAACAGAAATTATACTTACCTACTGCCTCCGTCGTCCAGTGGATAGCGTATGCGACTGCTGATCGGAGGTCCCGGATTCGATTCCCGGGTCGGGCAAAAGTGTTACTGGGTTTTTCCGAATACTCAGTAGCAGCCCGGAGTCTGGTGATGTGCCCGGTAACGGCAATAGGCTCGCCCCCTATTACGTGGAACCTAAAAATTCATGGCGAAATGTGGGTGTAATATTTACACCTCTGCCTACCTCTTCGGGGATACAGGCGTGAGACTATATTATCACTAAGTGATGTGTTAATAGGTGCCGGCATTTTATTGACTTCAGAATATAATAATTAACCATTAAAGAACCAGCTATTTGAGAACGTTAGTGTCGATTCGTTACGCTCTAATACGTTGAACATTATACCGTACTAAGACCAGAATTTTATAGCTAATCAAGGATGCTCGCTAAAAAAATAAAATTCAGTTAAGCGGTAACTGTAAGTACTAATAGAATGCTGAAATTGATTGATTTTTTATGTTTAGTTTATACGGTTTGTTTATTTTGGTTGACGTATCTCGGCGTGAATGGAAGCGCCCGCCAGTAAAATTTGCGAGGTCGTTAAATTGAGTGTCAGGCAAAGCATTATACCTATTATAAGGTATTATTTTCTGTTGTCAGAGGTACCAAAACATATAAAATGAACATAAGCAATTTCAGAGGAAATCGGTAAGCACTCTAGCACGAGATTCTTCTCGCATGGATGGCAGAAGTTCCACAAAAACAACATAGCATTTACAATTGAATATCAAAGTTCCTCGGTTAATAATATTCGTGTAGAAGTCGGCACAATAAGTGAGCACAGTCACTCTGCTTGCAATTCTTACAATTACAAGAGATATACCAAAATTACATGCAACAAGTCCTACACAAGTACTCAATACTGATGCCTGTTAGTAAAGAAACATAACATTGTTGAACAGAATTTACTTCTATTCTAATTGAAAAAGCTCATCTAAGTTACCTCAGCTCGTTCGTTTAAATCATTGTCGTAGCAACAACATATATTGTTATGACAATAATTGCAGCGGCGATAGCCCAGTGGTGTACGTAACGGACTGCCGAGACGATGATCTCGGGTTCGATCCCCAGTTGCCCCGGGCACACACCTCTGACTTTTCGAAGTTATGTGTGTATTAAAATGCTAATTATCGCTCGCTTCACAATGTGCCTGGTAGATGGCAATAGGCCCGCCCACTGCTATTACATTGGGACCGAAACATAACTCGCGAAGTGTGGGTGTGTAATACACCTCTGCCTACCCCTTCGGGGATAAAAGGCGTGAAGTTATGTTATGTATAATTGTACATATATACATACATACATACATAACGTCACGCCTTTTATCCCCGAAGGGGTAGGCAGAGGTGTATTTCTACACTCACTTTTCGCCAGATATACCCTAGTCCTACGTAATAAGGGGCGAGCCTATTGCCGTACCGGGCACATTTTCAGACTTCGTGCTGCTACTGAGAATTTCGTGACAGAAAAATCCAATAACACTGCCCGACCCAGGAATCGAACCCGGGACCTCCCGATCCCACGCGCACATTTATGCCGCGAGACCAACGAGGCAGTCGTATACGGTTTGATGTCGAGTTTTCCGTCTCTACGCAAAGACGGTATTTGCATCGTGTTATCCCTTAGTCGCCTCTTACGACACCCACGGGAAGATAGGGGGTGGTGACACTTGTATTCTATGCCGTCAACCACACGGCCTAATATATAATGTATAATTGTCTGTAACAAATATTCCAAGACAGCTTAACCAAGTTAGATTTCCCCGTGTTTTCAGGGGTTTCTAAGCTCGTTATATTCAGTAATGACTACTGTTAAACCTGGCTAAACAAGTAATAACTGGAATTTGGACATCAGGATGACAAAAACCCTATATGTGACTCAACATAGAAAACTGCTTTAAAATTAGTTCCCATTCATTCCAAACCTCCTACAGATGTGCCATTGAATGAATCGTACATTTCAAAAGGAGCTTTCCGTTCAAAAGATCTCATTAGCCAGACATTAAAAAACAGAAAATGTATGCAATTTCATTAAATTACTTAGTGCGACGTCTTCGACTGCGTTCGTCGCGTGTGGCGTGTTATTAAAGGACAAAGATGGCTGCCACAAGTAAATCTGTACTCCCACTTAGCCTTTTTTCCCACGGGAAATCAGAGCGATGGATGGCGCGGGAAAGGCTTCGCTTCCTCTTATTAAAGATATTCATGTTCAAAATAATTCATGCAGAAGTAAAAGAAAATGCAAGTTAGAAGGAAATAGGTATTCAATGTTCTGTTATAATTGGTACTGAAACATCATCTTTATTGACACGAATAATGCTATAATTCAACACTTAGATATATTAGATATTAGTTTTGCAGTATCTTACGGCAAATCGGATATTTGAAACAAGGGCACGTAGTGTATATATATCCCTAAAGGAAAAGCAAAACTAATTTTAATGACTACAGAAGGTTAAATTCCTTATACAAGATTTTATCTATCAATTAATAAAGTAAAAGTATTCTGGTTACCTTTACTCTAAATGATAATAACGATGAAATGCCTTGTATTTGTACCGAAATTTCAGCATGATCACAGTAAGCCTAATATCCCATTATATCAAATTATTGTCTGTACATCATTCGTGTAAAAATAATAGTATCATTGAAATCTTGACGAAGTCTTTTTATCAAAAAAGATGCTGAAATATTGTAATATCTGATTTGATTTATTTTTATCCAAAAACACAACATTAAGTTGTAAAATGACGAGCGACTTAACAAAAACTTTTGTAAAAAATCCAATGTAGGTACCTAATAATTATGTTGTTGTATAGCGAAATGGAACCCACAACAGTCGGCACAGTACCAATTAAAATAGCGAGGTAGCCTCTTAAGCCTTTACGTTATTTATATCAAAATGTCAAATAATTATGAGCCAACTTTTAATACTTACCTCAGTCACACAGCATACCTACTTGTAATTTACTTATAAATCATTCAAAATATTACATTACATAGATATTTATTTATTATCTCATTCACTGGGTTAACGACCGTGAAGAAGACCTTAACTAATCATTGAGACAATATTTATAAATTGATACAACAGTCATAACTATAAAACTGCAATCACGCTGATGTAATTAATCAAAATATTTTACTTACCTATTAGAACTATGTGGTCATTTTAAGGCTACATACACACGCGAGAATTGCGCAGCAGCCATGCAGTAGAACATATCTTTTTTTAAGTCAAAAGTCATAATTATCTTAATAGGAAATACATTGCTGAACATAAGAATGGTGACAATATGAAAAAATGAAAACCTGTGGGGAACGCCCCAAAATTGCCGTAGACTTTTATCATCTATTAGAAACAATTAATTAACGAACACAAAAATAGACTCGATGCAACCATTTGAGTATGACACTTCTACTGTCCCTTGTAGAGATCGAATACACAACATCCGTCTTCATCGTCGTTCATTCGTCGTCATCAAATTATATTTTTCTCAAATACCACCGGACTGATGTGGTCAGTCAATTATAGTATCACATTTGTGTTCACTCAACGGGCATGACAATATCTGCCTCGCAATGCAAATAATGTTAGCCTCGCACACCACTCATCCGCCTCGGTCATGTATACCCACCTTAAACGTGCGTGAGGCATCAAAAGATCGTGATGTGAAGATCACACAAGTCTAACGTGTATTTGTAACCCAGTCACGGCAATCAAATATTTTTTAAGAATACTTATTTACTATCATTCTTCTTTAATTATAGCCTTTTTAAAAATAAAGGAAGCGTTCGCCGTTTAGTAATAAGGAAGCGATGTTTCGTAAGTAAGACAAATAAGAAACATTAAACTATGAATGTTGATGCGTCGATTATGAAAAGAGGTGAAACAATAGTTATTTGTGCAACAAGAGAGCAAAGTCGTTTTTTGTTTCGAGTGCTGATTTTAAGTCCCGAGCAAGCGAAGGATTCTATGATTGATTCACGAGCGTAGCGAGTGAATCAAAGTTAGAATCCTGAGCGTGGTGAGGGACTCAACAGCACGAGATACAAAAAACGACTTTGCGTGTAGCACACATAATTTTTCACCACAGCAGTGAGAACACATATTACTTAGGAGACATAGAAATGAACAGGAATAGATTGAATTCTGCATAATCACTTGTTGATTTAACTCTTCTGGTGTTAAAGTACAGTCATCATCGCTAGTTTCACTCATCTTTTTAGATTATTTTATATATTAATATAATTTAACACGTTACGCTATACCTACTGTATCAGCATCAGCGAAATTTTTATTCCCGCTACTTTTTTAAATCGCGTTTTAATACCGCGTCCCTGATGTTTATTTTTCAAATGTATCATTGTTGTACTTAATTCTAAATAAAAATGTATTGGTTAAATACTAATTTTATACTATTAATTAGACTTATTTTTATTAAAATCCAATAATAAATTAAACATGTAAACAATAACATATAAAAATAGTTATTTGTGCAACAAGAGAGCAAAGTTGTTTTTTGTTTCGAGTGCTGATTTTGAGTCCCGAGCAAGCAAAGGATTCTATGATTGATTCACGAGCGTAGCGAGTGAATCAAAGTTAGAATCATGAGCGTGGTGAGGGACTCAACAGCACGAGATACAAAAAACTTTGCTCTCGTGTAGCACACATAACTTTTCACCACAGCAGTGAGAACACATATTACTTAGGAGACATAGAAACGAACAGGAATAGATTGAATTCTGCATAATCACTTGTTGATTTAACTCTTCTGGTGTTAAAGTACAGTCATCATCGCTAGTTTCACTCATCTTTTTAGATTATTTTATATATTAATATAATTTAACACGTTACGCTATACCTACTGTATCAGCATCAGCGAAATTTTTATTCCCGCTACTTTTTTAAATCTCGTTTTAATACCGCGTCCCTGATGTTTATTTTTCAAATGTATCATTGTTGAAATTCTAAATAAAAATGTATTGGTTAAATACTAATGTTATACTATTAATTAGACTTGTTTTTATTAAAATCCAATAATAAATTAAACATGTAAACAATAACATATAAAAAAAGTAATTTCTTTTTTACAAATATTTTTTTTTGCGTTCATTGTTCATTGTCATCATTGTTTTTGAGGTCGAATTCCATAATCGAATTTCGAATTCGAAGGGGTTTGCTTTTTCACTCACTTTTTATATGCATGTGAAAGAGACAGAGCACAGTAAAATTCGAATGTTTCAAATTTGTGGCTGAACAATGTCAATTCGTGGCAGTGAAGATTGAAAAATTAAAAAGCTACTTTGCCTCACGCTCGAATCAAAATCGCGTTTTGTTCACTGTTGTCTCGCAGCAAAAGCGGCATGTTTGAGCTGCTGTGGTGAAAAAGTAATTTCTTTATTACAAATATCTTTTTTTTTTGCGTTGCCGTAGGTGTTTTCTTTGAGGTCGAATCCCAAAATTGAATTTCGAATTCGAAGGGGTTTGTTTTTTCACTCACTTTATATATGCATGTGAAAGAGACGGAGCACAGTAAAATTCGAATGTTTCAAATTTATGGCTGAACAATGTCAATTCGTGGCACTGAAGATTGAAAAATTAAAAAGCTACTTTGCCTCACGCTCGAATCAAAATCGCGTTTTGTTCACTGTTGTCTCGCAGCAAAAGCGGCATGTTTGAGCTGCTGTGGTGAAAAACATTTTATTGCATGGAATGTAGTGTGTTCATTATATTGTTGCTATTTATGTGATAAACGTGTTGAAGACATAATAGCTACGTGTGGCTGAAAACATATCATAACTAGGTAAATAGTAGAATGGTTAAATGTTATGTGGATGACGCTTTCATGTTATTGACCATAGTCAATTAGAAATAATCATCACTAATTATTATACAGCTTACCAATTTTTACTGCCTACTTATTTGAGTCCAAGTATTTTAAATAGGAGCATTGTGTCAAAGTGTTTTATATAAGCTTTGATAATACACTCACAGGCACGATTAACCGCCCACCTATATCATTCGGCGCCCTTTTTGTTTTCGTTAACTATGGCTTATCAACTGTTTAGTTTTTTGTAAATTTAAACACTTATCATATATCAACTCGTTGCCAAATTTGTGTCACTGAAGGGTAAATAGTAGAAGGTTTTAGGATTTTTGTCGTTACTTCACATTGTTGCAGTTGTGTTACTGTGTTAACATTTTCTTTTCTTTTCTGCCATAGAGTGCGAACATTGACCAGTTTGATTCTGTAGTGCTTTGTTATTGTTTGCGACTGTAAAAAATGCTACTGAAGGCAACTAGAGCAGCTAGGGCAGTGGCTTTAGCTGATGCTAGGTACAGCCAACGTCGCACCGCTCGTACTCTCGGTGTACCTCGAACTACGGTACGGGATGCCATCAGACAATTTCGAGAGACAGTCTTATACACCCGCAGGCCAGGTCCAGGCCGATAACGATGCACTTCAGCTCGAGATGAACGCTTTATGGTCAGCAACTTGTTGAGAAATCGTTTTTGTACCGCAACTGAAGCTCGTACACGTCTTTTTAAGATCAGAAATGTCAGTGTTAGTGAACGTGCGATAAGAAGAAGACTGGCAGAAAGAAATCTGAGGGCTTGTCGTTAAGCTCGCGCACCAGAACTGCTCCCACAACATCGTAGAGTTAGACTTGCCATTGCGCGAGAATATGCTGACTGGTCTGTGCAAGACTGGAAAGTCATACTGTTCTCAGATGAAAGCAAATTAGGCTTAAGAGGTGCAGATGGTCGTCAACGTGTATATAGACGCCAAAATGAAAGGTTTGCCCCGTGCGCTACAACCGAAATAGTGGGTTACCAAGGAGGGTCCTTAATGGTTTGGGGAGGTATCTCTCACGAGGCTCGTACTGGCATTGTTGTGTTCGATAGAAGCGGTGTGAATGCTTCAAGATACGTGGCAGAGGTTCTTCAAGACCATGTGATACCTTTCGCTCCATTCATTGGTGACAACTTTAGATTAATGCATGACAATGCACGTTGCCATACCGCAAGATTCGTCACTCAGTACCTTAATGAGGTTGATAATCAAGTTTTACCGTGGCTGTCCCGTAACTAGTCCTGATCTTAACCCAATAGAGCACATTTGTTACAACCTCAAAAGACGTGTCCGAGCACGAGTACCAGCTCCTACGTCTCTAGGAGAGCTAAAGTCGGTTGTGGTAGAGGAGTGGCACAATATCTCCCGATCAGATATCCAATATATCATGTTTGGATTGCCAAACCGGCTCCAAGGAGTCATTAGAGCCAGGGGTGTTAAAACCCATTACTAAATTTAAATTTTTGTTTTGTTTCACTCCACTTCAAAATTAGAATTTTTTAATGATTATTCTCACATTAACCATTTTCGGTAAGAAACTTTTAATAAATAGTTTTTTTTTCAAGACTTGTTTTTAATTATCGTAAAGATATGGTATTAAGGTATTTATCATAAATTGTGGTCTAAATTTGACTAATTCTGCAAATTGATTAAAATACAAGGTGGGCGGTTAAATGTGTCGGTGAGTGTATTTCGAGAAAGTTTTAATGTACGAGTACACAAGCGTTTTCGGTAGGTTTACATCAGCTGTGACTGAGGGATGACAGTCATAACATGCCCTCGATTGGTGTACAGGGACTGGTGGGTATAGCGTTTAAACCTGTTACAAACATTCATCTGCCTTGTTACTGGGCTTGTGCCTTTTATCATTATGTGGAGAATTAAACCGAAGCTCACCACGCAGTCCAAGTGTGGGTTGACAGAATTCAGATGCTTTTTACACTTTATTCCTTAACCATTTAGCAAATAAAAAACCGATCCGCACATAGCTTCGAAATGATATAGTACGACCGTAGACTTGAATCCAAAACTCTCTGTATTGCAGTTCGTTAATCTTTCCACTAGGCGATCGCTCCTTTGCCATGTGAACATACATCATAATTATGAATTGCTCTCAAGCTTTATAGCTCTAGATTGACATTCACTGAGTGCAATACTTGGCCCGTAATGGTTCCCATTAGATAAACGTAGGGTTAGCATCATAAAAACGTCATAATTATATCAGTCCGCACTAAAACCACTTATATTTAATAGACATGACTGTCTTAGAGTGAATTATAGGTTGTTAGGTAACAAGATGAGGACCACAAAAACCGGAGCTTTGAGAGCAGCTTTGATCCGTGTGGTGACGGATTAAGAATACGGAATGTCACCACCCCATATCATCCCATGGGTGTCGTAAGAGCCGACAGAGGGAGCATATTATGCAGAGAACAGCACTGTAAGAGAAGGAAAACTTGATACAAACCCTATACCAACCCGTTTGGCCAGCGTGGTATAGTAGGCCAATTCCTCCTTTTAAAGGAGAGACCTAGTCCAGCAGTGGACTGTTAAAGGCTGATGATGATGAGAGCAGCTAGAGCAAAATTATGTACTCCGCGATTTACTAGTATATAAGTTACTTGAAGCGTTTTTATTCGACTTCAAATTCTTGTAGTGTATCTCTCTTCCAATAGCGACCAAATAGCCAATGAAACGTATTTACCAATCTAAGCTATCTAGCATAATAAAGATAGAAAATTTTAAAAGGCAGACCTCGTAGGACATTTGTCGATCAAATTGGGGACATTTTGAAAAATGGAAAGGTCCTAAGCACCCAGAACCGGCCAGCGTGTATGAAAAGAGTAATGTATGTAGAGGAAGCCCAGCAAGTGGTGTTTCGTTTTCTCTGACTACTCCGACGGGGAAAAAGCGTGAGTATATTGTAAAATTAAGTTTTATACAGCTTTTATATTTTTATTCGGCTGCCTAAAAAGTGAGAAGATGCTCATTTATAAAAAATACCTCATTATATATGAGGTGTTTTTAATTTCTAGTCTTGCGATTTCTCTGTTATTTGTGAACCATTTTAAAAAATCACTCCTTATGAGCCATCTCAACTCGACCTCAACCCGGCCAGAGTGTGTTCGACCGGGCTTGGGACTGGCGGAGCAGGTGTGTGGAGGCTCTCTCCCATAACGGGGCATACGCACTAAAACCACCGCGGTGTCCCCACGGGTCCCGTGTAGTGGCGGGGTCACGCGATTCACGGATAGCATACTTTTCCGTGACCGCGCCCTGGATTGGCCGTCCGTCTCGTTATGACTTGGGAGGCGGCGAGGACACTACGCCGTCTTCTTGCCTTTTTGCGGACGGGGAGCAGCCCCAGCGCTCACCGTCCGTAGGCACTAAAATGGCCACAGAGGATAGGGAGAACGGGAACCTGACATCACCGCATCGCCTCTTCCTCTGCGACCACACCGCGCGCAACAAATGGTGCGCCCCCATTTGGTCGCGGGAGATAGGGCGCGCGGCAACGCAACACCGACACGCCTCTCATCCCGCGACCGCGCCCGACTGCGACCGTACCTTTGGACACATCCTGCGCAGGCCTCCATCAAGCCCACGCGGAGCGTCCATTCCCGGGATCTCGCTTAGCTTCACCGTGGGTGCCCTAATCACGACAAGGTGGAGATCCCACAGGGGGATCCAGTCCAGTCCCTGACAAATCGATGGAAGCTCTCATATTTTATGGACTCATATACTTGGGTTTCTTATAATTGATTGCCTAGTTCGTATTTTTTTTGTAATCGGTGTTTCTTCATATTGCGCTTGATCATAAAACCAAAAGTTCAACATTCCACTAAATATCCATGATGACTCAATTCAGAGATGAGAATGATGAGGTCATCTATTCTTAGACCATGAATACGCATGAAAGAAATATGTTAATTACATCAGATACAGCTAACAAGCTTGTTGTGAACCTTAGTCGTGATATTCTAAGACTTGAGCTTCGTTTGATGAGGAACTGAGGTTACGTCATAATTTGAGCTTCGGATGGAACCCGGATGTTCGATGCGATGGCGGATGCTACTTCTGCATGAAATTGATTGTCCATTTAACCCTCGGAGTAATGACGAAAGATGTAATCCTAGCTTTGCGGACCGATAATTTGACATTTGTTTGTATGTACACTGTGCTTAGTTATATAATATCGAACAGAACACTAAAGAACAATATGGAGGAAGGACATGACAGCGTCTTGTTGTAAGTGCTGTGAGTGAAAGTGGCGGAGGCACTCTGGTGCGAGTTGGGGCTCGTACGCAAAACCACGCACCGTGGGAAGCTGGCTTTAGCCAGCCATGTTAAAGACGATGACTATACATACTGGGCAAATACAATAAAAAGTTAAATTCATAAATAAGTAAATAACCGCTTACATTCCTTGAGACTTCGGTATTTTGTAATTTAAAAAAGTCATTAGCAATGAAAATTTATTAAGTAATTAACTTCCAATTATAGGTGTAGAATATACGTAAGGTACTCAGAAACAATATGATTATAAACCTTATATAATAATATAAATAATTATCTTTCAAGGAATCTCGTAAAAGCTCCTTAACAGACTTGTAATTGATGGGAGAAGAGGATTTCTTTCTGTCATTTAATTACCTACTTATTACTTTTGTGCGTTGAATGATAAATGTTGATGAGTTCATTGAAATTAATTAAAAGATCTTCATTATTTTGTCTCGGGTTTTAGCCGTAATATCTAAGAATGCCGCAATTTCTGTTGCCGCTTTTCTTATAGGTATTCACATATGAACTTTCTGATAGATCGTCTGTATTCGTAATTCATGTAGGTAAGTAACTGAGGACAGTTACCTACCAGCATTTCACAGGAGTGAATGAAGTTTAACTATACCAAGACCCTAATATGTACCTATTATTATTGTTATAATATCTATAGATAACAAAATATCCATATAAAACCCAGTATAGTGCGTTTCATTTTAAAGTTCCTATGACGTCATGTTGACTGCCCTGGCTGTCAAGTTGCCGCCATTACAGGAAAATGAAAAAGGGTTACCAGCTTCAGTTTGAAAGACCCTTCCATTTTCTATTGACGATATAGTTGTGTATTTATTTTTGTTAATCTTTTACTAGTAACGAGGAACTACTTAAGTATCGCTTGTAAGGAATATAATTCAAATATTGTTAGTCTTCGATAGAGACTCTACCGGACTCCAACAGAGTCAATAAAAACCAGTACGGATAGCAGATGTAGTTTAATTCAAACTATCCTTTCTAGATATCTTTCAAGAACAAACGAGATCAAATTTATTGGTCCGCTTAAGATTGATTCCTACTTCGGGAGTAGCCTTTTAAAAAAGAACAAACTATAAATACCTACATAATAAAAGCTATTTACATTCGCAATTAAATTCAATACTTACCTTTGTGGATTATCTTTCTTTGATTACTAAATAATAAAATCTCCCTGACTTCAAGGTAGCACATTCAGGCTAATAAGGCAACATTTATTTTGCACTGCTGCCAACATGACAGCATAGGAACTATAAGATCTTAGACTTTAAATATAAGATGAAACGCAAAATATAAATGAATATGTCATATAACTAAACCTCGACCATTTTTTCCTCGAGTGAGTATCGCTTTTCGCGACAAAAGCGCCAGGAAGCCTTTGTTATTCAGATGAACCTATAAATTTATGTACTGCTAAGACCGATCAGATTCCGTCCAAGAGTTCTGCGAGAAACATATATCCCACCATCCTCTCAAACTTTCAACTTACAATAGAAGTAAGTTTTGTTGAAAGCCAAGTTGCACGAGCATAGCTTACGCTCGTGCAACTTGGCTAAGAAGCTGCCTGGACAAGGAACGAACGCGGTCACGATAATTCCAAGCATCCAATAGGAAGCACTAACATTAATGATTACGGTAAAATTATACAAATTGAGTAGAATACGAATGTGGGAAGCCACAAGTTATGCAGAAGTCGTGACGGCGAAGACGTACAGCCTTGAATGACGTCACATGGTCGTGCGTTATCAAGAAGTATTCATATTATCAAAAGGCATTCTCAATGATATCATTCGATCATGGGTAATCTTTGCCCGTTAGCTTCGTACCTAACCGATTAATTTGATTGGCTAATAAGGTATCGTTTTCCAATTAGGGCGGTTTCAGGTTAGCGTTATATCCGCGCGAATAAGCTCGTTTTTGGAAGCGCATGTAGGCGCGTATAGGCGCGCCTTTAGGCACACGCGCAACTCGTACGAATGGTGACGCGCTTCTAGGCTTGTATTTAATAAGCGCGAGCTATCAGAATGCACGTTGACATGATCCTGACACGATTACACACTCACTACCGTTTCGAGCGAACGCGTCGAAATATGCCCGATTACGCGAGTCCGGTTTTTTGAAGCGCGTAATGTAGCGCGCGTGTAAGCGCGTATGCTGAAACGACCGTATACATGCAGAAAAATACGCTAATCTGAAACCGCCCTAAACGGTTTCAGATTAGCGTTTCGGACTCGCGTAAACGGGCATACTTCCGCGTATTCGCTCGAAACGGTAGTGACATCTTGTCAGTGTCAACATGGATTCTGCCGGCTCAGTGCGTCAACGCTCGTATTAGTTGCGCGTGTGCCAAAAAGCGCGCCTATATGCGCCTACATGCACTTCCAAAAACGAGCTAAAACGCGCGTATAGAACGCTAATCTGAAACCGCCCTTAGCATTGTTGTTCCGTGGATGCTGTTTGTAATGCATGGCGTTCGCATTACGTCTTTATTAATAAACAAGCTGACCCGGCGAACTTCGTACCGCCTAACAGTCGATTCCTTTTTTTTTTTTTAATTTTCTCGCCGTAAGGACCATCGTCGTACTTGAAGGAATACTATTAAAAAGAATTAGCGAAATCGGTTCAGCTGCTCTCGAGATT